>JAUIMM010000004.1:2250000-2952500 GCA_031769625.1 Taudactylus pleione
TATCTATCTATCTATCTCCTGTTTATCATATCTATCTCTCTATCTCATCTATTTATCTCACATCTATCTATCTATCTATCTATCTATCTATCTCATATCTATCTCATCTATCTCATATCTATCTATCTATCTAATATCTATCTCATTTATCGCATGTCTATCTATCTATCTATCTATCTATCTATCTATCTATTTATCTCCTGTTTATCATATCTATCTATCTCATATCTATCTATCTATCTCATATCTATCTATCTCATCTATCTAGCCTGTCGTACTCTGGCATGCTCGTGCATGCCGGGATGTGTGCGCATCGGTGGCAAAAATGATCGAGGACACATCTATATCATACTAAGAAAATGCTATTAAATTGCCTGTATGCTGTCACTTGTTAGATCCTATAAATGTGCTCTATCTTTTTCATGTCTATCTATCTATCTATCCATCCATCTATCTATCTCATATCTAATCTATCTATCTATCTCATATATATCTCATCTATCTTATGTTTATCTATCTATCTATCTATCTATCTATATATCTCATGTTTATCTATCTATCTATCTATCTACTATCTATCTATCTAACATCTATCTCATGTCTATCTATCTATATCATATATATCTCATCTATCTATCTAATATCTATCTCATGTCTATCTATCTATCTATCTATCTATCTCCTGTTTATCATATCTATCTCTCTATCTCATCTATCTATCTCACATCTATCTATCTATCTATCTATCTATCTATCTATCTATCTAATATCTATCTATCTAATATCTATCTATCTATCTATCTATCTATCTATCTATCTCATATCTATCTCATATCTATCTATCTATCTATCTATCTATCTATCTATCTATCTATCTATCTATCTATCTATCTATCTATCTCATATCTATCTCATATCTATCTCATGTCTATCTATCTATCTATCTATCTATCTATCTATCTATCTATCTATCTATCTAATATCTATCTATCTAATATCTATCTATCTATCTATCTATCTATCTATCTATCTATCTATCTATCTATCTATCTATCTCCTGTTTATCATATCTACCTCTCTATCTCATATCTATCTATCTCATCTATCTAGCCTGTCGTACTCTGGCATGCTCGTGCATGCTGGGATGTGTGCGCATCGGAGGCAAAAATTATCTAGGACACATCTATATCATACTAAGAATATGCTATTAAATTGCCTGTATGCCGTCACTTGTTAGATCCTATAAATGTGCTCTATGGAATGCATGTATTTAACAATTATCCATGACCTTTGTATCCCAAACAACCTCGACTATTAATAGACAGATGTGATAAAACAGATTAGACTTAAAGACCATTGTTCTTTTGAACTGATTAAATTGATAAAATGATAATATTTAAAAAAGGTTATACACAAATGATCTAATTTGGATACAAATCAAGATCCCATCAAAACTTGACAATTCAAAGAGGCTATGGATGGAGGCATTTACAGTGGCCAGTGATAGATACTGAAGTCCATACAATTAAGACCAGGGGCATCTAAACTACGCACTGCAGGCTAAATTCAGCCCACCACCTCCTCCAACCTAGGCCACAGACCGGACTGCAGTTTGGCCTATTGATCCGCTACTACTCTGCACCTCGACTCCCATGATACCAGCGATAAACCTCAGAGAGGAGAGACAGACAGAACTGAGGAGACACCCCCTGAGGGGAAGCAGCAGCCTACCCAGGTATCACGCTCCTAGGCCATCCCTTCCACCCAGTCATAGACAAAGGATAGGTAATCCAATGACCTGAGACAGCATCTTACTTATAAGAATAGAGACCATGGCACTTATATGAGGAGGATATGGACCAGGGGTACTGTTTGATTTGATTAGGGATTGGAGCAATTATCTGAGGAAGTATAATGCTGGGTACACACTGGCCGATATATCGGACGTTCAATTGCAGAAATATTGGTGCATCGCGCTGCGTGTACGGGCAGTTAGCTGACCGCCCGTACTCTTGATGCAGAGGCTGCCGGTGATTGACAGCTGAACTGACAATTGTGTGTACAGCCATGGCCAAAAGTTTTGAGACTGACACAAGTGTTGGTTTTCACTAAGATTGCAGCTTCAGTGTTTTTAGACCTTTTTGTCAGATGTTACTATGGTATACTGAAGTAAAATTACAAACATTTCATAAGTGTAACAGGCTTTTATTGACAATTACATTAATTTTATGCAAAGAGTCAATTTTTGCAGTGTTGACCCTTCTTTTCAAGACCTCTGCAATCCGCCCTGGCATGCTGTCAGTCAACTTCTGGGCCACATACTGACTGATGGCTTCCCATTCTTACCTAATTAATGCTTGGAGTTTGTCAGAATTTATGGGTTTTTGTTTGTCCACCCGCCTCTTGAGGATTGACCACAAGTTCTCAATGGGATTAAGGTCTGGGGAGTTTCCTGGCCATGGACCCAAAATTTTGATATTTTGTTCCCCGAGTCACTTAGTTATCACTTTTGCCTTATGGCAAGGTGCTCCATCATGCTGGAAAAGGCATTGTTCATCACCAAACTGTTCTTGGATGGTTGGGAGAAGTTGCTCTTGGAGGATGTTTTTGTATCATTGTTTATTCATGGCTGTGTTCTTAGGCAAAATTGTGAGTGAGCCCACTCCCTCGGCTAAGAAGCAACCCCACACATGAATGGTCTCAGGATGCTTTACTGTTAGAATGACACAGGACTGATGGTAGTCCTCACCTTTCCTTCTCCGGACAAGTGTTTTTCCAGATGCCCCAAACAATCTGAAAGGGGATTCATCAGAGAAAATAACTTTACCCCAGTCCTCAGCAGTCTAAACCCTGTACATCTTGCAGAATATCAGTCTGTCCTTGATGTATATCCTGGAGAGAAGTGGCTTCTTTGCTGCCTTTCTTGACACCAGGCCATCCTCCAAAAGTCTTCGTCCTGTGTCATGCCAACTGTAAAGCATCCTGAGACCATTCATGTGTGGGATTGCTTCTCAACCAAGGGAGTGGGATTACTCACAATTTTGCCTAACAACACAGCCATGAATAAAGAATGGTACCAAAACATCCTCCAAGAGCAACTTCTCCCAACCATTGCCTTTTCCAGCATGATGGAGTACCTTGCCATAAGGCAAAAGTGATAACTAAGTGGCTTGGGGAACAAAACATTGAAATTTTTAGTCCATGGCCAGGAAAGTACCCGGATCTTAATCCCTTTGAGAACTTGTGGTCAATCCTCAAGAGGCAGGTGGACAAACAAAAACCCATAAATTCTGACAAACTCCAAACATTGATTAGGCAAGAATGGGCGGCCATCAGTCAGTATGTGGCCCAGAAGTTGACAGCATGCCAGGGCGAATTGCAGAGGTCTTGAAAAGAAAGGTCAACACTGCAAATATTGACTCTTTGCATAAACTTAATGTAATTGTCAATAAAAGCCTTTGACACTTATGAAATGCTTGTACTTCAGTATACCATAGTAACATCTGACAAAATGGTCTTAAAACACTGAAGCAGCAAACTTTGTGAAAACCAATACCTGTGTCATTCTCAAAACTTTTGGCCATGGTTGTATGCACTTACCAATTGTCAGATAGGATGGCAGATCGGCCATCTGAACGATCTGTCGTCCTGGTGTGTACCCAGCTTAAGAATTGAGGACTGTATATGTGGAGGAATCTAGGAGGATGGGGCCCGGGGCATAATCTAAGGAGGAGAAAGTGAGGCCAGGGCTATTATCAGAAGAGAATAGGAAACAGGGATAGTATATGAGGAGGAGAGATACAAGAACCAGAAACTGGGGATAATACAGACAACAATCATTATTTGAGAAGTTTAGGAACCGGAACCATAATAAGAGAAGGATAGAGACCACAGTCATTATCTGAGGTGTTAGAAACCAGGGACAGTATCTGAGGAGGAATTTGGTATAATATGTTGACATTCAGAATGGACATTCTCGATATGGACTTTAAGCCAACATGTGTCATGTCAACACACACAATGTCAACATGGTTATCATGTTGACATTGTGCATTTTGACAGTTGGCATCTCGATATAGTTTTTTACAGTATTTAATCGCTAATCCTAATCACACCCTAAACGTAGCCTAACTCTAAACCTAACCCTAACCAGTGGCATATTTTACCTAGAAGCTGTAGGGCTGCGGTACCTCCCTCCTTTCCATTAAAATTCACCTCCTCAGTGACCCAGTTGCAGTTTGTGACTGCACTGGATACACTGTGATTGGCATTGGCTTTCCACTGGAAGCGCTAAGTGCCAGTCACACACAGGACAGGCAGTCCAAGGGAAGGTGTTTCCCTCCTGGGACTGCCAGCCCTGGCTGCCATTAGCAGAGAGCGGCTTCCAGTGCCTTTCACGCAGCCTTACACGGCTTCTAGGGGCTACAGCCGATGCAGTCCATAGAAGCTAGAGTTATGCACATGCACGGCACCACTGCCGTGTCTGCACATGTGCTGTTCCCGGTGCCTGCTAGATCTATTGCGCATGCGCGGAGACTCGGCAGGCCAGACCAGCAGTGGCAGGTCCCCTCATGCAAGAGGGTAGGAGTCGCTGCTGACCCTAACCACAGCCTAACTGTAACCCTTTACCTAACACTAACTGTAGCATAACCCTAAACCTAACTTCAGCCTTAACCTAACCGCAGCCTAACCTAAACCTAGCCCTAACCGTTTTTCTTTCTACATTCCAATAAATACGTCTTAAACAAAAAAACAAAACAAAACAAAAAAAATAAAATAAAAAAAAATATATATATATGTATGTATATATTACCACAGTCGTCAGCGGATAAATAAAAGCACAATTGAATCAAATATTAGAAGTACACACTGCAGGTATTCATAGAAATAGGGTTAATCATTAATCCACAAACACAGCCTTAGTTCATTCCACACAGCATTAATAACCACATGAATAAATGAGTGAAAGATATTACCAACTCCTGATATGTGCCTCGGATTCCTTAGCAAGGATCTTGCATCATTCTCAGGTCTCCTAAGCACAGGTTCTTTCCAGGAAATAATCCCAATTTTAATGAGTAGTCATGGAGAATAAAGTCCTCAGTCCAAATGAGTAAGATAAGCAGGCCTTGGGAAAAAAAAAAAGATATCATTTAACAAAAATAGAAAGAGCTTACCACTTCTATGCCCCATCTTCTATTTTTAGGGAAACCTCACAATAGAATAGGGAGAAGGATGAGATAAATACTGCTAGGTAGGTGTCTAATGAGACTGCAACAATACGAAAGAGACACATATACCCACAAAGAATAAAACACAAAGGAACAAAATTATAATTACATATATATATATATATATATATATATATATATATAGCTCCACCAAATGAACGGCACCAGGACACCATAATCTCTGAAACAAATGCTGTATTGACAGATCAACAGTTTCGGAGCTGTCGCTCCTTAGTCAGGACCATACATTTTGATAGAAGCACTGGAAAAGTTTGGTATGGCTACTATGTGTGTCCTAGATTCCTGTCCTATGTGTTTTAAAACCCCCAGGAGAAGTCTGTTTGGAAAACAGACTAGAATTGTAGGCTTGGGTGAAAAGCCGGAATGGGTCCTGTGGGTGTGGATGTGAGGAGAGGGAGGGCTCCATCCACAGGCCACTCTGGGTGTTGGGCCTTTCAACCTGGTAGCAGGCTCATTAGGGCTTGCACCTGGAAATGGCTGTGATAAGCTAGGTTTAGTTGTGACTGAGTGTCTCACACCTGGGAGAGCAGGTCCGCAGGCTAGATTGCTCTGAGACACTGTTTGTTACAACCTGTAAGTACTGTGGACGTGAACTTATTTAGTCTCCTGATAATGAGGGAATCTAGTGTCTAGTTAGAGCCCAGACGGGCTAGGATTTTGTTTATGTTTTATTTTATGTATGTGTCCAGTACAATAAAGACTAGCTCCGACCAGCTTGCACAAGAACCCCAGAATTGTGTCCTGTTTCTCCGGCTGCTGTGTGTGTAAAGAGGGAGTCCATCTACCCAGGAGAGGGACCCCTATCACGACTGTGTCACAATATATACATATATATATATATATATATATATATATAAATAATTATTGCACACTCAAAAATAATAACTTAATGCTGGGTGCACAGACATAGAGAATTGCATAGTATTAACCACGAATGGAGAGACCAGCACACCAGATGAAATATAAAAAAAAGGTAAATTTATATAGAATGCATGTAGAAAAATAAACATTGGTATCCAGGGATTCATTTTCAGTCACATATAGTCGTGCATAGCAGAGTATACTTATCTGGATCTGTACGAACAACACACTGGCACCAATGGTAATGTAAGCCACCTTAGTGAATGGACAGCCCAACAGCCATTTCGGTGCTCAGAAGCACCTTCATCATGGGGCACCTCATCACTGAGGAATATAGCCCACAAACAAACATTTATAGGACAGTAAGGCACACCCCCCTCCAATCGAGGGTAATAACACCGCACTCACCTGTGGTAAATGAAGTAAATGCCAAACAAGGTCTATGCACACTGCTGGTTACCGGGGAACACGCCACCAAACCACCGCGTGTGTAGAAGGGAATGCACCGCTATACTGTCGTGTGTTCCAAAGGCAGGAAGTGGGACATACACGTGGCAATGCTGAAAGCCTCTCAGCTGTGAATAACATCCAGCCTATGGACGGGAGCGCACCACTCACATTGCATGCACTCCAACAGCCGGAAGAGAGGGACGTCATCAACATGCTGTAAACCGCACAGCTGTTGTTGAAGGCTAGGATAATCAAGTCTCAGCATGCTATGATCACGTGTGGCCCCTTAATAAACAGTATGTGCGGATATTGCCCACAATTTGAAGAGGCTGTGCCCAACATAATGTTATATACATGCACATTAAACTGCAAAAAGAAATATACAATCAATACAATATAAAAATAAATAGTGCAAAAAACTACAAAATAAAAATAAATCAATAATGTTGTGCAATACACAAAGCCCTCAAATATTAAACCAAAGTCAATAGAAACTTAAACAACTATCTCAAAGAAAACAAGAAAAATGTAACTCCTCATTTAGCCCTGATCGTGCTAGACAGTTTAAATCATATATCCACGGTGCCTCTTTCTGAAGAAGTTTCTCGCGATTACCACCTCTTTTCAAGGGAGCGACATGATCAAAAGGAATCACTTTAAAGTCCAATAAATTATGGCCTTTAGCAATAAAGTGTTTGGCTACCGGAGGGGTGTTGATGTCCATCAAAGTTGAGGCCTTTTTTATGGAGGATCTGTGAAGAGCAATTCGCTCTTTGAGCATCCTAATAGTTTTTCCCACATATATTAGTTTGCAAGGACAGACAATGGCATAAACAACGAATTTGCTTTCGCATGTGAGACGATGATTAATTTTAATTCGTCTTTTGGATTGAGGATCACAGAAGCTGTCTCCTGTCAGCATAAAACGTCAGTTTACACATCCTGTGCAACGAAAATAACCTGATCTGAGTGTCAACCAATTTGTTGGTATTTTCTCGCCCAACTCCGAAGACATAACTTCATCTTTAATGTTATTACTGCGTTTATTGCAGAACAAAGGTTGTTCTTTGCTTAGCTGTCTCAGAATTGGATCGGTTTGAATAATGTGCCAGTGTTGTTGAAATGCACGCTTGATGATATGCGACCCAATGGAAAACGTACTAAAAAAATAAATCGCTCAGTCGTTTTGTCTGGCTGTTGTTTCAACAATAAAGTTTGTCTGTCCAGTTGTTGACATTTGCTGATGGCCTCATTGATGTCATTCTCGTCGTAGCCACGTTGGTGAAACTTGTTGCCCATAACAGATAAGGCCTGAGGTAAAAGGGATTTATCGGACGTGATCCTCGTAACTTGATCATTTGAGAGTACGGTAATCCTTTTTAAGTGGTGCAGGGTGGAAACTGTCAGCTGCCAGCAGGATATTTTTTTCTGTCTTCTTAGTATAGATGGTAGTAACACAAAAACCTGTTGAAATATCAACTGTGACGTCAAGGTAATTGATACTCTTATGGTTGTAATTCAAGGTAAACTTGATATCATTGCTAACCTTATTTAATTCCTCAAAGAATATCAAGAGCTGCTCCTGCCCGCCTGTCCAAACGAGAAATACATCATCGATATAGCGAACAAAGAATAAAATATGTACAGCTAATCGATGTGATATAATATGTTGTTTCTCAAAAACATGCATGAACAGGTTTGCATATGAGGGGGCCATATTTGACCCCATGGCAGTTCCATGGTGTTGTAAAAAGAACGTGTTGTCAAATAGAAAATAGTTTTTATGTAGAATTACATCAATCAATAAAAGTAAATAATCAACAGGTGGACCAACGTAAAACGGACTAGAGGTAACCATTTTACGTACAGCGTCCATACCCATGTTATGTGGAATGCTGGTATAAAGATTCACTATGTCAAGAGTGACTAATATACAGTCAGGCGGAAGACAAGATAAATCATCTATTTTCTGTAAGAAATCGGTAGTATCTCTCAAATAGAAATCAGTACTTTGGATCACTGGTTGAAGAAAGAAATCAACGTATTGGGATAATGTCTGGCACAAGGATCCCCTTGATGAAATTATGGGTCGGCCAGGAGGGTTGTGTAAAGTTTTGTGTACTTTGGGCAGAATGTACATGTAAGGTACAACAGGATATTGTTGACTTAAAAATAGAGCAGTGTCTTCGTCAATCCACGAATTATTAACCCCCAACTGAATGATGTTGTCGATTTCTTTTTTGTACCTAGTGGTCGGATCATAAGACAATTTTTGATAACATTGAGTGTTATTTAATTGCCTATAGATCTCCTGTATATAAGCCGATTTATCCAATATGACAATGCCCCCGCCCTTATCGGCAGGGCAGATGACAATGTCACTATTGTTTCTCAAACTAACAATCGCCTGTAACTGTTCATTAGAAAGATTAGAGAAGGAGGTTTTTTGATGCTTAATCGAATGCAAAGTGTCCCGTCTAACTAGCTGCATAAATGTATCAATGTAGCAGTTATTAACTACTGGTACAAAGTTGCTTTTAGGTTTAAACGTGGTGATATTTTTACTGGCCATTGGTTTAGTACCAAATTAATATTTTAATTTTAATTGTCTTTCAAATTTAAATAAATAAATCAACTTCTAAATTGAACACTTTTTGTTTATGGGTCTTCACAACCCTTAAACCCTTGGATAAAACAGATAGTTCAATAGGGGTAGGTACATAAGATGACAAGTTAAAAACCACTACTTCTTTTTCTCCTTCTATTTTTTTCTGTTTAGCAATTCTTTTGTGCCTGTGCAAGAAAATTTGATTCCCCGTGGTTTTAGAATTAAAAATCAACCCACTATTGGACGTTGTAACAAAGACTTTTGTCGGGAATGGTGTATGATTCTAAACCAATGTTCATTTGATTTAATGATTTTAGTTATTAAACAGGTTAATGCTGATTTGGTTGTATTAGAGAAGGAGATCAAGTTGTGTGAGACTACAGGTTTACAAATATTGTCCAAAGACACAGAGGTAGACTGGTTGTGTAAACTTGAGTCTACCATTGCAACTTTTAGAGCTGATCTATTGGCGTTTAAAAAGAACAAATACAAGAGAGTCCGTGATGACTACAAGGAACATAAAGTACACCAATGGGTGCTAGGGAACGATGTCCATCATCCCTGGAGATCCACACAGGGTGTTAGAAGAAATAGAGCTAACAGACCCTATACTGATCTTGATTCACATACGTCTCAGAGTGATTCTGATAGTTCCCTCACTAGACGTCCTTTTTAAAGGAACCTTTGCTGACACGCAGCAAAAAAAAAAAAAACAGGAGAAAACCTTGTAGAAGGGGAGGGACTAAAGCCAGGCACAAAAGAATTGCTAAACAGAAAAAAAGAGAAGGAGAAAAAGAAGTAGTGGTTTTTAACTTGTCATCTTATGTACCTACCCCTATTGAACTATCTGTTTTATCCAAGGGTTTAACCTTTGTGAAGACCTATAAACAAAAAGTGTTCGATTTAGAAGTTGATTTATTTAAATTCGAAAGACAATTAAAATTAAAATATTATTTTGGTACTAAACCAATGGCCAGTAAAAATATCACCACGTTTAAACCTAAAAGCAACTTTGTACCAGTAGTTAACAACTGCTACATTGATACATTTATGCAGCTAGTTAGACGGGACACTTTGCATTCGATTAAGCATCAAAAAACCTCCTTCTCTAATCTTTCTAATGAACAGTTACAGGCGATTGTTAGTTTGAGAAACAATAGTGACATTGCCATCCGCCCTGCCGATAAGGGCGGGGGCATTGTCATATTAGATAAATTGGCTTATATACAGGAGATCTATAGGCAATTAAATAACACTCAATGTTATCAAAAATTGTCTTATGATCCGACCACTAGGTACAAAAAAGAAATCAACAACATCATCCAGTTGGAGGTTAATAATTTGTGGATTGACGAAGACACTGCTCTATTTTTAAGTCAACAATATCCTGTTGTACCTTACATGTACATTCTGCCCAAAGTACACAAAACTTTACACAACCCTCCTGGCCGACCCATAATTTCATCAAGGGGATCCTTGTGCCAGACATTATCCCAATACGTTGATTTCTTTCTTCAACCAGTGATCCAAAGTACTAATTTCTATTTGAGAGATACTACCGATTTCTTATAGAAATTAGATGATTTATCTTGTCTTCCGCCTGACTGTATATTAGTCATTCTTGACATAGTGAATCTTTATACCAGCATTCCACATAACAAGGGTATGGATGCTGTACGTAAAATGGTTACCTCTAGTCCATTTTACGTTGGTCCACCTGTTGATTATTTACTTTTATTGATTGATGTAATTCTACATAAAAACTATTTTCTATTTGACAACACATTCTTTTTACAACGCAATGGAACTGCCATGGGGTCAAATATGGCCCCCTCATATGCAAACCTGTTCATCCATGTTTTTGAGAAACAACATATTATATCACATCGATTAGCTGTACATATTTTAATCTTTGTTCGCTATATCGATGATGTATTTCTCGTGTGGACAGGCGGGCAGGAGCAGCTCTTGATATTCTTTGAGGAATTAAATAAGGTTAGCAATGATATCAAGTTTACCTTGAATTACAACCATAAGAGTATCAATTACCTTGACGTCACAGTTGATATTTCAACAGGTTTTTGTGATACTACCGTCTATACTAAGAAGACAGATAAAAATACCCTGCTGGCAGCTGACAGTTTCCACCCTGCACCACTTAAAAAAGGATTACCGTACTGTCAAACGATTCAAGTTACGAGGATCACGTCCGATAAATCTCTTTTACCTCAGGCCTTATCTGTTATGGGCAACACATTTCGCCATCGTGGCTACGACGAGAATGACATCAATGAGGCCATCAGCAAATGTCTACAACTGGACAGACAAACTTTATTGTTGAAACAACAGCCAGACAAAACGACTGAGCGATTTATTTATTCTAGTACGTTTTCCATTGGGTCGCATATCATCAAGCGTGCATTTCAACAACACTGGCACATTATTCAAACCGATCCAATTCTGAGACAGCTAAGCAAAGAACAACCTTTGTTCTGCAATAAACGCAGTAATAACATTAAAGATGAAGTTATGTCTTCGGAGTTGGGCGAGAAAATACCAACAAATTGGTTGACACTCAGATCAGGTTATTTTCGTTGCACAGGATGTGTAAACTGACGTTTTATGCTGACAGGAGACAGCTTCTGTGATCCTCAATCCAAAAGACGAATTAAAATGAATCATCGTCACATGCGAAAGCAAATTCATTGTTTATGCCATTGTCTGTCCTTGTAAACTAATATATGTGGGAAAAACTATTAGGATGCGCAAAGAGCGAATTGCTCTTCACAGATCCTCCATAAAAAAGGCCTCAACTTTGATGGACATCAACACCCCTCTGGTAGCCAAACACTTTATTGCTAAAGGCCATAATTTATTGGACTTTAAAGTGATTCCTTTTGATCATGTCGCTCCCTTGAAAAGAGGTGGTAATCGCGAGAAACTTCTTCTTCAGAAAGAGGCACCGTGGATATATGATTTAAACTGTCTAGCACCAGCAGGGCTAAATGAGGAGTTAAATTTTTCTTGGTTTCTTTGAGGTAGTTGTTTAAGTTTCTATTGACTGGTTTAATATTTGAGGGCTTTGTGTATTGCACAACATTATTGATTTCTTTTTATTTTGTAGTTTTTTTGCACTATTTATTTTTATATTGTGTTGATTGTATATTTCTTTTTGCAGTTTAATGTGCATGTATATAACATTATGTTTGGCACAGCCTCTTCAAATTGTGGGCAATATCCGCACATACTGTTTATTAAGGGGCCACACGTGCTCATAGCACGCTGAGACTTGATTATCCTAGCCTTCAACAACAGCTGTGCGGTTCACAGCATGTTGATGACGTCCATCTCTTCCGGCAGTTGGAGCGCACGCAATGTGAGTGGTGGCTCCCGTCCATAGGCCGGATGTTATTCACAGCTGAGAGGCTTTCAGCGTTGCCACGTGTATGTCCCACTTCCTGCCTTTGGAACGCACGCCAGTATAGCGGTGCATTACCTTCTACACACGCGGTGGTTTGGTGACGTGTTCCCCGGTAACCAGCAGTGTGCATAGACCTTGTTTGGCATTTACTTCATTTAAAACAGGTGAGTGCAGTGTTATTGCCCTCGATTGGAGGGGGGTGTGCCTTACTGTCCTATAAATGTTTGTTTGTGGGCTATATTCCTCAGTGATGAGGTGCCCCATGATGAAGGTGCTTCTGAGCACCGAAACGGCTGTTGGGCTGTCCATTCACTAAGGCGGCTTACATTACCATTGGTGCCAGTGTGTTGTTCGTACAGATCCGGATAAGTATACTCTGTTATGCACGACTATATGTGACTGAAAATCAATCCCTGGATACCAATGTTTATTTTTCTACATGCATTCTATATAAATTGACTTTTTTTTAATATTTCATCTGGTGTGCTGGTCTCTCCATTCGTGGTTACTACTATATATATATATATATATAAATACATACAGTGGCGTAACTTCATCCCAGGTGCCCAGAGGCAGGATAAATTTTGGTGCCCCCCCAGCTTCTGCCGCCCCCCTATGCAGTCCCTATTATACAATGCCCCCAGTAGTGGTCCCCCTATGCAGTGCCCTCAGTAGAAGTCCCCCTATGCAGTGCCCGCTTATGTAGTACCCTCCAGTATTGGTCCCCCTATGCAGTACCTCCAGTAGTGTTTCCCCTACGCAGTACCTCCAGTAGTGGTCCCCTTATGCAGTGCCCCCAGTAGTAAGGCCCCTGTAGTGCTCCCAATAATAAGGCCCCGGTAGTGCCCCCAATAGTAAAGCCCCTGTAGTGCATATGATGCGCCCAGTAGTAATGCTGCTGTAGTGCCCCCATATGATGCCCCCAGTAGTAAGGTTCCTGTAGTGCCCCCAGTAGTAAGGCCCCTGTAATCCTGTCCTTTGTGTTTTAAAACCCCCAGGAGAAGTCTGTTTGTAAAACTGACTAGAATTGTCGGCTTTGGTGAAAAGCCGGAATGGGTCCTGAGGGTGTGGATGTGAGGAGAGGGAGGGCTCCATCCACAGGCCACTCTAGGTGTTGGGCCTTTCAACCTGGTAGCAGGTTCATTAGGGCTTGCACCTGGAAATGGCTGTGATAAGCTAGGTTTAGTTGTGGCTGAGTGTCTCACACCTGGGAGAGCAGGTCCGCAGGCTAGCTTGCTCTGAGACACTGTTTGTTACAACCTGTAAGTACTGTGGACGTGAACTTATTTAGTGTCCTGATAGTGAGGGAATCTAGTGTCTAGTTAGAGCCCAGACGGGCTAGGATTTTGTTTATGTTTTATTTTATGTATGTGTCCAGTACAATAAAGACTGGCTCTGACCAGCTTGCACAAGAACCCCAGAATTGTGTCCTGTTTCTCCGGCTGCTGTGTGTGTAAAGAGGGAGTCCATCTACCCAGGAGAGGGACCCCTACCACGATGGTGTCACAATATATATATATATATATATATATATATAAAAATACATACAGTGGCATAACTTCATCCCAGGTGCCCGGAGGCAGGATAAAATTTGGTGCCCCCCCAGCTTCCGCCGCCCCCCTATGCAGTCCCTTTTATACAATGCCCCCAATAGTGGTCCCCCTATGCAGTGCCCTCAGTAGAAGTCCCCCTATGCAGTGCCCACCTATGTAGTACCCTCCAGTAATGGTCCCCCTATGCAGTACTTCCAGTAGTGTTTCCCCTACGCAGTACCTCCAGTAGTGGTCCCCTTATGCAGTGCCCCCAGTAGTAAGGCCCCTGTAGTGCTCCCAATAATAAGGCCCCTGTAGTGCCCCCAATAGTAAGGCCCCTGTAGTGCCCCCATATGATGCCCCCAGTAGTAATGCTGCTGTAGTGCCCCCATATGATGCCGCCAATAGTAAGGCCCTGTAGTGCCCCCAGTAGTAAGCCCCCTGTAATGTCCCCAGTAGTAAGCCCCCTGTATTGCCCCCAGTAGTAAGTCCCCTGTAATGCCCTCCGTATTAAGCCCCCTGTAATGCCCCCAGTAGTGCCCCCAGTATTATGCCCCCTGTAGTGCCCCCAGTATTAAGCCCCCTGTAGTGCCCCCAGTAGTAAGCCCCATGTAATGCCCCCAGTAGTAAGCCCCCTGTAGTGCCCCCAGTAGTAAGTCCCCTGTAATGCCCCCTGTAGTGCCCCCCGTAGTAAGTCCCCTGTAGTGACCCTTTTATAAAGCCCCCTGTAGTGCCCTCAGTAGTAAGCCCTGTGTAATACCCCCAGTATTAAGCCCCCTGTAATGCCCCCAGTAGTAAGCCCCCTGTAATGCCCCCAGTAATAAGCCGCCTGTAGTGCCCCCAGTATTAAGCCCCCTGTAGTGCCCTCAGTAGTAAGCTGCCTATAGTGCCCCCAGTATTAAGCCCCCTGTAGTGCCCTCAGTAGTAAGCCCCCTGTAATGCCCCCAGTAGTAAGTCCCCTGTAGTGCCCCCAGTTTTAAGCCACCTGTAGTGCCCCTAGTATTGTGCCCCCAGTATTGTGCCCCCTGTAAATGCCCCCTGTAGTGCCCCCAATAGTAAGTCCCCTGTAATGCCCCCAGTATTAAGCCCCTGTAGTGCCCCCAGTTTTGTGCCCCCCCCCGCGTGCACTAATACAAAGATAAAAAAATTTACCTTCAACCCCGCTCCAGTGCTGCTGCCGTCCGTCCCCGGCGCCCACTCCTTGAAACTATGGGAGTGACGTCATTACGTGAAATGGAGGGTGCAGGGGGTGCGACCGCACCCCTTGCATCCTCCGTAGTTACGCCACTGGAGGTGGAGCGCCGATTAGCGGCGCTCCTTCTCCATGCAGCTCCGGGTGGCAATGGAGCCAGGTGCCCCCTTCAGGGCTTGCGCCCGGCGGCAAATGACTCCATTGTCTCCGGGAGTTCCGTCACTGAATACATATATATATACATAAATATATACATATATATACACATATATATATATATATATACACATATATACACACACACACACACACATATATATATATTACACACATACACATATATATATATATACACACACACACATATATATATATATATATATATATATATATATACTGTATATCTCAATGATTAAATAAACCTTTGAGCATTGGGATTTTTAATTTATCTCTGCAGAAATTAGGTTGTTGAACAAAGGAGTTCCTCTTTGCCAGAAGCAAAGGACCCAGTAGTTTTGATCTTCTTCTAGATGCCAAAAAGTTCATTGGCAATTTAATTTTAAAAGGATATTTTTAATAACAATGGAACAGATCAGATGACAGCTTAAAGAATCGGCAACATAATAATGCAGAATCCGGCCTTTAATGCAAATCTAACTTTTACCCTATTGAGTCAAAAGGAAGTTACAGTATGTAGAGACATTTTCTAGACTGAAAAAAAAAAATCTTGAAAAATTGTTTACAGACAATAATAATATTAAGGACAACTTGTCTTAATGAGAAACAAAGACCTATAGGGGCGTATTTATCGCCAATCGCATTTTTGATGTAATCGGGACCTGATAAATACATCCCAACTTGCAATGCAGTAAATAAAATGGATCCGGCACGCGTACTGCTGTACTGCGTATGGGTGTGTGCATGTGATACTCCTTTTAGACATAACATACAATTATTTTAAAGATATATATATGATAGAATTGTAGTCTCGGGTGGATGTACAGAAGAATGGAGAGGTAGATGTCATATATTAATGTCTATTTTTAATCTAAAATTTACCCCAAACTCCAATGATTCCAAGCTTGAGTTCCATGACCTAGTAATGGATAAATAATGGGAAAAAAGATAGGAACACATAACTATCAAATCTCTATACAGTAATGGCTGCTTACACTCCCATTCCAATTGTGGAATGTTCTGTAGCACTAAGTGGTAGATATTATGATACCAGGGTATTTTTATGTGTTTCCGGTAGAACATCACAAGTTATGGTCTGCCCTAAAAATTTATGTATTAGGGGGTCTGGCACTGACGTGGTTCGGTGTGTGCATTGATGCCCAGTATATGCCCACTGTGCCTTTTATTGTCAGTGCACAACACACTGCCTGCAATATGCAATATTCACAAAACTTTATAAAATCCTGTTGATTCCAAGGGCCACACAAAAGATGTCACACCATGCAGTGGCAAACGCAGGATTTCTAGAGGTGAGTTTCCAAATGCGTAATTTTAGAGCGAGTGTGGACAGTCCAGGGGTATAATTAGCACTTATCCAGCTTTAATATGCATCATACAATGTATATTGTGTTGCATAATTCCAGCATATACAGGACCAGCGATCACAGTAAGCCATTACTGGTCATGGTGTGTGCTGGGGAGGGGGGTTTCCAGGAAGATGGAAACCCCCCCTGCGTTTGCCTATGCCATGTGATAAATCATAGCAAATACCTCCCACTATTTAAACACACTCGCTGCAAATTTTAGTCATCTTGCTATGATTGTGTACATCGGGCCTGATTCACTACGGAGCACAATAGCGATGTAGTTCAAATGCTATAGTATGCCAATTCATTGCGATCGCTATGCCGCCGCAGCACTACATAAGGAAGCCAGCGTTACCCTACACACATCCGTACTGTTTAGCATGACTGCGAAAACATTGATGCAATCGAGTATCATCGCAGCCTCACACACACTTGCACAAGATCTGACCTTACTCAGGAATTGACCTTACTCAGGAATTGCTAACTTCATCGCACGCTGTGAGTCCTCAGGCTGCATATGGCATCACAGTGGATAATTTATGCATGCCCATGCAATGGCGTTCAAAAGCACTGGCACGCCTGCGTTTGGCCGACCACCCCCCGTCATACTTGCCTACGCTCCCGATTTGGTCGGGAGCCTCCTGAAAATTGGGTGCCGCTCCCGACCTCCCGGGAAAGCAGGCAATCCTCCCGGCCCCGACGATGTGTCCGCACCCCCCCCGCACTTTTAAGTACAAACCCCGGCAGCAGGGGGGCCGGTGACGCGATTCGCGCTGAATCGCGTCATCGTGGCTCTGCCCCCGGCTGCACAATGACATTAATCACGGCATTGTGAAGAGGGGGCGGAGCCACAATGATGCGATCGTGCTGTCACGCCCCCATGCTCCGCCCCCAACACCGCATCATGTGCCGGGCCCCCCCCCCTTTGGCCGCATCACGCCCCCAGCCCTGTAAGCCTGACAGCTCCCTCCCGGAAGGAGGGAGCTAAATGTCGGCAAGCATGCCCCCCGTTACCACCCACAAACGGCACTTCCTGTCAATTACTCTGTGATGGGTCTGTGTAGTCACTGCCGATCGCAATGGACGGTTCACACACGCGCACTGCGATGCATATGCATGCGCAGAACGCAACATTCAGCCGATTACGTGGGTATTAGCAACTGCGTTCCTTGCTGAATGAGGCCCACTGAGTAATGGCGGAGCATAGCTCTGCATTCATGTCACTCTAGAGTGTGAGAGAATTCCCCAAGTGCAGTTACTGTATTTCAGTTCTCTGATCTGGGATGAACAGAGGAGGCAGGGAGATTACTGTAGCAGAGGCGTGATACGCTGACAGTAGCAGTTATGCCGTGTCTGTAGATGAGCTTCATGGCTTACTGTGTGTATTCTTTTTAGTTAATTAGTGTATATTACTCAGCAGGACAAAGCAAAACTGTTAGCCAGCTCCCCCACCTATTTTACCTAATCTTTAAAAGTGTTCTTGGATGTATAAGCAGCAGTAATACATTTAGGTGGATAATAACGGACATCCATAGTGATGGCTGCAATAAATAATTTTCATTTAATGGAAATACATTAAAGGTCATTTTCTAACCACAAAGTGCAGAACATTTAGCAGCTCAGACATTTTGTGCATCCATTTGCGGGATTGCAGTCCCAATTGGGAATATTAAAAATGTCACATTTGTACATTTGAAATTGTATTTTATATTGGTATATTTGCGACTGCAAATGTGTTTTACTGTACAAATTGTGTTAGGTTGTGAAAAAACATCCCATTTAATATACTGTATAGTCTAACACTACATTACCCGCACTTTCGAAGGCACGTAAAATAAGGTGGTTTCGCAAAAATGCTCGTCGGCCACCTGCTTTTGTATAAGCGGCACTACAGGGGCATTACTATGGGGGTATTGCTACTGTATATGGGCACTACTACAGGGGCATTACTATGGGGGTATTACTACTGTATATGGGCACTACTACAGGGGCATTACTATGGGAGCACTACTACAGGGGCATTACTATGGGGGTATTACTACTGTATATGGGCACTACTACAGGGGCATTACTATGGGAGCACTACTATAGGGACATTACTATGGGGGTATTACTACTGTATATGGGCACTACTACATGGGCATTACTATGTACGTATATATATACGTACATATATAAAAATATATATATATATATATGTATTGTCGAAGCTGGATAATTGGCTGAGACGCCATCTTGCGACTGGCTGGAAGACGCCATCTTGGAAATGAGATCGCAAGACGCCATTTTGTGAATGGCCGCCGAAGTGCCATTTTAGATAAACTCACACTTTAGTACATGTGGCGATATTACTATTAGCATCATGCGATTGCATCTTTCACCATTTCTCATACACACATTAATACGCACAATTGCGCTGTTAACTAATCGCATATTAGCGAATGCATAAGATCCTGTATGAAAACGCTGAATATTAGCTTCATGCACACGCATCTGCCCCAAGTTAACTAGCGTCTTTACATCAAACCCCGCATACTCACACATTACATACCCACATACAAGGTTCCATAAGCTTTAAGGTATAAGATTCAAGTATGCACATTTATTATAATTGCTAGGAAATAAGGATTATTTCGTAACTAAGGTTTTATACGTGATAAGTAAGCCATGTTTGGTATTGTACTGATGCGTACTCTCTAAACTGTATTCCGGTAATATCGATGGAGAGATCGCAACATGCATTCTCAACTTCTGGACCGCAGAGACTTCAAGCAACAAAATGTACATTATATGACCAACTGTTAGGATTTGCATGAGGCGGGAAACCAGAGACCACCAGTTGTTAGAGACTGGACTGTGTCTATTTGAACCAACCTGTTAAATACCTTGTAACATATGCCCTCTCCTTTAGGACCAATGGTATTAGCAACAAACTTCTCTATTGTGTTGTTTATTTCTGGGGGGATATAAATATGTGTGCTCTGACCCTGGGTTCCTGGTCTTTGTGCTGAATGCTGATTGACGAGGGGTTTCTTGCTGATGCCTACATCTGGTCCAGAGCGCTGCGTATGTATAACTGTACTTGGGTCTGTATAATTCCTTTGCGCCAAATTGTACTTATAACTAGTGTGTAACTGACTGTACTTTTACTTGAATAATACTTTGTGCTTTGGAACCACAGGTTCTAGGTCTGGAGTCTTTATTTACTGTATAACTGCATACACAAAATAGCGTCATCCTTAGAGGTTTATAGGCAGGATATCAGAAGGTATAGGCAGGGGTGTATAGAGGTTCAAAGGCAGTATCGTTAGTTGGGGGCTCGTAGTGAAGTCACTTACCCACTCACACGGCACATACGGTTATCGATATCTCACCAAAGGGTGGAGTGGCCACATGCAGGGTTTACCTGCAACAGCTCGGTGCTGAGAGATCGCTACCCGTTTTCGTGTGAGCCAGGGACGCTGACTAGAATCCAGGGACAAGAGAGGAAAAAGTTTGTTTTCCTTTGTTGATAGAACCTAACATTTAAAGGGATGCCGCAGTATTGAACACGTGGCTGAGTCGCAGTTTTGCGCACAGTAAAGATGCACTTTTGTGTACGCAGCTAAAGATTGTCATATGGTTGTGTGGTAGTCGCATTATTGTGTATGCGACTGGTCGCACAATAGCGTATACGTACTTCCGGTTGTGCTGCCACATGTTTAAACAAAGCCATTGAGTTTACATTATCAATTGTTGCCAATAATTAGGTTAACATGTAGTTTTCTGCACAGGAAAAGAGTGTGTGATTGTGAGTATTTGTTTAGGGTGTAACACGGGACCTAAAGGTTAAGGGTATTGTATGACCCTTAAGTACTAGGCGCAGGAGTTGGCCTAGTAGCTCGGTAAGTAGCTTACCGTTCTATACACATCAGCAGGTGTACATGTTGTATTTGTTGTAGGGACCGGCTTTCAGTGTGATTGCACTGTTCAATAATTAGGTTGGGTTATTTGAGCATTGTAGTTGAGCCACACTAGGAAACTTGTGATTGTGAGCTGAGAGATAATAGGTGAGCTGGGGAATCTAGAAATTTCTTCCGTAGGTGAGCGGGGGCATCTAGAAATTTCTCCGTAGGTGAGCGGGGGCATCTAGAAATTTCTTCCGTAGGTGAGCGGGGGCATCTAGAAATTTCTTCCGTAGGTGAGCAGGGGCATCTAGAAATTTCATCCGTAGGTGAGCGGGGGCATCTAGAAATTTCATCCGTAGGTAAGTGAAAGTATCTAGACTGTCTTTCACCAATTTAAATCTTTATTGAAAAACTTAGGGTTCTCCCAGGATGAGGGCCAAGTAAACGGTAGAGATGTTAAATGATTTGCTGCTGTTGGAAACGCCACTTGGGTCGGCACGGCATATTATGCATATTAGGTACAGTGCCAATGCAACCAGGTATTGTGATTTATGGTTTAATATGACGAGGAAGAGTGTTAAACCGTTTCCTAGAATTGGTAGTTTTGATAAAGATGTATTGAATAATGTCCGAGACCACATCAGTCTGATGCGCTCTCAAGGTAAAAAGGTAAAATATTATGAATGTTTAAAGTTGTGGCAGCATGAAGGGGATGCGTGGCTTAAAAATGCACAAGCGACGCAAACTAGCATTGTGAGCGCATTGCCAGAGAATGCATCCGCGACGCTAAATTGCAATACGAGCGAGCCGCAAAATGGCGCGCACGTGTGGCAAGGTAGAATTGTAGAAGGTATTGCCAGCAGTTCACGCACACCACCTCCACCTTATGTGGATGGAGGTGCAAGTACAGTTATCAAAAATACCCATAAAAATGTAACAAGCAATTTGTACCCTCTCTTAAGCAACCATAAAGAAATGTTCATGATGTGGATGATGAGCCTATTGTAATGTCTGCCATTTCCCATGCTGTACAGATGATAGATGCTGCACCACAACAATCACGAGTGGTGCCGTCATCTCCATCAGTAACAGTAAGGGAAGTGCTAACCCCTCTGCACCCGTAGAGGAAGTCGTTAATATCATACGTAGCAGCAGCAGACTAAACCCCCAGCCAGGTAGCAAGGTCAAAGGTAGCAGCGCTGCCGGTCTGCATCCCATTCGGACTATAACTGTTCCGAATGGAAATGCAAATGCGAACGGTGTAGTGCCCACGAGGGAAGTGGTAATACATTGTCCTTGGACAAGAGCAGAACTAAATTCCATCATAAAAGATTTCCCCGATCCCAAAAAGGAACTAGCCAAATGTCAAATATTTTTGAGGAATTTGGGTAGTTCTCATGAGCCAACTAATAAAGATTGGCGTGTGGTGTTAAGGGCCTGTCTACCACACAATACCGACGTGACAAAATTTATCACGGATTGTGTATTGGATGGTGACGTTCCCTTAACAGACCAAGTAAACCAAGATAATATTTCCCGCATCATAACTCAATTGGGTGTATATTTTCCAGTAATAGTTAACTGGAACAAAATTTTCACCATAAAGCAAAAGGAGAGTGAATCTGCAGAAGATTATTGCGACCGGGCTCTGCAGACTATCACCCAGTACACTGGGTTAGAAGATATTAAAGATAGCACTCACCACAGGGGAATGATTGTCACCATACTCATGGATGGCCTTAAAGAAGACTTAAAGACATGGGTTCAGACCTCACAGCCTGGATGGAGGGGAGTCACAATAGATAACCTCATAGAATCTGCCATAGAACATGATAAAAACATCTCAAAGAAGAGAGAGACCCAGAGCGAAAAACTAATGGCTGTCAGTATCCAAGCTCTGGAAGGAATGACTGTAACATCACAGCCAGTAGACACACCTGCACCTATACACACACTTGCACCTGAACAGTTACACGTCCTCACCAATCCCACACCACAGCAAACACATCCTTACCCCACATATCATACACAACCATGGGTCCCATGCTACCCACAAACTTCATACCTCTTACCATACCCTTATCCTCCATATTCCTACCCATACCAACCATCTTTCCCTCTTGCTCAACTCCCACAACAATCCTTTCATCCACCCCGTTTAAAAAGATGTTTTAACTGTCACCAAGTGGGACACATAAGTAAGTACTGCAAAGTGAAGAACACTACACATGAACACGGGTTTCCCATGTGTTCATAGGCAACCCCAGTATCTTCTCCCAGGCCTTATATGACTGTTTACAATCTTTTCAACCTGCCAATGGATCTGTTCTAATGTAAAATGTGGACGATTTATTGTTGTATTTAGGTCATGTTTAAATGATATTAAACTGTTGTGCTTTATCTCTCACACACAGGACACAAGGTTGCTAAGGATAAACGGCAGCCATGCCAGGCTAAGGTCAAATACTCGGAATACTATCCAACCCAGGGGCCCAGGCATTATTTAGAGCAGTAGCTATTAATAACAAGATTTAATTGCAGGAACCTGTATGCAGATACTATGGACCTCATTCAGAGTCGGTCGTTGCGGCCGCACGGTCGTAAGGGAAAAGGGGCCGGATATGCAAATGATGCACTCGCAAGTTGCGTCCTTAATATCGGATCGGTAGCTGGCCGACCAAGGGGAGGATGCGGCCGTAAGACAAAAAAATACGCCCCCTTCTCGTACGCATTACACGTCATCTCCGGGCATATAAGGATTAATCGAGACCATCGGGAACCATCGGAACTGGTCGTAGAGCTTAAGGTTGACCATACCCTCTCTTAAGCACTACGATCATGTCAGTGTAAAAACCTCCCATGTCACGTGTGCTATGACACTACTTTGTTAATTATGCACTCCCATAAAACGCCATTCGCATAATTAGGCACGCCTGCGTTTGGATCTCCACTCCCCCGTTTTCAAGCACCTTCCCCTGTTACCACCCACAAACGCCTCATCCTGTCACTCAAACTACCGACCTGGCTGTGTTCAAGGAGAGAGAAATTTCTGATCGTAGCAGCTAGTTTGCGCACGCGCATTATGAATTTTACGCATGCGCAGTTTAGCGAACATCGGTGGCGTACGACCGTGTGGCCGCAACGACCGACTCTGAATGAGGTAAAATATCCCTTGAATTATTCAAAGTTATAGGGGGACTCATTTTACAGGTGACGTTTCCCAGAACATGTGTAAGGTGATGGGTAATAAAACCAAGATCATTCCAGACTGTCATTTCTTTTATCTGTCCCCCCTTTGAGATACGAAGATGAATAAGAATAACAGAAATTGAAAGTGTTATTAACTAACATGTCTAATGCAAACTGTCATGATGTCAAACCTGGGGAATTGGTTATGATCCGAATTTTTTTAGCTCAGGTCATTTGACTGATCGGTGGTAAGGTCCATATCTGCCGATTGTTGACAAAGTACGACATCCTCAAAGGGTGGCTGGGGAAGATACGTGGGTCCATTCCACTCACTATAGGGAGGTTAACCAACCGGTGGAGATACAAGGCGGAGACGAGGCCGATAACGTGGACCTGTCAATTGCGAGCTTGTGCCGGAAGGATTAAAAAAGGTGACGATGAGATACCTGAGCTAAAGAAATGTGTAGATCAGTGCTTCCAGCAATGGAGTGGTCTGCTGTGGTCATCCTAGTTCTTTCTTCCAGAGTTTCTGTCGTGATGTTCTGTTTGGGGATACCCAGTTTCTGTGATGGAGGACCGATAGAGGAGATGGGAGCTGATGGCAGCGCTGATGGAGTGGAGTCAGGAGGAGTGTTATGCCAATCAGGGGAGTGTCTGACCAATCTTAGTACTGTTATTGTTAAGAGAGCTGTTATTTTGGATACTCGGGGACGGTGTGAAAGTTTGTCGTCTGAAGATTCCTGTGTTTGTGAGCTTTGTGAGTCCCTAGTGGATGAGAACTGTATCCAATGGTGTCAACCTAAATATAACCCGTACTGGGGTGGGTATCCTTTAGAGGATTATCATAGCATGGTAGGAAAAGTGTTAAATCAAACTGATTGCTGGGTGTGTTCACATGTGCCACAGGGACAGCATAATGTAGGGTTGGTGCCATTTCTGCTGAATATCACGGAAATTTTAGAATTACAGAAAGGGAAAACATTGGATGGAAAATTCCTCTCATCCAAACCACCTCATTTCAAACTCTATCAATTCCAAGTAGATAGATCACTTTTGTGTTTAAACATAGCCAACCCTAAGAAACCCGGGAGTTGGGAAGTGACAGGGAATAATCAGATGATGACCTTCTCACAAATAGCTGATAATGAGTCCATAAACCATGATCTGTGACGCTCAATTAAATCTAGTGGGAGACATTTTAGGTACCGGTATACATTGAGTTCTACCAAAGAAATTATTGGTAAGGTGCCAGATGGTTATTGTGCTAAAATAATACAGCCAGAAACTTGCATGTACCAGATGGAAGACCTAGAAATAGGATTGTTTGCAAGGGAAATGTGCTTAATGATAATGATGCATACCATTCTCCCTGATAATGTATATTTTATATGTGGAAGAAAAGCGTATAAATGGCTCTCCCCGAGTTCTGAAAGTTTGTGTTACCTGGGAAGAGTAGTCCCAGAAGTGATGACCCTCACACATGTTGAAATGCTTGGTATACATAAAAACACACCATCACCATATCTTCACATGCAATATGAACACAGAGGCAAACGAAATATGATACCTGGTGATGTGCATAAAGCCACTCAGTTAATTAGTGAGACAACTGGCTTCAAGTTTTAGTTGCATTGGATCCCACCAGGATCGCTCGGGGTACATTAAATTTTAGATATATTCAGGAACTTTCTAAATTAATAGATAATATGATGTACGATGACACATTCAGGTATACAGGGAGAGAATTGCAAGCGTACAAGAAAGAACTGGTGCAACACACGCTAGTGTTAAATTATTTAACTGCTGTTACTGGAGGGTATTGCGTAACATTGGCCACCCAATTTGTAGTAAAATGTTGCACCTATGTCACCCATGATACCAGCGACCCTAAGGAAGTGATAGACCGGAAGATGGATGAAATTCTGCAGCTAAAATGGGAATTTCGTAAGAACCATAATGCTTCAGTGGCTGAAGTAGGGGAGAAGATAGAAGGATGGGTTTCATGGCTGAACCCAGTGAAATGGTTCTCAGGTCTAGGGGAATAGGTCCAGGAAGTGATCGCCAGCATCGGCAAATTCTTAATCCTTATACTGATTGTCATCATAATAATTGGCATATGTGTCCGGTGTGTTCCTATTGTGTTGAAGTGTGGAAAATTTAAAAATAGAGTAAAACGAAAGAACAAAATCATGATGATGGTCAGTATGAATACCGAGGTAAATACAGAACTGCATTACAACCCTGAACTAGGAAATACCATCATTTAATGTATTATATTTAGACCTGCATAGAATGTATTATTGAAATGTTATTTTTAAAACACCTCAGATAATGTAAAGTCTCAAATTCCCCTTCAAGACTGCCTTTATAGGACTGGTGTATCCCCACACCTTTCACATGATCTTCCAAGATCCTCGGTGTGCTTATAATAGTAGTTTTATGTCCCCACTCAGAGACACATTATTGATGGATTAAGAACCACCTTGTGTCATCCCATAATAACACTAAACAGTATACAAATGTAAGCCTAAATTATATTTTAAAATCAGATTGTGATAGCATGTTGTTCGCTATCAAAGGGTGGACTGTCGAAGTTGGATAATTGGCTGAGACAAGATCAGTTTAGAATTGGATCGCAGCTACGCCATCTTGCGACTGGCCGCAAGACGCCATCTTGGAAATGAGATCTCAAGATGCCATTTTGTGAATGGCCGCCCAAGCGCCATTTTAGATAAACTCACACTTTAGTACATGTGGCGATATTACTATTAGCATCATGCAATTGCATCTTTCACCATTTCTCATACACACATTAATACGCACAATTGCGCTGTTAACTGGTGCATATTAGCGAATGCATAAGATCCTGTATGAAAACGCTGAATATTAGCTTCATGCACATGCATCTGCCCCAAGTTAACTAGCGTCTTTACATCAAACCCCACATACTCACACATTACATATTCACATACAAGGTTCCATAAGCTTTAAGGTATAAGATTCAAGTATGCACATTTATAATAATTGCTAGAAAATAAAGATTATTTCATAACTAAGGTTTTATACATGATAAGTAAGCCATGTTTGGTATTGTACTGATGCGTACTCTCTAAACAGTATTCCGGTAATATCGATGGAGAGATCGCAACATGCATTCTCAACTTATGGACCACAGAGACTTCAAGCAACAAAATGTACATTATATGACCAACTGTTAGGATTTGCATGAGGCGGGAAACCAGAGACCACCAGTTGTTAGAAGCTGGACTATGTCTATTTGAACCAACCTGTTAAATGCCTTGTAACATATGCCCTCTCCTTTAGGACCAATGGTATTAGCAACAAACTTCTCTATTGTGTTGTTTATTTCTGGGGGGGTATAAATATGTGTGCTCTGACCCTGGGTTCCTGGTCTTCGTGCTGAATGCTGATTGATGAGGGGTTTCTTGCTGATGCCTACATCTGGTCCAGAGCGCTGCGTATGTATAACTGTACTTGGATCTGTATAATTCCTTTGCGCCAAATTGTACTTATAACTAGCGTGTAACTGACTGTACTTTTACTTGAATAATACTTTGTGCTTTGGAACCACAGGTTCTAGGTCTGGAGTCTTTATTTACTGTATAACTGCGTACGCAAAATAGCGTCATCCTTAGAGGTTTATAGGCAGGATATCAGAAGGTATAGGCAGGGGTGTATAGAGGTTCAAAGGCAGTATCGTTAGTATGTATATTTAGATATGTGTGCAATATGTATGTATATATATATATGTGTGTGTGTGTGTGTGTGTGTGTAGGGGTAGGGGGCACCAGTCAAAATTTTGCCTAGGGCACCAAATTAGCTAGGGCCGGCTCTGCCAAAACCTAACCCTCCTGGGAGAGGCCTAACCTCCCCCCAGTGGTGCCTAACCCTAACCCCCACTTCCCCATGCCTAACCCTAACCCTCCCGGGGGGGTGCCTAACCCTAAGTTCACCCGGGGGTCCCTAAACTTAATCCGCAGCTAAGAGGTCCCAACGCCCGGCTTACCTTCATTCAGTATGCTGGGCATCGGGATTTCGGCTGGTGGATAATGATAGGCGTCAGGATTTCAACACCTATCATTAGTCTCATGTCGGGAAGCCGGTGGTTGGTATTTCAACCGCCGCCTTCCTGATACATACCATGTGAACTCCTGCATGAATAGTAAATACCGACACTGCCTGTCCAGGAAGGATCAATTTCTTCAGAGGTTCCCCATTGCAGAGAAACCATAAAAAGGTAAGGTGTATTTTTATTTAGTACACAATAAAATAGTATAGATTATTTTTTTTTTTAGACATTTTACTCTACTTGGTCTAGGCCCATGTCTTGCATGACAGGCAGCTTACTGACGTCTGTCATAGCAAGCAGAGTGGCCCGCGGAGGATCTCTTAACATCGCAAGATGAGACCATCATTGTCTTGTGAGACAGCTTTGCGGTGGAGGGAGGTTAGGAAGCCCCCTTTCAACCAATGAATAGATACTGTGCACATGCGCAGGGAGTCTATTCACTGGAGAGAGAGAGAGACTAGGGATATGCCCAGCAGCTCCTGGAGTGCAGGGCATGCCCCAAGTGTGACGAACACAAGAGGACTGGCTCGTGGCCATGGTATTTCACGTGACACGCCCCTTCTTAAAAGTATACGTCCCTTTTTTCGGATACGCGCAAATGTCCTTCTGTTGCTCTTTCAGTTAGCCAACATGGTCCACTTTCTGAAATTTTTCCAGGGACACTTTAAATTCCCGCCTTAAGTACAGTGACCAACTGTGACACTGAGGGTGTGGTATAAGAGATAGACAAAAATTAGTTAGACAATGTCTAGATCTACCCCAGTTGTTAGACAGTCAATAGATCGACAGGTACAAAAGGTCGACAGGTACAAAAGGTCGACACAGTAAAGGTCGACATGTTAGAAGGTCGACAGGTGCAAATGGTCGACATGGCCAAATGGTCGACATGGAAAAGGTCGACACGGAAAAGGTCGACCCATTTTTTTAAAAAAATGTTTTTTTGTGTAAATACCATTCGGACCCTTGCAGGCAGGGTGGCTCGCTTCGCTCGCCACATGGATTTATTCCCCCTCCATGCCCACTTGGATGGTAGGGAATGACGTTGGACACTGGCTCATCTTAAGTGCCTAACCCTAAACCTAAAAAAAAAAAAATAATAATAAAAAAAGTGTCGATCATTTTTGTGTCGACCATTTTCATGTCGACCTTTTGACCCTGTCGACCATTTGTACCTGTCGACCTTCTTACATGTCGACCTTTAGTGTGTCGACCTTTTGTACCTGTCGATCTATTGACTGTCTAACAACTGGGGTCGATCTAGACATTGTCTAACTAATTACTGTCTATCTACAGTCCGGCATCCGACACTGAAGAAGGTCGAGTTGGCCTAAAATTCACCTGTCTCTCCAATTCCTCCGAGAGGTTCTCAGTGGGGTTAAGATCTGGACTCTGAGCTGGCCAATCCATCCAGGTTACCAAATTTTCTGTATGCCAGTCCAGCATCACCCTGGAAATATGACATGTGGCATTGTTGTCCTGATGAAAACATTTGTTGTTTCTGTAGAACTGTAAGTGCATGGACCTCCCTACAAAGTGTTCTTGTCGAAATCGCCACATTAGTGGCCATTTGGAACTCGTGTGTAATGGTATGCATGGGTCAATATCACTTGAACGGGGGTGTCCTATCACTTTTGTCTACATATATATATATATATATATATATATATTTTATGACATGTGCTATGTCCATTTCCCATACTAACAAAGCTACAGTAGCTGCTAGCTAGCCCGACCATACAGCACTGTGAAGCATACTTATCAGGACTAAAATTAGTATATTTTATTATATTCTGATGAATGTATTTACAGTAATTATAGTATGGTTGTGGTACAAAATGTCGACAGTCAACATGTTAATACCAGAATGCTGACATGAACATTATGTCATCCTGCCAAATGTCGACATTGACAGATTGTAGCCCTAACCCTAACCATTGTGAATGTCGACATTTTGACTGTCAACATTTTGCCCATGTCGACATTCAGACCATGTTGACATTCTGATGTCAACTACATACCTTATAGCAGAGGTGGCCAAAGCATCAATCGCGATCGACTGGTCGACCACAGACACTTGACCAGTTGATGACGTTGGCCAGTCCAGCAGAGTCCAAGAAAGTGTTATTCTTATTGGCTGCTGCGCAGAAATCACAGGTGGGTGCTGAAGCCACAACTGCCATGTTTACTTGCAGTCAGGTGTCCATCAGCAGCCAATAAGAAGCAGGGGAATTATTACTGGCTAGCTCAGCAGCGCCGAACTGAAGCCATGGCTAGCTGAAGCTGTGGCTGTCACTGTGACAACTATAGCCAATAAGACTCAGGCTGATTCTTATTGGCTGAGGCTGTGACAGCCTCCATTGTGCCAGTGCCTGAGACTGAGGTTAAGGGAGGGACAGGGCCAGCTCGAAGGCACCAAAACCAAAAGGGGGCGCAATGCAGCACCTCTGGACGTATCAAGATTGGCAGGCCTGCACTGAGGCTGTTGCTGGATTGCTGTGATTATCATTTTTTTGCTGTGGGGGCCAATGATGTGTGATTTCGCCGGGACAGTCCCCACGCCCCTTGCTGTGAGGTCACGCCCCCTTTTTTGTCATGTGGAGTCCTCTCTTTCAGGCGTAGCTTTGAAAGTAGATCAATGAGTCCAAAAGTCTGGCCACCCCTACCTTATAGTAACTGTTAGGAACTGTGAATGACTGTCCACATAAGCTTGTAGAAGACTTACTGACACAGAGTGAGATTTGTGGGGATATGTAGAACTGGGAATTCGGGGACCAGACATAAATAGCCCTTTACATTCAGGGGTTACTTTTAGCGGGATTAAGCAGTGTTTACAAAGGAGATCTTAAAGGACAAGTTTTATAGACAATTTGTGACCCAGTTCATATTATGCCAGAAATCCACCTTTGCTTATTGTGTACGGACAAATATTTGGGATGCAGTGTAATTACCTATATAAAGCAGCTGACCAGTCTGTATTGTCAGGTGCTGTCTGAGGGCATCACTCAACGGCATATGAAATCATCCGCTCATTTTAAAATAATACGCTCCATCTATCATAAGCTTACTTTGCTAATAAACTGATTTAGCCCATTGCATTTATGTGACAGCTGAGGCCATTTTTAGTTTACAGCAGACCTATGGCTAACTTCCATAAATAATTCAACAATCATTTTAACAGTTTGAAAGGTACCTCTAGCCCAGCCAAAAAAAAACATGAAAGCGAGCAATAGATATAACCATGTAATGAAGAAGGTAATTAATTGTTCTCTTCTTTACAAATATTCTATGTCCCAACAAAGGACAGTAAGGCTCATTTACAAACTGCAAAAACTGCTGACCTGCAATGTTTATGTTCACGAGTGTGACCGTTTGTCATTGAAGTGCAAGGCAGATGCTCACTTCATGCTCTAACTTCCAAATATGTTCTTTCAATGGGCATAACCTGGTCAGCACTGACCCGGCTCTTTCGGCGCAGGTCCCCTTCCTCCCCCTCCCCTTCCCTCTTACCTCACTCCGCAGCGGTCCAGAGGCAAGGAGGGTGAGTGGGGTGCGCTGCTCCGTGCTGGTCGACCCGACCCTGGTTGCAGTGGACGTTTGGAGATGATGTAATCCAGGGCACGCTCCAGGGGTTGGAGCACCCTGTGCCGGCCCTTAATAATGCGCCCTTATTGTGCCGCGCGCAACGAAATTTGGGGGATCGCCCCCTATGTGACATTATTTGGAAGCGTGCCCGCATGGCGCGCTTCCAAATAATGTCAGGCTGGGGGTAAAGCCCAGCACTCAGTCACCGGCTGGGCTTCCCCCAGGCCTCTCCCATCAGTGAATGAATGCCCATCCATTCACACTCCGGGGGTCCGGCACCAGCGGGACAGTACTGTCCCACTGAAATCGGGATGCTGGGGAGGGATGCACCCTCTATATGTGGCGCCCCTGTGCGACCGCACTGGTCGAACACCCCTAGAGCCGGCCCTGATGTAATCTCCAAGCGCCACTGAAGATGGCAAATCAGGCAGCATGCGGCACGATCCAGGTCATCGTGACCTGGATCGCTCTTTTTACACTGCAGGGTGTCACGGGAACGACCCGTCGTCAACTCTGCAAACTACCTGAGTTCGATCCCCGGGTCCCTGGACCCGGGTGTATCCATTTACACTGACAAAAATCCCAGGTTGATGCGCGTTCACGTGTGCCAACTCGGGATTTTCAGGTCGATGTATAAGTGGTATTATTAGTTTTGTTATTTCTCTACCCAATCTTAGAGCGGTCTGGGGTGCCCATGGCAGTCACTGTCAGTTACAAAGCAGATCACAGAGCTCTAAGGGGGAGATTTATAAAAGCTTGGAGAAAGATAAAAAGGGAGAGAGAGATAGCACCAACCAATCATGTTTTCAAACATAGGCCCGTATGCAATTAGAAGCGAAAAGCCGAGATCCACGAAAAAGTATAGCAGATTGCGACTTGTCGCCAGACGGAAACGTATCTCCATATTCAATTCCATCCGCTTTTCGTGTATGCAGTAACACAATGCAATGTAATAGGCGAAGAATATTTTCCTCTGAATAGCAGGAGAAAAGAAGTGCAACATTTTTATTTAGGGGTGCAAAGATGGGGAACCACTCAGAACCCTTGGGACAGCCCCCCAAAGGACAACTGCGTCAAAAAATCCCTAAAAAAAAGTAAGGAACACCCCTAAAAAGTAGTTTGAAATTGGGGGCGAAAAAGTACAAAGTGGGGGGTACAAACATAAAAAGTAGTGAAATAGACTTTTTGGGGGTCTGCAAGTATGGGTGAGGGTTTTTTTGATTGTAGGTGTTTGCTTAAGGTGCGTTTTTTATGTTTTTTATAACTTCACTTTAGCAACTTTTAAATATGCTAGCACCCATTTTCATGAACCCCAAATTTGACAGGACTTTTTATTTTCACCCCAAAATACTGCTTAATGCCATTCTTCACCACTTGTGCAATTGTGCAAAGACGGTAATTAGAGGCAATTGTGCGAACTTATGTACCCCAAACAGTTTTATGAGTGCTAATCGGGCGCTACTACATTGGTCCCCAATGTTTCTGCATCTTTTTGGGGGGTTCTGGCTGATTTCCCCCATCTGACACCACTTTTACGCCTGTTCTGACTTCGCGCGTCTGTTTTCGCATCTTTTGGAATTGAATAGGGCGAATCGCGGGTACGCACACGATAAGTTTCCGTGGCTAAAATACGTGATGTAGTCAAAAAGTCCGGGCGGCGAAACTTTATCGCGTACACGAAACTAATTGAATATGGGCCATGGCCTGTGTAATGACATAAGCTGATTGGTTGGTTCTCTATTTCTCTCCAAGGTTTGATACATCTTCCCCTCAGTCTTTGATACATCTCACCCTCAGTCTGCTATGTCTTTATCTTGCAAGACTGAAGAGTTTCTCTGTTTACTCTGCAGGAAAGCTCCAAACAGTCAGACATCTGCACCACAGCTGAAAGGACACACACTCATGGTCAAACCTGCTGGAAAGCCTCTACTAAAATAAGTAGTTCACTTTCTTTTTTTACATATTTGTCCTGGTGGGTAATAAAGTACTATTTCACTGGATTTAATGGTCCATCTAAACCTGCCTGGTGTTTTTTCTTTAACTTTACGCATTTCTTCCAGAGACAACTGTGAAATTCTCTGCAGTAAAAGCATGCAGGTATATAATAAACACAGGTGCATCTACACATGGTTTAAAATTGGTCTAAAATTGAAATGCTTACAATTGTATCTAAACAGTCAGGTGAGGCATTGAAAGGTTAAACATTGGGGTGTTTATTTGAAAGTTTGAGAATCTTAGCTCAATAGAACCAAACATAATTTTTTTAAAGTGTCTTTGATTTAACACTATGGAGCAAATGTATTATCCTGCCCCTTATCTTAGCGGTAAGTGACATCCTGCTTTTCCGCTTAGCGCAGTGATGCAGGATGTCTTTGCACTGAGATGTATTAAAAAGATAGTCACCAGAGAAGTGGTACAATAAGTCTGCCATGCCTATAATATCTCCCCTGCCTATATCACGTTTTGCTGAATGATACGGAATCTCTCCAGGGGGCGCATTGCACAATGACATTGAGAGATGGCGGTGGTACTAACATGTGACATATAACACCATCCCCAGGTGGTGCTATTGTGCAGTGCACTCTGGCACTGTCTCCGCTCTCTACTATACGTGCTTTGTACTAGGATCCGGAGTCAGCGGGAGGCACGACCTTCAACCTGATGACGTCACCGCCTGGCACCATTCTTAACCGTATAGTGTGTCACAGTACTTAGCTAATGAGGGGAGACATCTAAATACCGCTGTTATCCCCTGCAATACCGCTATTCTGCTTACCCCGATTGAGGTGAGTAACTACCTTAACCCTCCCCTCTCCCCCCTAACCCTAACTTCCCCCCCTAGTGCCTAACCCTAACCTCTCCCCAGGGGTGCCTAAACCTAACCCCCTCTCCCCGCACCCTAAACCTAACCCTCCTGGGAGGGTGCCTAACCCTAACCTCCCGCCAGCGGTACCTGACCCTAACCCCCCCTTCCTCTAGTCTAATTGTGATCCTCCTGGGGGGGTGCCTAACACTAAGTCCCCCCGGGAGACCCTAAACCTAACCCTCCGTGGCTATCTGCTCCCAACGCCCGGCTTACCTACGATCGGTATGCCGGGCGTTGGGATTTCGTCGTGGCGCTAATGATAGGCGTCAGTAATTATACGCCTATCATTAGTCCTATGCCGGGATTTCACTGTCGGCTTCTTGACTACATACCGTATCAATCATATACTAACTCACCATTCAATTGTATGAAAGATACACATTGAATGATATCTGTCACTGTTTTATCTGTCACAATTTGGACTCTATTTACTACAATCCGCATATTGAATGCAGATTGTAGTGTGATATTAACGACTGAATTCGCATTGCGAATTCAGGCTATATCACAGGGATTTACTACAAATCCCTTGCAGGGACAGAGCTTGCGAAAAAGCTCTGTCCCTGCGAATCCCATCCGCACACTAGTCGCGGTATTTTGGGAAAAAATACCGTGACAAAGTGCCCACGCATGCACCGACCGGCCGTTGCTGCTACCCCTCCCCCAGGTGCTAAGCCCCGCCCCCTGGTGCTAAGGCCCGCCCCCCCACGATTGTGGACCCCCTTTTCTTAGTTACACTTACCTGCCTGATCCGGGCCTCCGGTGATGTCCTCCATGTCCTCCGGTCAGGTGATATCCCATACTGCACTGGGACCCGATCACCTGATGACCGGGCCGCAGTGCACTATGGGAGACCAGCTGACCAGAGGGAGGACATCAGCCGGAGCCCCGATCACCGGTCCCTGGAGTCAGGTAAGTAAATTTTTTTTTTACTATTTTTTTTTTTTACAGTAATCAGCTTGCGGTCTGTTTAGACCACACAGCTGATTACTGGGACCGACTCCCAGCTCTGCTCTCCCCGTTAGAGCAGGGCAGGAGTCCGATAACCGGGGGAGACCCTGGATAACGCCACCTCTAGGTGGCGTTATTATCACAGGACTCTCCCCGGTATTTTTTTCACATTTTATTTTTAGTAACTCTGGTCGGATCACATTTCCCATTACAATTATGGGAAATGCAATCTGATTACTAAAAATAAGTGATACTTAGGGGTTGGAGTAGAATTTTTACGAATTCTACTCCAATTGCCCTGTAATAACTATAGGTGATACTAAAATAATGTGAAAAGGGTGTGAAAACACCCTTTTTCACTTTAATTTAGTCAAAATATTGTTAATAAATAATGCCCTTTGAGAGTTGGAGTATCCCATTGCCACAAGGAAGATACATAGTAATATCTGTCACTGTTTTATATATCACATTTTGAGAGTTGAAGTATCCCATTGCCATTAGGAAGATACATAATAATAGATATCTATAACTGTCCTGAAAGCCAGAGTATTGTACAATCATTTCATAACAGCACTGTCACAAAGGAAGCTCAGGGATATAAAAGCCTAAGTTATCTCAGATTGATAACATATGGTAAAAGAACTGAATATAGTGATCACTATTACTCGGATGTACACAATCAAATAAGTGACGTGACATGACCGACGGTGGAAGGAACCTTTCATTACTTTTTCTATATATCTAAACACATTCTGTCTATGAATACTATACTTTGATGGTAATCAACATTTCACCCAGTATCTGAACACAATATTTTAATGAGCAATTAATAAAGATTTTACTGTTAGGGGTCTATTTACTAAGAAGTGTTAGGAGACAGAGTGAAAAGTGATAAGGTGCCAGCCAATCAGCTCCCAACTGTCATTTTTCAAACACAGTCTGTGAGATGGCAGTTAGGAGCTGATCGGCTGGCACCTTATCACTTTTCACTCTGTCTCCTTACACCGCTTAGTAAATAGACCCCTTAGTATTTTTCCAGAGAACCAGATAAAAAATAACTTTTTTGACCTAATAAGTGCCCTGGACTAAAATCTTTTCTTTTTTCTTGTTGTTAATTAAATAGTTTAGTTACAAGATTTTCAGGAAGCACCTCTATGGAAGACTTACTGACAAGGAAAATAATATAAGTATTGTAAATATTCATATGGAGTTCTTAGGTCATTTCTCTCTGTTTCAAGTTTCTCTCTGGATAAGGAATTAAAAATTCACATTTATATCACTGCGGGAGCACAATAGTTTGTTTTAACACTGAAGAACGGGCTCATACAATACAGATAGTAACACTTGTACTCCAGTGTTCAGTTTTCTACATTCATTCAATACTTGGGATAAAGCACAATGCTGAGGTAGAGAGCGCTATGTGCTATCTCCTAAGTGCTGCTGCAGGTTTCCCATAGCAACAGAGGTGCACTGATGTCACAGCGTTCTCCGACCCAATGCATTACTGGGCATGAGCAGCATCACCGTGCATCTTCCTCTCCATCCACAATAGGGCTAGGACGTGCCCCTGAGTGGAGGAGACCGCGATAGCCACACCACAAAACCTGCCATTGCCATTGTGTCACCTCTACTAAACACCACATACATTCCACTGCCAGCCCTGAGTGTATGTGCAGGTGTGCGCTCCAGATACCGCATACCACCTGCTGGGTCTGTTATACCATATGTTCCTGCATTGTGTACTGCTACATTAAACCTGTGTTGACTAGCCTCCTGTGTACTACCTGGTTAGTAAACCAATCCCTAATGAAGCTACTTATCAGGGGCGTATTTATAATGGGTGCACATGAAGTGCAGGGGGGGAGCCCGCTCCGCACACCCCGCACACATACTTTTTTTTTTCTTACTTACCGCTTCAATGTCCCACAGAGTAACTCTACAAAAAAATGGGCTCCGCAGCCATTTTCCCGGCGTTTTGTGCAGTAGGAAATCACCGGGAAAATGGCTGCTGCACCATTTTCCCGGGGAACTGCACATGCACAGTAAACTCCGGGCACACTCGGAGTCTACTGCTGCTGTCAGTTCGCTGGCAGCAGCAGGGAGAGAGGAGGGCACACCGGGCGGGGAGTGAAAGTGAAAGCTGGCCCCTCCTCTCTTAATACACCCCTACTACTTATCGTGTAGACTAACCTCCATCACACACCACTAACACCATAGGTTCTGCCAATACACAATACCCTATAGCCCTTTTTGTGTATTAAGTCTGCTGATAGTGACAGACTCCACCTTGTGCTGTTTTGACTCCGCCTTCCATTGCTTGTTACAATAGCCTTGCCTACACCTATGTACATGGCAAAAACAATTCACCAATGCATATTACTTTGGTATTTAGCTCCACCTACTTTTGATTTGGCCACACATGTGAAGCTGTTTCAATATTTTTTTTTCAGGGCCACTTTAAGTTCCCAATCCGCCCCTGACTGTGGTAATAGTAAAGATCAGGGTCGTGACTAGCTATGGGCAACCGGTGTGATCACACAGAGTGCAGAGGCTCTGTGGGCGGCACTGTCGCTGCCCAACAGTTGTTGCTCCTGGCTAGCTGGGTGCCCGGAACAGAACTCTGGAGCCAGGATTGCTGCTGCAGCACCCTTGGAGCGTCCTGTGGACACTCCAGACAGGAAACTTGCACACTATATAAGCCGATCGGGCATCCTGTGGACGCCAGCTCAGTGCTGCACTTACCGGAGCTGCCAGTAACGTCCCCTTTTGCGCAACGTCCTGATGTCATGCACTCAGCGGGCGGGGCTGGAACTGGGCGCTGATGTGTCCAGTTACAGCCCTGGTAAAAATAAATGTATAAGCACTCAGTCACCTTATAAAATAAGACCAAAAGAAAAAAAAACATTTCTTCAGCCAGCCATGATTTCACCTATTTGCAATTTTCATGTTACAATGTGCTATATCCTATACTCTGTGTGCTTAAAAAATATCTGACACCTCTATAACAGGCCAATTTCTGTATTAATTGTATTTCAATTCTGAACATTCTCTACGTTATTGTAGTAACCACACCTTCCATCAGGGCCAGCTCTAGGAGTGTTCGACCAGTGCGGTCGCATAGGGGCACCACCCATAGAGGGCGCACCCCTCCCCAGCATCCCGATTTCAGTGGGACAGTACTGTCCTGCTGTTCCACCCGCGGGCCGAAGTGGCCCGCGGGTGGTCAAATCGGGAGGCTGTGGACCCCCACCACCTCAGCTGTGCGGCGGTGCTGGACCCCTGGAAGTGTGAATGGATTCACTGACGAGAGAGGGCTGGGGGAAGTCCAGCCAGTGACGGAGTGCTGGGCTTTACCCCCAGCCGGAGTTATTTGGAGGCTGGGGGTAAAGCTCACGTAGGGGGTGTGGCCTAGCGTAATTAGGCCACGCCCCCATATTTGGTCGCGCGCCGGCACAGGGTGCTCCGACCCCTGGAGCCGCGCCCTGCCTTCCATTAAACTGCACCCACTATTTACTTTACTACTGGCACTGTTTTTCATATGTGCTTTTCCTTCCATCACTTATACCATCATCTCCTCCCCACTGCCAGCAACAGCACTGGACCTTTGGAATCAGGTGCCCAGCTGCTTATTTGGGTCTTATGTCTGCTGCTGCAGCAAGCTTGTAAACCTGTTCCATGTTCAGCTATGTTTTGTACTATGAGTCACGTTTTCTATTACAAGTATTTTGTTCATACTGTTTCTGTTTATGTACTTTGTAAGGCACTGCAGCCCCCTTTCTGGTGCTACTGTATATAAAGAATAATAATAATTAGAGATTTGCGGGTCCGGTTCTCAGAGAACTGGACCCACTCCAACTTCCAGATCCGAGGCAAGAACTGAGCTAGGCTCGGGGTTTCCCACATGACTCGGATCTCAAAAAAGGCAATACATCATCCTCCCGCTGTTAGATTGTCGCGGGTTTTGGTTTATATAAAGGTCCCATGATCGGCGCCATTTTCACTCCGGCTGTGGAAAATGTAGTGATTGGATGTGCTGTGTCCATCCAAGAGCTGCTGTATCTGTCCAGGGTAGGGGCTGCTGTGTCCATCCAGGGGTTGTTGTGTCCATCCAGGGCAGGGACTGCTGTGTCCATCCAAGGGTTGCTGTGTACATCCAGGGTCTGCTGTGTCCATCCAGGGGATGCTGTGTCCATCCAGGGGTGGTGGCTGCTGTGTCCATCCAGGGGCTGCTGTGCCCAACCAGGGGTGCTCTGTCCATCCAAGGGTGCTGAATGTATAAAAAAAATAAAAGCTAATAATATAATTAATAAAAACATAATATATTTTTTTTGTGCTGTACCCCAGTGTACTATATTATTATTATTTATTTTTTACTTTGACACTGCCGGTCAGACTGCAGTTTAATATTCATACATGTATTGTTTGTGACACTGAAATTGGTAGCGCAGTGTATAATAAATATTGTGACACTGTAAGTGGAAAATGCAGTGTATTCGTTAAAAATATTGTGACACTGTTAGTGTAAACGCAGTGTATTCATAAAAAATATTGTGACACCGTTAGTGGAAACGCAGTCTATTTGTTAAAAATATTGTCATACTGTAAGTGGAAAATGCAGTGTATTTGTAAAAAATATTGTGACACTGTTAGTGGAAAACGCAGTGTATTCGTAAAAAATATTGTGACACTTAGTGGAAATGCAGTGTATTCGTAAAAAATATTGTGACACTGTTAGTGGAAACACAGTGTATTTGTAAAAATATTGTGACACTGTAAGTGGAAAACGCAGTGTATTCCTAAAAAAGTTCCCTATTTCAAAAAATGCACAAGTGTCAAGTAAAATTACTCAATCTGTATATTAAGTCAAATATCGTTATATATTCTCATTTCCTAAACTTTATAAATTATTATAATATTTATAATTATTTATTTATGTATTTATTTATTTAGGAAAGGTATTAAAAGTAAATTACAATTGTTAGGTCTTAATTTAGAATTTCCTTGTCAAACCTCAGAGATTCAATATTTGGGCATCTTGATTACTTAAGAATATAGCCAACTATCCCAAGCCAATTTTACCCATTTAATTTTATAGTTTATGATTCAGCAGAATTAACTCCATTAAAATGTTCTGCCCAGGTTGCTGTACCTGCCTCAAATATTTCCAGTAAATGTCTCAACCCTTTTCTTAAAAACTTTGAAATCGATATGTTGTAGATTTATTTGGAACGAGAATAAAAATAAGATTAAAAGATCAGCTTTGGCTAAACCATCTACAGCCAGACGGCTGGATGTAACAATTTTTTACAATTAATATTATGCTACCCAATTCGATTACATTGTGTCTTTGTATGTCGGACCAGGATTGAAGAAATAAGTTGATATAGAGAACACTTTGTTTAAAGATCAGGATTTGAGCTACAGGTACATCCCCCAGCCACCACGAGCCTTAGACCAGCCTTGGAGGTATAATTACAAACCAGCGGGTTGTCAAAGCCGCTGACCACTGGCGTCTTCGACCGATAGATATTAAACAGCAATAGAAATAAATGCCAAATCAGGCTTGATTGGCATTTATTTCTATTGCTGTTTTAAATCTATCATGCAAAGCTGCTGATGAATGGCGGCTCTGACAACTCTCTCTCATCCATTACTTTTACTCTAGAGAGCTGGGACAATTTAGGCTTACAAATAAAACTAGCAGAATATCCCTTCCCACTTATGAAAGCACTCAGATACACATCTAAATATGCACATCCATTTGCTGTTGAAGGGGACAAGAGTTTTGTTAGCATCGTGGGCAACTTCATCCTTAGGAATACTGTATGTGGACATGTATGAAAGGTACGATCCTCTGTAAACACTTTATTATCATTAGTTACACACCAAGAGCTTTATTTAGTCTCAGAATTAATCATCCAAACTCAAAGGTCTAATAAAATGTGAACATATATTCACCTATTCTGCAGAAGAAAGATAATCATTTACTTCCCTACTTTTCAGCTGGGGACACAGTGGACGATGTGTACCCAGCCGATACATCGGCCTGGACGGGCGACATATCAGATCCTGGGTACACATCAGAACAACGTAATGAACGATGGAATGATCCCTCCTTCCATCCTTCATTACCTGAAACGGGGTATGCACGGCCGACCGGATGATATCGCATGTGCCCTCGGGAGCATATATATTAGCCAACACACTGAGCCATGTGGCTGATATGCTGTTCCGATTTGTCCAGAAACAACACATCTTGCCGACATCGTCTTAGTGTGTACCCAGCTTTACCTGAATCTTACACCATTTAATCATTTGAGTCAACTTGAGAAAAAGACTTGCGCGTGGCTTTGGATCAGCAGGGATGGCTGCTTATCCTTCAACATGTCTCTAACTCTTCAATTAATATTGCTCGCAAAAAGAACTGAAACACAAGATGGAAAGATGGAAAACTGCATACTGCATAGACTGCAAATGACATGGCATTTATCCTTTATCTTCAGAATTGTTTTGGAGGAATTGTGGAAATAATGGGTCATATAAGGAACATTTGGTGTGCCTGCCCCATTACCTCCAAATAATCACATTCTTTCCCAATCTTACGAGTGACTAATACAAGATACTAATACTATTGTGTGACCACCCAGAAATACCCATCGAAATAGCCTCTCTGCATCCAAATTCCTTCTGCCTCTTAGAGCGGCAGCCATTGTGACGACTCTGACGCATGTGCAGACTGAAAACATTGGGCGCTTGCGTGCGGCATCAGCACTGCGTGCCCTGCTCAGTCATGCCCTGTGGGGCTGATGGAAGGTTGAAGTTGGCAGTAATTCTCCCTACATTGCATGAACAGAAATAATTGTGTGTGTTCGGTGTTATCTCTGCAGCATGCACTTGCACCAGTCCTATCCTTAGAAACATTATATATGTATTTACACCTATGCAAACATCCCATCGCCGGCGATTCCGTCAGCACACTGAACTTTGAATACAGTCGCCTTGTTGCAGCCTAGTTACGCCCCTTCAGCCACCAGTGGAGATACGATTGAATTGTGTACCACTGTGCATCGACCATAATTACACTGAGCACGTACAGTGCGAAAACATGGAAGATACATTACGCATATGGACTACATAAGACCTTATAAGTCACAACAGTTTTACTCATTTGTGTTCTTTGTTAACTATACATTTGTTTGCACAAGCCTCTTTGTTACCCGTGATCTTGTACAGTATTCTGCTTTTATAAATTAATAGATTGAAAGAATTACAAAGTAATGACTTTATAAATTATAAAGTGCCCCAGTGCTCTGCAACGCTGCACCGCACAGGTACACAGAAACTGCCCTGATGTGGACAAAGAGACGTAAGGATGATTTTTGATTGTTATGAAAAGTACAAACTGCTTTAGGTAGAAATATAGTATTAGTTTGCACACACTACTCATGATGTGGCCAAAGCGGCAGCACCACTGTGACCTCTAATGCTCCTTCTGTAGAGTAAAGGCAATGAAAGGAAAGCGAGGGAACACATATCGAGGTTGGAAGTTCCATGGGATCAACAGAGCCATATATTCCTTTCCTTGTGTTGTCCCTCTGATGGGAATAAATGTAAGTGACCTTGGTGTTTGAGGATGTCGCCATAAAATCCAGTGACGTGCGATGAGGTAATTGGCTGGGGAGGCACTCGCTAGTATCAGAGCCAGATTTACAGATACATATATGAACCTGAGGGTACATGTGGACATTATACAAAGGTGCAGCAGTATATAGTGCTGGAAATTTGGTGTGTTTTGATCAGGGATGTGCGGAAAATGTAGGCAGGGGAGGCAGTGCCTCACCTGCCATACACTTTTTACTCCAGAGTTTTGACTATAAAAATGATTACAATAATACAAAGAAGATATTTATAATACTTTCGTTAATTTTTTCTAATCAATTTTATAGTTAAAACTTTGGAGTATACCTAAGTATGACAGGAAAGGCTCTGCTAACCTACCTCACCTGACGGCACATTACTGTTAAAATCTATCTATCCACATGTCCGTACTAAGAGTTGAATAACCTATTTGTGTAAGGCCCATTCTCCTGGATGGACTTGATATGAGATAATCTGTTTTCTTGTTGACGCTGACTCACAGATATTTCCTGCTTACCTTCCTCTCGCAGAATGGCCCGCTGTCCCCATACACTAGTATGGGGACAGAATTCATCAAGCTCTGAAAATACTACATTTTCAGAGCTTGATTATGGGAGCTTTCACCATCTTCAGATGACAAGTGCTCACACTACCTGCTTTATACTATTCTTCCAGAGGAAGGTCCGCTACTGGACCGAAACGCGTTGGAGACATAATATATCTATACATCCTTACAAGACTTAAATCCTGTATAATTTGCCAAAGGATAACCAAGAGTAGCCAGTAACCGTTGAGCGCACCAAGCTTCGGCATCACGGTTACGTGACCTGCATCACAGGAAGTGCGGCTACAGAGAGAGCGCTGATCCCGGGTTACAGCGGCGGGGAGATAGGAAACGGACAGCGTGAGAAGCCTAAGGTGAGTCCCCAGAGTGGAGGGGGTGTGCGGTGACGGGCTTCTCAAACCCTATCCGCATTATCCCCTCCCCAGGCAGCGGTCTTCCTTGCCTGTGGAAAGGTCCCCCTGGGTGTTTGTCATTTACAAGACGCACCTTGGGTGGTCCACCCAAGCCATCGAGACCAAGTCCAGGGTCCCTTACACCCACTCTTCCTTACCCCATACAGCCCCCCAAACCCTGTAAGTGAACATCAAAGAAAATCGCCGGCTTGACCCCACTGTTACAGGACTAATCACAGGACATTGCGGGACGCCGCAATCGTGATCATTATATCTGGAACTTAATGCACTAATATATTTATCAAATTCAGGAACCTATTTCCTAGAGTGCATCCCTGCATTTTTGGGATTACAGAAACTGGACATTTGTCTCTCTTTTTTGCATACTTATCAATACAACTCATCAGAGATTTAGCAGTAGACAGTTGGTATAACTACAAACTTTATATCAATGTTGGCATATTACCTAGAATTGTTCAATCTTTTGGGAGCATTAATCCAATTTAGGCATTACACATAAGGAAGGATCTGCATGACCTGTTTATATGTGATTTTTTGTTACTGAATGTGTTTTTATCATTGATAATCTGTATTTCCCACATATAGTAAAGCAAGTTTTTGCACATGTTATGTAACTCATTTCTGATACTATTTCCTTCCGCCTATTCAGATTAGATGGTATGTAAACAAATGCTTAGGAGTTATTTAACACATGGTTCTAGAGGTGTTTATTATACATAAAGGGTTGAGCGCATTCAAGCAAGTATTTCTTGCATCCACCCCCTGATCTTACTATTAGAGGAAAGGACATACCTCTTTGAATAGCAGCCCACCCGCTTTCAACCTTAGTGGGCAAGTGTTACCCCATATCTGTTTAACTCACGCTACCTACTCCTTCCCTATGGGAAGGAGTCCGGGGTAGCAAAACCTCCGTCCCTGTCTGGCTCCTTTTGCCAGACGTCGGAGCTCTTGTTCGCTTGCGTGACCTGTAGGTCACGCAGGCGCACTTGTCTCACTGCTCCAAAAGGAGCAGTGAAGCCGCTGGCAGAGGCAGCTGACTTTTGGATCAGCTGTCTCTGCACCGGAGCAATGATGAATTGCTCCGGCGCCTGCGGCGAGTAAGTCAGTTCGGATCCCGATAATTAACATAATGATAGATCCCTAATATACTTATGAAGGGTCTCTGTTCATACTTTAAGTGCCCTGTAGTCTGAAGCCAGCACCACACTGGACATGTGCTGAGGAAACATGAAGTCTCTTAAAACAGATTTTCTCTCCATAGGATCCTTCTGACGCAATACAGTAGTCATTCTTGTAGATGGACTGGCTGTAGTTGCGTCAATATGAGACACTGCGCACCCCTTAGAAGCTTCTTCAACCTGAATAGGATACATACTATACTTTAAGCAAGATGTACAGTAATTTAAGATTAATTTGACCAGGGCCGCAACTTGGGGGGGGCACTCGCCCCAGGTGCTGGATTGGAAGGGGCACCGAGAGCATGCCATGCTTCCACAGCGCAGCTCACATATCATGAACAAGCTCCGTCCTCCCTTTCCGGCACATAACCCCGCTCCGTCGCCATCCAGCCAATAACAGTGCCCATCCCAATGACTGAGAGCTGCGCACTCCAATCACAGGTAAAAATCAAGGCAACCAAGTACTGACCAGGGCTAGATGCTGACAGCCAATCGCGGAGAGGTGGTGAGTGTCGGCCAATCATAATAGCAGTTACATAAAAATTTGGTGGAGGAGGGTGGTTGAGGGATCAAGAAGTATTCATAGAAGGAAATTGCAGAGATGAATTCCCTGGAGCAGGCAGAAGGTGTGTTGTGGCTGCTGTCTGAGTGTGTTATGGCTGGGATAGTTGTGCCAGTGCTGGGGCCAAGTGTGTCTATCCGGGGCTGAGTGTGCCATGATTGGGATAGTTGTGCCAATGCTGGGGCTTGATGTGCCATGGCTGCATGATGTCATTAGCTGGTCTCTAGTAGTATAGTCTGCCACTGTGTCTATAGTAACGTGGAGACTGATTTATTTCCAGTGTCTATAATAGTTTGCAATACAGAAATACTTATACACACAGCACACGCAATAGCCATGGGCTGAATTAAGGGGGCAAATACCCCCTGGCACCCGTCTCTCAGGGGGCCCCCAAGCTGGTGCTCCCCTCACCCAGTCTCTGTGCTTTGGGAGGGGCGCCTAATTACTATCTTGCCCTGGGTGACAAAAATCCTAGTTTTGGACCTGATTTGACATTTATCCATCTGTTCCCATTCTTTGCTAATGATTAATATCACAAAGTACTAGAAACACTATGCATATTTGATGATCCAAAATGATAGAATCTTGGAGAGAAGCTGGGGCTGGGGTATATTTCATACAAGGGGTTTTGTTAATATGTTTAAATAGGACCTTCACAACAACAGTGTTAAATTACCTTGGTTACTACCTGATCACACTGGGGTCTATGTACTAAGCCTTGGAGAGATATAAATTGGATGGAGATAAAGTACCAACCCATCAACTCTTAACTGTCAGTTTACAGGCTGTGTTTGAAAAATGACAGTTAGCAGGTGATTGGCTGGTATTTTATCTCCATCACTTTTTTTCTCGCCAAGGCTTAGTGCATAAGTCTGGGTTTCTTTGGGCTGAGAGATGCAATTGAAATCACAGGCTGCACAAATAATATAATGAGCTGGTAACAGTAGCTTCCAGCAGAGCGATTTCTCAGAACTCTACAGCTCCTTCCCCACTGGTCAGTGTTGACAGTTATCAGGGCAGGTGATTGGATGTCTACGTGACTTGTCAGCTGCATCTCATGACCATTTGTTGCTAACTATGGGCCTGCGCGACCATAGTTACTCAGAACTGCTAACATCGAATGATCTGCGTCCGATGCTGCATCTTTGTACGCAGGTGCTTGGATTTGCAAAGCCGCAGGCAGGTGTCTCAAATACATTTCCCGGCGGCTGCGACACTGGCGTATTTTCGTACTGCAGCTGCACACACATTCGCAGCAGCAATGGCGGCGGCATTAGCGCACATCTCTGAATCAGGCCCTAAGTACATTGAAAGTTTCCATGCTCTTATACTTAGAGAAGCTACAGTTACCCACCGGATAGGGAAATGATTCATTGATAGAAACTTTTATTGGCCTGGAGGTGTCCTTTAGTGGGGGGTAGAAGTGACTCACTGCAGAGCATTGCAGAGCACGGTTTCTGCAAGAGATAAAGAGGAATGCTGTGTGCTGCAATAAATGTCTTGTATGTTTTTGTTTAACATAGAAAAAATATATACTCAAAACTTGCCTAAAGCATAGAGTAAGGGAGCTGGATGAAGGGAAGAGAGATCAGGCCTTGGCAATGGAAAATTATAAATTGCAAGAGTCAGTTCAGAAGATGGAAGATTAGCCCACCATGGTTCCAGTATTGCCCAGTGTCTGTGATTGTCTCAGGGCCTGATTCATTACAGATCGCAACTGCGAATGCAATAGCGATGATGCACGGAGTCACATTGCGATTGTATGCTAATCCACCACGATCACTATGCCGTCACAGCACAACGTAAGGATGCCCACTTTACCTTACACACATCCGTAATCCTTAGCAAGACTGCGAAACCATTTGTAACATCAAGTACCATCGCAGCCTCACCACACCTGCACAAGCTCTGACCTTACTCAGGAATTGCTAACCTAGTACACAAGATGCGTAAGGCATCACAGTGGATAACTTATGCCATAGTTGCCGACTTTCTGGCTGCTCCTTCCGAGAGGGAGCAGCCAGATCGGCAGGGAAGGGGGGGACATGGCCGGCAACAGGGGGCGTGGCCCGTGCGGATGACTGCCGTTTGTGGACAGGGTCACCCGATAGCGCCATTTTGACCCCGCCCCCGCTATACAATGCTGATAATACAAGCATTGTGAAGCAGGGGGCGGGGACAAAATTACACTATTCAGCAATCTCGATTTATGCATACCCCTGCAACACCGTTCAATTGCACTGGGGCGCCTGCGTTTTGCCGAAAAACACCCCCCCGTCATCACACCGAAATGGTACTTCCTGTTGTTCACTCTGCGATGGGTCTGCGTAGTGACTGCAGCCCTGATCGCAGTGAAGTGTTCGTACACGCTCACTGCGATGCTTATGCATGCGCAGATCGCAACAATCAGCCGATTGCGTGCGTAAGGGCATTTGCGATCCTTGCTGAATCAGGCCCTCAGCCCTCTGATCTTGGTAATAGCATAGTACTTGTTTTACTTCACACATTAAACAAGACTCTTTCAATTTGCATATGGTGGAGAAAGTGCTTTCGTGTTACATTAAACAGGTGTTGACTTAGCACTCGTCTCCTTCTCAAGTATCCCTGGAGGTTCAATTACGCTTGTTAAGAAACCATAGTGTAAGACGTCATAATGCATGTCCTGAGATTCCCACTGTAGGAAAAACACCTCAATTATTCACACTTGTTTCCTACCCCATAAATCTGCCACAGTCCCTTGGAGACATAGAAATTTGTAGGAAATATGAGAGATAGCGAATGTATATTTTTTTCAAATATAGATGAGCTTTCAGCCTCTTTCCTGTCCGTTTTACAGTAACAAGATAACCATTTTACTGCCATAAATTGTTGGCACCTTACTACTAGTACCCTTTAATAAAACTGCAGCTTCAGATATATCAGTAAATAATAAAGAAATATAATTTAGGGTCTGTAACTACGTCGTTGTAGCTGCATTATTCTGGGCATGTGACTCATTCTGAAGGAATATAGAGCCCCAGAGCTTAGACCAAACCTCTTCCCTGTGATTCATTTTCCTCTGTACTCAAAATTTCACCTGGAGATTCACAGACAAAAGAGGCAGATTCACCACTTCAGAGAAAGACATTTCCTGCCAATAAACAATAAACAGCTCAGGAGGACGCTGGCCTTATTGCAATTTGATCTATGTGTTTAATCTTTTTTTTTTTTCTTTTTGTTCCCCCTTTTTTGCTACAGGAAAGAAGTTGAAATGATAATAAGCTGTCAGTTGCTGGAGATTTACTTGTGACGTTATAAGTGTTTTTGTATTTTTTTTTGCTAGGTGAATGTTGGATTCATGAATTGTTAACCCATAAGCCGCTGGATGGCTCAGAAACTGGTTCTGTAATAATCCTTTGCTGAATTATGTTACTGTCCACCAATTTCTCAGAAAGCGACGTATTTAATATCTGTGCCAGCGTCTACTACCTCTGTCATGTGCAGCCGGATGAAGACTGTGTAGGTATACTTACTTGGCTGCTAATATTAACTCAATTTCCATGGATAGGAAAGATGGATTAAATAACTATTAAGACAAAGGAATTTTTGCACATAGGTCAATACTGTTTTCCCATATTTTACTTCCTTGTTTCATATACAGTATGAGACATGACAGATTAACAGCGCGGTAATATCACAATTGCCAGCTGTCCCTTGTTGAAGCCGGATAATTGGCTGAGACAAGGATCAGTTTAAAATTAGATCGGAGCGACGCCATCTTGCGAATGGCCACAAGACTCCATCTTGAAAATGAGATCTGCACAACGCCATTTTTCGAATGGCCGCCCAGCGCCATTTTAGGTAAACTCACACTTAAGTACATATGGCGATGCTATTATTAGCAATGTGCAAACGCATATCTCATCAAACCTCATATAAACATTAGCGACTGCATAATACCCCGCGTACGAAAACTGTTTATTAGTTCCATGCGTACGCATCTTCCCCAGGTTAAAAGTCCTTACTACATAAATACAGATAGTAACTTACCATGGTGAACTCTAACTAGCGTCCTTTCCCAAACCCCTAATACTTACACACTGCACACTTACATAAAAGGTACCATAGCTTCAAAGTGTAATATTCAAGGTTTATTCATTTATTACTAATGTTGTGAAATAAAGACTATTTGGTATCTAATGTTTAGTACATGATAAGCGGACCATGTTTGGTGTTGTACTGATCTACTCTGTCTCAACAGCTTTCCGGTGCCATCGGTGAGAAGATCGTAACATGCATCCGCAACTTATGGATTGTAAAGAGTTAAAACACTAAAATGTACTATGTAATATTAGCAGCTTAGATTTGCATGCAGCAGGAAAAAAGAGACAAAAGGCTGTTGGAGGCTGACCTGTGTCCATTTGAATTGACCTGTGCGCTATCATTCGTTGTATGCTAATTATGTTCTGATGTTTGCGGCCATATGTGTTGTTTTGATGGTCACATGTCATGTTTTCATGGACTATCGATCAGCTTGTTATGAGCTTGTTGTCAATTATCTAATTAATAGTGTTTAACTCTTGCTGTTCTTTAAAACAAGTTTTTTATTATGTGTCAATAAACTTTATTGTTCATTCCGTGGTTGTTTTCTCCGTTCTCTTTTTTTTCACACAATTTAAAAAACAAAAGTAAGATTTATTATCTGTGAATGTACTGTTGATAAGTGTGTTATCTTTAAAAATACATGCGCATTTTGCGTTAGGATCATTTGCACTCTTATGTTTGCAATTGCACACTGCGTGTTGTAGCCAATCAAATGTGAGCTTATTTTTCGGGCCACATGATTAAAGGATTGGCCAATAGTGGTTTTTTTAGGAAACTGTAAATATTTTAGCCAATCATCTTTTTTGTACCCCATGTATATTTCATGTTTTCTGAAAAATCGGCCATTGCCATCATGAGAGCTGCGGCCTTTACCAATCGAGAATTGTGTCCTGGTAAATATCCTGGACAGGCCCATTTCCAAATGCATAAAGCGGGCGGACTATGCAGAGGTGAGGCGAGCCCTCAGATCTGCGGGTTACAGGCACAATATTGCGCAATTAGAGAGGCGCTGGTCTGACCTGCGCCGCCGGTCGGCTGTACTCCTGATGAATTTGCAGGCGCAACTACGCAGACGTAAGTATGCCTTTGTTTAAAAGTAATAATTAGTGGACTGTTAAAAATGTATGTTCCTTTGCCAATTATTTTAGTCAATGTTAAAAAACCCTCCTGTATGTTGTCCCTATTGTCCTGAATGTGTAAAGTGTACTTGTATTGTGTAGCCGAAATTCAAAACTAATCTTTTTTTTTTTTATGTTTACATTTTAGAAGCACAGCGGAGACAGAGAAGGGCACGCAGAATGCAAAGAAATGCAGGTGCCAACCTGCAGCCCTAACCTTCACCATCTCCTCAACCCAGCCCTCCCTCCCCACCACCATACTCCCCCAGTAACCCTCACTCCCTCTTCCAATCCTCCCCGAGTATTCCTCCCTCCTCTGCGCACTCATCCCAAGTTTCCCAAATATCCCCTCCCTTGGATCTTTTCTGCTCGATTTCCCCTTCCACCATTCCCCCAACTCCAGAATATTCCCCTTCTCCGGAAGCATCTCCGGCGACATCTGTGGTTGTGCCCGACCACTCTGAGGGTATGTGTTTTTTTTATTTTTGGGTGTTGTTGTTATCCATGTATTTGTACAAATTTATTACCGTTTTTTTTTTGTGTAATTTCAGTATGGGTGTCCAAATCATTGCGCAGTAATGCTGTTTTTCACAATTGCGACCTTAGGTTTTGACCCTGGGCCTTTTTTTTTTTTGTGGACCACAAAAATATAGGTTTTTTGGGCTTTTAAAAATGTTTTGTATTTTTAGGAAATAATGATTACATTCGGATTAGTATTTTACAATGTAAAAAAACATGTCACACAACTTGGCAAGGTGCTAGGAACCAGACTACCCTTGTTGATGTTGTGTACATTGTGTTTAAACTGTACTAAGATATAACTTCATTAGGAAAAGTGATGTTTGCCATAGCAAAGAAACACATTGTATTTTAGGATTATCAAGAACATTCTAGAAGTGAATACATGCATTGTGTTTTAAGGATATGGCCATCATGACTTAAGAATACACCTCCCATTATTTTTAACATCATCATAGTGGTTTTTGGCTTATGCCACATAGTTAGGGTTTCCAATTATTTTTACAACATAAAAGTATAAACCTATTAATCATGTTGTGTGGCTGATACTTTCAAACACACCGTAACATCATTGTGTTTAACCACTTTTTGGTACATTGAATAATGTGTAATGTTCAAATGTTTGGAATTTTAATTAAGTATTTAATCCAATAAAAAAATTTCTGTCCACAGATCTAACCCACATCCTGAGGCAAATAAGGGAGGAGCTACGAGACACAAGTGGCTATTTAATGCAGACCTACTGCTGCCTCCAAAGAATTGTGGGGAGTTTGTAGGATTTACAGTTATTTTGTTTTCCTATTTTTCCATTTTTCTGAAAAAAAAAAAAATACAATAAAGTTTTTGTGGTTCAAACATTTGTCCTCTTTTTTGCCAAACATTAAATGATGCAATTCTGCATTTTAAAAACTTGGTGAACAAAGGTGGGTGCCTTTCCATAGTGTAAGAACTGCAAAATGTATTAGTAAACATTAAGAACATTTGCAGTAATGTTGTATATTTATTTTTTTAGGGGTTGGCATACATTGTCCACCTCAAAATGGTTTTTTTTAAAAAAAAAACACCATTTGTATTTAATAGAAAAAATGTATTAAATAACAAACATGTTGCCAACAGGCTTTTACTCATAAAAATAATTTCATAACAGATTCACCCATAACAAATGTCCTCAGGGTTTGGCCAAAGAAAACATCTGGCTTAGTCAGACATAAACAACTATAGTAAAAAACAAACAGATTTTTGAATGGAAAACATACAAATTAATAAAACAAAAGGCAAATTAACTAAACATGTTGGGGTATATCCGTGCAAAATGTGTTAGTTGTCCAAAAACATACAGGGTATTGCCAATGGGTTCCATTATTTTTGCAGGTTTTGGAAAGTGTTGTGATTTGGTTGGTAGGAAAAGAAAACAAAAGAAAAAGGTACACATTAAAATACATTTGCAATAAGTGTTTTGCTAAAAAAAAAAAGTAAATATTCCTACCTAAAAAAACGTGAAACAACATAATCGCGTCTGGCCGCACCCAACAGCATCACAACACCTTCCTCCGGGGGGCCATGCTCTGGCAAGGCCTCCTCTGGCTGCATGGGTACTCGATTCCTTATTGCAATGTTGTCTAAAATCCCACACAGGACCACAATGCGAGAAACCATATCCGGCGAGTACATGAGTGCACCACCAGAGTGATGGAGACACCGAAACTGGCCCTTTAAAAGGCCGATACAGCGCTCCACCACCTGCCTGGTGGCAGTAAACGCGGCATTATAGTGAGTTTGGGGCCCTGGTGTGGGAGTCAAATAAGGAGTCAGCAGCCAGGGCATGCAAGGATATCCACTGTCACCTGATGGAAATGGGACACCAAAAGATACATACATTTACCATGAAAACATGTTTACACTATTACTAGAGATACATACTGGATTTTTACTTACCAAGAAGCCAAGCGTCACCAGCTTGCAGTGTGCTTAATTTTGGCCAAATCCCTGAATGCTGGATCACATAGGCATCATGGCTGCAGCCTGGGAATTTGGCATTCAGGGAGAGGATCTGGAGGGAGGCATCACATAGCACCATTACATTTAGGGAATGGAAATGTTTTCAGTTCCTATATATTTGTTCCCTGCATGCAGGGGGCTAAAGTGCTATGTGAGTGCCATCCACTACCCCTATGATGTGTGGAAAGCCTGCAATTTCAAAAAACTTCTGCTTTACCACATCAAGGGCTTCCATATCCAAAGGCATACTAAGAAAATGTGCTAGATGATTGAAAAATGCATCTAGCACATGCCTCAGGATCCGTGAAAATGAGGGCCGGGAGAGGCCACCCACCAGCCCCACAGTTGATATGATCAAACAATTGATATGCTGAATTTAATTGAGATGCAAAATTTGAGTTCTATCCAGGAAAAGTCAGTCTGGAAGACCAAGGAATGTGGGCAAGAGTCCTCTGGACTCTGGAGGTACGGACAAGGTAAGTTAATAGCTCCCAGGGCATATTACCCCAGCCTGGCTGAGGCAGCGCACAGTCTGACTCATTTGGGAAAGCAAGGTATGTGCAAACTGGTGAGAGCATACTGGTGCACACTGGAGTTTTCTTCTGAAGCGGAAAAGAGAGCAATGTCCTCTCTGACCTGCTTGAGGAAAAACATTGGGAAAATGATCCCTACCGAACCATCCCACATTCCACCGACTGACGGACCTTTACAGGTAATACAAATCGATTTCATCCAATTATCACCCTGCAGGAATCTCAAGTATGTATTAGTGTGCATTGATGTGTTTTCCAATTGGGTTGAGGCATACCCAGCGGCCACTAATACTGCTGCGTTTACTGCGAAGAAAATTGTACAGGAGTTTGTATGCAGATACGGTATCCCTAAAATTATCAAGAGTGATAGGGGTACTCATTTCACAGGTGACGTTTTCCAAAATATGTGTAAGCTGATGGGTAGTAATAGTCGACTTCACACTCCCTACCGACCACAAGCCAGTGCCAAGGTGGAGAGGATGAACGGAACTATTAAAAACAAACTAAGTAAAATCATTGCAGAGACTGGACTAGGATGGCCAGAAGCATTACCGTTGGTCCTACATAGCATAAGGACCACTCCTAGACCCCGTCTAAAATCTGTCCCCCTTTGAAATACTGTTTGGTAGACAACCTCATTTGATTATAAGTCTGCAGGATGATTTACAAGGTAACAACGAGGTAACTGCAAAGTATCTTATATCAATGAGTAAACATTTAAAACCGCAACAGCAGAAACTGAAATTGTTATCCCATGATATGCCTGAAACAAACTGTCATGATGTTGAACCTGGAGAATATGTTATGATCAGAAATTTCTTGTGTTCAGGTTGTTTGACTGATCATTGGGAGGGTCCATACCAGGTATTGCTGACAAGTACCACATCATTGAAGGTGGCCGAGAGAGATACCTGGGTCCATTCCACTCACTGCAAAAAGGTCAACCAACCGGTGGAGAAACAAGGCAAATGCAAGGCTGATAACAGGGACCTGTCGATCATGAGCTTGTTTCGGGAGGATTAAAAGGTTGTAGTGAGATACCTGAGCTAAAGAAATTTGCAGGTCCTTGCTGCGGCGATGGACTGGTCTGCTGTGTTTATTCTTATATTCTCTTCCAGAGTTTCCATCATCCTGATTTGTTTGGGGATATCTGGTTTCTGTGATGGGGGAACGATAGAGGAGATGGGAGCTGATGGCAGTGCTGATGGAGTGGAGTCAAGAGGAGGAGTACTATGCCAATCAGGGGAGTGTCTGACCAATCTTAGTACTGTAATTGTTAAGAGATCTGCTATTTTGGATACTCGGGGACAGTGTGAAGGTCTATCATCTGATGATTATTGTATGTGTGAGTTCTGTGGGTCCATAATTGATGAGAGATGCATCCAACATTGTCAACCTAAGTATAATCAGTATTGGGGTGGGTATCTTTTAGAGGATTATCACACCATGGTGGGCAAAATTTTGAACCAAACTGACTGTTGGGTGTGCTCTCTCACGTGCCCCAAGGACAGCATAATGTAGGATTGGTGCCATTCCCAATAAATATCTCTTAACTTTTAGAATTGCCAAAAGGAAAAACACTGGACGGAAAATTTCTTAATACCAAACCACCCCATTTTAAACTCCACCAGTACCAAGTAGATAAAACACTTTTATGTTTAAACATCACCAACTCCAATGACCCAGGAAGTTGGGAGGTGACTGCTAATAATCAGACGATGACCTTCTCACAAAGAGCTGACCGTGAGCCTATGAATTATGAACTATTACGCAAAATTAGATCAGGGGGAACACACTTCCGGTATAAATATACACTGAGCAGCACCAAAGAAATGGTTGGTAGAATACCAGAAGGGTACTGTGCTAAGGTTATACAACCAGAATCATGTATTCGCCAGATTGGAGAACCTGAGATAGGATTATTTGTGAGGGAAATGTGTTTAATGATGCTAGATGATTGAAAAATGCATCTAGCACACTCCTCAGGATCCGTGAAAATGAGGGCTGGGAGAGGCCACCCACCAGCCCCACAGTGGTTTGGAAGGACCCTGAGGCGCAGAAATGTAACACTGCTAACAACTGTGTAAGTGGTGAGATTGCTGTTGGAATGTGAATCTGACTTTCTAGATCATTGTTTATTATTGAAAGAGTGTCTAGGATAATATTTGGAGGCGATAAGTGGTTACAACCACATCATCAGGCATTCCAAAAAGGGTGACACATGTTTTATATATCTTGGCCTTTGCATGCCTCCTATGCCTACACCCTGGAGGAGGCTGAAGAAGGTTGGTGGGGGTCAACATGGCCACTATTAGCTGTCCAACATTGCTGTGTAAAGTTACATTTATATTTTAAATTGGTTCTACAGAGTATTTTTTGATTATTTGTTCAAAAATACTTAGCTTTATAATAACGGTGCATATTCTTGCAGGGTCGGGCAGTGCCATCTTCGGAAATCAATACATGTGTATTTGTTGTACGGTTGTTTTTTTATGGAAGAAAAAAATGTATAAGATTTTTTAGTCCAAACCAATATTACTACTATTATTGTTAAAACAAAGCTTAACTTTTAAATTGGCCAATATGAATTGTTGTTAAATGTACAAATTTACATTTGCCAAATAGATAAAAAAACATTATTAAAAGAAAAAAATATAAAAAAAACCCCAAAAAATAAAAATAATTGTAGGTTTGAATAAATAGACACTTACCTGATTCAAGTACAAAATGGACTGTTAAACACCTTTAATAAATTATAAAATACCCAAAAAATTAGTACCAAAAAATTTAATTTTTTTAGGATTGTAGAAAAAAAATAAAATAAACATAAAATGCAGTAGGCTGGCACACTTACTTGAGTCTTCTAATAACGTTGCTTTTTTAAGGCTACAAAAGCCCGGCCACCCAAACAGAACAAGTAACCGGCTCAAACACAACAATTAATGGGGTTTGATAAATGTCTGCACCAAACAAATTTGAAAACCAAAAACCACCACCAAAAAAAATAAAATAAAAAAAAACCACCACCCAAAATAAAGGAACAAAAAAACACCCACCAAAAATAAAGGAACACAAAAAACAACCACCCAAAATAAAGGAACACAAAAAACACACACCAAAAAAACAAAACAAAAAAAAACCACCACCCAAAATAAATGAACAAAAAAAACACCAACCAAAAATAAAGGAACACAAAAAACACCCACCCAAAATAAAGGAACACAAAAACAAACAAAAAAAATGAACTTAAAAAAAACACAAACAATAAAGGAACAAAAAAAACCCACCAAAAATAAAGGAACTAAAAAAAAAATAAAATAAATAAAGGAACAAAAAAAACAACCACAACCAAAATAAAAATAATAAAAAAATATAACACAAACAACACACACAAACACCTCTCAAACAACTCACACAAGCACCTCTCAAACAACACACACAAGCACCTCTCAAACAACTCACACAAGCACCTCTCAAACAACACACACAAGCACCTCTCAAACAACTCACACAAGCACCTCTCAAACAACTCACAACAGCACCTCTCAAACAACTTCAAACAATGTAACTACTATCAAACACTTCCTGCACCACAAATCACTCCAACTACAACCCACAAGTAAGGGAACATTTTGCTTTGCCTTAAATAAAGAAAACAAACCCCAATTATTGAAACATGCAGGAAAGGTGTGCATTTTAGGTAAATAAGGATGCACGGGTAACCAATCCAGGGATGCGCTCACATCTAGCACAACCCACGCAGTGATTACGGAATGCAGGAAAGGTGTGCATTTGTAGTTAGGCAAATAAGGATGCACGGGTAACCAATCCAGGGTTGCGCTCACATCTAGCACAACCCATGCAGTGATTACGGAATGCAGGAAAGGTGTGCATTTGTAGTTAGGTAAATAAGGATGCACGGGTAACCAATCCAGGGATGCGCTCACATCTAGCACAACCCACGCAGTGATTATGGAATGCAGGAAAGGTGTGCATTTGTAGTTAGGTAAATAAGGATGCACGGCTAACCAATCCAGGGATGCGCTCACATCTCTTAAAAAGTCTGCACAAGCAGTATTCTTCATGCTCTCTCACAGGTTAGCAAAATGTCAAGTGAGGAGCATGGTGAGCAGAGGCCAACTGAGGCAGGTAAGTGCGAATCACATTTTTTCAACAACACAAGAACTGTTCATATTTGCACCAAAAAAATAATTTTTTTAATCTAATTTCAACAATGTTGTAGGTGCTGGGAATCCAATTCCACCAGTAGAGGAGGAGGAGGCGGGCCCAAGCAGGCCAAGGCCAAGAAACCCTCCGTTTTCACGGATCGAGCTTGAGACATTGGTGACCATGACAATGGAGAACCTTGTCAATGCCCCAAGAAATATGGGGGCTGGAGCCAAAGACAGGATTTGGGAGGAGATATCCAGGGCTGTTAATGCTGTGGAGACAACCTACAGAACCATGAAAGTCATTAAAAAACGGTAAGAAAATTATATTGTGAGTGTACTGAAGTCAAAAGCTTGATCTAATTTAAATAAACTAACCCTTAAAATTTCAAAAATCACATTGACAGATGGACGGATTTCAAGTACCAACTGAAGAGGAAGCTACAGAGTAGGGTGGACCATGCTGCGGGGACAGGTGGTGGTCCCATTCCTGAGGAGCTGGCCTTGACGAGGTTGGAGACGTTGGCTCAGGGATGTGTGACGGAAGAGGAGATAATCGGCATGTCCACTATAGATACTGACATGGCCGACTTCAATGCTCCACATGTGCAAGAAGGTAATTTTATTTTGGTAGCCAAAAAGTATAAAGCTCAAACGTCTATGCGATTTTTTTTTTATGAAAACAAATAAAAAATTAGTTTTTTATATTCCAGACTCAGAGGAGGTAGTGCCTGCTCCTGAGGTCAGGTCTGGGTCCAGCACAGATGGTGACTCTGCAGGGGAGGATCCAAGTACTCCATCTGGGGACCCTGTGGAGTCTACTCCAGGGCAACCATCAGACTGAGCAGTGCCTCTCCTCACCAGGTTGGTCTCCCAAACTCAGGAGAACAGGTGTGTTCTTCTGAGGATGGAGACCACTCTGGTGAGGGTGGCGGTGGCCCTGGAGACCATTGCTGGGTCCCTAGATCGTTTGGCCAATACCCAGGAGCAGGTCAACCTACCTGCCATGATGGAGCGAGACTCCCTTCCTCCCAGGACCACCACCTCTGGCAGCCCAACAGCCACCCCCGCAAGTATGGAGAGCCCTATGCCTAGGCCAGAGGAAATCCCATCTACCTCTGGCCAGGCCAGTCGGCGTGTTACACGCCAGTCGGCTGTCTGTAGCTTACCTCTTCCTCCGAGCTGGCCCAAATGACGACAGTAGCCCTGGATATCTCCTCCCTCACCTGTTGTCCAGTCCCCATATTTCTATATTTCATATAGCTCTTTTTTTTTTTTTTTTTTTGTTTTTTTATATTTTTATTTTAATTATATGCAAATGTTGCGGTGACAATTAATATTTTACTTGTGCTGAAAGGCAAATTTCAAATAAAAAAAAAATATTTACAACAAAAATGTCTATCTTTAACTATCAATGTATACAAGGTTTAAAAAGTATGGTATCTGAAAAGGCTGCTACGCAAAACACAATGCTAGATGTTTTCAAAACTGTTTTCCAAAAAAAATTTTTAAAAAGCACAATTAAACATTTGTATTACGAATTCCCTAATGCACACGCAAGTGAAATCAGTTACAAGGTAATTAGCAGTGTTAATAGTTACAATGCAGCAATCTTAGCTGCTTGGTTTGTGTGGTTCAAAATAGAAACATCGCAGGTAACATCAGATTAACGATTGTACTGTTGTGGCTTACGGATGCTTCTTGCCTACCTTAGCCTGGACGATCATCCTGTTCGTAGAGTGACGTTGTCATGCATCCGCAATTCTTGGTCGTATGAAGCAGGTAATTTATGCACTCCCCTAAAATGCCTGGAAACGCTGAAGAACGCCTCCGTTTGCAGACCACCACCCGAGTATACTCCCACAAACGGTCTTACCTGTCAATCAACTTTAGCAATCCACTTCCGTGTCAGAAGCCCTACGACCGTCAGTATTTTTCATCGGTAGAGCTCGTACGCACATGCGCACTGCTAGCCGTGCGCAGGCGCAGAAAGAAAAACATCGTATGCGTACGACCTTGCGGCCGCAACGACCGACTCTGAATGAGGTCCTTAGTCTCTTCCTCAAAACCCGACCGTGTCATACACACAGAAGAATCAGAGCAGGCTTTCCTTAATCTTAAGGATAGCCTGACAAAAACACCTGCATTGGGAATACCTGATTATGAAAAACCTTTTGATTTGTATTGTACAGAAGCCAATGGTTGCGCTGCAGGTGTCCTCACACAAAAACATGGTGATGCCAGTAGGCCCGTAGCATACTACAGTGCACAATTGGACACTGTGGCAAGATCACTTCCAACGTGTTTAAGAAGTGTAGCAGCAACTGCTCTATTGGTCAGTAAAAGTGAGGATGTGGTACTAGGTCATAATATGATTGTCTATACTCCCCATGACACGTCTCTTTGGCTAGATTTACCAAGTGGGAACTAGCTCTAATAGCCCCTGCAAACATCACTGTTAAACGATGCAGTACATTGAACCCAGCAACATATTTACCATACGTGCAACATGATGCACAAAGGGTGGAGGGAGGTGGGTTGCTGGCGGGAAGTGAGTTCAGCGGACATAGTGATGCACATGATTGTATGGAATATCTGAACCAGACCTTTACTGCAAGAGATGACATATGTGACACACCTTTAGAGAATGTGGATGTAACATTTTACATGGATGGGAGTTGTCATAGACAAACAGACACAGGTGAGTTGTGTACAGGTTACGCTGTTGTAAATGACGAGGACATCATAGAAGCCGAACCTTTAGGACCACCACACTCGGCACAAATGGCGGAACTGGTGGCACTAAAGAGTGCGTGTGAATTAGTGGAAGTTAAATCTGCTAATATCTATACTGAGTCTAGATACACCTTCGGAGTAGTACACGATTTCGGTGCCTTATGGCGTCTGAGAAAATTTATGACAGCAGCAGGCACACCAATTGCACATTCCAAACATATAAAGGACTACTAACAGCAATCCAATTGCCAAAGGCAGTGGCAGTAATTAAGTGTAAAGCCATACATGTGAGGATGATCCGGTGTCACTGGGCAACAACAGAGCAGACGAAGCTGCAAATTGGGCAGCATGGTTAAAAATGAATGTACCAACGGAAAAAATTAAGTCTTTTCAAACAATTGATATGCTGAAATTAATTGAGATGCAAAATTTGAGTTCTATCCAGGAAAAGTCAGTCTGGAAGTCCAAGGAATGTGGGCAAGAGTCCTCTGGACTCTGGAGGTACGGACAAGGTAAGTCAATAGATCCCAGGGCATATTACCCCAGCCTGGCTGAGGCAGCGCACAGTCTGACTCATTTGGGAAAGCAAGGTATGTGCAAACTGGTGAGAGCATACTGGTGCACACCGGAGTTTTCTTCTCAAGTGGGAAAGAGAGCAATGTCCTCTCTGACCTGCTTGAGGAAAAACATTGGGAAAACGATCCCTACCGAACCATCCCACATTCCACCGACTGACGGACCTTTACAGGTAATACAAATCGATTTCATCCAATTACCACCCTGCAGGAATCTCAAGTATGTATTAGTGTGCATTGAGGTGTTTTCCAATTGGGTTGAGGCATACCCAGCGGCCACTAATACTGCTGCGTTTACTGCGAAGAAAATTGTACAGGAGTTTGTATGCAGATACGGTATCCCTAAAATTATTGAGAGTGATAGGGGTACTCATTTCACAGGTGATGTTTTCCAAAATATGTGTAAGCTGATGGGTAGTAATAGTCGACTTCACACTCCCTACCGACCACAAGCCAGTGCCAAGGTGGAGAGGATGAACGGAACTATTAAAAACAAACTAAGTAAAATCATGGCAGAGACTGGACTAGGATGGCCAGAAGCATTACTGTTGGTCCTACATAGCATAAAGACCACTCCTAGACCCCGTCTAAATCTGTCCCCCTTTGAAATACTGTTTGGTAGACAACCTCATTTGATTATAAGTCTGCAGGATGATTTACAAGGTAACAACGAGGTAACTGTAAAGTATCTTATATCAATGAGTAAACATTTAAAACAGCAACAGCAGAAACTGAAATTGTTGTCCCATGATATGCCTGAAACAAACTGTCATGATGTTGAACCTGGAGAATATGTTATGATCAGAAATTTCTTCTGTGCAGGTTGTTTGACTGATCATTGGGAGGGTCCATACCAGGTATTGCTGACGTGTACCACATCATTGAAGGTGGCCGAGAGAGATACCTGGGTCCATTCCACTCACTGCAATAAGATCAACCAACCGGTGGAGAAACAAGGCGAAGGCAAGGCTGATAACAGGGACCTGTCGATCATGAGCTTGTTTCAGGAGGATTAAAAGGTTGTAGTGAGATACCTGAGCTAAAGAAATTTGCAGGTCCTTGCTGCGGCGATGGACTGGTCTGCTGTGTTCATTCTTATATTCTATTCCAGAGTTTCCATCATCCTGATTTGTTTGGGGATATCTGGTTTCTGTGACGGGGGAACGATAGAGGAGATGGGAGCTGATGGCAGTGCTGATGGAGTGGAGTCAAGAGGAGGAGTACTATGCCAATCAGGGGAGTGTCTGACCAATCGTAGTACTGTAATTGTTAAGAGATCTGCTATTTTGGATACTCGGGGACAGTGTGAAGGTCTATCATCTGAGGATTATTGTATGTGTGAGTTCTGTGGGTCCGTAATTGATGAGAGATGCATCCAACATTGTCAACCTAAGTATAATCAGTATTGAGGTGGGTATCTTTTAGAGGATTATCACACCATGGTGGGCAAAATTTTGAACCAAACTGACAGTTGGGTGTGCTCTCTCACGTTCCCCAAGGACAGCATAATGTAGGATTGGTGCCATTCCCAATAAATATCTCTTAACTTTTAGAATTGCCAAAAGGGAAAACACTGGACGGAAAATTTCTTAATACTAAACCACCCCATTTTAAACACCACCAGTACCAAGTAGATAAAACACTTTTATGTTTAAACATCACCAACTCCAATGACCCAGGAAGTTGGGAGGTGACTGCTAATAATCAGACTTTGACCTTCTCACAAAGAGCTGACCGTGAGCCTATGAATTATGAACTATTACGCAAAATTAGATCAGGAGGAACACACTTCCGGTATAAATATACACTGAGCAGCACCAAAGAAATGGTTGGTAGAATACCAGAAGGGTACTGTGCTAAGGTTATACAACCAGAATCATGTATTCGCCAGATTGGAGAACCTGAGATAGGAGTATTTGCGAGGGAAATGTGTTTAATGATAATGATGCATACTATTCCTTATGTTCTCCCTGATGATGTATATTTTATATGTGGAAGGAAAGCGTATAAGTGGCTCTCTCCGAGTTCCGAAGGTTTGTGTTACCTGGGAAGAGTAATCCCAGAGGTTATGACCCTCACACATGTTGAAATGCTTGGTATTCATAAAAACACACCATCACCATATCTTCACATGCAGTATGAACACAGAGGCAAAAGAAATATGATACCTGGTGATGTTCATAAAGCCACACAGTTAATTAGTGAGACAACTGGCTTTCAAGTTTTAGTAGCACTGGATCCCACCAGGATCACTCGGGGTACACTAAATTTTAGATATATCCAAGACCTTGCTAAATTGATAGATAATATCACTGAGATGTATGGTGACACAATCAGGTATGCAGGTAGGGAGTTGCAAGCGTACAAGAAAGAATTGGTGCAACACAGACTAGTGTTAAATTATTTAACAGCTGTCACTGGAGGGTATTGTGTAACTTTGGCCACCCAATTTGGAATAAAGTGTTGCACTTATGTCACAAATGATACCAGCGACCCCAAGGAGGTGATAGACCGGAAGATGGATGAAATTCTGCAGCTAAAATGGGAGTTTCGAAAGAACCATAACGCTTCAGTGGCTGAAGTAGAGGAGAAGGTAGAGGAATGGGTTTCATGGTTGAACCCAGTGAAATGGTTCTCAGGTCTAGAAGAGTGGGTCCAGTAAATGATCGCAAGCATAGGTAAACTCCTGATCCTCATACTGGTTGTCATCATAGTAATTGGCATACAGTCAGGTCCATAAATATTGGGACATTGACAGAATTTTCAGATTTTGGCCTCTATTCACCACCACAATGGTTTTGAAATGAAACAAACAAGATGTGATTTAACTGCAGACTTTCAGATTTAATTTGAGGGTAATTACATCCAAATCGGGTGAACAGTGTAGGAATTACAACAGTTTCAATATGTGCCTGTATGTGTCAAGTGTGTTCCTACTGTGTTGAAGTGTGAAAAATGTGAAAATAAGATAAACCGGAAGAACGAAATTATGATGGTGGTCAGTAGTTACAATATGAATACTGAGGTAAATGTAGAACTGCATTGCAACCCTGAACTAGGAAATACCATCGTATAATGTATTATGTTTAGACATGCATAAAATGTATTGTTAAAATGTTATTTTAAAACACCTCAAATAATGTAAGTCCCTATCTCCCCCTCAAGACTTCCTTTATAGGATAGGTGCATCCCCACATCTTTCCCATGATCCTCCAGGATCCACGGTGTGCATATAAGGGTAGTTTTATGTCCCCTCCTAGAGATACATTATTGATGGATTAAGAACCACCTTGTGCCATCCCTTAATATAACATTAAAATGATATGTCATAATTTTGAAGCCGGATAATTGGCTGAGACAAGGATCAGTTTAAAATTAGATCGGAGTGACGCCATCTTGTGAATGGCCACAAGACTCCATCTTGAAAATGAGATCTGCACAACGCCATTTTGCGAATGGCCACCCAGCGCCATTTTAGCTAAACTCACACTTAAGTACATATGGCGATGCTATTATTAGCATCGTGCGAACGCATAGCTCATCAAACCTCATATAAACATTAGCGACTGCATAACACCCCGCGTACAAACTCTGTTTATTAGTTCCATGTGTACGCATCTTCCCCAGGTTAAAAGTCCTTACTACATAAATACAGATAGTCACTTACCATGGTGAACTCTAACTCGCGTCCTTTCCCAAACCCCTAACACTTACACACTGCACACTTACATAAAAGGTTCCATAGCTTCAAAGTGTAATATTCAAGGTTTATTCATTTATTACTAATGTTGTGAATTAAAGACTATTTGGTATCTAAGGTCTAGTACATGATAAGCGGACCATGTTTGGTGTTGTACTGATCTACTCTGTCTCAACAGCTTTCCGGTGCAATCAGTGAGAAGATTGCAACATGTGTCCGCAACTTATGGATTGTAGAGAGTTAAAACACTAAAATGTACTATATAATATTAGCAGCTTAGATTTGCATGCAGCGGGAAAAAGGAGACAAAAGGCTGTTGGAGGCTGACCTGTGTCCATTTGAATTGACCTGTTAAATGTCCTATAACAGAAGATCCGTGACGGAGAACCAATGGAATCATGCCAAACTTGCCTATTGTATTGCCTATCCCTGTAAAAGTATAAATGTGCGATCTCTGACCCCAATTGGGAGTCTTCTTGCTGATGCTGTTGACGGAGGTTTCTTGTTGATGCCGGTATCTGGTCCCAGAGCGCGTGAGTATGTAACAACTGTACCTTGGGTCTGTATGATTTATTTGCACTAAATTGTCTTTAGATCACAGCGTGTAACCTACTGTTTTTATGTTGAATAATAACCTTTTGTACGTTGGAAACACATTTCAAAGTCTGAAGGCATTTATTTACTGTATGACTCATTACGCAAATAGCGACAATTTTAGAAGGTATAGGCAGGATTTAGGAGGTATAGGCAGGATTTAGAAGGTATAGGCAGGATCGTATAGAGGTTTAAATAAAGTATTGATACCCTGATAAGGGCCTGATTCATTGTTGTATGTAAACTCGATGGTTTGCGCACAGCTGCAATGTTTTCTGATTGGCACATGCGCACGATCTGTACTGCGCATGTGCCAATCTGTGCCCGTGATGGTGATCACAGTGCTCCCTAATTGACGTACTGAGGCCATTTGGGGGAGGGGATGGGCCAGCAACAGCCAGCATGGAATATGGGGGTATGCCGGCCCTGTTTTACTGGATGTGCTGAGGCCAGTGGCTGCCATCTTCTGACCCAGCTCACTGGCCTCGGCATCATGAAAACACCGGCCAGCCTGAGTAACTCAAGGGTTACTCAGATGGCTGATGTTCACGCAAGTGATCTGATGGCTGCGTCCTCAGAAGGCTTCTATTTACATGAGACGCCTCCTCCGGCATTAGCATATTAACACACAGCCGCTGCATATAAAGATGCAGCGGCTTTGGGATATGCCTGCAACCCTGCATCAGGTCCTATGTTTTAAATCTAGCCAAAGTTTATGTTAGTTACACTTGGACTCAAGAATGATGACTAAAGCCACTACTGGTGGCCAAACGCGTTAGCTAAATAACAGATCTCATACAGTGTTCTACCACATTATGTTATTTCATTTATTTATATCTAATTTATTTAATTATGCAATTATCTGATTGTATAAATACTGAATAATATACTTTACTATTCATTATCTACTGTTCACTGATCTTACTGCTAGTATTTATGAGCTGCAATTGTGATATCCCATAAAAATAAGACCAATCTGGAAAAGAGCATAGAGGTCAGTGCCATCTTGAATAAAGTTTATTTAAATAAAAAACAAAACAGCAGTTTGAGGAGTGACAGTTGGAGCTGTGAGGGGAGAGATGACGCCATGGAGCAGAGATGAGCAGCTGATAGAGTGTAAGCAGAAGGGAGAGACACAGCAGTAAAGAGAGTCAAATTAAGAACTGTAAGGTGTAAAATTGTGACCCCGTTGACACCCCCAGCCAAGTGAGCGCACTGCAAGTGTCAGAGACAATAGTTGTTATATATTTTCCATATGTGTGATGACATTAATGTGTATATAGTGTCTGTGATTTCTTTATATTGTGTGTATTTAAATTAGCTGAATCCATTCTCCCTCTTCCTTACCGTAATCATTACCTATTCCAGGTTATGGAATAAACTGTTTTATTCTTTCATGCAAAGCCCTGTCTGCCTTTCTTTGTCTGGGGAAACCTTGCCTCTCTGCCGAGGTAGGTTATAGGGAAAAGCTGCTGCCAAAGTTACTCCGACCTGTACCTACATCACTACATTTGCACCCTTATCACACCAGGGTATTACATTTGGCATCACGAACAGGATTTACAGAGTCCAAAGCAAGCCATACCCTCAGCACAAAGAAGATGTCACAAGATAGGCAACCCACACGAGGGGGACCAGCACCCAATTTTTGCAGATCCAGTAAGAGCAGCCCCAGTTATGACTCTTGCTGTCCAAATCACCATGCCATACTACTTCGGGGCACCCTGGCTCCCAACCTACTCAGGTATTACCCACAGCACTGAAACCAACATCTTAGGAGAATTCAAGGAAAAAATGCAGTCCATGTTTTGTCTGTGTCACGACCAGGGTATCTCTTCCCAGGAGCCGATAGTGCTTACTAGTGCGAATGCTGTGGCGTGGCCCTTCCGGCGGGGGAGCTGGTGCTTGGAGACTGGCACTGGGTGCACATGAGGGTCTGATGTCTGTGAGTCCTGCTGGCAGGGGTAAGGCTGTCAGCATCACCATGCTGCGAGTGTCTGGGCACAGCCATCTTGCCTCCTGATGCATCAGGTGATCTCTCCCAGCCATTCACGCTCTGCTACTGTGTACTTAAGGGGGTTTAGAGCTCCCTGTAGTTGTCAGTGCAATGTGTTTCACAGCTTGCTGTGAGACAGTTCCCTGTGCTCCTAAGCCTTGTTCCTGCTCCGATGCACTCGTGATTTACCCACCAGCCTCAATGACCTTATCTCACTATGCAACAAAGTAGATCTTCACTTCAGAGAACGCCAGGCTGAGAAGCATAGATCGGAATGCCCTAGACCTCCTCCTACCCCTTCTCTTGCATACTCTCCTCCCTCATCTACAGAGGAAGAACCCATGCAAGTTAACCGAACCCGACTCATTAAAAAGAGGAACGACAGAGACATCTCCAAAAGAATCTCTGTATGTATTGTGGAGAGACTGGTCAACTGGTGGCTTCCTGTACCTGTAAGCTGGGAAACTCCCATTCCTAACTAGTGCCGGGGACACCCAGTTAGGAGTAATACTTCCGTCCCCAAAGAAAAATGATTGTCTTATCTGTAGCCCTTGATATTAAGTCTAGTCCTGTGTTTGTGTCTGCCCTCCTGGATTCTGGGGCAGTGGAGAACTTTATGTCCCTTCAGTTGGCGGATAAACTGCAAGTTCCTTGCGTCACCTTGGACCATGCTATCTCCTTGACCTCTATCCATGGTAGACCCATATTTAATGGAATTGTTTTTTAGGAAAACCCAACCTCTCCGGGTTCATATCAGAGCTCTCCATTCTGCACATATCAGTAATACCCAAGGCATCCCATGACTTCATACTCGGATTCCCATGGCTACGTAAATACAACCCTAAGATAGACTGGATGACTATGCAAGTTCAGTCTTGGAGTAAGGCGTGCCAAGGTTCTTACCTTCCAAAGATTCAACTTGTAAGAAAGATTGTCACTTCTGAAATAGCACAAATTCCTGAAGAATATCAATCTTTTTCTTAGAAACAGGCTAACGTCTTACCTCTGCACAGGGAATGGGACTGTCCAATCGAACTGATGCCTGGAAAGACGCCCCCTCATGGCCACACTTATCCTTTGTCATTGCCCAAGACCATTGCCATGTTGGAATACATCAAAGAGAATTTGGAAAAAGGATTCATCCAACCCTCTACATCTCCTGCGGGGTTCTTTTTTGCTCCTAGAAAAGATGGAGGCCTCCTGCCATGCATTGATTACAGGGATTACTCAATGACATCACAGTTAAGAACAGATACCCTCTTCCATTAATTACTGAACTGTTTGACAGAGTCAAAGGATCCACCATATTCACTAAATTGGAGCTCAGAGGTGCCTATAATCTCATCCGTTTTCGAGCTGGTGATGAGTGGAAAACTGCATTCAATACATGTGACAATCACTTTCAGTATCTGGTCCTGCCATTCGGGCTTTGCAACGCACCTGCAGTTTGACAGGGATTCATCAACGAGATTTTTAGAGATCTTCTATAAGTCTCGGTTGTGGTCTGTTTAGACGACATTCTGATTTTCTCTTCTTCCCCTGTTGAACACCGGCACTATGTTGAAGAAGTCTTGTCTCATTTGAGGAAGAACCACCTATACTGTAAATTGGAGAAGTGTGTCTTCAGTGTCCCAAGCTTCCCCTTCTTGGGGTATATCATCTCCAGATCTGGGTTCGAAATGGACCCCAAGAAGGTCCAGGCTATACTAGATTGGTCCTGGCCGGCATCTCTGAAAGCCATCCAGAGACTCCTTGGCTTCTCCAATTACTACAGATGCTTCATTAAAGGCTTCTCCTCGTTAATAGCTCCCATCACGGCCTTAACCCGGAAAGGTGCCAATCCTTCATTTTGGCCTCCTGAGGTGGAGACAGTTTTCCAGCTACTTAAACAAGCCTTCAGCACCAGTATTGCGACAACCAGATACCAACAGGCCTTTTTTATCGGAGGCAGATGCCTCATCTGAGGCAGTGGGGGCTGTTCTATCTCAAAGAAGACAATAGGATCCATCCCTGTGGGTTCTACTTGAGGAAGATCTCCCTGGCAGAAAAAAACATCACCATTGGCAAACAGGAGCTACTGGCTGATAAATTGGCCTTGGAGGAATGGCGGTACCTCTTAGAAGGTGCCAAGTTTCCCTTTACTGTCTTCACTGATCATTGCAATCTACTGTTTCTGAAAAACATACAATGTATTTGTCCTCGCCTGGCTCGCTGGGCCATCTTCTTTGTTCATTTTTCCTTTACATACCGCCCAGGAGTCTTGATTCAAAAAGCCGATGTGCTGTCACGTTCATTTTCCGCTAATAATGACTTAGATATGCTGCAAGATACACCTGTATTGGAGTCAAAAGTCTTTGCCACTGTCCAATTACAACTTCCCACTGGAAAGACCTTTGTGGCCCCAGAATTGCGGAAACAGCTGTTGACCTGGGCTCACTTTTCCTGCTTTGCTGGTCACTTAGGCATCCATAAAACCATGGAGTTCCTGCAAAGGGCATACTGGTGGCCAGCAATCAAGTCTGAGGTAACTGAGTTCATGTCATCTTGTACCCAGTGTGCTCAATACAAATCCCCTTGATTTGTTCCGGCTGGTGAATTGATGCCTCTTCCTGTACCATCTCACCCATGGACACACTTGTCCATGCATTTGTAATGGATCTGCCTCCTTCCAATGGGTATTCCACCATCTGGGTGGTAGTGGATCGTTTCTCAAAAATGGTCCACTATATTCCACTCAAGAAGTTACCGTCTACTCCTCACTTAGCTCATCTATCTGTGCATCACATATTTAGGTTGCATGGACTTCCAACAGAAATTGTATCAGACCAGGGGGTTCAGTTTGTGGAAAAGTTTTGGAGGGCCCTCTGCTCCGTGTTGCAGGTTAAACTTAACTTTTCCACTGCCTATCACCCTGAAAGCAACGGTTCCACTGAGAGGTGAACCAGGGCCTTGAAACTTTCCTAAGAATCTTCAGGTTGTCATCCCAAGACAATTGGTCTGAGTCTCTCTCCTGGGCTGAATTTGCGCACAATGCATCCTACAATTCGTCCTCTGATGCAGTGTGGATCCCAAAACTAATCACAGGATTATTCAACTTGTGTTCCCAAAGAAAAGAGCCTGTTTTGTGTTAGAAGAATATAATGACCAGTCGGGGGGCACCCTGGGTGCAGAATGATGGATGTAGGCATCTGGAAAAAGTTCTTTTGGGTTGGCATGAGAGAAAACATTAAGAGATGGTGCCGGAACTGTCCGACCTGCACTATAAGAAAGACCTCACAACCTCCATTTGTCCGGAATCCATGGTCCCAAATTGACTGTGTTGCTGAATTCCACGGTGGAATGGAAGAGGTACATAAAGTCAATGTACAGCAGATGAGAGTGGTAAGTCACCGACAAGCAGAGAAGAACAACAGAGCTTGGAGAACAGAAAACTACCGTAATCAGCTTAAATTTTGTGCAACCAAATCCCAGAGAAAGTACAGAAAGAGTCCAAGACTTATCCATGGCAGAGGGCTTGGGGTTTCCTAGACAATACTTTATGACCTCATATATATGAACAGGGTTCAATCTGTTTTTTTTAATTAGCATCTGTTAATGTAGCACAGGAGCCCCAAATAGAATTAGCTGATAGATGTACGCAGTAATGTGAATATTATGTAATTTATTTGCAATTCCCATTAATGTGTAATTTACAGTCAAATGACCAAAGTTCGACTGCTTATTTCAATATATCGTGTTGATGGCAACATCTTTTGCATGAGGACACGCATATTTTCAGCCGGGAAGCATATGATATCCCATAAAAATAAGACCAATCTGGAAAAGAGCATAGAGGTCAGTGCCATTTTGAATAAAGTTTATTTAAATAAAAAACAAAACAGCAGTCTGAAGAGTGACAGTTGGAGCTGTGAGGGGAGACCTGATGATGCCATGGAGCAGAGATAGAGTGTAAGCAGAAAGGAGACACACAGCAGTAAAAGAGAGTCAAATTAAGAACTGTAAGGTGTAAAATCATGTTGGTCAAAGACGCCTGCTTTCACATCTGACTCATCCCTAATCTCAGCCTGGGAATGCTAAAAGCAAAGTGCTCTAGCCAACAACTTGTCAGATGTATTATCCCAGAGGAAAACCTTGTGTCCAGGGCCGGACTGGCCATCGGGCACTTCTGGCAAATGCCACAAGGGCTGGTTTGACGGAGCGCAGGGAGACCCGGGAGAAAAACCTCCCGGGCGGCGCCATGATCCGAACTGCGCGGCCGCGTCATTGCATGATGACGCAATGATGTCATGACGTTGCCGGTACCAAGCCCCTCCCGGGCAGCGTCCACCTGGGCAGGTGGATGCTAGTGACACAGCTCCTGCGAGCTGTCAACGCGCAGGTCTGCCCGGCGGACATGTCAGGGCCGGATTATAGGCACACCCCCTGGCTGGCTCCCGCGTCCCGCCTCCCGGCAGCAGGAACCAAATGATGATCGCGGCTGACTTAGGAAGCCCCACCCCTTTGATGAAATAATGCAGCGATTCGCGGGTGAGCAGGGGGTGGGGCCTTATGCCGTGAAGTGCCTGCCCTCTTTAGAAAACCTGGTACCCGAGGTAACGACAGAGCGTGCACACACTCCTTTCCTCCCTCTCAATCTCTCTCTCTTTCTCACTCCCTCCACTTCTCTCTCTGCCCCCCTCCCTTCCCCCACCCTCTCTCTTCCTTTATCTCGCTCTCTAAGGGGAATTCAATTAGGAGCAAATTAGGGGTGTGCACCGGCCACTTTTCGTGTTTTGTGTTTTGGTTTTGGATCTGGATCTTTCTTCGTGTTTTGGATCTGGATTGTTTTTGCCAAAACCACCCTTCCGTGTTTTGGGTTCTGGGTTTTGTGTTTTGGATCTGTATTTTTTTTTAAAAAGCATAAAAACAGCTAAAATCACAGAATGTGTGGGTTTTTCTGCTCCTATGCTATTATTAACCTCAATAACCTTAATTTCCACTCATTTCCAGTCTATTCTGAACACCTCACACCTCACAATAGTGTTTTTATGTCCAAAAGGTTGCACCGAGGTAGCTGGATGACTATGCTAAGCGACACGAGTGGGCGGCACAAACACGTGGCCCATCTAGGAGTGACACTGCAGTGGCAGACAGGATGGCAGTTTGAAAAACTAGGCCCCAAACAGTACATAATGCAAAGAAAAAAAAGGTGTAAGATGGAATTGTCCTTGGGCCCTCCCACCCACCCTTATGTTGTATAAATAGGACATGCACACTTTAACAAACCAATCATTTCAGCGCCAGGGTCTGCCACATGACTGTGGCTGAAATGATTGGTTCGTTTGGGCCCCCACAAAACAAGCTGGCAATTAATCTGTCCCTGCACAAACTGGCTCTACAGAGACAAGATGTCGTCCTCATCCTCCTCATCCACCGATTCCTCACCCTCTTTAGTGTTGTGTACATCCTCATCCTCACAGAGTAATAATTTGTCCCCGCTGGAATCCACAACCACAGGTCCCTCTGTACGTTCAGGAGGCTGGTCTCTCTGGAAGAGTTGATAATTCATTTTATGAACATCATCTTCTCCACATTTTGTGGAAGCAACCTCCTACGCCTTTCGCTGACAAGGTTCCCGGCTGCACTAAACACTCTTTCGGAGTACACACTGGAGGGGGGGCAACTCAGGTAAAATAGAGCCAGTTTGTACAGGGACCTCCAAATTGCTTCTTTTTCCTGCCAGTACAGGTACGGACTGTCTGACATGCCTACTTGGATGTTGTCACCGATGTAATCCTTTAACAGACAGACGCACGCTTGTCGCTGCTGCTTTGAGGATGCAACTGCGGCTACAGCCCACACAATTCACAAAGAAAGAAAAAAAAAGAAGAATATTTTTATTGTTTGTGGAGCGCACTTTGAGGGTTACACCACCCTTTAACAGACAGACGCATGCTTGTCGCTGCTGCTTTGAGGATGCAGGTGTGGCTACAGCCCACACATTTCACAAAGACAGAAAAAAAAATAAGAATTTTTTGTATTGTTTGTGGAGCGCACTTTGAGGGTTACACCACCCTTTAACAGACAGACGCACGCTTGTCGCTGCTGCTTTGAGGACAGTATCATATGCAGTGACAGTAGACTTGTCAGAAATTGTTGGCACGTCCTTCAGTCCGGACCAGATGTCCAAACCGGCCCTTGACTTATGACACAGGTGCACGCTTGGCGCTGCTACTGTGTTGATGCACGTACGGCTACATCGCACACAAGTCACAAACACATAAAAAAATAGTTTTTTATTTTTTGGAGCACTTTGAGGGTTACACCACCATTTAACAGACAGACGCTCGCTTGTCGCTGCTGCTTTGAGGATTCAAGTGCGGCTACAGCCCACACATTTCACAAAGACAGAAAAAAAAATAAGAATTTTTTTATTGTTTGTGGAGCGCACTTTGAGGGTTACACCACCCTTTAACAGACAGACGCATGCCTGTCGCTGCTGCTTTGAGGATGCAGGTGGAATCTAGACAGGATTTGGAACCGGGGACACACTACCTCCATCAATTGTCTAAATCCCACTGCACTAATGGCGGATACCGGACCCACGTCTAACACCAACATAACAGTGAAGGCCTCTGTTATACGTTTTGCTTCAGGATGACTGCTGTCGTACTTCATCCTCATCGCTAGGGACTGTTGGAGGGTCAATTGTTTAGTAAAAGTAGTGGTGTTCCTACTTCCTCTCTGGGATGATGAACAACTCCCAGCAGCAGCAACAGCACTAGGAGGAAGTGGTTCTTGATCTTTCCCTATTTTATTTTTATCAGAGAAAGTTTGGTCCTCCATTTATGTTATATTGATATATATGTGCGGCTAAAGCGTACACAAACACAGAAAATATTTTTTTATTTTTGCTGGAGAGTAGTGCACTTTGTGGGTTACACCACCCTTTAAGAAATGAGCCAGCCAGCTCTTTACTTATGGGACACAGGCGCACGCTTGGCGCTGCTCCTTTGTTGATGCACGTGCAGCCACAGTGCACACAATTCACAAACACAGAAAATATTTTTTTATTTGGTTTGGAGTGTACTTTGGGGGTGACAGCACCCTTTAACGGTCAAGCCAGCCAGCCCTTTACTTATGACACAGGCGCACGCTTGGCACTACTTTGTTGATGCACGTGCGGCTACTGCGCACACAATTCACAAACACAGAAAATATTTTTTTATTTGGTTTGGACTGGAGTGTACTTTGGGGGTTACAGCACCCTTTAACGGTCAAGCCAGCCGGCCCTTTACTTATGACACAGGCGCACGCTTGGCACTACTTTGTTGATGCACGTGCGGCTACTGCGCACACAATTCACAAACACAGAAAATATTTTTTTATTTGGTTTGGAGTGTACTTTCGGGGGTTACAGCACCCTTAACGGTCAAGCCAGCCGGCCCTTTACTTATGACACAGGCGCACGCTTGGCACTACTTTGTTGATGCACGTACGGCTACTGCGCAAACAATTCACAAACATAGAAAATATTTTTTTATTTGGTTTGGACTGGAGTGTACTTTGGGGGTTACAGCACCCTTTAACGGTCAAGCCAGCCGGCCCTTTACTTATGACACAGGCGCACGCTTGGCACTACTTTGTTGATGCACGTGCGGCTACTGCGCACACAATTCACAAACACAGAAAAAATATTATTTTTTTTAGCACTTGGGGGGAGCACCCCTGATGGACAGAGCACCCCCTGGACAACACTACAGCACCCCTTTAGGACTGGGACACTGCACAGGACTTTGGAGTGGACACAGCCCCTATGGACAACAGCAGCACAGCACAACACAGCCAGCCCCTATGGACTTTGAAGTAGTGGACACAGCCCCTATGGACAACAGCAGCACAGCGCAGCACAGCACAGCACAACACTACTCTGCACTACACTACACTACACTACACAGCCCAGCCAGCCCTATCTCCCACTCTCCCTCTTCACTGTCCACAGCCGAGTGAGAAAATGGCGCCGACGCGGGTACCTTATATGGGATCCAAAACCCGCGAGACCCGGAAGGCGGGATGATGACGTTTTGCCTCGATTTCAGATCCGAGTCAGGCGGGAAAAGTCGAGCCTGACTCGGATCGGCCTCGGATCGGGGGGGCTCGGGGGGGTTCGGATTTCAGAAATCCGAACCCGCTCACCCCTAGAGCAAATACATTCGCCCGGTCGAATGTGCGCTGCAGCTGCCGCACTTTATGGCAGCGGGATTTCGCTCAAAAGTGTTCGCTACCTCATAGGGTAATGAGCACTTTTGAGCGAATCGGGCATTTGGCTGACCGTGCGAAGGGTGCGAGAGGGGCTGCCGTTGCTGGCGTTTAAATGCCGTGGCAACGGCAATTCGCACCCTTCACCTGCAATTGAATTCCCCTCTCTGTCTCTCTCCATCTCTCTCACTTATTCCCCCCTCTCTTATGGTTCGTACACATGTAGCTATCTACCAGCGATACTATATCACTGGCAGATCATTATGCACCCTCCCTCGTATGCTGGATGATCAATATCAATCATCCAGCACACCACCAATTTACCGACTACTATAGCGATCCGCGATCATCGATCGCGGGTACCTATAGTAACTTGCTCGAAATCGAGCAAGTTGACCAGCATGCACACCCGATGGACGATATCGCTATGGTCCATATTGGCCGCGCATCGCTGGTCGACGGTAAGTTGGTAAGGACCATTTAAAAGAACGATTTGAAAGATTACAGTGACGATATCGTTATCGTTCAAATCGTTCTTTTAAATCGCAACGTGTGTATGCACCATTACCCTGTCTCCCTCCCTGTCCCTTCCTCCCTCTCTCTCTCTCTCTCTCTCTCTCTCTCTCTCTCTCTCTCTCTCTCTCTCTCTCTCTCTCCCTCCCTGTCTCTCTCCCTCACCCCTTTCCCTCTCTTAGGGGTCTATTTGATGTTAATTATCGGGGTCCGAACGGATCCTAATAATTAACACTCTAATGCTACACAAGCGCCGGAGCAATTCATCATTGCACCAGCACAATTCATCATTGCACCAGCGCGGAGACTCCCCAAAGTGTTTCACTATTCCTTTCAGAGGAGACAAGTGCACATGTGTGATCTACGGGTCACGCATGTGCACAAGAGCGTATGGGGACAGCGGGCCATTCCAAGAGAGGAAGGTAAGCTTTACCTTCTTGATGAATAGCCCAAAAACCTAATTTCTACAATTGTAGGTGAAAATTTTCATTTTCCTCTGCTTTTGTAAAAATTAGGTGACGATGAATAGGCCGCTATGTATTTCACTCCCTGTCCCTCTCTCTCTATCTCCCTGTCCCTCCCTCACTCCCTCTGTCTCTCTCCCTTCCCCCTTTCTTCAACCTGCCAATATTTTTGATGGGGCCCCCACAAGTTAATCTGGCCCTTGGCCACATCATTACTTAGTGACACGGTCGGGTATGAGATGCGCGGCAGGGTCGGGCCCGGGATTAACCTGGGAGGAATGGCAGGATTAAATTTTGACAGCTCCTGTGAGCTGCCAATAGGATTGCCCGGCGGCACCATGCTGAGGATATGGTGGAGTCACTGGAGTGTCAAGTTCGGCCACAGTGATGTCATGACACGGCTGGCCGATGGATGAAAAGCGCGGCAAGGGTGGGCGAGAAGCTGATTGGATGCCATCTTTGGACACCTCATGATCTGCTGACAGACGCCATCTGCAGATGCCAGGGTATTACTGTGAGTGGCATAATGTGCTATAAGAAGCATTATTGTGTGTGTGTCATAATGTATAAGGGGCATTACTGTGCAGTGTCGAAGCCGGATGGTTGGCTGAGATCTAAATTGTAAAATTAAAATCTGCATGACGCCATTTTATGTTGCCCCTGACGACGCCATCTTGCATCATCAGCATGAAACCATTGTGTGCGATGCTAATATGCTATTATTAGCATCATGCGACTGCATTGCTACCGCATATTGTTAAAAGTCCTACCATGCCCCATACACACATTAAATCATACATATAATATACAAGACACTCAGCACATAAAATGCAGCACGCATATTAGTGACTACAGGCAATATCCTTACACTTACACATAGCAAAAATTATAAAAAGGTTTCCCTAAGCATTAAGGTTAATATTAGAGGTTTTATACGTTATCAAGTCTATTGTGAAATACATATATTTGGTATCTAAGGTTTAGTACATGATAAGCAGACCATGTTTGGTGCCATTCTAAACCACTGTTTATTTGCAGACTTCTGGTTCCATCGGCAAGGAAATCGCAACATGCGTCTGCGAATTATGGATCATAGAGAGATAGGCGTTGAAATGTACTCTGTAATGTAATGTTTATTAGCTAGTTTAGACTTGTTCTTCGGCGGGAAAATGCACACAAAGAGCTGTTGGAGGGCTGAACTATTACAATACAAACTGACCTATGAACTGTGTCGTAACAGAAGAACCAGGAGGAAGAACCAGTGGGATTATGCCAACTTGTTCTATTGTATTGCCTATCTCTGCAAGGGTACATATGCAAGCACTCTAGATCTGGTAGTTAGTCATCTTTCTTTCTGTTGGCGGAGGTTTCATAGTTGATGCCGGGAAATCTGGATCCAGAGCGCATGCGTATGCATCGACTGCACCTTGTATTTTGTATAACCTTTGCGCTAATTGTATTATAGATCAAGGCGTGTAACTATATGCTTTTAATGTGAATAAAAACTTTTGTGCTTTGGAACCACACTCAAAGTCTGGAAAGCGATTATTTCATATGCATACACAACACTAAACAGCGACTTTAGGGTATAGAAGTTAGTAGGAATTCATAGTTGGGGGCTCGTAGAGTGAGATCATGCTGCCAATTTACACGGTAACACACGTTATCGGTCTCTCATCAAAGGGTGGAGGCACCATAAACAGGAAAGAAGGCATTGCCTTCGAAAACCTGCTACCACTTTATGCTGAGAGACCGATATCCGTTATTGTGTGAGTTCAAGGAGCACTGATTAGAATCCACGGACAAGGAACGAAAAAGTTTGTTTTCCTTCGTTGATAAAATTTTGTGTTAAAAGGGGAAGCCGCACAATAGCGTATGCATATTTCCTGTATTGCTGCCACGTGTTCAAACGGTCATTGTATGCATAGCGTGATTGCTTGTTAAACCTCAGTATTATACTGCTACATTAAGGGAAAATATTCTATTTTCTGTGCAGAAAAGGTGTATGTAAATTGAAACGTGTGATTGTAAAGGCTACTGTCTGTTAAGCCTAAATAGTAGAGGTTACTGTCTGTTAAACCTCAGTGCCTGACGGGGCTGTACAAACTACTGGGGCAGTGTACAAAGCAGGTACATTGTGGTTATCGAGAAACTAAGGGGTTTCTTGGTTCAACATCCATTAATCGCAAAGTCCATTGATCAGTTAGGTTCTTTGGCCAATGCGATCGAACTGCATGGTTGTATAAACCGTAATTGTGAAGTGGGTTGTAAACTGCTGGCAAGGTTAGGAGTTATTGGAACTTCTAGATGCTACCAGTGGGAGTAAATTTAAAGTAGGAAGCGAGCGTTGTAAGCTTGAGTCAATATCGTCGCAGGTAGAATCATTTTCAATAGGTGGTTATTCTGCTCCTCGTTATACAAGCCGACTAATGCCAGGTGGGTCTGCTGTATATAGCGGGAGGGAGTGCGTGAACGTAGCTCACTGAAAATTGTTCACCAACCAAAATTCTCTAGAAATTGCTAAGCGTTCACTCAGATGGGTGCGAAGCAATCTCTAGTAATGGTTGATGATGTGCTGCTGATGGAAGGGCCGCTTGGGTCGGCCAGGTATGTTATGTTTAAAAAGTATGATGCGTACGCTACAGCGTACTGTGACATATGGGTCAAAATGACCAAGAAATGTAGAACACCTTTTCCTGATTGGTAGCTTTGATTCGGAGGTTCTGAATAATGTCAGAGACAGTATGTGTTTAGTAAAGTCTCTGAAGAAAAGGGTAAAGCTTAATGATTGCTTGAAGTTGTGGCAGCACGAGGGGAATACATGGCGGCATAGCATGTATGCACAGCAAAGTAACGTTGCCGAAGGTACAGGCATTAGCGCAGGCGAAGGTACAGCCAATCTCAAAAATAAAAAAAATTTAAATAAAATGTAACAAGTAATTTTTTTTCCCCCATGATAAGGCATTTTAAGGTAATGTTTCTAAGGAAGAAAATTAATATACGGTAAATTCAGCCATGACTAAAAACTGGTGAGATTAAAGTAAAAAAAAAAAAAAAAAAAAAGGTAACGGTTTGTAATAGAGCAGTCATCAATATTTTTTTTAGGTGGTTATTCATGTTAGGTGGAATGTATTGTATTTTAAGTGTAGGCAGTTTTATCATTGTGCAGTTGTCTGTGGTTACAGTAAATGTTGACATTGGGAATTCAATTCAGAATAATTACCATATGCTAATAAGAACAGTTTTTTTTCCCTGGAAACTTCTTAGAAGCCTAGACAGTAGATTATTTTATTGTGTTTATAGGAGATTTACTTTGAACTAGTATTAACAAAAAAATAAATAAAAAGTTTGGGGATTCTAAATTACAATAGATAGAATGTTAACTTAAGTTATAAGGTGGCTGTCTCAATAAGAATATCACTCCAGCATTGAATTCTCATAGTACTCATTATAAACTTACATATGTTCATTTTTTTTATGGTTATGCAAGATAATAGTTTCCTTCCAAAAAGGAGTGTTTTTACAGGACTGGAGGAACACGGAAAAACAAACTCTACTGTTGAAGAAATGGTAATTTCTGGTTATTCAAAAGGTATCTTGTATGAACCCTGTCTGTAGGTGCCTATATCATATCTGTAATAATAACACACTCCCACTTGGTACAGTAGACCTCTTTATACCTTCATGGCTGCATTGCTATGGGGCCTTACCATTCCATTCAAAACAACACAAATCCATGCGCATCCATACACCAATAATTATTTTCTCTGACAGATTTTTCTCCAAGATTTATCTATAGACTAACAGTCAGGCCGGAAGTGCAGATGAATAATTTACAGTCCCTTAAACATGTACATACAGTATTTATCCCCCATACATACACGCATGTACACTTCTCACACATTCATTCATGGTATATCACTACATTTATTCTGTTTAGGTCACCTGGCAGCATATCTACAGTGAAAATTGGGCATTAAAGTCACACATGTACAATGTTTGTTCTAAAGTACTGGGGAATTCATAAGTAATGGCAGCCAACGCAGATATGACTCATATTTATATATTTTAAGCGAATGAATGTAGCTGGAAATTCATTATTTTGGTGATGGTGGAATCGTTTTGTTTTGCATGTCGGAATGTGATATATATTTGGGGGTTTTCCGGTGTGGGGTGTTCTGGGGATGTCACGGACATTATAGTTGGCAGACTTTGGGATGTTTGTTGTGAGTGGCTATGGTTTGTGCCGGAGATGGAGTGCCGCACTGGTGTGAGTTGTGATTTGTATGGGTTTGCGTGCAGTCTTGGAGGATAGGCATCTGTGTGATGTGTGGAGTTTCTGGGCAGAGGTTTGTGGTTTGTTTGTGCTAACATGATCTTGGTTTTCTGTGTATGTGATTGTATGTGCTCATCTGTGTGGAGTTTGTATGTACTTCTGAGGGTTTCCTTGTAAATACAGCAGTTTGTAGATTTGTTTTAGGTTAGGGAATTCAGTTCTGAGTATGATTTGAAGGGTTGTGGAGATGTGCATGGTGCGGTGTTTGGGATGATCCGGTTGCTGGATGTGTCTTGTCAGGGAAATGGGGGTGGTTATGGGCCCTGTGAAGGCTGACAGGTTTGGTTTGTGGGAGGCTTTGATTGCTGTACACATGTGGTGCAACGGGGACGACCCGGTGTCTGGGGTCTGTGGTGATGCAGGATATCTGAGATGTAGTGGTTAAAACAATTATTGTTGTTATGTAGGATATTCTGTTGTTTCAGTTCTAACCCTTACTTCCTATAGATGCATGTCTTTCATAGTTTGTATACACTCATAATATAGTACAGTTAAGTCAAAGATAGACTGTTGTTAGTAATTGATAATATGAACCTGATTTAAGTATGAGGGCAAAAATAGCTATAAGATCCTTAAGAATATCTGAAATATCACAGGTCTCGTAATTTTTCGACGTGATGAATATTGCGGTAATTAGCAATTATTATTTTTTATTATTGAAGGCATTCTATTGTTATGCACATTTTTGAACAGGTTCAGATACTTGATGTTTTTTTATATCAAAGGTGTGTGATATCTGGATAAAAGGCTCGGTCAAAGGGTGAAGTCGCGTGGGTTGCTCCTACGGATTTCTGGTTGGGACGCATCACGTGTAACAGCTGGGACTCTCTGTCTAGTTACAATGGTAGAAGGCATAACTTATAGATAACAGATTCTTGAGAATATCTGAGGAAGTTACGGGTTTGTGTATTTAACGTGGCTGGAATTTTGGTAATTACCAATTATTTTTTTCTCGTTGAAGGTATTCTGTTATTTAAATATGTCTTTAAAAGATGTCTTGCGGGTTACTTGCTTTGGCGACGCAGTAGGAACTATGAGCAGACCATGTGCAATGGTTGCCTAGTAACACCGGAAGTAGCTATTTTGGCGGGGTCGAAAACCAGGTCTGTAACATGAGTTCACCAGTCCTGAAAGTTTTGAGGACATCTCCATGCAACAGGCAGAGGGATATCACACAGATTACTAACACAGTCAATGTACATCATAACGTCACACTAAAATGTGAATTTTTCCCTAGTTTAACCAACTTGCAAAAGGAGGTATATGTGTTTAACCCATTTGCTCAGTTCTGTAACAAATATAGGTGACACCGGTGTGAAGCTTAAAATCAGGTGAGGTATTGCTGGGCAGGGTGTGATTGATTGGATCATGTGGTGGGTTTGCAATGAGTCCTGTGGTGGTCGTTCTGTGTATGCTGGTGGGCAGAATGGAGTTGGAAAAGACTGAACCGCAGGTCAGCAAAGTCTGTAAACAAGGTAAAAATGGATCATTTAATTTAAGATACCACAGAATAATTGTTTTTCTATAGGTAAACCGGTCAGGTGGTAAGTATAGATGACTATGGGGCCTATTCATCAACACTAAAATAACGTTTTTAAGGACATTTTCCTTAAATAACGTTATTTTGGTATTTATGAACAGACTTAACACAGTGGATATCACAGATATCTCCTTGCTAAGTTCCCCTGCGTTAATTTCCACACTCCCCATACATTAGTATGGGGATGTGGAAATTATAGTATTCATCAAATTCCGAAAATTATCAATTTTCGGAATTTTATGCAGTTACTATTCGCCACTGTGAGGTGGCGAATAGCAGAATCCACTTACCTGTATCAGCGTGTGCAGGTCCCCCGACGAGTCCCTCCGGCGCTCTGCTCCGTCCTCAGGCTCCGGAGGCTGGTCTGTCATGTGTGCTCCCCAGCAGAGCACAAGAATGTTTAGCTGGGAAACCACATGACAGACCAGCAGGACGGAGCCGGAAGCTGCTGCGCGGACAGGTAGGTCGGCGGGGGGAAAGGTGAGCGGTGGGAGGAGGGGGTGGGGGGGTGGTCGGGGGGGTACGAAACTTAACGCATCTGTAGGCAGTGCTGCACATGCGCTGGTTTTACAGATGTAACAGCGCATGCGCAGCACTGTTTCCAGATGCGATAAGGTAGTGTAGGCAGGGAGAAGTATCTATTTCCCGAAAAGCTGTCATCGTAAAAATGACAGCTTTTCGGAATATATACTTATGGAGAGGTGGAATGATGAATTCCACCTATAATTAGCTAGAACTCCATGAGAGTTCTAAAGCTAATTATCTCCATTGAATTTTTTTACGTTTAACGAATAGGCCCCTATGACTACGAGAAGTATGATGTTAAGATACCACTATATGTAATATTATAGATAGTGGGAAACAATGTGATATGCGTAATGTTGAACATGTGATATTCCTTAGAAGTAGAGATACAGTATCATATGAAAAGCAGAGGTAAGGAAATCTAGGTTTATCATTTCTGCAGTACATAAGGAGACGTCTTTATGTTTTCTGTTTACAGGTGATAATGGATTTAACTTTTATGCTTATAACAATGCTTACGGTATATGCCATTGTTCTCAATACTGTGTACATGTAAAAGTATAATAATGTATATCGGAGAGAAGGGGATCCTAAAATTGCATAGTGGTGATAAGTAAGTATTGCAACACCTGACCAAATTCATAGGAATTGGAAGATGGATATACAAGGTTTGGTTTGTAGGATATTGGAAAAATTAATAACTAAACATAAGGTGTATGTCTCATGAGGTAGTGTATGTGTTGAATGACACCGAAGTTCTTGTGGGTGGTGGCAGTTCATACGGAATGGTTTTAGAGATCTCCAGTGATTGTTGGTAGCAGATGCAAACGTGATATCTTTCTGTATCTATATCCCTGTGAAACCTAGTTAAATGGTGATGGAAGTATTATGGATAACCAAAGGGTGGAGGTTTCATTCACCAGAACAAGAGGATTATCATAGATCATAAAAATATGCATATGATCGTACTGTTTTGAAAGTGCTGTAGTGACAATAACTCACCGGAATGTAAGTTTTTCTCAAAAACACCTGCTGTAATTTTGATGTTTTATCTCTTGTGACCAGTAGTGACACTCACATGTCCTAGGAGGAGTAGTAGTGGAGGGGAAAATATACATTCATTTCCCAGCAGAGGTGGTAAGGTCTGTAATTACTAGGGGTTTTCAATGATAAAAAAATACATTTAAGATTGTTCCAAAATTGGTCTTATATTTAAACAGTTTTCACAGGAAAATTTTCTGTTATTGCTAAATGAACTGGGTATATCTGTTAACAGTTTGCATGTTTGGAATAGATAGGAATTAGTTACATATTGACATACATGTATGATGTATACTAACATTTCTTTCTAGTTCCCCGGAACATCGGAATACAGGTCAAAGTGTATTTAGAATTTCCTAGATTAGGAATAATCGTTTTAGATCTTCATAAAAAGTGAGAAAGAAAAAGGCATTGTAGGATCTTGATTGCCACCTAGTGGAGAAGACGAGGTAAAGTTGAATCTGCAAACACCCGTCAATGTCAATAGGTTTTGTTTTTTTTGAAAACTCCAATATGGAGCCGACAAAATTCTAAATTGTCACAGTGGGGGGGAGCCACTAACGCTCGTAGAATCTGTTTTTCATCCATGTAGGCAAATCAAGTCAACAGCAGGATATCTGAAGACTGCAGACAGATTGGGTGAAGACGTCAGATTGGGTAGGAAAGATGGAGACATTCTAGAGGACTGATATCTCAAATTTCCTATTCTAGATGCTGGCAAGGCCCAGCTGCGGACAGATGATATCCTTGGTAGATGACGAAGATAACCGGACGAGACACAGATTGGAAGAATCGGAATCCAGATCATCCAGAAGTGTGCCCTCACCCCATTGGGCAAATATAACATAATAAGAACGATCATAAGTTTTTTTTATTTTTAGAACTGTGAAAAATGACATTGTTATGATTCTCTCCCAATTGAATTTTCTCTCATACCACCTGTATGATCAACATACATTAACACATACCCTAATATAGTGAAGGATTGCATTACAACCCCGACATTGAATGTGCCTACAGATAATAATATGTGAACAGGCAAAGTCATGTATAATAATAATTATTGTAAATGTTCCTTTAAACATCCTAGATAATGTAGTCTCAATTCCCCCCCCAACTTCCTTTATAGGTTCGATGAGATCCCACATCCTACCCATGGTCCCGTATGGATCTGCAGATGGTGTATAAGGGTTGTTTTACCCTCTTGAAATGCATTATCCATGGTCCAGTGACCTTCTTGCGTCACACTGCTTAGGACATTGAATAATACATTATTATACATGACTGGAAAGGTTAAGATCAGAATATCATAGTCTTATTTGCTATCAAAGGGTGGACTGTCGAAGTCAAATAATTGGTTGTGATCGATTGCAAATTATTATCTGATGATCTAGTCGTCGATGGTCTGTTGAAGAGTGAGTTGGACTATGCTCTGCGTCAGCTTAGTCTGATTGCAGCACAAATGTGTATTTGTGTCTGTAACAAATTAATTAAAATATGCACAGAGACTAGTATGCTCAAAGGAAGTGGTCTAAATGTAAAGTTAGGAGTCATTGTCAGGAACCTGCAAGTCATTGGCAGTTGTGTGCCTATTGTTCGGTGCTGTTTTGGTTCATAGGAACTGACATCTACATCCTAATTAAGTGAAGAAAAGCCTGTCATAGGCTACCAGACTATGTGGCACCAGCAAGCAGCTGTGGGTCTTCCCTTGTTTAGAACAAACTTCTATTTACACCTTAGAATTAGTGTAGGCAATGTTTAAATGTTAAAATATGTCAGAAATGGATAATATATATATTAATCCATCACAAATACACTAAATTACATACTAACACATAAATACTTGTATGTGTAATCATATGCGTACACATGGATGTTCACGGGCATCCTCACATACATAGATGCGAACAAATAGACGCTTTTATGTGTACACACATACACACAGCGCGTGTTTGCTCCTTACACCACTCCTGCTCACAGTGCACCCTTTGCGCTGTGTGTAGACGCACAACGCATACTTACATATAATCGTAAATAAACACACACTGATGATTGCATATACATTCATTTGAGTACACGTGGACGCGCGTGGGCTTACTGATGTGTATACACTTTGATGAACATTTCCTTAGTTTAATATGCAGATGCACATTAGCGACCACAAATATATATATATATATATATATATATACACACTCATAAAAGGTTCCTGCACATAATGGTTCATATTAAAGATATTGGTTATGATATGAAATGCATGTATTTGATATTTAAGGTATAGAACACTGTGGACATGTCATGTTTAATTTTGCACTGATGCCCTGTTTATTTGCAAGTTTCCGGTTCTATTGACGAGGAAGTCACATCCTGCATTCTCAAGTTATGGATCATAGAGAGATTATGGTTAGATATTGAAATGTTGTATGAAGTATCTTAGCTAGTTTATACCAGTTCTCTGGCAGGAAGACTACACAAAGGAACAGCTTCAAGATCACGCCATCCCCCTAATGACACCATATGAACTGTCCAATAAGAAGATCATTCAGGAGCAAGAACCAATGAAACAGTGTTTGCCTGTCCCTATTGTGTTGCCACGTCATGTAAGGGTATATATAATTGCATCCATGAGAGTCTCCAGTCATACCCATTTCATGACCACAGACGTCAGAAGTTATGACTGGGACCTGGATCCGGGGCACATGCGTATGTATTGGCTGTACCTTATGTATTTAATAACCTTTGCGCTAATTGTATTATAGATCAAGGCGTGTAACTATATGCTTTTATGTGAATAATATCTTTTTGTGCTTTGGAACCACAATCAAAGTCTGGAAAGCAATTATTTCTTGTGCAACTTGTAGCGCTAAATAGCAACAGTTTGGGTATAAAGGTTATTAGGAATTCATAATATAATTAAGCATGACTAAACCTATTCACATTTCTATTACTTGATTGTGGTTTTGATTTCAGGATTTTACACCAAATCTGCCATTTTTCAAAACTGCCCCTCCTCAGACTCATTACATTTTTATTTCTGGTTGCCCTCTTTCGCCGGGTCATAATTGGAACACATTTGAATATCAGGCCGATAAGTATGATGACACCCAGGATACAGAGTAGAAGTTTCCCTACATTTGTCACCATTTCTTGGGCCCACTCTCCTAACCCAGAGAACTACTTGAGTGGGTTCAACCAGGTGACCCATGCAGTTAATTCCTTGCCCACGGCAGTTAAAGTGAGGTTGTGCTTCCTCCTAAATTCCCACTTCAGCTGCAGTATTTCGTCCATTTTCTGCTCAATCACCTCCTTTGGATCATCTATACTATTGGTGATGTGAGTGCAGCATTTTACTCCATACTGAGTTGCTAAAGTTACACAGTACCCACCCGTTACAGCCGTGACATAATTCAAAAGCTCTTTCTTGTAGGCTTGCAAGTCCCTACCAGCAAACCTGAAGGTGTCATCATACTTCTCAGTGATATTATCAATCAAATATGCCAATGCTTGGATGTACCTATAATTTATAACTCCTCTGGCCATACGGGTGATATCTAAGGTGATGAGAAATTGAATCCCGGTGGATTCCTGTATCAAATATGAGGCTAAGGGGTCTCCCCTGTCTATGAGGTGTCTTTTATAAATGTGTTCATAATGAGTATGGGTATAAGGAGGGGGAGAGTTGTGGTGAATGTCTATCATTTTATCATGTGTAAGGGTCATGATTTCTGGTAGTACCCTTCCGAGATAGCATAAACTTTCAGAGTTCGGTGAGAGCCACTTGTACGCTTTCCTTCCACATATGAAATACACATCATCTGGGAGAACATAAGGAACAGAATGCATCATTATCATTGAACACATTATTCTGACAAAGAATCCTGTCCCCATCTCCCCCATTTGACTGGTACACATTTCCGGTTGTATAATATTTGCCCAGTACCCTAGTGATACTCTGCCAAATATTATTTTGTCGTATCTACACATGTACCTATACCGGAAGTATCTCCCACTTGCAATAATTCTGCATACAAGTTCAGAATCGATAGGCTCATTATCAGCTCTGTGTGAATAGGTCATTGTCTGATTGTTCCAGATCACCTCTCAATTTCCTGGTTTTCTGAAATTGGTGAGATTTAAACATACCAGGGATCTATCTACATGGTACTGGTGGAGCTTAAGACTAGGGGGTTGTTGGAGCTGGATAATTGGCTGAGACAGAATCTGTTAAAATTTAAATCTGCACGATGCCATTATGCGAATGGCAACAAGACACCATTTTGTGAATGGCCGCTCAGCGCCATTTTAGCGAATCTCACACATTATAGGTACATACGGCGATGCTATTATTTAGCGTTGTGCGTTTCCCACGTAATTGAACAATGTTAAAAGTCCTCATTATATAAATACATACATTTACTGAAACATATAATATGACCAACCCTGCAAAACACGTACCACAGTGTACTTCTCAAACACATAGACACGCAACGCTAACTAGCGTTTTTTCTTAATATCCTTACACTTACACACTACACACTTACATAAAAAGGTTCCCTAGCATTAAGGTCTATATTCAAGGTTTTATTTATTATTAAGTATGTAATAAAGCGACTGTATTTAAGATCTCAGGTTTAGTATATGATAAACAGACCGTGTTTGGTGCTATTCTAAACCACTGTTTAATTGCAGACTTCCGGTTCCATTGGTGAGGATATCGCAACATGCGTCTGCAAATTATGGTTCATAGAGAGTTAGGCATTAAAATGTACTCTGTAATGCAACCAGTTTAGACTTGTTCTTCAGCGGGAAAATGGACACAAAGAGCTGTTGGAGGCTGGACTGTGATCATACAAACTGACCTATGAACTGTATTGTAACAGAAGAACCAGGAAGAAGAACCAATGGGATTATGCCAACTTGTTCTATTGTATTGCCTATCTCTGCAAGGGTACACATACGGATGCTCTATTTCCAGTAGTTAGTCTGCTTGTTCTTTCTTCTGATGGAGGCTCCACCTTTGATGCCAGAAATCTGGATCCAGAGCGCCTGCATATGTATCGACTGACCTATGAACTGTATTGTAACAGAAGAATCAGGAAGAAGAACCAATGGGATTATGCCAACTTGTTCTACTGTATTGCCTATCTCTGCAAGGGTACACATACGGATGCTCTATTTCCAGTAGTTAGTCTGCTTGTTCTTTCTTCTGATGGAGGCTCCACCTTTGATGCCAGAAATCTGGATCCAGAGCGCCTGCATATGTATCGACTATACCTTGTGATTGTATAATTTGTTTGCGCTAATTGTATTTAGATCACAGTGTGTAACTATCTACTTTTTGGTGAATAATATCTTTTTGTGCTTTGGAACCACAAATAAAGTCTGGAAAGCAATTATTTCTTGTGCGACTTATAACACTAAATTGCGACATTTAGAGTGTATAGATAGGTAGGAATCGATAGGGTCTAGATATATAATATATTTCTTGTCCACCGGTCTCCCCCCATGCAATTCAAGTACCTCTGCTAACTTTAATGGGTATGGCACTAATCCCGAATTACTATGTCCTTGAGGTACTTGTGAGCACACCCAACACTCTGTTTGGTTTAGAACCTTAACTACTAATGAGTGGTAATCACTCAAATGGTGTCTGTCAAATTCGACATTACTACTCGACTGACATCTTTGGATGCACTCATCCTCAATTATGGGTTTGCAGTACTTACAGATACAGTATTCCTCAGACAATAGCCCATCACACTGTCTCCGAACTCCGTGACTACCAGACCTCTTACTCATTCCGGCTTTGATCAAAGTGATAGACCAATTCTGGGATTCTATCAAGTTCTCGTCCTCTCCATCAGAACCACCTCCAGACCCATACTCGACTTCTCGGGGCCTCTCACAAAAACAAAATGTCCTGATCGAAATAAAAGTACAAAGGGAAAACAGGAACAAAACAATTCTTGATTGAAGACATTCCATCTTGAAATAACAGTCCTTCAATAACTCTCTGGTATGCTCAAGTACAGTTCAACAGTGCTACCTTTCAGTTCTCCCGGAACTGGTTCTCAAGTGATATTAGTGTAGATTCACCTTTTTCTACTTCACGAGTTCTCTCCCGGTTAGCGACCTCCTTGCAATGGGAGGAGTGGACCCAAGTCTCTCTCTCGGCTACTTTCAGTGATGTTGTGCTGGTCAACAAAACTTGTTATGGTCCTTCCCACCTGTCTATTAGGCAACCTGAGCGTAGAAAATGTTGAATTATAACATAGTCCCCTGGTTCAATATCATGGCAGTTAGTTAGGTCAGGAATCGCCAGCTTCAAGCTTTTTTGCTGATTTCTCAACTGCTGGCTCATCCTGACAAGGTATTGTACTGTCACTTCACTGTTACACTTCAAATCATCCAGGGGGTCTTATCATTACGTCATCCAAAAATAATTTCGAAGGGTGATAGGTTAAGCGGGGATCTGGGAAGGGTTCTAATGCTATACAATACTAGTGGCAGTGGCTCTGGCCACAATAATCCCATTTCAGTCATCACCTTGCTCAATTTGTTCTTAATAGTGCTATTCATTCTCTCCACCTTCGCACTGGCTTGGGGTCAGAAGGGAGTATGAAGTTTACTATTAATGCCCATAAGCTTACACATGAAAGTATAAAAGAAGCAGCTGGAAAGTCAGGTTGTGTAAACAATGTAACAGGTTCGTTAGTTTTGTAAAATATTTGTTTAATAGCAAAAATGTATCAGAACATATAATATGCCTCTATTAGTACATGTTTTAAAATAAACAAAAAGGAAAAACACAAACTGTTGCAGAGTAGACAATCTTGTGACTCATTTAGAGTCTAAGTGGTTTCTGATATAATTCAAACAAGTTCAAAAGTGTAGATATACTTGCCAGTCAATCGAAAAAATTGAAGAAATATGCTTCTATGAAAGGGGATTTGAATAATGCTGACAGTCACACTCCTTAGGAGCAGAAGGAATAGTGATCCCGGTGTCAGTGTGGGCTCAACCTAAGGGAAGGGAGCCTATGTGTCCGTGAATCTCCTGAATCAGCCGAACTTGTCCTGAATAGGGACACTAAACTCCTCGTTCGGCAGTCACCCCCGTTGAGAGCAGGGGGGGATGTGTGGATAAGCCGTAGTTTGTCAATATCCTCTGTGTGGAGCAGCGGAGTGTACGGTGTCACTAGTAGGGCTCAACCTTCTTACGGGAGCCTGGATCTCCGTATGAATTCCGCAGAGATAGTTGGTCTCTGTGAGGATGCAGGTAAAGTCATCCACCAGGGATCCCACAATGGGCAGGAGTGTAAAGTGCTGGTAGAATCGTCCAAATGCAGGAGGAGAACACGTGGGCTAATCAGCAAAAAGAAATAACCGGCTTTGTAATGAAGCAGCAGGGAGAAATAGACCTGTAGATTTTGCTCAGGCATCCATGCTTGGAGATGACTGTAAAAAATGTAATGCAGTAAAAAATCGTTCAATCGTTCAAATCGTTCAAATCGTTTAATCGTTCAATCGTTCATCTGACAAATCTGACAAGTCTGACAAATCTGACCGTGTGTATGCTCCATGAGAGTGAGCAAGTCAACTTCCGTTTGTTTATATAAATAATATAATAATGATAATAATAATAATAATAATAATAATAATAATAAATAAACTGAGTGAAAATGTAAAATATTGTATAAAAGTTCTGACTACACAGAAGTGAGGAACATACCAGGTAAACCTTTAAAAGAAAACATTACCATAGAAATTTGACTCAGTCTACAATATACTAGGAAAATCAATAAAATCAGGCAGAACGTAATATCATAGTTATCAACTGTCCCGAATTTTTAGAAACAGTCACAGATGTAATGATTAGTACAGGGAAATTTATACTAGCACAGTATAATATGATTCATATATTTTATATTATAGTATAGGGACCTGTCACATGCCGGGTCACCTCAGCCTACCCCGCTCGCTGTCCCCCCAATTCCCCCCCCCCCACAGCTCTGACTGCTGTTTGTATTGTTCCTCCACCAACCCCCCCTCTAACTTTCCTGTTCCGTCCTAAACCCGCTGCCTGCTGTCTATTACCGTCAGCCCCCTCCTGACCCCGCCTCCCCTGTTTCCATACCTACCCCATCTCCATTCCACTTCTACGCCCCTCGGCCTGTCCTGTCTCCCCTGTAGTGGGAGCCACTGCAGGGGCAGCACACACCTTGGCTTCAACTGTGTGAGCATTGAGTAGAAGGGACATACCTTAGAAAATTATTAGATTTATAGAGATGTGCATTTTGGTTTTGCTGGAAACCGAACACTCCCGAACTTTGGGGTTCCAAGTATAAGCAAGTCCCGGCTCGGGTCTGCTGTAAGTACAGAACTCAGATTTAAAAAACAAAGCTCAGGTTTTGGATTGCATGCAAACAGGTCCAGTGGCAAATGCAGGATTTTGAAAGGGGGGTTTCCAAATCCTTGGCTACCGAACCAATGAAAAAACATCTGGACACAAATAAATTGATATATAGGCCCTCATTCAGAGCCACTCGCTATCGGCAGTACGCTCGTTCCGAGCGATGTTCGCACATCTGCGCATGCGTACGGTTTTTAGTACGCATGCGCGAACCAGTCAGTGCGGGCGAAAATCATTTGTACGCAATATAGCGAGTGCCTGCTATTTTGAGTGACAGAATGCGGCGTATGTGGGTGGAAACAGGGGAAGGTGCTTCAAAACGGGGAGTGGAGATCCGATCGCAGGCGTGCTTAAAGGTCAAAACGGCGTTTTATGGGTGTGCATAATTAATAGAGCAGCGTCAATGACCACGTCACTTGGTTTTTTTTAACTCAGAACTGCTCGCAAAATAGCGGTTGAAAAAAACCAACCACAAGAATAGCGAGCAGTTCATATCCTGTTCGATGTACTCGATTAATCGATTAATCTAATAAATAGCGGACATGACGTATGGTGCGAGCGGCCAGGGGGCGTTTTTAAGAAATAAATGAGCGTATGTTTTGCTCGCTCGTTCAGACTTAGAGGTGTGAACAGACTGCAATGTGCGAACGGATCATTTGCATAGCCACCCCTTGATTTTGAACGAACGACCGCAAATAGCGAACGGCTCTGAATGAGGGCCATAGACAGATAGAAACATCTTACACAGGATTTAGGACCACTAGAGTAACATATACCACTCAGACACACACACACCCCTATCACTAAAAACATGAATGCAGCAGGCAAATAAATACAGCCAGCATGATTATTAAAGACCCCCCTCCCCCCAGTAGTTGTCCCCCCTTTGCAGTGCCCCCAGTAGTAGTCCCCCTTATGCAGTGGCCCCAGTGGTACCACTTATATAGTGCCCCCAGTAGTGGTCCCCCCTATGCAGTACCCCCAGTAATGCCCCTTATATAGTGCCCCCAGTAGTAATCCCCCCTTTGCAGTGCCCCCAGTAGTGTCCCTTATATAGTGCCCCCAGTAGTAGTCCACCCTTTGTAATGCTCCCAGTAGTGTCCCCAGTAGAAGTCACCCTTTTGCAGTGCCGCCAGTAGTGCCCCTTTAATAGAGTCCCCAGTAGTAGTCCCCCTTTTGAAGTGCCCCAGTAGTAGTCCCCCCTTTGCAGTGCTCCCAGTAGTGCCCCTTATATAGTGCCCCCAGTAGTAGTCCCCCCTTTGCAGTGCTCCCAGTAGTGCCCCTTATATAGTGCCCCCAGTAGTAATCCCCCCTTTGCAGTGCCCCCAGTAGTGTCCCTTATGTAGTGCCCCCAGTAGTAGTCCCCCCAGTAGTAGTCCGCCCAGTAGTGCTCCTTATATGCAGTACCCCCAGTAGTGCCCCTTATATAGTACCCCAGTAGTAGTCCCCCCTTTGCAGTGCCCCCAGTAGTGCCCCTTATATAGTGCCCCCAGTAGTAGTCACCCCTTTGCAGTGCTCCCAGTAGTGCCCCTTATATAGTGCCCCCAGTAGTAGTCCCAGTATGCAGTGCCCCCAGTAGTAGTCCCCCCACGCAGTGCCCCCAGTAGTGCCCCTTATATAGTTCCCCCAGTAGTAGTCCCCCTATGCAGTGCCCCCAGTAGCGGCCAACCTCTCTATACAGTGCCCCCAGTAGCGCCCCCCTATACAGTGCTCGTGTCAGTGTCCATGCCCCTTACATACACACACACACAAAAAAAAACCCCACAACTTACCTGTATCCCCGCTCCTGCTGCTGTCCGCTCCTCCTGGGTCCGACCTGCTCTGCACTATGGGGAGCCGCAAAGCGGAGCTCATGAGTGAGCTCCAGCCAGCTCCTTCCGTGGACGCAGCAGCCAATGAGAGTCTGTCTGACTCTCATTGGCTGCTAAAATAACACACCGCCGCCAGGTAGTACGAGCGTACTACCCAATGCCGGCGGTGGTGTGTTTGTTAGTGTGTAGTGCGGACCTCACTCACTGCGGCTCACACTACACTTAGTGATCGGTGAGCAGGGGGTGTACCCAGGAACCCCCCTCCGTACGCGCCTGAGGTCCAAATTACATGATTTAACTTTTTTTTTTAAATCAATTTGAAAGAAATCCAAAACCAAAACAGAACAGAACCAAAACATACACAAGGATCAGCGCACATCTATAATATTTATATGGATCCTGGAAGTGGAAAAACAATGTGGCCTGTCACTCTAAGCCATGTTACATTTCAGAAAGTATTGGGACATCCTGGATGGGACGGCAGAGTGCAGTTAGAGATGTGAGAGAGGACGGAGGGAGAAAAGTCACTGGGGAGAGGTAGGTTTGAGTGTCATCAGTGCAAAGATGGTATTTTAGGCTGAAGGAGATTAATTACAGTACATGTCACTTACAATGCACATTTAGGAATCGCAAAACTACAGTTTTGCAATGCAAATTCACGGTGTGCTCTACTAGATTGCCATCAGGATGTATAGGTTTATGAAACAAGATGGCTGCATAGCTGACAGTGGGAATAAGTTGAGATAAGTGAAGTCACTCCTAGTATCGCGCAGTGCAAATACATTTTGTTTTGTAGCGAGAGATTATTATAATGAGTATTTTCACCAGTGATGTCAATAGTGAACTTCCTGCTCTAATATAGCAGTAAGTTCACTGGGGCTTGCGGTGGATGATACCCTACCACAATAATCGCGACCACGCCAGGCTGCCCGCACAAGCTGTGGGTGGTCACCCACAGCTTAGCGAGCGGCCTGGAGGTGGGGGGGGGGAAATGCCCTGATTCAGAGAGAGCGCTCACAAAGAGAGTCCGGCTCTGAATCAGGGCCAATGCTTCACTCAGAGTATGTCTTCTGGGTGGTAGCAGGACTATAAAAAACAAACATAAATGTTGGCCTACCAGTCCAAAAATTAAAAGTATTGGGAATTCTTCAAATTCCCTAGACTGTGGGGGGCATTATCATTAAAGTGTGGCGTGTGGAGGGGCAATTCTGCTACCCTAGTACTAAATAGTTTTCATCAGCACCCTCCTTACTATATACTAGGGGTGTGCACCGGCCACTTTTCGTGTTTTGTGTTTTGGTTTTGGATCTGGATCTTTCTTCGTGTTTTGGATCTGGATTGGTTTTGCCAAAACCACCCTTCCGTGTTTTGGGTTCTGGGTTTTGTGTTTTGGATCTGTATTTTTTTGAAAAAAAGCATAAAAACAGCTAAAATCACAGAATTTGTAGGTTTTTCTGCTCCTATGCTATTATTAACCTCAATAACCTTAATTTCCACTCATTTCCAGTCTATTCTGAACACCTCACACCTCACAATAGTGTTTTTATGTCCAAAAGGTTGCACCGAGGTAGCTGGATGACTATGCTAAGCGACATGAGTGGGCGGCACAAACACGTGACCCATCTAGGCGTGAAACTGCAGTGGCAGACAGGATGGCAGTTTGAAAAACTAGGCCCCAAACTGTACATAATGCAAAGAAAAAAAAGAGGTGCAAGATGGAATTGTCCTTGGGCCCTCCCACCCACCCTTATGTTGTATAAACAGGACATGCACACTTTAACAAACCAATCATTTCAGCGCCAGGGTCTGCCACACAACTGTGGCTGAAATGATTGGTTCGTTTGGGCCCCCACAAAACAAGCTGGCAATTAATGTGTCCCTGCACAAACTGGCTCTACGGAGGCAAGATGTCATCCTCATCCTCCTCATCCACCGATTCCTCACCCTCTTCAGTGTGTACATCCTCATCCTCACAAAGTATTAACTCGTCCCCACTTGAATCCACCACCACAGGTCCCTCTGTACCTTCTGGAGGCTGGTCTCCCTGGAAGAGCTGATAATTCATTTTGATGAACATCATCTTCTCCACATTCTGTGGAAGCAACCTCCTACGCCTTTCGCTGACAAGGTTCCCGGCTGCACTAAACACTCTTTCGGAGTACACACTGGAGGGGGGGCAACTCAGGTAAAATAGAGCCAGTTTGTACAGGGGCCTCCAAATTGCCTCTTTTTCCTGCCAGTACAGGTATGGACTGTCTGCCATGCCTACTTGGATGCTGTCACCGATGTAATCCTCCACCATTCTGTCAATGGTGACAGTATCATATGCAGTGACAGTAGACATGTCAGAAATTGTTGCCAGGTCCTTCAGTCCGGACCAGATGTCCAAACTTGGTCCTGCCTGCCCTGCATCACCGCCAGCGGGTTGCTTAGGATACCTAAGTTTTTTCCTGGCAGCCCCAGTTGCAGGAGAAAATGAAGAAGGAGCCGTTGACGTGTCACGTTCCGCTTCAGCTGACAGTGTGTTCACCAGCTGGTCTTTGCACCTCTGCAGGCTTGTGTCGGCCGGAAAGAGAGACACCACATAGGCTTTAAACCTAGGATCGAGCACGGTGGCCAAAACGTAGTGGTCTGATTTCAACAGATTGACCACCCTGGAATCCTGGCAAAGCGAATGAAGGGCTTCATCCACAAGTCCCACATGCCGAGCGGAATCGCTCCGTCTTAGCTCCTCCTTCACTTTCTCCAGCTGCTTCTGCAAAAGCCTGATGAGGGGAATGACCTGACTCAAGCTGGCAGTGTCTGAACTGACTTCACGTGTGGCAAGTTCGAAGGGCTGGAGAACCTTGCACAACACGGAAATCATTCTCCACTGCGCTTGAGTCAGGTGCATACCCCCTCCTTTGCCTATGTCATAGGTGGATGTATAGGCTTGTATGGCCTTTTGCTGCTCCTCCATCCTCTGAAGCATATAGAGGGTTGAGTTCCACCGCGTCACAACCTCTTGCTTCAGGTGATGGCGGGGCAGGTTCAAGAGTGTTTGCTGGCGCTCCAGTCTTCGGCACGCAGTCGCTGAATGGCGAAAGTGGCCAGAAATTTTTCGGGCCACCCAAAGTGTCTCCTGCACGCCCCTGTCGCTTTTCAGAAAATTCTGCACCACCAAGTTTATTGTGTGAGCAAAACATGGGACGTGCTGGAATTTGCCCAGATGTAATGCCCGCACAATATTGGTGGCGTTGTCAGATATCACAAATCCCCAGGAGAGTCTAAGTGGGGTAAGCCACTGGGCGATGATTTCCCTCAGTTTCTCTAAGAGGTTGTCGGCGGTGTGCCTCTTACTGAAACCGGTGATACACAGCGTAGCCTGCCTTGTAACGAGCTGGCATTTCTGAGATGCTGCTACTGGTGACGCTGCTGCTGTTGCTGCGTAAGGTGATACATCTACCCAGTGGGCTGTCACAGTCATATAGTCCTTAGTCTGCCCTGTTCCACTTGTCCACATGTCCGTGGTTAAGTGGACATTGTGTACAACGGCATTTTTCAGGACACTGAGGACACTTTTTCTGACGTTTCTGTACAGTCTCGGTATCGCCTGCCTAGTGAAGTGGAATCTAGACGGGATTTGGAACCGGGGACACACTACCTCCATCAATTGTCTAAATCCCACTGCACTAATGGCGGATACCGGACGCACGTCTAACACCAACATAGCAGTCAAGGCCTCAGTTATACGTTTTGCTTCAGGATGACTGCTGTCGTACTTCATCCTCCTCGCTAAGGACTGTTGGAGGGTCAATTGTTTAGTAAAAGTAGTGGTGTTCCTACTTCCTCTCTGGGATGATGAACGACTCCCAGCAGCAGCAACAGCAGCAGCGGCAGCAGTAGGCGTAGCAATGCAGGATCCTCCAGAGGAATCCCGGATAGGAGAGTCAGTCATGCCAGTGACATGGCCTGCAGGACTACTTCCGATCCTGACTAAGGAGGAAATTGACGAGGAGGGAGTTGACGGTGTGGTTTGCAGGCGCTTGGATACAACAGGACAACGGGATTTAGGTGTCCCTGGACTGCTTACGGTCTTAGCCAAAGTTTCTGAACTTGACAGTAACTTTTTATGAACGCGCTGCAGGTGCCGTATAAGGGAGGATGTTCCTAGGTGGTTGACGTCCCTACCCCTACTTATTTCACCTTTACATATGGTACATATGGCAAGACAGTTGTTGTCCGGATTTGGATAGAAATATTGCCAGACCAAAGAGGTGGAATGTTTGGTCTTCTGCCCAGGCATGACCGTGATGGGCTTTTTCATCCCACGGACAACAACTGTCTCCCCCGGAGCCTGATTTAAACAAACCACATCACCATCAGAATCCTCCTCGCCAACTTCCTCCTCAGCGCCAGCTACACCAGTATCCTCATCCTGTTGTACTTCAACAGTGACATCTTCAATTTGCATATCAGCAAGTGGACTGTGGGTGCTCCTTTCAGCACTTGCAGGGGGCGTGCAAATGGTGGAAAGAGCCACCTCTTCCCGTCCAGTGCTGGGAAGGTCAGGCATCGCAACCACCACCACACTTGGATTCTCCTTGGGGATTAGTGATATCTTCTTAGAAAGCACAGTTCTTCGCTGTGCTTTTGCCAGCTTAACTCTTTTGATTTTTTTAGTGGGAGGAGGGCTTCCATCGTCATGTGAAGCTGAACCACTAGTCATGAACATACTAGGGATCGACCTTAGCCGTTCCTTGCCACTCCGTGTCGTAAATGGCATATTGGCAAGTTTACGTTTCTCTTCAGCTGATTTAAATGTCTTTTTCAAGGTCATTTTCCTGAACTTTGCCATTTGGGATTGTATGTGCCCTCTACTATGACATTGGGCATCGGCCTTGGCAGACGACGTTGATGGCATGTTATCGTCTATGTCATGACTAGTGGCAGCAGCTTCAGCACTAGGAGGAAGTGGTTCTTGATCTTTCTCTATTTTATTTTTATCGGAGAAAGTTTGGTCCTCCATTTATGTTATATCGATTTGATATATACGTGCGGCTAAACACAGAAAATAATTTTTTTTTTGGTTTGGACTGGAGTGTACTTTGTGGGTTACAGCACCCTTTAACGGTCAAGCCAGCCGGCCCTTTACTTATGACACAGGCGCACGCTTGGCACTACTTTGTTGATGCACGTGCGGCTACTGCGCACACAATTCACAAACACAGAAAATAATTTTTTTTTTGGTTTGGACTGGAGTGTACTTTCGGGGGTTACAGCACCCTTAACGGTCAAGCCAGCCGGCCCTTTACTTATGACACAGGTGCACGCTTGGCACTACTTTGTTGATGCACGTGCGGCTACTGCGCACACAATTCACAAACACAGAAAATAATTTTTTTTTGGTTTGGACTGGAGTGTACTTTCGGGGGTTACAGCACCCTTTAACGGTCAAGCCAGCCGGCCCTTTACTTATGACACAGGCGCACGCTTGGCACTACTTTGTTGATGCACGTGCGGCTACTGCGCACACAATTCACAAACACAGAAAATAATTTTTTTTTGGTTTGGACTGGAGTGTACTTTCGGGGGTTACAGCACCCTTTAACGGACAAGCCAGCCGGCCCTTTACTTATGACACAGGCGCACGCTTGGCACTACTTTGTTGATGCACGTGCGGCTACTGCGCACACAATTCACAAACACAGAAAATAATTTTTTTTTGGTTTGGACTGGAGTGTACTTTCGGGGGTTACAGCACCCTTTAACGGTCAAGCCAGCCGGCCCTTTACTTATGACACAGGCGCACGCTTGGCACTACTTTGTTGATGCACGTGCGGCTACTGCGCACACAATTCACAAACACAGAAAATAATTTTTTTTTTGGTTTGGACTGGAGTGTACTTTGGGGGTTACAGCACCCTTTAACGGTCAAGCCAGCCGGCCCTTTACTTATGACACAGGTGCACGCTTGGCACTACTTTGTTGATGCACGTGCGGCTACTGCGCACACAATTCACAAACACAGAAAATAATTTTTTTTTGGTTTGGACTGGAGTGTACTTTCGGGGGTTACAGCACCCTTTAACGGTCAAGCCAGCCGGCCCTTTACTTATGACACAGGCGCACGCTTGGCACTACTTTGTTGATGCACGTGCGGCTACTGCGCACACAATTCACAAACACAGAAAATAATTTTTTTTTTGGTTTGGACTGGAGTGTACTTTGGGGGTTACAGCACCCTTTAACGGTCAAGCCAGCCGGCCCTTTACTTATGACACAGGCGCACGCTTGGCACTACTTTGTTGATGCACGTGCGGCTACTGCGCACACAATTCACAAACACAGAAAATAATTTTTTTTTTGGTTTGGACTGGAGTGTACTTTCGGGGGTTACAGCACCCTTAACGGTCAAGCCAGCCGGCCCTTTACTTATGACACAGGTGCACGCTTGGCACTACTTTGTTGATGCACGTGCGGCTACTGCGCACACAATTCACAAACACAGAAAATAATTTTTTTTTTGGTTTGGACTGGAGTGTACTTTCGGGGGTTACAGCACCCTTAACGGTCAAGCCAGCCGGCCCTTTACTTATGACACAGGCGCACGCTTGGCACTACTTTGTTGATGCACGTGCGGCTACTGCGCACACAATTCACAAACACAGAAAATAATTTTTTTTTTGGTTTGGACTGGAGTGTACTTTCGGGGGTTACAGCACCCTTAACGGTCAAGCCAGCCGGCCCTTTACTTATGACACAGGCGCACGCTTGGCACTACTTTGTTGATGCACGTGCGGCTACTGCGCACACAATTCACAAACACAGAAAATAATTTTTTTTTGGTTTGGACTGGAGTGTACTTTCGGAGGTTACAGCACCCTTTAACGGTCAAGCCAGCCGGCCCTTTACTTATGACACAGGCGCACGCTTGGCACTACTTTGTTGATGCACGTGCGGCTACTGCGCACACAATTCACAAACACAGAAAATATATTATTTTTTTAGCACTTGGGGGGAGCACCCCTGATGGACAGAGCACCCCCTGGACAACACTACAGCACTCCTTTAGGACTGGGACACTGCACAGGACTTTGGAGTGGACACAGCCCCTATGGAGAACTGACTGCACAACACAGTCCAGCCAGCCCCTATGGACTTTGAAGTAGTGGACACAGCCCCTATTAACAACAGCAGCACAGCACAACACAGCCAGCCCCTATGGACTTTGAAGTAGTGGACAACAGCAGCACTACACTACACTACACAGCCCTAACTCCCACCCTCCCTCTTCACTGTCCACAGCCGAGTGAGAAAATGGCGCCGACGTGGGTACCTTATATAGGATCCAAAACCCGCGAGACTCGGAAGGCGGGAAGATGACGTTTTGCCTCGATTTCAGAATCCGAGTCAGGCGGGAAAAGTCGAGCCTGACTCGGATCGGACTCGGATCGGGGGGGCTCGGGGGGGTTCGGATTTCAGAAATCCGAACCCGCTCACCCCTACTATATACATGTCTTATTGTATGTATGTTATGATGGAAGACTGTCAGTGGTTGATACTGAAGCAGTATTTTCATATTGTTATGTGCATTTTTCGTCCTTATTATTGTCTTCTGTTTTGCATTAATTGCGCTATTTTCTGTTATGTCTTTAATACTAAAATTATAATATATTCAAAAGGAATACTTTCACCATTCAAAAGGTCAAAACAATTTATTGTGAATTCCATTCACAATAACATCCATTCTTTCAACATTGTCAGGAAATAAAATTATATTACTCATTCACACAGTTACAGTTTTCTTGCATGTGATATTTATCAAAGCTTGGAGAGAGATAGCATTGTGAGAGGTAAAGAACCAACCAATCAGCTCCTAACTGCCATTTTTCAAACACAGGGTCTGATTCAGCAAGGATCGCAGTTGCTTATATGCACGCAATAGGCCTGCGTACTGCGTATGCGATCACAGAGGATACGCAGACCCAGGGCAGAGTGATTGACAGGAAGTGCCGTTTGTGGGTGGTAACGGGGTGTGTTCGGGCAAACGCAGGCGTGCCAGTGTGTTAGGACGGTGTTGCAGGGTTGTGCTTAAATTAGTCACTACGATACCGTACGCAGCCTAAGGCCTCATAGCGCGCGCTGAAGTAAGCAGTTCCTGAGTGAGGTCTGACTTGCCTTAACTGTGCGTATGGGTCCGATGTTAAGGATTGTTTCGCTATGTTGCCCAAGTATACGGATATAAGGGGAAGTGCCCGTCCTTACAGTGCATCCGGAAAGTATTCACAACCCTTCACCTTTTCCACATTTTGTTATGTTACAGCCTTATTCCAAAATGAAATAAATTCATTTTTGTACTCAAAATTCTACACACAATATCCCATAATAACAACGTGTAAAAAGTTTTTTTGCGATTTTTGTAATTTTAATAATAAAAAAAACAAAACTAAGAAATCACATGTACATAAGTATACACGACTTTTGCTCAATACTTTGTTGATGCACCTTTGGCAGCAATTACAGCCTCAAGTCTTTTTGAATATGATGCCACAAGCTTGGCGCACCTATCTTAGGGCAGTTTCGCCCATTCCTCTATGCAGCACATCTCAAGCTTCATCAGGTTGAATGGGAAGCGTCGGTGCACAGCTATTGTCAGGTCTCTCCAGAGATATTCAATTGCATTCAAGTCTGGGCTCTGGCTGGGCCACTCAAGGACATTCACAGAGTTGTCCTGAAGCCACTCCTTTGATATCTTGGCTGTGCTTAGGGTCGTTGTCCTGCTTAAAGATGAACCGTCGCCCCAGTCTGAGGTCAAGTACACTCTGGAGCAGGTTTTCATCCAGGATGTCTCTGTACATTGCTGCATTCATCTTACCCTCTATCCTGACTAGTCTCCCAGTTCCTGCCGCTGAAATACATACCCACAGCATGATGATGCCACCACCATGCTTCACTGTAGGGATGGTATTGGCCTGGTGATGAGCGGTGCCTGGTTTCCTCGTAACATAAGTCCTGGCATTCGCCAAAGAGTTCAATCTTTGTCTCTCATGGTCTCATGGTCTGAGAGTCCTTCAGGTGCATTTTGGCAAACTCCAGGTGGGCTGCCATGTGCTTTTTACTAAGTTGTGACGTCCGTCTGGCCACTCTACCATACAGGCCTGATTGGTGGATTGCTGCAGAGATGGTTGTCCTTCTGGAAGGTTCTCCTCTCTCCACAGAGGAATGCTGTAGCTCTGACAGAGTGACCATCGGGTTCTTGGTCACCTACCTGACTAGGGCCCTTCTCCCATGATCGCTCAGTTTAGATGGCTGGCCAACTCTAGGAAGAGTCCTGGTGGTTCCGAACTTCTTCCATTTACAGATGATGGAGGCCACTGTACTCACTGGGACCTTCAAAGCAGCAGATATTTTTCTTTACCCTTCCCCAGATGCGTGCCTCGAGACAATTCTATCTCGGAGGTCTACAGACAATTCCTTGGACTTCATGCTTGGTTTGTGCTCTGACATGCACTGTCAAGTGTGGGACCTTATATAGACAGGTGTATGCCTTTCAAAATCATGTCCAATCAAATGAATTTACCACAGGTGGACTCCAATTAAGCTGTAGGAACATCTCAAGGATGATCAGTGGAAACAGGATGCACCTGAGCTCAATTTTGAGCTTCACAGCAAAGGCTGTGAATACTTATGTACATGTGATTTCTTAGTGTTTTTATTTTCAATTCAATTTGCAAAAATCTCAAAAAAACTTTTTACATGTTGTCATTATGGGGTATTGTGTGTAGAATTTAAGGACAAAAATTAATTTATTCCATTTTGGAATAAGGCTGTAATATAACAAAATGTGGAAAAAGTAAAGCATTGTGAATACTTTCCGGATACACTGTATGTTAGGCTGCGATCGCAATGTGAATGCAATCATTTACATATCCCCACTAATATTAGCAATTGCGCTGCGTACGTATAAGCAGAATAGCGATCCTTCCAGCCTGTAGAATGTAATTTAGAAGCTGATTGGTTAGTACTTTCACAATTTTATCTCTCTCCAAGCTTTGATAAATGCTTGAAAATTAGCCTTATTATTTTAAGGCTACTATAATAAATATGCTTCATAAGAATTCATTCTAAATATTTAAAATTACATATACCAAAACTGATAATAATAAGAAGCCTCCCTGCCAGAGGGGACTGTATGTATTAGTTTATATTTATAAATTATTTAGATTAAGGGGCCTTTTCATCATCGAGGGCCGTATGGCCCTCAATGATTAAGTATTCATCTCACTGCGGGGGAAACTTTACACTGGAGCAATGCTCTGGTGCAGGGACAGCTACTCCGAAAAGCAGCTGTCCCCGCGGTTAGTAGAGCATCTACAGAAGTAGCTGCATTACTTACCTCTTCCCCCTCGGCCTGGCTACGCATGCATGACCCTCAGCTGAGGAAGCCTATATTGATGGAACGCGTAGGGATTTGAATCACAAGATACCACACTATTGGGTGCCTGTCCCTATATACATACAGGGCCGGATTAAGGTCTGTGGGGGCCCCTGGGCAACAAACATGTGGAGGCCCCTATTAAATATTGATGAAATGGTAAGCGGTACATTGACAATCAGCGATAAGCTAAGCTTAGCAATGTTTGTTAAATACTGAAAGGAGGACATTTAGCGAGTGACATAATCCCTTTAGCACTGTCTCTCCAGAGAAATCAAACTTCAAGCACACACATAAAAAATCACACAATATACACCCACAGGAAAAACACACAATATACACCCACAGGAAAAAACACACAATATACACCCACAGGAAAAAAACACACATATAGACACCCACGTTCAAATATTACTCCCCAGTTGCGCAATGTTATCCACATTACACCACACATAGGGCCCCATTTACTAACAAATATAACCCCTTTAGCGCTCGCTAAAGAGGTTATACCATCTTTCTGTATCTAGTAAACAGCGGTAATCTTAGATTACCGCTGTTTGTACTGCATCGCTCTCGCCATCTTTTAGATGGCAAGAGCGGTACGGGTCCCCATTGCCGGCAATGGAGACCCGGTGGTGCCTTTCCAGCTTCAGCGCAGCCTTCCAGGTACTGCCGCGTCCCCGTGCCATGCACATGCACAGACGGACCGTTGTGCTTGCGCATAACACTGGAGCGTTAGGCTGCCAGCAGCTCAGCGGAGGACCTTGTAGAGGATGAGGACTTCGCGGGACCTCGCCGGAGGGGTTAGTATTACTAAATACCAGTGGAATTTTAGTTTGTATCACAGTGAAACTAAACGAAAATTTCCGCTGGTATTTGTGTACGTTAGTAAATTGGGCCCATAGTATGCTCCTATTTTCTTTGAAAAAATCTGCTTGTCAGAAGAAACCGGTCAGAAGGTGTTCTTGGAAAATTCATTATTGCTACCTGCTGCTATTCATGACTATATACACACTGGTGTGCTGTTACCCAGGAGCATAATTATTTGCATACTGTTGTACCGCTGAGGTTATGCCACATTCTGCTCAATAGAGATCCAGTACTTATGAGACTAGGGGGGTCGTAGTTGCATCGGAGCCACATTTGGCAGGTCACAAGCCAGCTCCGCTGACCCCCTCATTATTACACATCTCAATATCTGGAGACCAGCAAGAGTGTATGCCGGAGGTATCAGGGGATACAATCGCATAGGAGCATCATCTGGCAGGCCGAAAGCCACCTCCGTTTGCCCCTTTAATACACCACAGTGGTTGGATACCGGCGGTGAGTGACTGTATTGGAGCACACGGCAGGTCGCAAGCCGGCTCCATCAATCATTTTGCTTACATATTTATTAGCAAAGACTGCTTTCTGGTGTTTTTCTTACATTGCTCTGGACTGAACTTAACAATCATTGAGCTAACTATGAATAGATTTTTTATATATTTGCACACAGATTGTTATACACACTGATTGATGTAATTCTTATGTACACTGGGCCTGATTCTGACCCACTCGCGAGCGGTGAGCGCTCGCAAGCGGGTCGATGGTGCCCAAGTGCGCATGCGCACGATAGAGGCGGCTCCGTCGTGCGCATGCGCGAGACCCGAATAACGACGGCCGAGCCGTCATTAAGGGTCTCGCACCAAAGGGGGCGTGCTGTCGATGGTGATTGACAGCACGCCCCCTTTGGTGGGCGTGCTGGGGGCGTGGCTGCCCAGACGGAGGCGTTCCCATGACATCACTAGTGATGTCAGTGGGAGTGCTTTTGGCTCTGATAGAGTGTCTCGTCGCAAGCCCTATGGTCGCGATGGTCTTGACCATCGCAACCATCATTTTGGCCGCTCGCTATAGCTGTGGGTGGTCATCCACAGCTATGCGAGCGGCCAGGAGGTCGCTCTAAAAAGGAGCAGGGACGGCCCTGATTCAGAGCGAGCGCTCTGTGAGAGCATCCGGCTCTGAATCAGGGCCTCTGTATCTTTACAAATAAGTTTTTGTATGAGATGCTTATGATTATAGGTAGAATATTTTATATGTTTTTGAATAAATAAGGTATTTTACTTATATGTATCTGTGATTAATTTTCACCACTATAGCGCTGCTTATATTTTCCACACCACACATAGTGCCTCTGATCACATTACACCACATACTAGTGCCCCTATTCATGTTATGACACACAGTAGTGCCCCCTTTTACACAATGCCTACAGTAGTGCCCCTTATACACAATGCCCACAGTACTGCTCCTAATACACATAATGCCCACAGCAGTAGTGTCTCTTATTCAATTCCCCCAGTAGTGGTGCCTCTTATGCAGTGCCCCCAGTAGTGGTAGTGCCCCTTATACAATGCCCCCCCAGTACTGGTGCCCCTTATGAAGTGCCCCAGTGGTAGTGCCCTTTATGCAGTGCCCCCAGTAGTGGTAGTGCCCCTTATGCAGTGCCCCCATTAGTGACAGTGCCCACAGTGGTAGTGCCCCTTTTGCAGAGCCCACAGTAATGGTGCCCTTTATGCACTGCACTCTATGCAATACCCCCAGTAGTCATGCCCCCTGTAGTAATGCCCCCAGTAGTAACGCCCCAGTAGCAAGTAATGCCCCCTGTGGTATTGCCCCCAATAGTAATGCCCCAGTAGTAATGCCCCCTGTAGTAGTGCCACCTGTATAAATGCCCCCACTAGTAATGACCCCAATAGTAGTGCCCCCTAAGTAATGGACCCAATAGTAGTGCCCCCGGTAGTAGTGCCCCCGGTAGTAGTGCCCCTATAATGAAGCCACATGCACACACACAAAAAAACAACAACTAATACTTACCTTAATCCCCACTCCAGCGTCTGCTGGCTGCTCCTCTGAACTATGGGAGAGACATGACGTCTCTCCCATAGTGCACTGTGGGAGCCGGAAGCAGGAGCTCAGGAATGAACTAAAGCCTCTGACTCCGGCTGCCACTGTGGGAAGGGAGTCGGGCGCATGCTGGTCACAAATTCTCAGCGGGCCCCCGGCAAATAGAGCCTCATTGCGGCGCCGAGGTTAAGTGGGCCGGCGGAGGCGGAACTGGTTCTGACTCCCGTTGCCCACTTTAACCCCGGGGGGGTGGGGGCCCTTATTGTGTGGGGGCCAGGGATGAACGCCCTGTCACCCTCCCCCCATTAATCCGTCCCTGTATATATACACATAGAATCACACCAGAGCATATTAGTCAAGGACACCTGGGGATAAGCTGACAAAATTCGACTTACATATGGGAACTTGGGATGCAAGAGCAAGTGTGACCATAACATTTTTACATAAACATTTGGCTTCAAACCACAGCACTCAAACAACTGCGGTGCCAGTGGTATGTGATTGACGGGGGGTATCAGTTAGAAGGGGGGTGTATTGGCGGCCAGCAGGGCATGCGCGGACACATACTCACTGTATTTATTGCAGAAAATACAATGAAGGGAATTCGCAGGGACAGAGCTTTGTCACATGTTCTGTCCCTGCATGCAGATGTTAGTACATCCATAGGATATTTCCTGGAAACATCACTCAACAAACACATTTTAAAAGCAGATTGTAGTAAATAGAGCCCTGAGTGCTGAGTTTGTATGATTTTTTTATTTAAATGGTGTGGTCACATACCACTGGCACCGCAGATGTTTGAGTGCCGTGGATTAAAGCCAATTGTATATATATATATATATATATATATATATATCTTTATGTATGCAGCAAAAGTCAAATTTAGTAGTTATGCACCTATTTTTGTGCAAATACACCTGTCTTTACAAGGCTGCACATAAATCTGGCAAGCTAGTAACTGTAATGCACTGAGCTTCAGTAACTGTCATCCCAAAAATTAGAAAGGCATCACAATTATACAATTTTATATCCTGAAACAGATTCCACATCCAGTAACCACAGCTACTGCCACAGGTAATATCCTCTATACAACTGGTGTGCAACCAGTGCAATATATTCCATTTGCAAATTCCCGGAAGAATCACATATTGCCAGTTGAAGCCAATAACAATGGCACACTGACAGTGGCCCACAGACAATGTGAGACCTAGAACAATGCTGCTCTCACACTTGGATTACATATGAATGGTCCACTGGCACGTGGAGTCCTAGAACAAAGTGTTACTCATTGTTATATCCATCCCTTTCAAGCGGGAGTTATCCACACCACCAAACAATGAGATCATTCCAATACGTGTCATCACCCATGGCTCTAAAAAAATGTGTTCTTTTACATAAATGGTTTTATTTAATCTAATAAATGCAGACTAGGGAGCTTATGCAAAAGCCTGGGAGATTAAGGCACGGGTGTGATTCCGGCCAGTCTGCCCATATTTTTAGAGACGCAATTGTTCAAAAGGCAATGAAAGTTTGTCACAGAAATATCTCTGTGAGTAGATACTCAAATAATACTTCAGAAAGAACCCAGTAACAGGTGTTTAGAAACATATGACAATGGCAGTGAGCAACCAAATAACAATTGCATATGATGCTACTCACCTTTGCGATGTCTTCACAGCTCGTAGTTGAAAACAGTTCAGGGTCTGGTACACAGAAATTCTGTTTACACTTGTTAGGGGCAGGCACAAGCAAAGGTCAAGGTCTGGCCAACCATCAATACACCAAATATCCAGCAGAAATTGGTTAAGCAAACAAACAAAGGCAAAGGTCAGGGTCCAGTCTAGGTTCAGAGTATAAATATCCAGCAAGTGTAGTTTTCAGGACAAAGTCAAAAACAGTAGCCAAGACCAATCCAGGGTCAATTCCACTATCCAGCAGCAGATTATCCAAGTGGCAGGCAAAGGCAGAAGTCAAAATCCAGTCCAGGGGTAAAAAAAATAGCAAATCCAAGTTTAAACAATTAGGACTTATTTCTGCAAGTAAAACCAATCACCTGGCAAGGAGTGCGAGGTGAGGATAACCTATTAAGGAGAAAAGGGGCAGGGCTTCAAACTGGCCAAAGACACTTGTATCTGCTCATGCGCCCGGTGGAGGGAGAGCAGCCGCTTGCCAATCTGTGACACTTTGCCCTTCCTTCTTTCGCAACTTTGAGACGCTCCAGGTTTGCTGGGGTTCTTCTTAAAATAGTTTTGAATAAGTCATGGTGCATGAATATTTTCTATCAGTTCCCATGAGTTCTCCTCAATTCCGTAGCATTTCCACTTGATTACGAAGAAGAGCTTTCTTTGCTTTAGACTTTAGAGTCTACACTTCGTTCATGCCCTTTAAGTTGAACTGTTGGAATGGTAACATGGGTTGAAGAAGCTGCTAGTTTTATTTAGGAGACATGGAATATCGGATGAACCCTTCTCATGGAATAAGGTAGTTTAATTGTAACGGTAACTGACGAGGGGACATATGTGACCAAGAAAGTACCAACAAACCTATCAGAAAGTTTTGGAGGTTGTGCGATTCTAAATTCTTAATTGATTAACTACACTATGGGGCTAATTGTGAGTTAGGAGCAAAGCAAAAAATAAAAAAGTAACTTTGCACTTGGATAAACCATGGAGCATGGCAAGGGGTGCAAATCCACTTATTCCTTACTTTGCATGCAGGGTAAATACTGGCTGCTTTTGCATGTCATCCACAAATGCTGGACAGCTGTATTTTTACACTGCAGTTTAGATTTAAGTTTGGATACGCCCCTCCCAAATCTAAATCTCCCTGCACATTTACAACTGCCACACATGCACAAAGTTACTTGCTCTTTTTTGCTTTGTTCCTAACTGAGAATCAGCCCCTCTGTATCCAATTGATATCTTTGGTGCCGCTATACATTTCCTGTCCGCCTGATTTTTATGTGGAGCTTGTGTTTGTAACAAATTTGACTATATAATTTTCTGAATTTCTTTTAGATTTGTATGGAGCTCTTGAACTGCTGGAACGGAATCGGTATGAAATACGGCCGGCGGTTCGATTCCCGGCAGCACCTGGCCGACCAAAGCAGAGTTTCCGGCAGCGGAAGCCCGACAGCGCTGGAAATCCCGATTGTCGATAGGCAAGCTGTCCGCTCGTGGCACCCGGCATCCCTTCGATTGGGATGCCGGGCGCCGGTCTCCCGGCGTCGGGGAAATGTCAGGCATACATTTCTACATCTAGACGCCCGGTATTTCACCCTCGCCGGGATATGACAGTCGGGAAGCCGACTGCCGGTATTAAGGCAGCCGTCTTCCCGATTGTATACCGCTGGAACATACCGGACGTATTTGAATATGGAAAGGATTGTGGGTGAAAACCATAGTTATTAAAAATTGGACTGAACAAAGTCGATTAATTAGCATTGTTATATGGGAATTCTACCAAGGCCAAATATCCTGCCCAGCTATCCTACTGATCATTACTATAAATGTGTGCATGCGTCTGGCCAGCGATGAATGACAGCCACCCAGTAGCGCAGGTGGAACACACAACAGCAGCAGATTGCAGGCCCATTGGACTTGAGCGCTGGTCTGGACTCGAAGAACAGCATCAAGGACACCCTATATGTAAGAGTCACCTTAAACTGATTGTTCTCAGGTGTCAACTCAATCAAATTGTAATCTAAAAGGCTACCAAATCATAACAATCACTTTGGTCCAAATTTATCTAGAAAAGGAGACAGAGGACATACTTCTAGGTTTAAAAAAACCCTCATTTGCAACCACAATACTTTAACCCAAAATGACAAATGCAAATGACTGTAAGACACCCATACACAAATAGCTTATTCCTATTGAGACTACTACTCCTCAATTTACAAATTTAAACTACAAATTTCAAATCACTCAATCCTAAAATCGAAAAAGTAATAAATTCTAGATTCCTCATACATATGTACCTAAGTTATCTTTATTTCAGAATAAAGTCCTCAATAAGACAATGATAACTGAAGAAATTATCCAAACTGTAAAGCCAATGGAATATGCTGCGCTATATAAGAAACTGTTAATACATAAATAAATAAATAAGTAATTAAGTAAATGAATAATAAATCTACTTATAAGTGCCATAACAAGAATTCATATACAAGTCAGGTGACAACATTTTAAATTGTTCTCTGGAAAAACCTAGAGCAACCAACTCTTGGTTGATCAGTCAGTAGTGTTTGACAAGTATGTCGTATGGGAAATGTATCCAGCATTATTTACAAAACATCAAACAACTTTCTTAGCACTTGGAATACGAGAACTTTCTGTTATTGATGCCCGCCCTTTATAATACCAATAGATACTTTATATTCAATGAACCTTTTCTATTGGGTAAATGCTCTCCAACCAACCAGCTCCCATCCCCCATTTTACCCTTTTTCTGGTTCTGCTTAATAAAACTTCTCATGTCTTTCTACTGCTATTTCTCAAGTAAGACTTCAGGGCCTGATTCAGAGCCGGACGCTATTTGCGGACGGTTGTTCCAAAAAATGGGCCGGCTATTCAAATTGAGTGCTCGCTCATTGCGGTATGTCGGAGCGAGTGAATGAAAAATGAGCTCGCTATTTTGTAAAGACGCCCCTTTGCCATTCGCATCACACGTCCTCTCCGGTATTTATTTGATTAATCGGGAATATCGAAAGGAATCAGTGTTTGTGGTAGGTTTTTCCTACCGCAATCACTGCGAGCAGTTCAGGCTAAAAGACAACCAAGTGACGTGGTCGATGACGCTCCTTTACTAATTATGCACACCCATTAGAACGCCCTTTTTACCATTAGATACGCCTGCGTTCGGATCTCCACTCCCCCGTTTTCAAGCACCTTCCACTGTTACCACCCACAAACGGTACATTCTGTCAATCAAATTAGCAGCCCCTCGCTGTTTTGCGAGCGATCGATTTCCGACCGCACTGACTGGTTCGCGCATGCGCATTACGACCCATACGCATGCCCAGTTGTGCGAACATCGCTCAGAGCGAACGAGCGGCTCTGAATCAGGCCCTCAGTGCACAGCTGTAATACTGAATCTGCAAAACACTGGAAATTATTTGTTATATTAATATATGATCAATCTACAACTTGAACTTTCATTTTGTATTATTTTTCTCATACATCTTTTCCATTTACCTTTATACATAATGTCCTTACTAGATTGCTATTCTTCATATTGTTTCACAAGTACCTCTGGTTTTCTCCCTGCATTTTATGCCTTTGTGCCCTTAGGTCGAATTCAATTAGCAGCAGTAATTTACCGCGGGTGAAAAAGGGTGGTAGCCTCAGGCTTTAATGCCCGGGGGGTTTCAATTAGAGCCTCTTTTCTCGCCCAGAAAATTACTGTGTTTATGCGCGTTAACCCATAGAATCCAGGATAAGTTCCCAGACCTATGGGTTAACACATTTGCGTCATCCGCAAACATTTTAACGCAGATTTCTTTTCTAGCCTGCTTAAGCTCGAAACAAATCCACATTAACTGCAGCCTGTGGGTTTCAGCTCTAATTGAATAGCCCCGCTGTTTCAATTAGCCCGAAGCAAATTACCGCAGCTAATTGAATTCCCCCTTTACTCTTTATTTGATTGATAAAAATGAATAAACACAAAAAAGAAAAAAAAAAGTAAGAATGAATAGTGATCGATACTGTCTTTATATTATGTGATACTATAGTACAAGCGCTATAGTACAAATGTCTTCATAATATGTGTTACTATAGTATGAGTGTTATAGTACAAATGTCTTCATAATATGTGTTACTATAGAATGAGTGTCATAGTACAAATGTCTTTATACTATGTGCTACTATAGTACTAGTGCTATAGTACAAATGTCTTCATAATATGTGTTACTATAGTATGAGTGTTATAGTACAAGAATATAGTATACTGAATGCTTTTCTGACATTGATAAAAAAAATTCCATATGAAACGTGCCTAGAAGGTATAAAAGTTGAACATATAATTTGAGTCTCCATCTTCGTCACCCCCAAAGACCTTCCAAAAATTATTTTGCAGGTGGCAAAAAGCTTGAATGCGCCACCGGAGGGCACCTCTTTAAATGTGCTCTCTCCAAATCTTGTATCTTATTAAACTATCTCATCTGCAAATAAAGATTACATTTATGCATATGGTGGTAACCTAAGCCGCCTCCTATGGCTGAGTTGTTAGGTGCTAAGGGAACTTGTTTTCTAGCCCCAAGATTTGTATTAGGGGCCTTCTTCTCCCGTAATAGATGATGTTAATTCAGCATAACACTTTCACAACGATCCTCTGTGAAGAAGCACAAACTGCATTTTCGGGAGCTGAGACAATATTAACGAGAACGCAAAGTATTGATTCTATAAGAACCAGTGACATCACTGAATGGGTAAGCTGAATTCTCACAATTGGGTCAGCATACAAAAGCTCTGTCTGCACTGCGAATAGAAAGATGTTATTTAACTTCTACCAGAGCCTGGAAGAACCTGATAAATAACAAGGGAGAACCTTTGGTAGGTATTTCTAATTGGAATATAGAAGAAAAATATCTTGTCAATTTTAATACATTTGAATTGCGATGGCTTCCATGGGTCAATAGCATGTTTTCTAATCATGAATACGAAGGCTTCATTAAAATTGCACTCTTATTCAGCAGTATGAATTTTTAACAGGTAACCAATTGGTCCGGTTAACTTAACGGCTTACAGGTCAGGTACAGAGCACAGGAAACGTCTAATTAGCAATCTCCAGGCGGAGACATATTATGTTGCATTGATTTGTTGCATTGGTCCCCACAATAAAATGATTAATCTTCTGTAATGGCATCTTACCAGAACTAGAGGCATGGGCTGGCCAAAAACATAGGTGAAAATCTATGGGTTTTATGGGTCGATGTGTAAACAAAATCACAAAAATTTCTCGGGTTACACTTAAAAAAACATGTACTGTTTTTTTTCCCCCCAAGCAATACCCTTGGAAAACGACATGGAAGAGTTAAAGGCATGTCTTCTCAAAGGAACAATGCATTCTGCAGGGTTAGAGAGGATCCTCAATGAAGCCCCTGCAAAATGAGTTCTCACAACACTCCTCTTTTAACTCTTTCATTTCCTTAACACACTATTTAAAGGGACAAGCCTCCATATTAAACCTTAAATAACCTTTAAGCAAAATGCAATTCATTGTGTCTAAACGTCATTGTAGCAATCTGATTATTCTAGTACTTCCTTGTGCTCATTTAAATTAGTGTAAACAAACCAAATCAGAATTTAAATGTAACATTATAACCACATTATATTTATAACACACGTCTTATATTATACTGAATTTAGAAAAGTCACACAACCCATGCCAAAAACCGCACACAAATAATTGGTGCCATTGCAGAATAATATCAAGAACAGTAAAAAGTGATGAGGAAAGAGTATTATTTCCTACAAAGTAATAGCATTGTACAGAATGAATAAGTGTGCAAAGGATTCTGGGTAGAGTCATACATATTCATGAGTGTACATTGTGATGCGGTGAAATCAGGGACAAGCTGGGATCCTGTACGAGGCATGCGAATATAATCTTACAAATGTCTATCTACTATATATAAGGAAATTTGTGACATACAGGAACAAAAATATATAAATATATACACATTATTTATAGATTCAGCTACTTCTGTGCTATAATTTTTTTTTTTTTTGATATTTATAAAATTCACATACTACATGCATTTTAATTTGTTTTTGGTGTTTGAGAAATTTTTTTTTTTCTAGTTTTTTTTTTTTGCTATGTAATATCCTGTCGTACTCACGTGAGACTTTGTTTAAGAAAGACCACAGGAATCTATATAAATATATTCCAACATACCTTTTCTGAAGCCAGAAGATACAAAGCATTTTTTGTGTAGATCCGTTGGGAGGTGACAGCCGTAGGGAGCTCTATGTTTGTGAACAGGCAGCCAGGGAATGCTTAATCCACTGTCTGATTGCCTTGAAAATCTCAGTCTGTGGGTGACATAAGATGGGCTACATTATACATATCAACACACTCTTGTTCTGTTCTTCAGGTTTCTGCATTCTGCAAAGAAAAAAAAAAATCTTAAAGCAAAACCTGGTAAAATAAGTTCAGATTCTCTGATGTGAACATCATTAGTAATATTACCTGTAATTTATGTATTGAATGCTCCTTTTTGAAAAAATAAAAAATAAAATAATATAAAATAAAGTTAAAAGTATAATAGTTTTTATTTAGTTATTATTTATTTTTTTTTATTTTTTTTGAGAGATATGTTTTTGCATGCATGTTGGTTAAATGCTGTAAAATTGAGATGGGGTGGTGCCACAGTTGAAGTGCCTTTGCGACCTTGGACAAGTCACCTTAGCTCTTGGTGTACTAGGCACTATAAACTAGACTGTAAGCTCAGTTGAGCAGATAAACTGTGCCTGAAATATGCGCTGTACAGCACTGTGTGAGACTGTATACAGTATGGAAAAAATAGCAAATAAAATGAATAATAGGAATATTTATACACCGTCCTATACATTATTTCAGATGATTACTATTAACCATAGGCCATGGTTCATGGTTTAGGTCATAGTAAAAGCTTCTCCTCATAAGAAACATTATGGAGAACCTCACCGTGGTTGATGATTGTAGAGACTGTAAGAAAAGTATTCCAATGTATTCTTAAGTCAAGGTGCAAGTGTGTGTCTTCTAGGTAGTGTCCTCTACAGCGCATGATAAATACAACATTAATATGGCTGCTGGAACTTACACTCATAGACACAATGTACAGCCCCTGGAGGTGGAATGAAGAAGATTAATATCAGTACCTCCATTCAATAGTTTGGATGCTTCATGACTTTTTAATCTAGCATATCTGCTGAGAAACATGTCATAGACTAGCACTTATTGGCACTAAGGTCATCAGCTTTGTTAAGTCAAATACTTTATATGTTCACCTAATATTCTGACCAATGACATCGCACATGGAAGTTTCAGAGAATCCCCAAACTCCTTGCAGCTTGGACTATTTGGGTGGAAAGATAGAGCAACACTTATACCGGGTATCCACTACCCGATTACATAGAGCGATTGTACAATTATGACATCGTAATTGTGCAATCGTGCAGTAATCGGTCACATATCGGGGATATAAATGTCAGAAACAGCAATGCGTGCTCCCGATGGTCGTTCCTGACATCAATCATCGCCCGAACATGCTGGTCAACCTGACGATAACATCAGGTTGGACATGTGTCCATTTTCGTGTGATGCCCTGGGGGGGTCCTGGGCTGGACTTTTTTTGGGGTGCTCTGCGCACCGGACGTGAACCCATTAGTGTTAGGGACTGCTAGTGACAGAGAAGCCATGACGTGGCCTAGCAGCTTCACATGTATTTGCAAATGCATGCAACCAATATCTCTGAATTTCTATTACCATATAGTTTTAATATATTGTTGCAAGTATAATTCAGTGTGCTGAGGAACAATAGGGGGTTAAACCCCCCTCCCTTTTCTACTTGGTATGACCCCCACCCTTTCATGCACCTGAAAAGTACTACCGGATTGATTGAGCAGCTGCCATTTTTTGTTTGTGGTCATGATATGCATGAATGAGCCAGCATTAGCAGGGCATGCTGGTTCTAGTAGTGCTAGTTGGAGTTCCCAGGGGTGACTCCCAGGTAAGCTGGCTCTCAATTTGGATGCATGTGCCTTTATTATGAGGCCTTACATTTTCCAAAATATATATGTGCCTTTATTATGAGGCCTTATAATTGGTATATATTACATTTGGGGTGAGCGTTTGGGCATAGGGCCCCCGAGGCTACTCTGGCTGGGCCTCCTCAGGGCATCACCACTTAATACACATAGTTACTTTCCACATCACCTTTTATGTTTATTTTTTATTCATGTAATTTTTACATATATTTTAACCTCTTTATCAACACTTATTAACTGCTCACACACATCTATACTTTACACTGCACTGTCACTCTTTTTCCATTTTCGTGTGATGCCCTGGGGGGGTCCAAGGCTGGACTTTTTTTGGGGTGCTCTGCGCCCCGGACGTGAACCCATTAGTGTTAGGGACTGCTAGTGACAGAGACCCTCCCATATTACTAGAGAGTTAGCTCTCCTTTAATAGGATATCTTTTGATCCTTGGTTCTTCTTGGTACTCCTTCTCTCTAGAGTGGTCGTGGGTGGAATGTGTCTACAAGATATAAGCTGGGCTGTGGTGTATTCGACTGTGTCTTTAGGAGAACTACTGCTTTGTTTGTCTGTACCAATATGTAATTTTTGAATTTTATTGTGTGGACTGCACTGTCACTCTTTTTCCATTTTCGTGTGATTCCCTGGGGGGGTCCAAGGCTGGACTTTTTTTGGGGTGCTCTGCACCCTGGACGTGAACCCATTAGTGTTAGGGACTGCTAGTGACAGAGAAGCCATGACGTGGCCTAGCAGCTTCCCATGTATTTGCAAATGCATGCAACCAAAATCTCTGAAGTTCTATTACCATATAGTGTTCATATATTGTTGCTAGTACAATTCAGTGTGCTGAGGAACAATAGGTGGTTAAATCCCACTCCCTTATCTACTTGGTATGACCCCTCCCTTTCATGCACCTGAAAAGTACTGCCAGGTTGATTGAGCAACTGCCATTTTTTTGTTTTTTTTGTTTGTGATCATCCCAGAAAGGTTTAAGAAGAGGGCAGGCCCACCAAATATACAGTAGGGATCCCATTGTGTGCAAACATCTCCAACACTTCGGCGAGACCAAGGGATACATCGCATATAAAAGAGAAGGGTGTCTATATTAACGTGTAATAATTTTAGATTGGGTTTCTCTAATTTGGATGCAAACTGAGCTTTAAGAAATATGTTTTCCCATCCTACAGGAGTGGATTCTGACTCTCCCACCTTCCTTAAAATTATTTAAAAAGAAAATCCACCATATTTTTCAGATGGATTAAATAAAGACAGATTAGTTTGTAAGTTTTTTGACTCCTGGAAGAGTTATGTCTCCATCCTACCAAAGGATTTCCAGAGTCATATTAAACATTTGCTTCATAACACAGAATGGTATGAAACCACAGTTCTATTAGGCGACCCTCCCATATTACTAGAGAGTTAGCTCTCCTTTAATAGGATATCTTTTGATCCTTGGTTCTTCTTGGCACTCCTTCTCTCTAGAGTGGTCGTGGGTGGAATGTGTCTACAAGATATAAGCTGGGCTGTGGTGTATTCGACTGTGTCTTTAGGAGAACTACTGCTTTGTTTGTCTGTACCAATATGTAATTTTTGAATTTTATTGTGTGGACCTATGGTCTTATATATGTATCCACTTATATATCCTTTATTGTATTGTATCACGTTTGACTACTGTGATGCTTGAATAAAAGTATTTGAAAAAATAAAAGAAATATGTTTTCCCAGTCCTTACCAGAGAGGGATAGCCCTAAATCTTTCTCCCAGGCTAATACAAAAGGAAGGGGAGGTCTGAGAGCCATAGTGTTGCAACTATTTATATAGGGTTGAGACCGTTTGTACAGGGTTAGAAGGGGCAACACAGAGTCTCTCAAATGGCGTTAAATCCCCGCAATGCTTGTGAGCGTCTAGGGCCAGAGTGGAGGAAATGTTGGACGTAAAAATTTCCAAAAGTCTTTCTGAGGAATATTCCACTTAGTTCTGATGTCAGAAAATTGCTTCACCATCTTAGAAGTCACCAGCTGACCGACCCTGAAGAGCCCCTCAACCACCCATCCAGAGAAATGAGAGGAGCTTAAGCCAGGAGAAAAATCAGGATTGGCTAAGAAGGACGTTAAAGGGATGAATTCTGAGGATATATAGGGTAAACGACGTAGAACTCTCCAAGAAGAGAGGGTGGGGGAAATATTCGGGTGTGTGAGAAGGGGTTTGGGCAGGGAGGGGAGCCAAGGAAAGATCTCAGGATATTTCTGGGTACATACTCCTTCCAATTCTATCCATTGTTTAATGCCCCAGCTCCTAGTCCAGTCCAGAACCCTGTTTAATATAACCGCATAATAATAATATTTAATATCAGGTAAATGGAATCCACCACAACGGACAGACCGTGTCAGGATGGTGCGTTTAATTCTGGGTCTCTTACAAAACCATATAAATTGTTGGATCAGGGGTTGGACAGAACGGAACCAGGAGTCCGGAACATGTATCGGCAGAGCTTGGAGGATATAAAGCAGTTTGGGGAGAGTGTTCATCTTAATGACGTTCACGCTACCCAACCAGGAAAGTGTCTTTAGATGACACTTAATATAGGCCCTCATTCAGAGCCGTTCGCTATTTGCGTTCGTTCGTTCAAAAACAAGGGGTGGCTATGCAAATGATCCGTTCGCACATTGCAGTCTGTTCACACCTCTAAGTCTGAACGAGCGAGCAAAACATACGCTCGTTTTTTTGATAAAAACGCCCCCTGGCCGCACGCACCATACGTCATGTCCGCTATTTATTAGATTAATCAAGTACATCGTACAGCGTATGAACTGCTCGCTATTCTTGTGGTTGGTGTTTTCAACCGCTATTTTGCGAGCAGTTCTGAGTTAAAAAAAACCAAGTGACGTGGTCAATGACGCTGCTGTATTAATTATGCACTCCCTTAAAACGCCCGTTTTGACCTTTAAGCACGCCTGCGTTCGGATCTCTACTCCCCCTTTTCAAGCACCTTCCCCTGTTACCACCCACATATGCCTCATTCTGTCACTCAATATAGCAGGCCCTCGCTATATTGCGTACCAACGATTTTCGGCCGCACTGACTGGTTCGCGCATGCGTACTAAAAACCGTACGCATGCGCAGATGTGCGAACATCGCTCGGAACGAGCGTACTGCCGCTAGCGAGTGGCTCTGAATGAGGGCCATAGTCCGCACGGAGTACCTTTAGAACTGGCTGAAAATTGAAAGGAGCTAACTGGGTCAAATCGCAGGGCAGTTTGACTCCTAAGTAGGTTATGTGCGAGTTCTGCCATGTAAAATGGAAAGAGCGCTTCAGATTGGCTATAATTGGGGGAGAAGTTGAGATATTAAGGGCACATGATTTAGACATACCTGTATTGATCTTAAAGTTAGAGAACTTTCCAAATGTGTCCAACTCATACATAAGGTGAGGAAGAGAGGTAGCAGGTTGTGAGACTATGGCCAATAAATCGTCAGCAAACATGGCTAGTTTATACTCCACGTCACCCACAGAAAGTCTAGGGAAACAGTTGTTTGCCCTAATTGATTGAGCCAACGCTTCAATATGTAAAACGAAAATTAAGGGAACAGTGGGCAAACCTGTCTCGTCCCATTTCCTATGGAGAAAGAGTCTGAAAGAAAACCATTCACCCGGACTCTGGCAGTGGGCGACCTAAAAACGGCCATAATCTTATGGAATGCTTGAGGATCTAGCCCGATGTGCTCCAGTACTGACTCCAGAAAGCTCCAGCTAACCCTGTCGAACGCTTTCTCTGCGTCTGTAGAGAGCAATATAGTAGGAATCTGACCCCTTGATGCTAAATGAATCAGACTTAAAACTGTAGTGATGGTGTCCCTCGCCTCTCGGCCAGAGACAAACCCCACCTGATCATTATGTATCAGGGAGGTTAACAAACCGTTCAGCCCAGTTTAAGGTCAAAGTTCAACAGGGAGGTAGGTCTATAGCTAGAGCACATCGAGGGGTCTTTACCATATTTAGGAATCACTGTTACCTGTGCTTCCAGAGATTGATGCGAAAAATGCGTGTCCGCCGAGATGGAGTTAAAGGCCTAAAGAAGCCTAGGGGCCAGGATGTCTTTAAATGTTTTAAAATATACCATAGTAAAACCATCCGGGCCTGGACTCTTGCCCAAAGGCGTGGAGGAGATAGCAAGTTCCAATTCCTGTAGAGTGAAAGGTCTTTCCAAGGTTTCACGGTCAGGCAGTGGAAGTGTGGGATAAGCTACAGCTGCCAAGTAGTCCTTAATCTGTGATATGTATGAAGAAGGGTTCACGGCGGTCAGGGCTTTATTCAACTTATACAGGGTTGAGTAGTACCATTTAAAACAAGACGCAATTTCAGGGGTTTTAAACGAAAAGAGTCTTTTTCATCTTTTATGGCACTAACAAACGAGGTCGCTCTCTGGGCTCTAAGTGCTTGTGTCAGCAATTGACCCGGCTTATTACCCCATTGGTAGTATTTACGACCACACCTACAGATGGAAAGCTGGACACTATTGAGAGTATTTTTTTCAGTTGCGTGCTTGCCTCCAACAGCTCTACATATGTCCCCCCTGACAGCGAGGACTTGTGTGAAGTCTCTAAGGAGTGAATTAACTGTAGCTAATTGGTTATACACATAATATTTTGTTTTTTCATACGAGAGCCAAGTTATATAAGTTTGCCCCATAAGACAGACTTATGTGCTTCCCATAAGGTTATCTTGGAAATCTCGTCTGAATCATTTGTGGAGAAGTAGTCAGAGAGAGTCTTGACAATTTCATCCCAACAACAAGCATCTTGCAACAAGGACTCAATCAAGCGCCATGTCCACTGACTGGGGAAACGAGGCAGAACCGACAAAGTTATCGACACTGGGGCATGGTCCGACCAAGTGAGCGAACCAATAGATGCTTGTAGAAGGAGTGGGAGATGTCTATGGCTTAAAAACAAATTGTCGAGTCGTGTGTATACTCGATGGGGGTGGGAGTAAAATGAGTAATCACGTTCTGTCGGATGGAGGACCCTCCAGGTATCAGCCAGCTGGAGATCATGGAAAAGCTTTGTAGCCTTACTATATTTTCCCTTAGAAAATCTGGGGGTATTAGCTGAAGTATCTAGAGATGGGTCTAGAGTCCAGTTAAGGTCCCCTCCTAACACAACAATTCCTGTGAGGAGAGAATCAAAGTGTGAAAGATGGGAATGAAGAAAGGAGGCCTGATCCTGGTTAGGAGCATATATTACTTCAAAGGTGTAGTTCTGGTTATAGATTTTACAGTTTAAAAGAAGTATCTTACCTGAGACAATTTTATGTGTCTGAGATCTGTAGGTGTTTAGAGAACAATATTGCTACACCTTTAGTTTTACAATAAAAAGCTAGGAGATAGCGTCTGTTAGTTAGGGACGGGCGACGTGTAGATATTTTAAAGTGCGTCTCCTAAACTAATGCAGCATCAACCCTATCAGTGCACAGGGATCTAAGCAATGTGGACCTTTTCTCTGGGACGTTAAGTCCCCTTGCATTAAACTAATATATTTTGAGTTTACCAGGGAGAGTCATGGCGGCCACAAGGTATTTGGGTAAGCTTTGGCTCCCATAACGGTCATGGAGGAAAGAAAAAATTAAGAATAAAGGGATGAGGAGGAGAGAAGGGAAAAACAAGAAATTGGGGGGAAAAATCGTAACAACAATACAAAACCCACGGTGGGGAGACTGGTACACTGGGGAACCAGAATACCAATAGACATGATTGCCGGGTGCGGGTGTGGGGTGAGGGAGTCACCGCGAAAAATGGTAATTTTTAAGAAATATACATTAAAACATTAAAGAAAAAACATTTTGTGACACATAATGCAAACTAAACGCACCAAATATTACAAATTTGTAAGAGGCAACAAAATATAGGAAAAGTACTTCAGTCTAGGTAACACGAGCGATCAAAACTGGAAAATATACCAAGCAATATGTAAACAATAAAAGAGAGAAATTAGGTAGATCTCACTATCAACTGACATGGGAGAAATCCAACCTCTGAGGGGAGAAAGCTAGTCAGGTAACATCTGCATTTGGAGAGGTCGGCGAGGCATGGGATCTCTTCTTAGAGCTGCACGTCTCCTGCCAGGGGGGATTATATTCAGCTCGTTGGGGAAGCTGCAACTCAGGTAGATCGAACTCCCAGTTTGGTATCTCAATCTTTGATAGGCCGTCTGGATCAGAAGATCAGAAGACGTGGTCAGGAAATACAACTTCCCAGCAGAGGAGACCTGCAGGTTAAAGAGGAAGCCCCACCTGTACTTCAGATGATGTTTGCGGAGTTCATCCATTACAGGTTTCAGAGACTTCCGTTGTTGGAGGGTATGCCAAGACAAATCCTGATAAATATGGATCTCCGAGCCGTTGAAGTCAATCCCGTCCAACTGTCGGACCTTACGCATAATATTCTCTTTTTGTGAATAGTAGTGCAGATGACAAATGACATCATGAGGGCGATCAGAAGGTAGTCCTCTCTGTTTAAGTGCTCAATGAGATCTGTCAAAAGTGATGAGATCATTGGGATAATTTCCTAGGATGTTATTGAATATTTTGGTGAGGGCAATCACCAGGCCTGTTTGGGGCATATCTTCAGGAAGACCCTTAACCCGTATGTTATTTCTCCTTCCTCTATTATCGAGGTCTGCCATCCTCAATTGCATTGAGAAAATTTCTTTTGTTGGAGCAGAAATTATGTCCTTCGGAGAGGTCATAAATATATCGGTCGAGTCTTGACGTTCTTCAAGGGAGGACATACGGTCCGATAGCTGTGAAATATCTTGATGGATGGTGGCCAGGTCTCGACGGATAGTATCTTGTAGATCTTGTTTCATGGGTAAAGTTTTCATAAAGGAAAGGATTTCCTGAAGATCTCTGTCTCTTTCAGATGAAGGACAGGCTGGGTCCTCGACAGACAGTGTTATCTGGGAATCTGGAGGGGAGGAAGAAGGACTAGAAGCTGAGAGGTCCTCAGCAGGCCTGGTTGGGATGGGTAGCAGGAATGGCCGCATGTCTGCCTGGGGCAGGAACTTTTTGGAAGAGGTGTGTTACCTTTTTGAGGAGGTGTTTTATTTTTGACCATAATGTAGTGAAAGAAAAGAAAATCAGCAGAAGATAGCAGAGTTCAAAATAGGTGTTGTCAGGTTACACATACATCACAGCATTAATGGCCCATCAGGCGGTAACTCCTGGTGGTCTGGCATTAATAGTACATCAGGACACTGCAAGCCATTTGGTTAGGTGCAGTCATATAGTTGCCCTCTGAGTTTAATCAGAACATGATGATAGGAAAACAGTAAAGTATCGGTCAGGGGGCTGTGGGGGTCAAGAGGTTTTGCAACAGTCTAATAATCTGGTAAATACCTTTATTTAAGAACCTCAGAAAATTGACGCCTCAAGAGACCTCACTTCTCAGCTTAGCTTGTCACAAACCCTTGACAGGGGTTTCAGCATGGGCAAGCACCTCTATTGGGACAGATGGTGACCGGAGAACTCAAGACCATCTCCGATGGCATAGTCACGGCTCTTGGGACCCCACGCGGAAGCCCGGAAGCCTCCGGCGGAACTCTGTGGAAATTGAGTCCCCGGCTGAAGGAGGAAGGGAAGGTCGCAACCCATGGGAGAGATAATAATCACTCCCCGGATATGCAGTTCGACCCCCTCGATTGCTGGTGGGCCTCAGAGGTCTAGGAAGGTGAGTCTATAAAATAATAGGTAGGAGCTAATTGGTTGCTATGGGCAACTTCTCCATTGGTCCACTTCTCCACTGCTTGATAAATAAACCCCTTAATCTTGTTCTCAGTAGTATCCCAGATAAAAGAATGTAAAGCTGAAATGTTTAAAATTAAATGTTGGTGGTGAAATTCTTAATAGAGGGCCTGATTCATTATGGATCGCAACTGCAATCACGGCTGTGATTATGCACGCAGTCTGACTGTGAAGGTATGCTAATCCACTGCGATCACTATGCCATCGCAGCACTACACAGGGACACCCACGCACACTTGTACAAGCTCTGACCTTACTCAGGAATCGCTAACCTCATCACACACTATGGGGTAAATTTACTAATGTGAAAGTTTTTAGAAGTGAGTTTTAGAAGAGATGTTGCCCATAGCAACCGATCAGATTCTACTTAACATTTAACTAGCACCTTCTAGATTGGTTGCTATGGGCAACATCTCTTCTAAACTCTCACTTTAGTAAATTTACCCCTATGAGTGCTCAAGCTGCGTATGGCATCGCAGTGGATAATTTATGTACACCCATGCAACAACGTTCAAATGCACTAGCACGCCTGCGTTTTGCCGTCCTCCTCCCCGTCACAACCCACAAACGGCACTTCCTGTCACTCACTCTGCAATGGCTCTGCGTAGTCACTGCGATCGCAGTGGCTGGTTTGGTTTTGCATGCTCAGAACGCAACAATCGTCCGATTGTGTGCATATTAGTAATTGCGTTCCTTGCTGAATCAGGCCCAGAGATAATTATTTAAAAGGAGTTCATTTATTTATGCAGTGCTAATATGTATGTGTGTGTATGTGTGTATATATATTGTAAAAAAAATTATAAATAAATATATATATATATATATATATATAAATAATGTGGAATAAAAGTAATATATGTTTCTATGTTTTATCACTACTTAGGAATTCTCAGAGTGCCTGCTTATTCATCTGCTATTACATACTGGTACTTGGATTTTCCTAACTGAGGAGGGCAACGGAGCAAATTGAATTGTTTCCAATATATCAGAGCGATATAGTTATACATATTATATATAGTACCCCCTGTAGAGTTCTCTATAGTCACAAAGAAAAGGAGGCGGATGAGCTGTGCAGGGAGGACCTCTCACAGTGCTGGTTTCCAGGGTCGATCCCAGGAATGGCTGTTGCTGCAAAAGCCTGGATCACTGTCAAGCCCTGCCTACTTATTTCATTGATGCCTATATCTACATTTGCTGGCTTTACACAGATGATAGATAGTAGAGTGGTAGGGTACCATGGTCCAGCATAATACTGGTCTGAAGAGGAGGAGGAGAGCCTTAAACTGGTATCTTGCCTTTGGCCCCTTGGGCCCCGGCTCTGCTGGTGACAGGTTAGAAACAGTGGAAAAATTATCATGAGAGGTGGGGGGCAGGTACTAATTACCCAGGCCCGGGTTTGCTGGAGGGGCCTGGGCCCGCCGCCGCCCCCCCCCCTCTTACCTGTCAGCAGCCCAGCACATGCTGCTGTGTGCTGGGCTGCAGCGGGAGACGGCTCGCTGCTGCTGAGCAGCAGCAGCAGTCTCCTCTGCCTGTGGGGAGAGTGATCACACTGATCGTGCCCCCCCAACTGGATATGCACCAGGTTGAAGGGCTCACAGTGCCCCCCTCCCCAGCGAGCCTGCAATTAGGGTATTTTATTTTTTCTCCCATGATTAGGCCTCACCCCCTCAATAGTACTGGGACCTGGTCCGGCTCACTACAGCCCTGGAAATGATTACTAACTAAAGGTTTCTGCAGAGATATATGGAAAACAATGGGGATGTCAAGTGAAGGTGGTAATTTTTTATTATGAATCGTAACATCTAAAATGGACCCACACATTGTATCATGGTGCAAATGACATTCTGCTACTCCTAGCCATAGATTTTGAGTATTCAACCGCTTACTTTCAGATTTGTCACCAAACAGTGTTTCTGATCTGCAAAACATTTGTTACATTTAGAGGATTTCTTCAGATATTTCTTGACTTCAGATTAAATAACTAAAAAGTTTCAAAACAAAGAGTCTACCGCTGGAACCTCAGATGGATGCAGAGATGAATACTTGAGGAGATGAGTATGGCTCCATACATGATGAAGAAGGCTGTGTACTCATGAAAGTGGTTTTTATAAGCAACCTCCGTCCAAGGTAAAAGATTTACCCAGTTGACTTGATTCACATGTTCCATCTGTCCATTGGATATGTAAATATGTAAGAACTTAATTAAGGATTTCCAGAATTTGGAGGCAAATTGAACCCCATGTTTAGAAACAATTTCCTGGGAATACCAATGGAGGTATGAAATCTTTTCAATGAAGAGTATCCAAAATTGGAACTGATTAAAGTGCAATTAGTGAAATCAAGTCAGCCTTTTTGGGGAAATGATCCACTACTACCCATATTGCATTGTTCATAAAAACTGTAAAATCCAAACTTCACATAGAGCTGAGTGTGTAATTAAAGAACCACTGCTCATATGGCCATAAAACCCTGCGCTTCAGCCAGCTAAACAATCCACTCTGAGCTGAAAAGGGTTAAAATCATCCCCAGGGAGGGGGTGAGGGGGGTGCCTGGAAAAATCAGGCATATGTGAGTCAACTCTGACCCATTGTTCCTCCAGCATGAGGCTATCGAAGGATACAGATGATCCCTAGTTAGTCACCGGGAAAGCCTCATCCCAGAACCATTTAATCCTACGTGACCCGAATGGTTTGTTTTCTCCCTTTTATTATTTTATTTTCTAGAAAGTGTGACTAACTGTGTGATTTTTTTTACATTATTATATTCTTTGTAACCTTTTGTACAAAAACTAAGAAGACATTCTTGAATTAAATATTAATTCTAGTTCTGAATCTGTGTATTTATGACCCAAGGCCTCATATGGCTCATGTTACCTATTTTTCTAAGTATTGATAATTGTGTGTGCAGATAAGAGCAGAAGCTCACCTTAGGCTTTAGCATTATATTCTTCTTCTGCTGGTGGCAGTTACCAGGTTTAATTAACCACACGTGCTGAGGTAACATGTAAAAATCACGGGCGCTGATTCTCAGATTGGTGTATCTGGAGGGTCGGCCCGCAGGACCGTGAAAATTGGTCGCCACAGATGGTGTAATGGTTAGCGTTACTGTCTCACAGCACTGAGGTCAAGGGTTCACTTCCCACTACGGCCTTAACTGTGTGGAGTTTGTATATTTCCCTGTGCTTGTGTGGGTTTCCTCCGGGTGCTCCGATTTCCTCCCACTCTCCAAAAATATACAGTTAGGTTAAGTGTCTCTCAACAAAAATGAACCCTATGGTGTATGTGTGTGAGCATGTGGTAAGGAATATTACACTGTAAGCTCCACTAGGGCAGGGACTGATGTGAATAGCTAAATATTCTCTGTAAATTGCTGCGGAATATGTGTGGTAATAAATAAAATAAATAAATACATGGTCTGAGAAATGTGCACAGGTAGTTGTTCAAATTTATGTTGGGGACAACCTGAACAGGCTACAACAAAATGTGTAACATTGTGATGGAGATAGGACGAGCAGTGTTCTTGTGAGGTCTTATATGGGACAATTCGGTGTCCTGTATTGAGCATGCTTTTTAATTTTTACTACCCAGTCTAAAGTTTACATACAGCTCAAAGCATAAAAAGAACAAAGCCCACCTGACCTGGCAAGGATTTAGGCATTGAGACATCTAGAGGTGCAGTAGACTTTTATAGTCAGTGTACAATAACACTAAGAAAATGACACTCAACTAGCAAATATTTTCGTTCCCCAAGTTTTATAGTCAGGATATCCTTATCGCCAATGGTATAGGTGTTTTAACCTTGCAAACATTTGCAGGAAAAGAAACCCCAAGGATGTGAATTTCCTCCTGATGGATAACTGAGAGATGTTTACTCCGATCCCTATAGGAGACATCTACTTCAGGAAAGAATGGTTGGACTATGTGAGGTTGCTCTAGCACAGGAGCTATAGAAAAATCCTGCTTTAAGGCCAGGAAAGCATAGGGGGTGTCAGCCATCATTTTTCAAAGTGAAATGCATCACCAAGGCAGTTTATATGCAGATAGATTGATGATAGTAATTTGCAAAACCAAGAAATTATTGAATATCCGTGAGTCCAGGAGGTAATTGCCAATCAATAACAACCTACGCTTTCTCTGGGTTCATGATGGGACCAGATCCTGACACAATGTACTCAAAAAAGGATATTTTATTTCATTCAAAGCCGCATTTCTTTAATTTTCAGAAGAAATTATGTTTCCGGAGACTTTCGGTGGTTACAGTGGGATGCAAGATTTATTGAATAGATTACTATATCATCAAAGCACACTACAACAGAGCGGTACTGTCTTCAAATATTTAAATAATGGTATAGCATTTTGGAATACCACTGGGGCATTACACAACCTGAACAGCATCACCAACGTATTTAGTGATGATCTGAATAGTAGTATTCATAGTACTGTAGTACTCACACCAGTACCAGCAACTGCTGGACCATGAGTGCACGTATCCAGATGGGCTGAATGGCAGTTGGAGCCAGTGAAGATCTAGAATGACTAAACTTGTAAACTTGTGTGAGGTACTGTATTACTAAAAAGCTGATAGTTTTTTTTTCTAGATCACCTACCTGGGGAATAAAATGGGTGGTTTGGACATCAATTGTACCATTTGGAATCCTAGTGCCATCAATGTGAATCTCAATGAGTAAAACTGGCAGAGAAAAAGAGAAAATTGGGTTTCCAATTTCAAAGAAATTTAATTACCAGCAGCACCAGAATCTAAAAGGGCAGAGAGAAAGACCTGGAGGAACAGCCAAATCTGACCAAGAATGATCAGTCGCCATGCCCAATATAAGTAGAAAAGTCCTAAATTGACTTTTCCTGAACCTGTTAGGACTTGGCATTTTCTTGAATGCTTAGAGAAGTTAGCCGATAATGATCTGAACAGTAGAGGCACAATTTGTTTTTAAGCCTCCTTTAAAGTTCCTCCAAAGAGAAGAGTGAGTACCCCAGAAGCATAGGCTCCTCTGCTGACTATTATGGATACTAAAACCGAGGTGCCAATCTAACTGAGGAATGATGTCCTTGGGCCCCTTCCTCATCCTGCACGCTTTCTTGAATTTAGTGGGTGTCAACTTTATTGCACAAGGAAGTTAGATTCTCTCAGGATAAAGGTAACTCAGAGGAAGTTATTTAATATTGAATTAAGTATAAAAGACCCTGTCAATATGTTGTGACCAGAGCCTTATTGTTCCATTGTAGCTCCAGTGCCAGTGTGAGGAACTGCTGCACATACTGGCACACCATCTGAGTTCTTTGATGGAGTCATATGGTGCATACACACGGTCAGATTTCCCTGTCGATTTGAACGATAACGATATCGATATATCGTTATCTTTCAAATCGACCAGTTTCTGGCCCCTTCAAATGACCAAACGATGGTCGATGCGCGAGCATGGATGGTCGATATTGATATCGTCCATCGCCCGTGCATGTAGGCCAACTAGGTTAATATTGACCAGGTTAGCCTGTTTACTATAGGGACCCGCGATCGTTGATCACAGGGTCGTTATATTAGTTGGGGGGTTGATGCATGTGTTGGATGTTCGATATCGTACATCCATCACATGCTGGATGATCAGATAACGATTGTTATCGTTATCTGATCGTCTCCAAGTCTGACCGTGTGTACCCTCCATAAGAATCCCAGCAACTGCAGAAAAGGCATGTCCTAGACCACACAAGGGGGTAGATGTACTAAGCCATGGAGAGAGATAAAGAGGATGGAGATAAAGTACCAACCAATCAGCTCCTGTTATTTTTCAAACAGCCTGTAACATGACAATTAGGAGCTGATTGGGTGGTACTTTGTCTCTCTCCAAGGCTTAGTACATCTACCCCAATATTCTGCACAAACTTTCCAAGAAGGTAGTTCATTTATGAAGCAACAAGTGACTATGTGCCTGATTCAGCAAGGAACACAACTGCCATACGAAGAGAGATGCTGATTCCTGAATGAAACAATATTAAAGACTGTAGGCAATATTGGCTTTCTTGATGATGAAGTTACTGGGATATTAATCAAATTGGATTGTGCACTCATAGAAGAACCCACAGTATGCCCTGGGATCACCATCATATTTGGCAGATATGATAATCTGGAAATTAGTTCAAGAGTTGCTAGTGGAGGAATGCGATCAACCAAGCATGTCAAGGAACCTTGTAGAGATGTCACCAGCTGCCCCTGGATAATTTCTTGTTGATACATTGTACCTGTTATGTATTGAAGCAGACTCTTCTGGACACTGGACTTCTTGCAGGATCAATTTGTTGGTCTGGTCTTACTATAGGAACTCACAATAATAAAATGGATCTGATATGGTGAGTCCAGTATGCTGGAGCTTACTATGGAAGGTCTAATATGGTTCAGGTATTCAGCAAGGATCCCCACAGAAGGTATGGGTTTAACTGCTGACCCCACATGTTATGGCTCCCCTGCAAGCACCGGACAGAAGGAATCGAGGAATAAGGCACCAAGAATGCTCTAATAAGGCATGAGGTGCCAAGGATACTGATGTGGAATTAGGCACAAAGCACCTAGGGTACACCTAGCAGAGATATACTGATGTGGAATTAGGCACATAGCAACTAGGATACCTCTAGCAGAGTTATACTGATCTGGATCTGTCACGTAGAATGTCCTATTCTCTTATTTGCCACTAATGTGAGGTTGAAGATGATTTCACAACTCTATTCATGTACTTCCCATAGGTCACACATTGCAGAGGTGCCCAACATTGCCTCCATGCCTGCGACCTGCACTTTCTAATTGAATTGTTGTGAGGGTATTGGGAACTTGCTTGAGGAAAATATCCCCTCAAATGTGTGTTAATGTAATACAGGACTTCACATTACAGAACTCAGTGCTAATAGAATTCACCCCAAAGTGATCCTTCAGACTTACAGGCTCTTACACAGACTCAATGAGCCATTCATAAAAGGACAGATTGGGCCACTATACTGTCGTGTTATCTTTGGCAGTGATATTTGGAGACACCTACGTACTTGTTTCAGTAAAGATGGGGTTTTTTTTGGGGATAAATTGTCTTGACCCATTTAGGCATCTAATGATAAATAGGTCCAACAGTGTCTTAATAATTCACAATTTGTCTTTTAGATTTCAGCACAGACATATGCTCCTGCTTAGCTCTGTTACCGGAGTCTTTATTCCTGCGTGTTGAATCTTTTAGTCATCAAAGCATATCAGGTAATAGATAACATATGCTATGCATAATTATTTAACTGAATAATAACACTAAGTAAATTGGACCCTGGCACAAGATTAGTTGAAAGATACCACTTAACCTATGACCCTTGAAAGAACCTTTTGTAAGTGGAGAAATGAACCTGAGAAGTTGCGTTATGAAGGAGGGTGGCGTGAGAGGCACATTAATGTAGCAATTCACATAAACTCTTTCACACGTTGGAAACCACATTTATGCATCCTGTGTGTGTACACTTAGGTGATTTACTGTATTGTATTTATACTACGTATTTAAGATGAGTGCGACTACAGTGCTTATTTGGATACACACTGCAAAGATATATCTGCAGATCAAGTGATATATCTGTAGGTGATGGTCGTTCAGTATGATGATGGTCGTTCATAAACACTAAACGACCATCATCTTCCAGGCAGCCGCGGGTCCCGCCGCAACCCCCTCCCCACGGCTGCCCCTGCATGTGTTCGGGCGATCGGCTGACCGTCCGTACACACTTGCCGATGGATAGATATGTCTGCAGTTATATCTGTCCATCGGCTGTGCAGCACAGTCGACGGGATATGTCTGTGAACGACGTCGGTCGCAGACATATCGCTCGTACACACTGGCCGACGGGCACCCAATATATTGGCCGATCAATTGATCGACCAATATATCTGTCAGTGTGTACCCAGCTTAAAGTGTGTGGGCCACAACGAAAAAAAAAAAGTCTTACATGCAATTTTGAAAGGTTTATTATGAAGAAAAAGCAACCATAAAGTTTAAGCAAAGAGATGTCAAGTATCGGGAAGAAAACATTAACTTTAATATTTTCTTCCCGATATTTGACTTCTTTTTGCTGTTTCAGGAGAAATCTTATTGGATGTGATAACTTTTAAAACTGAACCAAGATGAAAGTCTGTCAATCTGGCCCTAGCAGGAGACTTGTTTCCTTTCATTAATGAGAATAATTGGTCACACTGGTAGGTGCTTCCCAACATAGAAATAATTTCACTTTCAATCTTTACGAGTTTCTACAAATTGCGCAGACAAATACTTATAAAATTCAGGTACACCAACTTTGTTGAATTTGAGCTTCAAATTTGAATCGCATTGAATCTCAATTACTTCCATTTGAATCCATAGCCTCACACACACACGCTGCTCCCAGCTCTATAACTGTGAAAGGTAGGTAGGTGATATTATGAGTGACTCCAGTCTCAGCTGCAGCGCTTGTCCTGTCCCGGCTGGCTGAGCTTGTTCACAGGCGCCTGTACAGAGGTCCGGGTGTGCAAAAGAGATTCAGCTGGGAGCGCGGCGGTAGGCCTTGTGGTTTCTCTAGCCGGGAGTATGTTACTGGCGGAAGACGGGCCTGCAGGAACACAGGCCATGTGGTGTGTGCATCTCTCCCCGGCAGCGCGTAATCACGTGACACTGTCACTGCTGGGCCACATAATATGTGTATTTGGGCCACAGGTGGTCCGCATGATTGACATGTCTGATCTAGGGAATAGGAAATTATCTCAGGGTGCAATAGATATACAGCAGCAGTCTTTCTAATATGCTGACATTTTACCAGCAACTCACGACCGCCAACATTGTAGATTTTTCCTTTTTCCTCACACCGTTGCTTATAGATCACTGGGTAATGCCTCAGGTACCGGGAAATACACACTGGCACTCATATAAACAGAATACTACAGTGTATGGAAAGTTCTAAAATTTCTGAACCCTTTATTGTTTTTTCCTCAAGGATAAGAGTGAATAAAAATAATACCTTCACTGGGCATGGACGCAGCGCCAAATGGAATAAGCACGCATCATCAGAAAGAGCCTGTCACCATAGTACCAACCGAAACCGGAGCTAAGGGTAAACAAAAAAATCAAACACCTGTGAAGTGGGGATCGCACGGAAATCGCAGACATAATACGTATTTAAAAGAAGAATGTACAAACGAATGGCATGTGCAGTGTTTACTTCCGACTTTACAATACAGGGGATATATAAACAAGATGGACTTCACTGAACCCCTCTATACATCCCTGAGTTAGTCACACTTAGGATGAAACGTGTAGGACTTTGAACTTTTTACACTCCTTACAGTGGGGCATCTATAATGGGTGTAGGGTGTGTGGTGCACACTGGCCCTTGGGTCAAGGGGCCCCACACCACACACTCTGCACCAATGTTTAATACTTACCTCTCCGGAGTCCCACGTCAGCAGCTGCAGCTCTGCAGAAATCATCAATAAAATAGTGCTCCGGCAGCTAGAGAGAGCGGCGTCCATTTTCCCTGAGCCTACAGGGACATGAGAGGGGAGTTGGAGCACCTCCATTCACAACCTGATATAGGCTAAACGACAGTCAGATGGATCAAACAGCTTTGATATCCAAATCGAATGATCCTGTCCATTATTCATCCCTTTTTAGGTATTGAATGATTATCGTTCTGTACCATGCACTGAAAAATACTCACTAGACATTTAATTGGCTCGTTGGTACAATGTTTATGCAATGTAAACAGCTTTAATCTCCCTGCATAAAAAGATTAAATAATATAATTTAGTCTAGACAGGGCAATGACCCCATTTAAAATGTTCCTGTCAGGTTGCGGCCTAGAATCGTCCATAACTAACCTCAGCGCCGGCTTACCATGACCTCCCATGTGGTCAAACTCCAAGTGCGGCAGCAAGTGACATGCTGAGGATTATTCCTGTGGTCTGCTAGGACATCCATGTGTTGCTCCGTGATTTGGTTCCTGCGGTTACCGTCATGGACGCAGCCATGACAGTCTACATCACCTGATTAGCCCTTTACCCAATGGTAGCATTGGTTGCTGTCAGCTGACACCATCCTCCATTGGATCACTACCTTAGGGTAATTAGCCGGGTTCCAGGCAACAGGAAGTTGCCTGAACAAGTTCGCTAGTTCCAGTGATTACTTGCTGTTGCAGCGTTCCAGGTTCCACGCCCCTTTCTTCTAGTGTATTATTCCAAGTGTTATCCAACAGTGTGTGTACTCAGTACATCACCCGAGTACTGACCCCTAGTGCCATTCTCCTGTACCAGTTCTGCGTCTGGATCAACAGTGTGTGTACTCAGCATGTCACCCGAGTACTGACTCCTAGTGCCATTCTCCTGTACCAGTTCTGCATCTGGATCAACAGTATGTGTACTCACTAAGTCACGCGAGTACTGACTCCTAGTGGCATTCTCCTGTACCAGTCCTGCATCTGGATCAACAGTATGTGTACTCACTAAGTCACGCGAGTACTGACTCCTAGTGGCATTCTCCTGTACCAGTCCTGCATCTGGATCAACAGTGTGTGTACTCAGTACGTCACCCGGGTACTGACTCCTAGTGCCTTTCTTCTGTACCAGTCCTGCGTCTGGATCAACTGTGTGTGTACTCAGTATGTCATCCAAGTATTGACTCCTAGTACCATTCTCCTGTGCTTTCCCTGTGTTTATGTTCTTACATTTCCCACTTGTACCGGATACCTGACCAAGGGGCCGCGACCTGCCTGCTGGGTGCAGCTTAAACGCATATGCCGATTGGAGGGGTCACTGAACACCTCCCAGTAGGTTAGAGTCCGCGCCTATTGTCAGGTCTAGCCAAGATCCGGTATTTGTGGATGAGGAAGACAAATATACAGGCCCCTCGCCTCCGTTTTTTTCCCCAACCTAGCACCCCGACTTCTAAACCATCTGTGGAAGATCTTCTTCTCCCAAACGTGACAGCTCCACACTCAGACGACGCATAAGATCAATAATATAATTAATATAATTATCTCTACTCTCTATTTGTGAATTTACTAAGAACCACACTTAAGTGGACTAATTACAGTAAAGTATGTAAATAACATCAAAAGAATTCCTTGGACTGAAGATCGTACAATCATATTAGGCCCGTCGCCTCCGGTTCTTTCCCCAACCTAGCACCCTGACTTCTAAACCATCTGTGGAAGATCTTCTGAGCCCAAACGTGACAGTTTGTTCAGCCCTATGGAAGCCGCGGGAGCTCAGAGTGCAGGGGCATTAAAGGATCTCGCCTCTCGCATGGAGAATCAGGAGGCTGCACAACATCAGGTGGCTCAATATTTCCAGGAATTATCCGGTCAATTACTTCCAATACAGTCGACTCTGGCTACTCTACTTCCTTCTCCGTCTGTATCTGCTCCTGTAAATCCTCCAGTAGCAGAAATTCAAAAGTCTTGTCTGCAGTTGGCCTCTCCTGAGCATTTTGATGGAAACCCCAGGTGCTGCCGGGGCTTCATGAATCAGTGCGAGACACAGTTTGAGTGTCTACCCCAGAATTTCCCAACATCAAGGTCAAAGGTGGCATACATCATCTCCTTGCTTTCAGGAACCGCCTTGGACTGGGTCTCTCCATTATGAGAATGGGCTGATTCTGTAGTCTCTAGTGAGGATTTTATCAGTTCCTTCAAAAGAATTTTCGATGAGCCAGGCCTGTTTGCTTCGGCCTCCTCAGACCTCCTTCGAGTTTGACAAGGGACCCATACTGTGGGCCAATACGTGGTTCAATTTCAAACAATTGCTTCTGAATTAAAATGGAATGATGAGGCGCTTAGGGCAACGTTTCTTCATGGGTTGTCCGAGAAAATGAAGGATGAACTAGCTTCTCGAGATGTTCCTCAGTCCCTACCTGAAGTAATTTCTTTGTACATTAAGATTGACTTGCACCACAGGGAACGGTAGGCTAGTAGGGGGACGTGAAGATCATTTCAAGGATCGATTTTTGCCAGTTGCACCTTCTTCCTCCCCATCGCCATCTAAAGAGGAACCCATGCAGGTAAACACGCTTAACTTCGGCCGAGCGGACTTGCTGAAGCTTTGTCTCTACTGTGCTGCTCCTGGTCATATTCTTAAAAATTGTCCTCTTCTCTCGGTAAACGAGAGACCCTAACTGGTTTCAGGAGCATCCGGTTTCAGGTGTTAATTAAGCCTTCATATGTATTAGATAGTCTACTACGGTGGACATTCGTTTCAAGACTCAAGTCAAAAGTATTAAAGCCTTGGTGGACTCAGGAGCCACAGGAAATTTTATTTCTGACTCTTTGACACATGAATTGGAAATTTCGGTACAACCTCTCCCAAGCAAACTGACCCATACCGGGGTAGATGACAGTATTATTCTTGGAGACGTAATTTCTTCTGTTACCCTACCAGTTTCACTTTGGGTAGGATGCTTACATCAAGAGGAGATAGAATTCTTAGTTCTACCTAAAACTTCCCATGCTCTTGTGTTAGGTCTGCCTTGGCTTCAAACCCACAACCCTACACTGAATTGGTCCACCTTGCATGTACTGGCTTGGGGACCCAATTGTTTTCACTGGTGTCTTCCTCGTGTAGTTCCAGTCTCTACTGTATCTTCCACGGTACTTCTAGCATTTGACAAATCTACTCCAAAACCAGACTCTTGTCTGCCGGAACTATATCAAGATTTTTCTGACGTCTTTTGTGAACAGGCTGCAGACAAATTGCCCCTGGGACTGTGGCATCAATTTAGTCTCTGGGAATATACCACCTTGTGGCCGTATATATCCTCTGTCAGTTCCGGAAACAGCTGCCATGTCTGACTATATTAAGGAGAATCTTGCCAAAGGATTTATAAGACCATCTTCCTCTCCCACTGAGCTAGATTCTTCTTTTTGAAGAAGAAATACGGGGGTCTCAGACCTTGTATAGAGTACCATGGACTGAACCAAATCACTATGAAAAATAGATATCCTTTGTCACTCATCTCTGAACTTTTTGATAAGGTCTGTGGAGCGTCTGACTTCACAAAATTGGACCTCCGTGGAACCTACAATTTAATCCGCATTAGAACAGGGTATGAGTAGAAAACCGCTTTTAATACTCGTGATGGCCATTATGAGTACTTGGGATTTCTTTTGGGTTGTATAATGCGAAATCGGTGTTTCAAAGTTATGTCAATTAAATCTTTCGAGATGTCCTTTATAAATTTGTTTTGGCCTATCTAGAAGAAATGTAAATTTTTTCTGAGAATATACAGTCCCATCGCCAACATGTCAGAGAGGTCCTATCCCGCTTTTGAAGCCATCATCTGTACGGGAAAATTTCCAAATGTCTTTTTGAACAGTCTTCTGTGCCATTTTTAGGTCACATCATATCAGGTGATTCTCTTCAAATGGATCCGGACAAACTAAGTGCCATTCGAGACTGGCCCCAGCCGACTTCCTTGAAAGCCATCCAACGATTTCTTGGCCTCTCCAATTATTATCGAGGTTCATTTTGAACTTTTCTACCATTGTTGCTCCCATCACGGCTCTTACTAAGAAGGGAGCTAACCCATCTTGTTGGCCTCTGGCAGCGGTGGCTGCCTTCCAAACTCTTAAAGACAGCTTTCTCCACGTCTCCCAGTCTTCGTCAACCACAACTTGAGAAATCTTTTATTTTAGAAGTTGAAGCTTCTTCAGTATTAGTGGGAGCAGTACTGTCCCAAGTGGGTAAAGTTGGAAGGAATCATCCTTGTGTTTTTTTCTTCGCAAATTTTGTCCGGGTAAGAATTACGCCATAGGAGATCAAGAATTATTAGCTATGAGATTGACACTAGAAGAATGGAGACATCTGTTGGAAGGCTCTAAGGGCCTGATTCAGAGCCGGACGCTATTTGCGGATGCTCGTTCAGAAAAAGGGGCTGGCTACTTAAATTGAGCGCTCGCTCTTTGCGGTCTGTTCACGCCTCTATGTCTGAGCGAGTGTCCAAAACATGCGCTCGCTATTTTCTAAAGACGCCCCTTGGCTGCTCGCATCATACGTCATCTCCGCTATTTCTTAGATTAATTTAGTACATCGAAAGGCATCTGAACTGCTCGCTATTCTTGTGGTAGCATTTTCCTACCGCAATCATGCGAGCAGTTCAGGCTAAAAGACAACCAAGTGACGTGGTCGATGACGCTGCTTTGTTAATTATGCACACCCTTAAAACGCCCATTTTGACCGTTTGGCACGCCTGCGTTTAGATCTCCACTCCCTGTTTTCAAGCACCTTCCCCTGTTACCACCCACAAACGCCTCATCCTGTCAATCAAATTAGCAGGCACTCGCTATTTTGCGAGCACAATATTTCCGACCGCAGTGACTCATTGGCGCATGCGCATTACGACCCATACGCATACGCAGATGTGCGAACATCGCTCGGAGCGAACAAGCAGCCGCTTACGAGCGGCTCTGAATTAGGCCCTAAGTTTCCTGTTACGGTCATCACTGACCATAAAAACCTTCTTTATCTCCAGACATCTCATCGTTTGAATGCCAGAGAAGCTCGCTGGTCTCTCTTTTTCTCCAGATTTGATTTCAAGGTCCAATTTCATCCTGGTGTTCAAAATAAAAAAGCTGATGCTCTTTCCCGGTCCTTTCTGGCTCTGCAGGAAGAGGAAGACCAACCTCAAGTTCGTCCAATTCTGGATCCACTTGTCTTTGCTCACACCCAACTCCTGACTCCACCTCCAGGCAAGATATTTGTTGTACCTCTGTTAGATAAGAACTTACTAACCTGGGCTCATGCCTCCTTGTTTTCTGGCCACTCGGGTATGCTCAAGAACTTTAAGTTTTTATAGTGCTCGTACTGGTGGCCTAATATGAAGGAAGACGTCAGGAATTTTATTATTTCTTGTGCCAAGTGTGCTCAGCACAAATCCACTTGCAACAAAATCATAGGACATTTACATCCTCTACCCATTCCTGATACTCCTTGGTCTCATCTGTCAATGGATTTTATATCCGAGTTATCAACTTCTAAAGGCCATAACACTATCTGGGTGGTTGTAGACCGATTTTTGAAGATGGCCCATTTATATATTTGGTTGGACTTCCTTCTGCACCACAGTTGGCCAAAATATTTATTTGTGACATCTTTCATCTCCATGGACTACCTAAAGAGATAATCTCCGATCGGGGTGTGCAATTTGTGGCCAAATTCTGGAGGGTGTTATGTTCTTTTTGTGGGATTAAACTAAAGTTTTCTGCCTATCTCCCGCAACAAAATGGCCACACTGAAAGGGTGAATCAAGAGACGTTTATTAGACTCTTCATGTCTTCATCTCAAGGTGACTGGGTCGATTTATTATCTTGGGCGGAGATGGCCCACAATTTTAGGTATCATACCTCCTCGAATTTTTCTCCATTTTTTGCAGTATATGCATTCCAGACTTTCAAGATTTGCCTCCAATGGAAGTACCTGCCGTCACAAACCTTATACAATAATTTTCTGGAATATAGAAGAATATTCACTCTTTTTAAAAAAAGACTTCTAGTAGTTACAAGAAGTTTGTGGACTGAAACCGTCTTGCTGTTCCTCTTCTGAGAGTTGGAAACATAGTATGGCTGTCAACCAAGAATATTCGGTTGAAGGTCCCTAGCATGAAATTTGCTCCACGCTTCATCGGACCATATTACGTTCTAAAGGTTATCAATCCAGTGGTGTATAAATTGGAGCTACCTCCTCAGTTGAAAATATCTAACACATTTCATGTTTCTCTACTATGACCATTAATTCTTAACCAATTCCAGTGGTTACTCCTAGTGCCATTCTCCTGTACCAGTCCTGTGTCTGGATCAACAGTGTGTACTCAGTATGTCACCCGAGTACTGACTGCTAGTGCCATTCTGCTGTACCAGTCCTGCATCTGGGTCAACAGTGTGTGTACTCAGTACGTCACTCAAGTACTGACTCCTAGTGCCATTCTTCTGTACCATTCCTGGGTCTGGATCAACTGTGTGTGTTCTCAGTACGTCACCCAGGTATTGACTCCTAGTACCATTCTCCTGTGCTTTCCCTGTGTTTATGTTCTTCCATTTCCCACTTGTACCGTATACCTGACCAAAGGGCTGCTACCTGCCTGCTGGGTGCAGCTTAAACCCATATCCCAATTAGAGGGGTCACTGGTGAACACCTCCCAGTAGGTTAGACTCCGCACTTTTGGTCAGGTCTAGCCAAGATCTGATATTTGTGGATAAGGAAGACATATATCCAGGCCCCTCGCCTCCGGTTCTTTCCCCAACCTAGCACCCTGACTTCTAAACCATCTGTGGAAGATCTTCTAAGCCCAAATGTGACAGTTCCACACTCAGACAACCCAAAAGATCAAGAACATAATTAATATAATTATCTCCACTCTCTATTTGTGAATTTGCTAAGAACCACACTTGAGTGGACTAATTACAGTAAAGTATGTAAATAACATTGGGAGAATTGCTTGCCCTGAAAATTGTACAATCATATTAGGTAGTTGTCAACATACACAGATAGACAAGAAGGTAAAATGTGCCAAGCATTTAAAAGACTTCAGTAAGTATGATCCTGGCTTGGCTTTGTATCAAGTACTATCCAATCTACAAGATAGGATTCCAGTGTAATGCTGGGTACACACTAATAGATATATCACCCATTCCGTTGAACGGGCGATATATCTGTAGTGCATCGCCGGATGTGCGCAGCGGATATGTCTGTGAATGACGTCGTTCACAGACATATCCCATCTGCCGTGCAGCACAGAAGATGGGCGATATATCTTACAGATATATTGTCATCTGCTGGTGCGTACGCGTTGATCGCCTGTACAAATGCTGCGGGGATCTGGTGGTGATTGACATCTCAACTGAGTTGGCAATTTAAATACTCGCTTAGTTGAACTGTCAAGCCCATCACATCGGGCAGAGTATTGGTAAGTGTGTTCACTTACCAATTGTCAGATCGGTCGGCCGACCCGTCGACCTAGTGTGTACCCAGCTTATGATGCAGTGTAAGAAGAATGGAATCTAACAGATATATTCTAAGGGAGGTATACTGTATGAGCCTACTGTATGAAGCCTTAGAGTTTGTAAATACATAGATTTAATGCATAATATAGGCATTGAACATTTGATTAAACAGTCTGCTTCATTTACTGTAAATCATTAGTGAAATTGCATTAGCATGAAAGATAAAGAGTTACAATATCATTCATAATAACGGCAAATGACATCGGGGGCTGATTCAGCTGGCGTAACAGAAGACAGAGAAAGCAGCCGGTTGTTTTCACGTCATCTTAAAGTGATAGTCCCGGCAGGATGAAACCAATTTGCTTTGGTTGTTCAGAATAGGACGAATTCTCTTTTCTCTTCCTAACAATTTTGGTGTTGAAAAGTCATCACAGACTGATATGGCATGTGCAGCTAGTAAGCAATAATTCATGGTGTTGTACCCACTTAATTTCTGTGGGGTTACAAGCAACAGACCACTGGCCTAAGTCATAGAAGCAAAGGGCATCATCATAGAAGACTATATATACAGTGGCATCAATAGGGTAGTCCGGGTGACAGTGACACCATCCGAGGGGGGTGACACCAATATAGCAGTGTGTCATCCATTACACCCCCTCCCCTGTGGATGGAGAGGGTGGGGGCTGCCCAGCATTTCTGCTCGCTAGCTCGGGGGGCTATGGTCTGACATTTCTACCCAAAGCCCCCGAGCTGGTGACCCAATTAGGCACCGCCGACTGTGCGCACCCGAACAGAGTAACAATTGAATTGATCCGTCGGGTGTCATCTAGTGGCTGACGCCACGCAACACACTTGATTTCCCCCATAGAGGAGAGGATCAGCGTTAGCCTTTTATATATAGTATATATATATATATATATATATATATATATGTGTACGGAGATTATACTGCAGCTTGTACTATTATACTAGCAGTGTGAAGAAAATAAATAACAATACAGTGTGCAACCTCTTGTTCACCAATTTATTACACATTTAATTTCAAAGGCATCCACTTCTTTCCTCTTCCGTTTAATCCAGAAGGAATGATAACATAAACATGTCACGACCTGGCTCTGGAGGTTTCCAGTCCGCAGACTGGGAGCCGGAGGGACTAGGCAGGGAGGCAGCAGTTGATGAGGAGGAAGTATAATAGATCTCCTCCTCGGCTAATCCCAGGTGTTGGCGAGACCTGACTAGGGGCGCGGAATCTAACTGGTTGATGGTTTTCACCAGTGACCCCTCCAAGCGGGATGTGGTCTTAGCTGCGCCCAACCAGCAGGTCGCAGTCCCCTGGTCAGGGACCCGGGAATTAGCAACTGGCAGAGGAACAGAGTGGCATGGCTGTAACACTATAGAAATACACTGGTAAGTGACACTGGTGATTATCACAAGAGAACAGTACTGAGGAATATCTCTGGGGATGAATACGCAGTATTGCACTGTAGATATCACAGAAGATCTATGTATGCAGGTTAGCACTATGGATACCACTGGAGATTGATACGCAGGTTTGCACTATGGATACCACTGGAGATTGATACGCAGGTTAGCACTATGGATACCACTGGAGAATGATACGCAGGTTAGCACTATGGATACCACTGGAGAATGATACACAGGTTTGCACTATGGATACCACTGGAGATCAATATGCAGGTTAGCACTATGGATACCACTGGAGATTGATACGCAGGTTTGCACTATGGATACCACTGGAGATTAATATGCAGGTTTGACCTATGGATACCACTGGAGATCAATGTGCAAGTTTGCACTGTAGGTGTCACTGGAGAGCAATATGCAGGCTTGTGCTGTAGATATCACTGGAGGATGACAGGCGAAATCAGTGCACAGACTGGATTGAAACACGAATAGGACAGCACTGGAGATCCAGACGTGGGATAGCTTTGGGAGATAACACTGGAAATCAGTACACCATCTGAAGTATATCACGTAGATAGTAACACTGGAAATCAGTACACCGACTGAAGTATATAACGTAGAAAGTAACACTGGAAATCAGTACACCGACTGAAGTAGATCACGTAGAAAGTAACACTTGAAGTCAGTACACCGACTGAAGCATATCTTGAAGAAAGTAACACTGGAAGTCAGTACACCGACTGAAGCATATCTTGAAGAAAGTAACACTGGAAGTCAGTACACCGACTGAAGCATATCTTGAAGAAAGTAACACTGGAAGTCAGTACACCGACTGAAGTATACTGTATATCGTAGAAAGTCACACTGGAAATCAGTACACCGACTGAAGTATATCTCGTAGAAAGTAACACTGGAACTCAGTACACCGACGGAAGTATATCACGTAGAAAGTACCACTGGAAGTCAGTACACTCTGAAGTATATCACGTAGATAGTAACACTGGAAATCAGTACACCATCTGAAGTATATCTCGTAGAAAGTAACACTGGAAATCAGTACACCGACTGAAGTATATCTCGTAGAAAGTAACACTGGAAATCAGTACACCGACTGAAGTATAACTCGTAGAAAGTAACACTGGAAATCAGTACACCGACTGAAGTATATCACGTAGAAAGTAACACTGGAAATCAGTACACCGACTGAAGTATATCACGTAGAAAGTAACACTGGAAATCAGTACACTGACTGAAGTAGATCACGTAGATAGTAACACTGGAAATCAGTACACCGACTGAAGTATATCATGTAGAAAGTAACACTGGAAGTCAGTACACCGACTGAAGTATATCACGTAGAAAGTAACACTGAAAATCAGTACACCGACTGAAGTATATCTCGTAGAAAGTAACACTGGAAGTCAGTACACCGACTGAAGTATATAACGTAGAAAGTAACACTGGAAATCAGTACACCGACTGAAGCATATCTTGAAGAAATTAACACTGGAAGTCAGTACACCGACTGAAGCATATCTTGAAGAAAGTAACACTGGAAGTCAGTACACCGACTGAAATAGATCACGTAGAAAGTAACACTTGAAGTCAGTACACCGACTGAAGCATATCTTGAAGAAAGTAACACTGGAAGTCAGTACACCGACTGAAGCATATCTTGAAGAAAGTAACACTGGAAGTCAGTACACCGACTGAAGCATATCTTGAAGAAAGTAACACTGGAAGTCAGTACACCGACTGAAGTATACTGTATATCGTAGAAAGTCACACTGGAAATCAGTACACCGACTGAAGTATATCTTGTAGAAAGTAACACTGGAACTCAGTACACCGACGGAAGTATATCACGTAGAAAGTAACACTGGAAGTCAGTACACTCTGAAGTATATCACGTAGACAGTAACACTGGAAATCAGTACACCATCTGAAGTATATCTCGTAGAAAGTAACACTGGAAATCAGTACACCGACTGAAGTATATCTCGTAGAAAGTAACACTGGAAATCAGTACACCGACTGAAGTATATCACGTAGAAAGTAACACTGGAGAGAGTCACTATAAGTGAACCCAGTGTGGAGCCAGGAATGATGTTACAGCAAACAGTCACTGGAGTAGTGAAGCTGTTCAGACAACTTCCTGCTTCCTGGAGTCCTGGTTTATACTCTTAGGTAGCTGTCCATTGGAGGAGTCAGCTGAGAACTGACAAGGCTACCACTGGATAAGAGACCGGTTAGGTGATACAGACAACATGGCTGCGCCCATGACCACTACCGCGGGAACTTCGATATGGAGGATTTCTCCAGTCCAGCCAGCCTTCCCTGCCCTGTGCCCCCCTAGTCCAGCCAGCCCCCTGCCCTGTCCCCCCCTAGTCCAGGCAGCCTTCCTTGTACTGTGCCACCCCAGTCCAGCCAGCCAGCCTTCCCTGCCCTGTGCCCCCCTCTAGTCCAGCCAGTCTTCCCTGCCCCCTCCTAGTGCAGCCTTCCCTGCCCTGCCCTGCCTCTACCAGTCCAGCCAGCCTTCTTTGCCCTGTGCCTCCCCCCAATCCAGCCAGTCTTCCCTGCCCTGTGGCCCCTCTAGTCCAGCCAGCCTTCCCTGCCCTGTGCCCGCCACCTAGTCTAACAAGCCTTTCCTGCCCTGCTACCCCCCAGTCCAGCCTTCCCAGCCCTGTGCCTCCCATGTTAAGCCTTCCCTGCCCTTTGCACACACACCACGCACTAAGGTCCAGCCTTCTCTGCCATGTGCCAGCCCCCACCATGTCTAGCCAACCCTGTGCCCCAATAGGTACAGCCCTCCCTGTCTTGCACTTCTCCTTCTTTCTGGCCTTTTATATGGGTCTTGCTGTTTCCATGGATTTGTGGGTCTGGCTTTTTCAATGTAGTTTATGTGGAAACGGCTATTTCAATGTATTTTATGTGGTTCTGGCTTTTTATTAATACAGAATATATATATAAATATATCCTGTTGAGATCAGACAGACTAAAGAAAGGAGCTATTTGCTGTGTTGCTGCTTTTGCAGTTTTCTGGACAACCAAATAAATTTTTTTTATACAGAGCCACTGTCAAAATTGCACCTAATAAGGAGCGATTGCCCACTTTCAAAATTGTGTTATACCCCTGATGAAGTCCCGGTGGAGGACGAAACGCGTTGTATGTGTGCTATCTACCCTATATACATATTGAGGTGTGATATTATTTTATATCAATACAACTACGAATTTTATCTGGCTGTATACTGTTGAAAATCCAATTGTATGGGAGAAAAACCACACTAAAGTTTTTAGTATCCAACAGCTGGACAAGTCGGCCGTAGGATCCATCTCTTCCGAATTTATAATACTGCAAATTGGATTGCAAGCTTATTATATATTGGAGTTTTTAAATATATTTAATTGAAGTGAACAGTTTGTTATTTGTTTTCTTTGGAGCGCATCTTCTATACTACTCTATAAAATATTGTGTTCTAGCCCCTACTAACAGGAGGGTTGTTTTTAGAAGTTTTGCAGCCATTTATTATATACTAACAAAAGCTGAGTACAGGTTAAGGGCATTTCTTTGTGTGATATATATATATATATATATATATGTACATACATATATATATATATATGCGCCTAATAGTGTAGTAGTTAAGGTAAAATAACTTGTGCTCAAAGGTAAGTAACGTGCGTTACCAAGTGGCCCACTTGCTTTTAGCTTCTCATCTACCCTGATGCCCTTTTTTAAGGATTATTCAAGCAATATCGCCCCTGGGACTCATATCCTGAACACATTGTTGCCACGTGGATCCTGACCGTAGGAGCGTTACCTGGACATCAGATAAGCTTTAAAAATATTATTTTTTGGTACGCACATTACTTACCTTTGAGCACAAGTTATTTTACCTTAACTACTTCACTATTAGTCGCACGTCTCATTATTTTTCAGCACCTTATTTTACCATTTGCCACACGGATCATTAGAAGACTGCAGCCATCTGCTATTATCAGGAGTGTTTATTTCAACGTATCATCACTTTTTTCAACACCATATGACTTCATTTACACAAAGAACCTAAAGAATGTGTGCGCTGGTGTTCACTCAATGGGTTCTTGCGCAGCTAACGCATTTATGTTCAGCGTTGAGAATGATCTTTTCTTCAGCAACACTGAATATTCAAGTTGTATTAGAATGTATAAATGTTACATTGATGACGTGTTCTTGATTTGGCAGGGACCCCAAGAAAGTTTCACAGGCATGATGGAAGTAATCAATACTATTGATCATAATATAAAATTCACATATGACATCAGTGCAGACAGAGTGCATTTCCTTGATATATTGGTACAGATTTGTGATGGTAAGATTACAACTTCAATTTACAAAAAACAGACAGACCACAAAAATCTACTATTAGCATCGAGCCACCATCCCAGAAACTTTATTAAAGGTCTGCCTTACTCCCAATTCCTTAGAGTACATTGCATCTGTAGCAATGCTACTGATGAGAAAAAACAACTTGATCAAATGATGAATGATTTCCTCGTTAGAGGTTATCCCATCAAATTACTGAGGGAGGCACGAGATAAAGCATTAGCGGCTCCGAAAAGGGCTGTTCAAAAGACACAAAACCAATTAGCGGACCCTGACAGGATAGTGTGGGTTAATGGCTTCAGTGCCAGTAACAACATGTTGGTAAAAACAGCCAAACGGTTGTGGCCCATGATTAAAACTGATACTACATTGACTTTACTAAAAAATTCTTCTATCCTCCCATGTTTTAAACGTGGTGAAAACATCCGCGATTAGTTAGTCCACACGGATATTTCTGACTTTGGCAATAGTAATACATCACACTTCCTTACCAAGAGACCTGGGAATTATAAGTGTTTGGAGTGTACAACCTGCGGCTTTTTGGAGAAAGGGGATAGTTTTGTACATCCCCATACTGGACATAGATATAAGATCAGGCACATTCTCACATGCACCAGTCAATACGTCATATACTACATCAGATGCTCATGTGGGCATCTTTATGTAGGTAAAATGACCAGACAATTCCGTGAGCGCATGGCGCTCCACAGATCCGCAATCCGACAAGCCCTCTCTGGCAAAGATAACGATCAGCCAGTGGCCCGTCATTTTAAGGCTGGTAGATACAATTTATCTACATCGTGATACAAAATGATTGACCACATTCCTGAGAATATTAGAGGAGATAGGACGACACAGTTATTACAGACTGAAGCCCGCTGGAACTTTCACCTTAATACATTTCAGCCACACAGGTTGAATGAAACTTTATTACTTACATGCATTAATTAGTATCACATTTCTTATTGCTTATCGTGTGATTTATATTTGTCATTTAGGCATTATCGTTATTGCTTCTACTGATTCTGCATCTAACTAGGTTCCGATCTTACATATATTTTTTACTGTTTTTTAGTGTTAGTATATTGGTGATGGTTTGACACTTTTTTGTTGACAGTGTTACCATGGTGAGCCTGCTGCCGGACGTTGCGCTTGCTGTGTGGTGCGTAGTGATGACGTCAGGCTCAGTCTCCGGAGGACGACGGGGGGAGCACTCGTGGTGTGTCTGTATCTGTATTTAGGCAAGTGTATTGTCTTGTTCTGTATTCTTCCTGACGAAGGTCCGAAAGGAATGAAACGTTGAAGTAAAGTTTGAGGTCTTTTAACCCAGTTGTTCACTGATTATTTATTGCGAGTGCTGCAGCTGCTGTTATATATATACATACATACATACATAACCAGTCGAATCACATCATTATGACCATCAGCTAATAGCCAGAGTAACCACCGTGTGCGGCACGGACAGCAGCTAGACAGGCTGGGAGTGAAACAATAAGGCGCTGGTAGGTTTGCACAGGTATCTGGAGCCATGGTGACTGCAGTGCATCCCACAGCTGCTGGAGGGTGTGTGGTGGAGTATCCATGGAGTGAACACAATGATCGAGGTGCTCCCACAAATGCTCAATTGGGTTCAAGTCAGGGGAATTAGGGGCCAGGGAAGTACTTGGAAGTCTTGGTTGTGTTCGTCCAATCACTGTCAAACATTTCTAGCCATGTGACATGTCGCATTGTCTTGCTGGAAGATCCCATCCGCCTCAGGGAAGACAATCAGCATGTATGGGTGTACGTGCTCTGCAAGAATGGATTCATAATCAAATCGGTTGAGGGTGCCTTCCATATGGATGAGTGGGCCCAGAGAATGCCATGAAAACGTTCTCCAGACCATAACACTGCCACCACCAGCTTGTGTTCTTCCAGCAATGGTTGCAGGGTGTTTGTTCTCCGATGTTTCTTGCCTGACACCCCAAAGTCCATCCATTCAATGAAGCAGAAAATGTGACTCATCGGAAAAGGCAACCCTTCGCCAGTCAGTGGAGATCCAATTCCGATACAGGCGCGAAAAATTGAAACCTTTTCTACTGATGCACCTTTGTTAGTATAGGAGCAGTGATTGTTCATATTTATGTCCTGATTAAAATTTACAGCATTGAAACATGGACTCGATCACTGCTGTGTTGAGTGCTTTTTTCAAGATGCTTCAAGTGCCACACCTATGAGCGCTTTCTCTCTCTCTCTCTCTCTCTCTCTCTCTCTCTCTCTCTCTCTATATATATATACTAGCGACCCACCCTGGCTTCACACGGGAGCAATTTCATAACACCACAGCCCCCTGCATCTCATAACAACCTACGCCATGTCACCACAGTCCCCTGCATATCACCACAGCCTGCTGCTTCTTACTCCTGCCCCCTGCATCTCATAACAGCCTCCGGCTTCTCACTCCTGCCCCCTGCATTTCATCACAACATCCTAAATTTCACCACAGGCCCCTGCTTCTTAACACAGGCCCCTGCTTCACACCACATGCTATGCATCACAGCACAGGCCTCTGCATCTCACTCCTGCCCCCAGCATTTCAACCCCCCCTGCTGCTGCTCTGCAGCAGTCTTTAGGCCCGACCACTGGGATGTGCTGGGAAGGGCAGGAGGATCATGGACTAGATATTTGTATTATAGCTATCGTAAGCATTATCAGCAGCATGTTACCGGGTCAGGGGCACCCGTGCATATTTCCACAGCCTCCATGCGCACCCCTTTCCGGCTGCCGAACATGTGAATGAGCAATGTCCTCTTTGCACAATGTACCCTGTATTTCCTGGGTTTCCTGTTGAGCTTCCTCGCCGTGGTGCCCCTGTCCGAGAACAGCGCTGACTTCCATAGGAGGTGCCTCCTGTTCACTGAGGGCGTGTGGCTGAGCAGGGACATCACGCTGGAGAAGGAGCACGGTGAAGGAGTAGTGGCCGGAGTCCGTCTGCAGGTTCAGCGTAGGAATGGACTCCAGGAATCTTATGACGACTAACCATCAATGTTTTTGTTCCAATGTAGTTTTTTACCATTTGATGGTGGCTGTCCAATGTTTGCCACCATCAAATGACAATGTTTTGTTTTGTTTTTTATTCCTGATAGCTATACCTCCCCTGGTTACTCCCTGACTACTGTGTGTCAGGACCTGGGGGGTTTTTGGACCCGGGATGGAATTAGCAGTCGAAGCAGAAACAGTCTTGTTAAACTGAAAGGCAGTTGGTTTAATGGAAGTATTTAGATTCATGGAATTAAACAAATATATAAAAACTGTAACAAAAGTCCATGGGTGAACTGAGGATAAATGTCCAATTGCTGGGGAACTGCAAAACAAGTGTCTGATAATAAAACAAATCCAATAGATGTGAAGCAGGGCACAGGTGTCTTCTAATGAATTAATCCAATTGATGTGAGGCGGAGAAACAGGTGCTTGGTAATGAACTGACAAAGTAGAAATTCCAATGGAGGTATACTGAGGATCAGAGGTCTGTAAACTGCAGTGGGTTCTGAGTGCATGCGGCTGGTCAGTAACAAGTGGAGGGTGAGATGTGGGGTATAGCTGGTGCAGGAATCCTGGGAACTGCCTGGAATGCTGACAGGAAGCAAACGAGACACTGCTGAGACTGCAATATACCAAGGTTAGGGAGCACAGAGAACTCTCACACAGCAAGGCTGAGAACATGTTGCACTGGCAACTAGAGGGTGTGCTGAACACCCTTAAGTACCATGGGAAGGTGCAAGATAGGCTGCTGAGAGTCACATGCAGAGCTCCAACCTGATTGGCCCATTCAGGTCACACGCCCAAAACCAAGATGGCGGTGCCCAGCAGTCTGCAGCATGGAGAAGCTTCCAGTCTTACCTGAAACAGCATGGCCTGTTCCCCCGGGACCTCCTCGCACACCTCGTGCCAACCTCCAGGAACCAGCACCCCCACTGGTAGGACCGAGCCAGAGCGCTCGCACAGGCAGAGACCGCGAGCCAGCAGGTAAGGACACTCTGGTCGTGACACTGTTTCTGCATCAAGGCATCATCATGGGTTCATTGAAAGCTGTCTCTCACTCTCTGTCTACCTCAGATGTGACCCTGCTCAGTCCCTGACTCCCTCCCCTCTCTAGGCTGCTGCTATGCAACAGGGCACATTGCCAGCTCTGATTGACAATCACAGTGCAGCCCTTGCCCCTGCAGCAGCAGTAGCCAGTCATTCATACAGCACATCACTGTTTCAGCACCATGGGCAGTTCCTGTATATAAGCATATTGCAAGATTTTTTTCTGTAACTGCTTCACTAAAATCATCACTGGTCAGCTCCCTTTTGTCACAGATGAATGGTTCATACACCTAAACCTTCCTCGACCAATGCTGTATAGAATAGTGAAAATCCCATCAAAATCTGTACAGTGGTCCAAGAGATTAGCCCGAACGAACACACAGACTCCTGAACCAGGAACTTTATTATATATATGTGTGTATGTGTTTGTGTGTGTATGTATATAGAATTGACTATGCATTCCCCTATATGTTTAGTTGCTTCCCCTATATATTCAGCATAGATTCTGGTTTTCTGTGTGTGTGAATTTATAGCAGTTTTCTCTCCTATATTTCTTTATTTGTATAGTTTCATATTCTATGATAGATTGTCATGTTATAATAACACCCACCCCCACAGCCCAAACTTTAAGAAGTTTTAAACTGGTTTACACACTAATTGATGCCCCACCCCCGATGCAGCTTTACCCACATTATACACAGCTCAGTCTACCTCTGCCCCATCCTCCTGGGGAGGGGGGCCCTGCCTATTTTGCCAGTACACAATTTCTGATGGCAGCCCTGAGTGTACACACAGTGTTAAAAAATAAAATGTTTGGTAAACTAATCACTTTGCCCACCAGTTCCAAGCTGAATAGCACAAGGGCTCATCCTGGCATACTCTTGTGGTGCAATGGGTGAAAGTTATATAAAATATTATGGTAGAACTATACTGTAAGTCCCAGCAAGGCATGCCACTGCTGGGGCACGCTACCATTTATGGAACTAAAATTGCCAGCATGCCTTCAACTCATATATGCCTACCCTCCCGGTTTTTGTGGGAGTCTCATGATTTTTCGGGTAACCCCCCGCACCCACGGAAGGGTAGGCACTTCTCCCGCATTCTGGCCACTTCCTAGTGAAGTGGGCAGAATGGGGGAAATTTCCGCGGCGATCGCGGGTCCCCGTGTAGGAGGCGGGGCTTAATGATGTGATTCTCCGTGAATCGTGTAATTTATCCCCATCCCTATTTAAATTTAAGCCAATTGCGGAAATTTGCTATGAAGGGGGTGGGGCTTAATGATGCGACCCGTCAAGCCCCGCCCCCATTACAGCCCGCCTGCTTCTCCTACCAAGGTTTCTCCCGGAAGGAGAAGCCAAAGGTCGGCAACTATGCTTCAGCTGCCAGTGCGTGCTGGAGCTTGTGGAACTAAAAGTGCCAGCATGGCCAGGCAGCCGAGGCACTCTGTAACACAGAGGTTGGCAATAAGCATCCCTCCAGCTGTTGTTGAACTGCAAATCCCAGCATGCATTTCAATAGTTTTTGCATGGTTAAATAGCAAAACTGTGGCAGGGCATGTTGAGATGTCTAGTTCTACAACAGCTGGGGGGTTGCTTATTGCCCAGCCCTACTGTTACATGTAGTTTCACAACAGAACCTACAGTAATGGAAAAAGACACCTTAGAAAAATAAATTTTATTAAAATTCCCTCTAACCCCCTTGTTTACCTTTATATAATACTCTTAAATCCACAGCTAATCTTCTACCTTTGTTCTTGAAGTGGTCCACAGAGATTTACATGTAAAACAAAAACCAAACAAATATAATGGTGCATACACACGGTGATCTGAACGATAACGATTTAAAAAATCGTTCAATTGCTCATATCTGAAGGAAAATCTGACATATCTGACATGTCTGAACGATGAACGATGCACATTCCCGATGGTCAGATAACGATATCTGACATCTGATGTGTTTGCAGTCAGATTTGGACGATTCTATTCATTTTAATGCAGTCAAAAACCATTCATAGTTCAAATCGTTTAAATCGTTGGTCAAATCGTTCATCAAATCGTTCAGATCATTCAAATCGTTCAAATCTTTCAATCGTTCATCTGACACATCTGACCATATGTATGCTGATTAGAGACATCTCCTAGTGAGAGCCGCATCCAGATTTGTTTGCATGGTTGATTTTGGCATCAGGTAGAGGTTGTCCATGATTTAACCTGTAATTATTATTGCTATGCTCCACACAATAATGAGGGTGATCTAAGTAATGAAATGGTAACGGCTAGATAAATATTAATGATGGGAGTCGAGGATTACTCACTGATGAGGATGAAACAAAGCTAGAAGATAGTGTTTAGCTAGTGATGAATTAGCAGCCACGGCACACAGTAGTTTGCTATATATGCAAAATGACAAGACTGTCGAAAATATCAAGAAAAGAGATGATTATTTAAATCACGACTGTACTGTATATATACGCTCCAAGCATGAAAATGGGCAGATGTTGTGCTGCACCTGAAAAGGAACCACTGCCTACGCACCTGCACAACTCTTCAGTCACTGACACAACAAGTCTTCAGTCACTGACACAACAAGCTAAGGAAATATGTCACAGGAGAATTGCATCTGTGTGTCCACAGCAATCTCATGTCAATGGTAATGATCATAGCAATGGAATTCCCCAAACTGGCACCAGGACTCCAGAGGGGAAAAAATATCTAAACCAATCTAAGAAAATCTATTTTGATGGGAATGATGCAGAAGGTTTTTTTGTTTGTTTAAATAAAAAGGATGAAGAACGACACAATTCTGTGACATGTGGGCTGAAAATAGTAGTAGAATATCTGAATTCCCCTTTATATTTCTGTGATTCACTGGAATATGTAAACCTGACCTGATCACAATTATCCACATGTCCAATTGAAGCTCTTTCTTGACCATGTTCTGGTGTATATGCTGAATGTGTGCTCAGTGCTGTAGGTGTAATTGTTATAGTAAAGAGCAGTTTGTATATCCCAAAAGTATGTAAAAAGAAAGAAAACATTTTCGTCATTACATTCAACAGCAATATTTTTATTATTACAAACGTTACCACTTAGAGTGGCACATGCAGGGGGGGATTCCTGAGTACCCAGAAACTCCCCCCTGACTGACAAATTTTTGTCTCGGTGTCTACACTGGCTGTACATTGTGAGTAGAACTCATGTGTGATTTTCCTCAAAGGCTCGAGAGAAAAATCACACAGTGATTGAAACGGACGCCGGGCAGGGGAGCAAGGTACCCCTGTGTATTTCTTCACTAAATCAACACCTCTTCATATATATATATATATATATATATATATATATAGGGTGAGCGGGTTCAGTTTTACTCGGATTTACTCGGATCTTTAAACGGCATTTTATTGGCTATCGCCTATCATGTGTTTTGGATAGCCAATATAATAAATCCGAATTTGCGGTAAAGTGGCGATAAGAACCGAGTAAATCCGAGTAAAACCGAGCCTGCACATCCCTATAAATATATATATATATACAAAAACAAGCACGCACAGAGCATATACAGAAACTCCCACACCCTACAAATCCTGCCCTCCCGCCTTTGTCCCTGGCTTACAGTAGCCATACACAATATCACTTATTCCCTAAGTTTAACATGAAAATATTGGTGGTGCTCTGCTGCCCCGACAACGCTGGACCAGAGCAGTAAGAATGAACTTACTGCTTTACTGGGCCATTCCCTGTGGTTCTGCTTTTCTAACAGAAGACTTGCTGGCTCACACAAGCGCTGGGAACTGAAAGTCCACTAATAAAAAAGAAACTTTATAAAAAGAGATTCAATTTGTTTTAATTTTAAAACAATTAAAAAAAACTAAATTTATATACAAAATGCTGAAACTTAGAAAGTTTAATAGGATTGTAATCAGTTATCGTCATCCTGAGAAGCTACTGTATAAAGAACCGGTATAATAATAAGTACAAGTACTTGTTAGAGAGGCTTCCTGATTTTCACGGGAAAAAGGGATGTTCACCACTTGATAAACATGTCTCAATGCCTGCTTCTGTCTGAGACATTAGCAGTTGTAACACCTAAACTAGGATATGGGTGGTCCAGGTGCCTGACCTGCTGATCTGTGGTCCTCGCTAACAGAAGCTGGAGGAGCATCTGACTGCATGCTAAAGCTGCTCACATTTTTATAAAAAGAAGTCAGTATGTGATATTTTGACAATTTATCGATCACAATGTATCTGTAAAATATATTTTACTTTAAAGTTAACTGATACCCTTTTTCCACTGCCTAAAAAACCCAGGCAATTGCTGTGTCTACCCGTGACTTGGCTCATTGAAAATGGCTCCAAGGAAAAAATCCCGGGTCTACTGACCCAGGGTTTCCTTCCGGGTATCGAGCAGGGATTTTAGAAGGTAAAACCCGGTAACACTGCAGTGGAAACAGCTCTAACCTGGGTTTTTTGACCCAGGTAATTGCAAAAGCCGCTGATTGGTCCTTCCAGGGTGCTGGCTGCTGATGTAATCACCAGAGGACACGCCTGAATAAAGGATGTCATTAAATGTAATAAATAATATTTAAATAAATAATTAAAAAAATAATAATTAATAATAGTAAAGATAATTAAATTAAACAAATAAATAATAATAATAAATAATAAAGGATGTCATTAAAAATGTAATTAAATGTGAATGTAATTAAAAATGGCCTGAATAAAGGCCATTTTTAATGACATCCACAGGTTTTGCAGGGCTTACCCATGTTCAGTGGAAACAGAGGCGACCAGTGAAACCCTGGGACGAGGGTGCAGTGGAAACGGGGTCCAAGCTGGGTATGGCTCGGCAAATTGCCAGGTAAAAAATTCTGGGACAGACCCGAGATTTTGATGGAAAAGGGGTCTGAGATATTTGTACAAGAACATAGCTAGAAACTCTCTCACCAACTTGGTTGCTGAACAATTAATCCTTTATACATAGCACCCAACACAGAAATTAAATAGAATCACATATAACATACACACATTGGGCTCAACCCAAATAGGTGCGAGTTGCTGTTGCAACGGCATAGAAACAACGGTAACGGCACCGCAATTCGCCCCCCTTCGCGGCCCGATCTCACCCTGTACTCGCACATTTTTGTATGCAGCTCTACAAAAAATTGCAATTTTGGAGGTACCATAAGTGAGGCAGACAGCCGCACTTACTCGTGCCGTGGGGGGACTCGCAGCTAATTGGATTGAGCCCATTATGTCTGTCCCTACAGAACACCCAATACATCCAATGTGGCTGATGTCGATGCCAGCAACTATGGGCAATGCTGGGTCATTCAAAACTTATTTGGATCTCCGCTTGCGCTGTAGGGGCATAACTGTGTAGTGACACCTAGGCTAAATTCAGAGAGGGTGGGTTACTGGCACTGTGGGCTATGTAGAGTCGTGTGTACAGTATGAGAACACTAAATGGCACTGAAATGTTTGATGTATAGCTGCCTAATCCTAAAACCTCAGTTCCACCCAAGAACTAATGTAAAACAGCATAAAATCCGTGTGTTATGATCATAGCGCATACATCAAAGTGCTCAATCACAATATACAATTGTAATATAAAACATGGAATATCAGAATAGTACTTCCCTTGCTTTTTATATAGCTTGTTGTTCACGTCAAGTGTCCGATATGGACAAAGATTTTCAACATATGTAAAATTCTAATAGAGAAAAAAACCCCACAATGGTGTAATATTGTGATTTTTCATATTTACTATATTACAATTGTATATTGTGATTTAGCACTTTGATGTATGCACCATACTCCTAACTATACTAATTACATTATGTAATTATCCCTGTTTTCAGACATATCTGCAGCACCAGGGATAAGGCTAATGCAAGTGCTGAGAGTGACAGGTATCAGGCCAAGCCTACGAATGGGGCTGGTCTGGCTGCTCTGATGCGTGCTACTCTGTATCAATATTTACATTTAGTACTATTCACGCAATGTGAGAGCAATTACAGCCAACATGCATTCAACCCTGCATCGGCCCCAATGACTTATTTCCCCCCTTTTCTGACACCATTAGTGTTTGTCTACCCACTTGTGTCTCTTCTGCTTCTATTCGTTTGTCCTCCTAATCTCTGGTGCGCCCTCTGGTCGCTTATATCTACCCCTCTTGTGCATTGTTTGTTCTCATTTGTCCAAACATTACTGTCTGCCCTCCAAGCTAGATCCTCTTATCTCTTCATGTTTCTTATCTTTATCTCCTTGATTTTGTTTTGTCCTATCTGTCCCTTCTCTGCACCCCTCACTGTTCCCCTTCCATGACTTTCGGACGTCATGGATAGTAGGAGGACAGGAACAGCCACATAGTGAGGTCACTTCCACCACTGGCAGCTGTGGCAAGCTATTAGATCACACAGTGCCCATCATCACTGCTGAGTGTAGAACTGACTACACACATTGTACACGTCAGACACGATCCACAGCAAATCTAACCAGGCTACTTCCCAGTATGGACTATAAATAGACAGCCACAGCTAACTTTATAGTTTCACCGTTGCATTTGGATATAAGAAACTCTGCAATAAAAGTCCTTGCCTTTCAATATGACCAGGAGCTGCCATATTGCCTTCGCTGCCAAGACAATATTAATTTCAATATTAGCTGTGGACCACAACAGAACAGTGCCACCAAGTGGTCATATTATGCTGGCAACTGTAGTATCGGTTCAACTTCTAAGTGCTGATAATCAATAGCTTTTGAAGAACATCCCTGTGAGACAAAAGTGAGTAAATAATAATAGTAATAATAATAATGATAATAATAATAATAAGATACAAACCTAATGATTTAATTAATGTCCCTTTAACATTACAAAGACCTGGTTTACACCTGCTCCTAATAAATAATGAAGCCAACGCAGGTTCGGTGGGTTATATTTATTATGAACAGCCGGCTTTTAAAAATAAGTTTACTTTTTTGGGAAATGAAATATATTTGTTCCTTCACTCATTTTATAGGTTTTATTTAGTACCATATGCAGCCGACACACACCAGCCATGAATCTGTATTTCAAATAAAAGGTAAGTCGGGAAATGTCCTTGAGAGATGTGGACAGAACAATGGGCAACAGCTACTTTTGGATTCTATTTGCATCCTTTGTCTCCGGTAGACATGTATTAACCATTATTTATCTTGACCTAGTTGACATTATTCACTGCTAGCTCAGCTCTCCACACTAATTCCCTGTGGCTTCCCACACTACCTCCCATATTACAAGTGCACAGCAGTTTCTATTGGCAATAAAAGTGGTGTATGTTTTCCCAATAAAATACATAGACAAATATATTATTTTAACTGCACTGTCACATGGAGGTACAAGCTTCATTCTTGTGTGAAGAAATGCTTTCATTCTAAAGCCGTATATAGATACTCATATGTAGGCTGATGAGAACTGTGCCAGAAAAGTGGTCACACGATGTCAGGGAAAAGGAAGTGATCTGAGGGGCCCGGGTACTGGGGGGTCATGACCAAATCTGAGAGGTGTCTCTCCCACAAAAACTTAAGAAACTATTATGCTCAGCACAGAGGGGAGCAGTCAGGGCCGGCTCCAGGGGTCTGAGCACCCTGTGCCGGCCCGGTACGCTGTGCCCTGCAATCGCGTGCGGTGAAGGCGCGCAAGACTGAAATTGGGGGCATGGCCTCATTACCATATGTCACACCTGCATGGCACGCCTCCAAATAACATCAGACTGGCGGTAAAGCCCAGCCCTCCGTCACTGGCTGGGCTTCCCCCAGCCCTCTCCGGGCCGTCAGTGAATGGATGCCGTGCGCATGCCCGCTGCATCCATTCACACTCCGGGGTCCGGCACTGCCACACGGCTGTGGCGATGGGGGTCCCCAACCTCCTGATTTGACCACCCATGGGCCACTTCAGCCCACGGGTGGAACAGCGGGACAGTACAGTCTCGCTGAAATCGGGATGTTAGGGAGGGGTGCACCCTCTATGGGTGGTGCCCCTGTTCAACCGAACTGGTCGAACACCCCTAGAACCGGCCCTGGAAGCAGTCTCCACTCTTTCACTGATGAATGTACCACTGCGGCTAAGCTGCTATACATGTGCGGCCAACACTCGTGGGCACAGCAGTGGGGGCAGTCAATGATCTGGGCCCCCAATGGGCTCTTCCAATCGGCCCAGACCTGGGTAGGTAGTCCGCACTCCTCCCTCTCTGCACACCAAAACGTATCCCTGATTTGGCGCTGTCAGAGCGAACAACTGTTTCACCCTGACTGGTACTACACTAGCGTCAGGACAGCGATTGTGCAGATCCCCAAGTCCTGATGTAGAGAGGGCAAAAACAAATATAATACAATGAATATTCTATCACTCTGCTCCTTATACTATACACCTCTCTACTGCCACCTGTGGAAAATACAGAAAGGGGCCACAGATCCCCTAACACTCTATCACAATTGCGCAGTCTCTGCTAAACAAACTTGCACTCTAGTAATAAATACTTATATATAGGGTAACTTTAGCTATCTAATAGCCTCTTTAAAGGCTAGGTTCTGGAGCATATATGAAAACAGACTAAAGGAACACTTTATTTACAAAAGGAAGTGTAATGCTTAGTTACAGAAATGGTATAAATAAAAAGGGTTACAGATTACATAGACAAACGTGTGTTGCAATTTCACAATAAAAAGAAAGAATTACATTTGAATTATTCTGGGCAGGAGCACACAGCATTAAAATGCAGGTCCAGGTTTCAACTAAGAATTGATCCTCCAAGTCTGACACAAAGCAAATGCTCCCATACCTCTTATCAACTGTCGTCGTTCCCCATAGTGATGTCATGACCAAGTCACGAATGACTGGCTGGCTTTTTAATTAACCCAGGGAACATACAAGGTCCGCCCATGTAACTTTTAACCTAAGTAAAAATAACTTTACATATTTCCCTTGTGTAGTTGCCACATGAAATATGGTATGTTCACATTAATCTCTATTATTTAAGATATAAAATGAGTGTAAATGAGACTGCTCTGGGATATGTGAATGGATAGATACCTAATTTCTCCCAAACAATATGTCCTAGTTGCCTTCAAATCACACCAGACCAGGGTACAGACTTCAGGTATAATTCTATGATTTTGGGAACTCCAGCTGTGTTGGAAATATATATTTAGTTACAAAATAGATAACATATGGTGAGTCCTTTGATCCCTACCTATGTTCTGCCACACCTGAGCAGACTGGTGTTTGCATACCCCTGCTGTTCTTGGTGCCAGCTACGCATCCTCAAGTAATCTATATGCAGATGTAGACAAAGGGCCAAATGTAGTAGGGTGAGTTTAAAAAAATGTGAGTAAAAAAATGTAAACTCTCACATTGGTCGAGTTTCATCTTCAAAATGGGAAAACATGTAGATGAGAGTTTAAATCGTGAGAGTTTTTTTAGTCTAAAAACATGAGTTTGCATGTTTTCGGACTCTATTACATTGGCTGAGTTTAAAATGTGAGAGTTAGAAACATATTCGCCAACTACTAATTGGTATTTTTACAGACAACTGCTTTCTGCCCCATCTGAGTCATCGATATAGTTGAATAAGTGTAATTGCTACTTTCAATCTTGGGTCTAAATTTCTTATGTTTTGCACCTGGTAGGGAAGTATTCCCACCAATAAATTTCCTGCCCCCCCATTTTTCTCCTCATGTGTGGTATCCAGCTAAGTGTTTTTATATACGTTTCTTTTCCCGCCTTATAATGTACTGTATGATATTGGTCTGTGTGACAATCCGCATCCTATGTCTTTTGACATCAGTCGAATTGTTAATTTTTATGTACAACTTTCTTCCTCTTGCCAATAGTCTTCCTTCTGACAGTTAAAGTTACATTCAGTTTCCTTCCTATGGTCATGTGGATGCTATATGTATTACCCAGTTACATGGGTTATGATAATTTTGTGACTGTACTATTTGTTTTTGTCGATTGCAGAAAATCATTTAAAAATGATTAATGTTTAAAAAACATTTTAAAAAAAAAAGTGTGAGAGTTTACTTCTAAACTCTCACCCTATTACATTTGGCCCAAATACTTTGTTTACCAATGCCCTGTCCAGGTAATTGCTTTTTCCTGTTCGCAGGGTACCATAATGGATATACATTTTAAGTCATATTGGTTGGATACCTTGAACTGATCGCTACACACTTGCTATAGTTAAGTTCCTAAATCAATTAGATACAGTTACAGTGCTAGGGATTTTGTAACATGTATCTAGTTAGTGGTGGTATCTAAATGACTATTAACCCTTATGCAGCTGGGTAGTTTGTACCACCATTTTTGTTTGCTCTAGATATATTACATATTGTGTATTAGTTATGGCCAGCTTTATATTATGTTATGCTGAGGAGGTGATGTACATACTAATCAGGGCCGTAGCTAGGGCAGTGCAGCCGGTGCCATCGCACAGGGCACCACAGGTCAGGGGGGCGCTGTTTGGGCCTGTCAAATGTCTGTTTATTATCATTCTTGCTTGTAGCCAGGGCCGCCATCAGGGAGGGACTGCCGGTACTCGAGTACCGGGCCCGGACACTGGCAGAACGGGAGGGGGCCCGGGCCTGCTCCTGCAACATAGTCCCCCGCACTACCCCCTTGAGTGAAAAGGGAGTGGGGCGCTGCTACCAATCTGAGAAACCCCTCCCTCTTCTACTTCCTTCACGATTCCCCTACTTTTCTCTTCAGTCGGCTTGAAATGGGGGCGGAGCCCCGCCCCCGAACACCCGCGAATCGCGTCGTTCCTTAGGGGCGGGGCCTAATAATGCAAGATGCCCGCCACCCATTAGCAACCAGTTGCTGTGCAGAAGTGTAAGTAATAATATGTTTGTGTTTGTATGTGTTAGTGTGTATATGTGTATGTACTGTATATGTGTTAGTGTGTATATGTGTATGTACTGTATATGTGTTAGTGTGTATATATGTGTATGTACTGTATATGTGTTAGTGTGTATATATGTGTATGTACTGTATATGTGTTAGTGTGTATATATGTGTATGTACTGTATATGTGTTAGTGTGTATATATGTGTATGTACTGTATATGTGTTAGTGTGTATATATGTGTATGTACTGTATATGTCTGTGTTAGTGTGTATGTACTGTATATGTCTGTGTTAGTGTGTGTATATATGTGTATGTACTGTATATGTCTGTGTTAGTGTGTATGTACTGTATATGTCTGTGTTAGTGTGTATATATGGGTATGTACTGTATATGTCTGTGTTAGTGTGTATATATGGGTATGTACTGTATATGTCTGTGTTAGTGTGTATATATGGGTATGTACTGTATATGTCTGTGTTAGTGTGTGTATATATGGGTATGTACTGTATATGTCTGTGTTAGTGTGTATATAATATATGGGTATGTACTGTATATGTCTGTGTTAGTGTGTATATATATATGTGTATGTACTGTATATGTCTGTGTTAGTGTGTGTATATATGGGTATGTACTGTATATGTCTGTGTTAGTGTGTATATATGGGTATGTACTGTATATGTCTATGTGTTAGTGTGTATATATGGGTATGTACTGTATATGTCTGTGTTAGTGTGTATATATGGGTATGTACTGTATATGTCTGTGTTAGCGTGTATATATGGGTATGTATGTCTGTATGTGTTAGTGTGTATATATGCGTATGTATATATCTGTATGTGTTAGAGTGTACTTATGTGTATGTATGTTTGTGTGGATGTATGTGTATGTACCTACGTTGGCGTGGATATATGTGTTATATATAACATGTACATGTGTGTTATGCTGTATATATTATATGTGTATGTGTGTGTTTAGCAAAACACACACACACATATATATATATATATATATATATATATATTTTATTTTTATTTTTTTATTAGAAACCACCCCCCCTCCCCCTCAGAAAATCCTGTATTTGCCCCTGCACTTGTTTAATACATTTTTTTTTCCTTTGGCGTTGGGGTGCATGACATCACGCCACTGGATGGGAGATGTCAGATGAGCCGCGGCGTGTGAGGAGCAGCGCCAGCCAGCCCTGGAGGAGAAGAAGCCAGAAGGAAGAAGCACAAGGCGATAAGGTAAGTCATAATTAATTAGACCTAGCAGTAGCGGGAGGGGGGGCCCAGGGGCCCTGCCTATTTTGTCAGTCCTGGGCCCCACAATATCTGATGGCAGCCCTGCTTGTAGCTTCTACTTATTTCATCCCCAGCTTCTCCTGGCCTCTCCTATATCTTCCCTGGCCCTTCCCCATGAAGCCATTCCCCTTTTTTGGGTGCATGTCCCTTTGAAAAATGAGGGGGGCGCCAATGCTCTTTCTGGCACAGGGCACCAAAAAGTCTAGTTACGGCTGTTATACTAATTAATTCCTATTGTTTCATTAAGTACAGAGGACGTGGTGCAGAAAAATGCTTTGTGCAATCTCCTTAGTATGGTGCTATGTTTGCTCGTCACGTACAGAAAGGTAGTATCCGCCTGGCTATTAAACCCTGTGTTACTGGGTTTCTAGCCTTATTTGCAATGTTCTGTGTCTTATTCTTCCTGCTTGTTAACTTCCACATGGTCATACCCAACTGGTTATTAACCCATATGTAGCTGGGTTCTTATGCTAATCATTTTAACATTTTTGTAATTATGTAGCTCCTATAGTGCCTTAGTATGCCATATTTATACTTAGATATGGGGCTGTATTCAATTTGGCTGTGAAAAGTCATTTTCGCAAGTTTCAATTATCCCCGTATTCAATTTTTGTACAAAAAACGGGGATAACTTTTCATCATGTTTTACATGGCGAAAAAAAAGTGCAGAATTGGGGTTTAGGGGTGCAGGCCTAAAAAAAAATAGCCTGCACCCCTGGGAATGACCAATAAAAAAGATCTGTAAAAAAAATGAAAAAAAAAATCGGGACACCCCCAAAAATGATGTTTAATTTTGGGATGTAAAAAATAAAAACAAATAGGGAACACTGGGCCTGATTCAGAGCCGGACGCTCTGACCCGAGCGCTCACTCTGAATCAGGGCCCTCCTACTTAAAAATGGAGCGGCCTCTTGGACGCTCGCATAGCTGTGGGTGACCACCCACAGCTTATGCGAGCGTCCATGATGATGGTCGCGATGGTCTAGACCATCGCGACCATCGGGCTTGCGATGAGACCCTGCGGTAGGGTCTTGGTGACCGCAAGCCCTGGAGTGATTTTGGCTCTATCAGAGCCAAAATCACTCCCACTGACATCACTAGTGATGTCAGTGGGGCCGGACCCAGACGGTAGGTGTTCCCATGGGAACGCCTCCGTCTGGCAGCCACGCCCCCGGCACGCCCACCAAAGGGGGCGTGCTGTCACTCACCATCGACAGCACGCCCCCTTTGGTGCGAGACCCGGAGCGACAGCTTGGCTGTCGCTATCCGGGTCTCGCGCATGCGCACGACGGTGCTCCCTCCGTCGTGCGCATGCACATTTGGGTACCATCAACCCGCTTGCGAGCGTCCTGCGCTCGCGAGCGGGTCTGAATGAGACCCACAGTTCAAAAATAGCAAAATTGATTCCAGAGGCCTTCCCTTATATACGGCAGGTGTTCATTGCAGGAGTAGCAGCAGATGCATTTTTGCAGAATTTTTAAATATCATTTTAGGGACTTAATATATGCTTACCCCCATTTTCATGTACCCCAAATTTGATAGGGATAGTTATTTTTACAAAAAAAAATCTAAGTGCTATTCTTCACCACTTCTTCATAGCCGCAAATATGCACCTGCCGCGGCTATTAGAAACCCCGACTTCCTTCAGCAGGTAAAATTGGGGTTACCCACAGTGATCCCCATGTCTAGACATCTTTAGGGGGGTCCCTGGAATATTTCCCGAAAATTCCCGTTTTTTGGCGATACTTACCTTTCTGCCGGCTCCCGTGTTCGTTGATTTCTAATTGAATACGGGGATACAGCAGGCACGCGCCTGACACTTTATCCCCGGAAAACCTCCGATGTGGAGCGAAAAGTCCAGCACGGACTTTTCACTCCAGATTGAATACCCCCATGGAATCTATAGTTTTCACTGATTATGTGCAGGGGGGAAGGGGAGACGGGTGTGGGTACATGACGAAAGTCTAAAATTGATGGGTGAAGTAGACGTGATCATATTTAGATAAGAAGAATCCTATATTGAAGTCCAGTTGAGGCTCATCGTATAAGAAGTGTTGGACTCCATCTGTGAGGCAGGATTGACACCCAACCCAAAAAAGTGTTGCTAATGCTGGGCATACACTCTACAATTATCTGTCAGATATCTGTCCAATCTGGCTGGTTGGAATGAAAATCTGGTAATGTACTGGGAGCCAATAACAATTGACCATATGGTCTTAAACACTGGAAAATGGGCAAAAATGATGGGTCAAATTGGCTAAATTCATTTGATTTAACCAATTTATCTGGATGACAATTTTTGTCTGTTATTCAGAGTTTGTGAGCAAATGGTCGATTGTCATTTGCTCCCATACATTAACAGATTTTCATTTCAACCAGCCAGATTGGACAGATATCTGACAGATAATTGTATAGTGTAATGGTACATACACACAGTCAGATTTCCCTGGTTGATTTGAACGATAACGACATCGATATATCGTTATACCTCAAATCGACCAGTTTCTGGCCCCTTCAAACGACCAAACAATGGTCGATGCGCGGACACGGATGGTCGATATCGACCATCACCTGTGAATGCAGGCCAACCTGGTCGATATCGACCAGGTTAGCCTGTTTACTATAGGGACCCGCGATTGTTGATCGCAGGGTCGTTATAGTAGTTGGGGGGTTGATGCATGTGTTGGATGTTCGATATCAAACATCCAACACATGCAGGAAGATCAGATAACGATCGTTATCGTTATCTGGTCGTCTCCAAGTTTGACCGAGTGTTATGCCCAGCAATAGGGATGGAAATGGTGAGGTAACTTGGATACACCATAGGCAGAAATGATAAAGCCCCAACTTAATAAAACTGATGCAATACAAACCAAAACTGATAACGACCCCTAAATAAGAAGTAGGAATCACCAGGCAGTATAGAAACTTTATACTCAATTTTGCCACCATTGCTGTCCCTTTATGATATTTTATGTCATACATAAAAATAGAATGAAAATGAAATAAAATTAACCTTTCAACATGTTATTCAAGCAATGACATTTAGCTGAGTAAACAAATTAGCATAAATAATGCACAAACAGCAATAAATAATGGATGGTTTCCACAAAATACTCTAATATGCAGTGAGCTACATTACCGCTGAAGGCAAAGAAAGTGATAGAAGCTCAAAACCGCAGACCTTATGAGTGATAAAATAAAATTAGCATTTTATTAATGCACATACACATACATAAAAGGTTCATAGGAAAATAATGAAACTGTCACAAGCCACTGCACTGATAATGCTGTGCGAGGCGAACGCCGGGCCAGCGTTCGTTGATACTCCGCCTACCTCCTGTCCGTCATTCTGAGACTGATCCGGATTGGCTCCTGCGTCCATATCCTGCTGCTGTGAACACTGCTCCGATGCCGGTGATAGCGTTTTCACGTGTTTCCGGTTGTGGCCAGTCTCCTGTTTGTTCAGTCGAGTTCCAGTCTCCTGTTTGCCTTATTTCTTGTCTGCCGTTTGTCCCATCCAGGCTGCACGGTCCGCATAACACCTGCTGTTTGCCGCTTGTGTCATCTAGGCGGCACGGAGTGCATCTCTGCTCCCAGCCGCGTGTGTCAACCCGGTGGCACAGAGTGCACTCACAGTCCTGAGTGCGGAATCCAGCGTCTTGTGTCAACTTGGCGGAACTGGTCGCACTTCAGTGTTCAAAGTGCGCAATCTAGCATACGAACGCCAGTGTCAACCCGGCGACATTGGCCACACCTCAGCATCCAAAGTGCGCAATCCAGCGTACTCACGCCAGTGTCAACCCGGCGACATTGGTCGCACTTCAGTGTCCTAAGTGCCCAATTTAGTATACCGATGCCTGTGTTAACCCGGCGACTTAAGCCGCATCTCAGCGTTATCAGTTGCAATCCGGCGCACCAACGCCAGTGTCAACCTGCCAAGACATACCAGCCCTCAAGGATGCCCCACAGCCCAAAGGCTGCATCTTGCTCTCGGCTCACAGGCAGCAACCAGCCAAGACATACCAGCCCTCAAGGCTGCCACACAGCCCAAAGGCTGCATCTAGATCTCGGCCCACAGGCCGCAACCAGCCCAGACATACCAGCCCTCAAGGCTGCCACACAGCCCAAAGGCTGCATCTAGATCTCGGCTCACAGGCCGCAACCAGCCAAGACATACCAGCCCTTAAGGCTGCCACACAGCCCAAAGGCTGCATCTTGCTTTCGGCTTACAGGCCGCTACTAGCCAAGAGTTTAACACTCAAGGTTGCTACATGGCTCCAAAGCCGCACCGTGGGTACGACCTTCAGGTCATTGTCTGCCAAAGAGCGTCACCTCTTAAGACCGTGTTCAGCCTTAATCCGCCTGACTAACCCTCTGATTCCTAACAGAAACGACATGTGTGCCAAATGGACACTTTTACCAGAAAACAGACTAGGTGAGCTTAGCTGTTTAACAAAGATACTCTGGAAATCTCTGCTGGCTCTCCCAAATCTGCAACTTGGATTAGTGGTATAATTTTCAGTTGTATTATTGAATTATGAATTCTTTGGGAGTGGATATGGATGGCAGTCATTGGCTGTGAGAGCAGGGACTCACCATTACTTATGCTGGGCATAAATAATACAATTATTTGGGCGATCTGCCTAATATCAGTGGATCGCCCAGATAATTGTACTATGTATTTGCGCAACCAATCACAAAATATCAATCTGTCAGCATGTCCGTCAGATACAAAATTTTTGGAGTTACAAGTCGACTGCATCGATCTGTGTATACGCTGCAGCAGCCGACCGATGGACATTTCTTCTGTTCCTTCACAGGGGAGGAACAGGGAAATGTCTCTTCCCCAGCGAAGGAAAGCCAGATATCGAATGGTCATACATTTTGACATATCTCACCGTCAGTGGTGTAACTAGTATATTTGGAGCCCAGGGAAAGCAAAAAATGAAGCCCCCCCAAGTTCGGCGCGTGCACCAAACAATGGGCATGGTCACACCTGTGAAACCGTAACGCAGGTGTCCTAAGGCGAGCTCAGGGAGGACAGAAACCTCCCGTGGAGCAGAAGGGGGAGTGGTTACTAGAAAATGGGGGGGTGTCAACATGACACAGCACCATTTCTTGTCACTCTGGTAACATTCCTTTCCATTGCACCTTAATACCCCCAGTAGTGCCTCTTATGCAATGTTTCCAGCAGCAGTGCCCCTTATGCAATGCTTCCTGTTGTAGTGCACGTTATGCAGTGCCCCGAGTAGTAGTGCCCCTTATGCAATACCATACCTCCCAACAGTCCCGCATTCAACGTGACAGCCCCATTTTTCTGGGACTGTCCCGCTGTCCCACCCGCGGGCCACAGTGGGAGGGAAGTTGGGGGAAGTTTGCAGTGCAAGAATAGATGCTGTGCGCATGTGCACAGCATCTATTCACAGTACTGGGGGAAGCCCGGGGCAGGCCAGCATCTCAGAGATGCTGGGCATGCCCCTTAATGATGTAAACAGGGGCGTTTCATCAGGAAATGCCCCTTTACTATCAGGCCATGCTGCTTTTCAGACGCGCGGGCCTCGGGCGCGCATAAGTCCCGACTCTCCGGGTGCAAAAGTTGGGAGGTATGCAATACCCCCTGTTGTAGTACAAATTATGCAGTTCCCCTTATGTAGTGCCCCTTATGAAGGGCCTTCTTATACATACCTCCCAACTTTTGAAGACAGGGAGGTGGGACCCTTCGCGCACGCCCAAAAAGGGGGCGTTGCTTCCCGAGAAGCGGCGTGGCTTCCCAAGAAGGGGGCGGGACATCTAGGAAACGGGGCAGAGCTGCGCGGCAACCCCCGTTTACGTCACTATAGGGGACGTGCCCAGCACTCTCCGAGATGCTGGGCAGCCCCCCAGGCCCTTCCTACACTAGTGAACAGAGGCCGTGCGCATCGCACGCCATCTGTTCACCTTCTGCACACCCGCTGCTCTGCTATGCAGAGCAGCGGGTGTGCTCTCCCCAACTTCCCCCCCACCGCGGGACACTGTGGTCCGCGGGTGGGACAGCGGGACAGTCCCATAAAAACGGGACTGTCCCGCTAAATGCGGGACAGTTGGGAGGTATGTTTATATAGCGCTCTACCCTCCAACATGACCCGTTCCATTAGGTACAAAATGCTCTGCTCCTGGACTTCCCACCTAATGTACAGTATGATTGCAGTCACCTGTGTTGAGCTAGGTAATTGATGAGAAAAGTGTTTCAGCACAGGTGTCTGCGATCATAAATTAAGAGGAAACTCCAGGAGCAGAGTGTTTTGTACCTAATGGAACAGGTCATGTTGGCGGGTCTGCAGTGCCCCTTATGAGTGCCCCCAGTAGTTCCCTTTATGCAGTGCAGCCAGCCAGTAGTGCCCCTTACATATACCTCCCAACATTTGACTACAAGCAGTTGGGACATCTGCGCACAGGAGGCGTGCGCTCCCGAAAAAGGGGGCGTGACCTATACGGAAGGGGGTGTGGCTTAGTGGTAAGCCCCTTTTACATCACTAAGGGGCCTGCCCAGCATCTCCGAGATGCTGGGCTGCCCCCGTGCTTCCTCCCCGTACTGTGAATAGATGCTGTGCGCACAGCATCTATTCTCGCTCTGCTCTGCATACACGCTGCTCTGCTTTGCATACACGCTATGCTCTGCTATGCAGAGCAGCGGTGTATGCTTTCCCCAACTGGCCCCCCACCACGGGACACTGCGGCCCGCGGGTGGGACAGCGGGACAGTCCCATAAAAACAGGACTATCCCGTTAAATTCGGGACAGTTGGGAGGTATGCCTTACATACAGTATATAACACAAAGACACACACATAAAACAAAATACTTACCTGAATCCCTGCCCCTATTTAATGCCAATATTTCATGGGGACTGCATGTAGTATACTGCCTACGAAGTACCAGGGCTTTACAGATCTTATAAAGGCGTTTTGCATTTTTAAAATCCTCTGAGTGCTGCTGTTTGTTTGAAACGCTGGACTGTATATACTGTAAGCCTCCATCAAATAAACATAAGTATGATTTCAGAAGTTTATTTGTGTATTATATGTTAAGTAGGTAGTTTACTTAAAAAACATAGAAACATCGGTTAACATCGGTTAACATCGATGTTCCAGAACCAATGTTTTTGACTAAACAATGTTTTGTATCCAATGTTTTCTTTCGATGTCCCATAAGCCTACACTACTGTATGTACGTGCACAGGAGGAAGTGACACCATGCTGTATTATACAGTCTGACACATCTCATAACATAGATCATAAATAAACCGGAAGTGTGCAGAGCAGTAAACTCACCGCAAGGACAGGGTGTCGCATTGCATTGTGGGCCTTGTAGTTCATGGACTGACATATGCCTTAAGGAGGAAAGGAATGACTCTGAGAAGACACTACATATCCCACGAACGTCTCAGGAATCGATGGCTGAGTGTATTCAATGCTGTCACTGTGCTGCAACCATTTAAACCTGTGTATGATGGGGTAGGTGCAAGTTATGATAATTGTCAGTTAAAGTATGTTTTATAATGGAATATAGTAGCTGAGTTGTTGTTTCCCTTTATTATATGCCAAGTCCTTTGGTTCCCATGCATTAATGACAATTTTGCAATCGCAGCTTCTCTGTATGTTTGTTACACTCACCTGTGTTTGTCTACTACATGTGCAAGCAGCATGCATTCACTTAGTTATTATAGAGATCTGTGCAAGCAGCATGCATTCACTTAGTTATTATAGAGATCTGTGCAAGCAGCATGCATTCACTTAGTTATTATAGAGATCTGTGCAAGCAGCATGCATTCACTTAGTTATTATAGAAATCTGTGCAAGCAGCATGCATTCACTTATTATAGAGATCTGATAAAATAAGCTGAACCCTTCCTAAAGCCTTTGTCATTGGATTGTATATCTTTGCTCATAGAAGTACAGTACATTTTATAACTGCAATATATAACTGCTCTCTGGAATAGGATAAGCAATAATAACTCTGATATGAGTGTGAACTCGAGCAAATCTCCCCTTAGGGCTGCCAGAAGATATTACGCCAGGACAGGGGTCGTGAAAAATGTCTGCACTCTTGTCAGCAGAAAGTGTCTGGGCTCCTTCCCAAAGAGCGCCTACAGTCACCTCAGGCTGAACATGGACATTTTAAGGAACATTGTGTGCCAGGTAATCTGCCTACAAAAACAATTCTTATATTATTTATTTCAATAAATGCATTTTCCACGGGGAGCAGATTCATATATTTTTTTCCAATTAGACACTGCAAAACTTGCCCTAGACGTGATAAGATACCTAGTTCGGGGTCTCATTGGGCAACTGTCTGACTTTCAATGGATACAGATACATGGGTCTCATTTACTAACGAGTTTTATCACCAAAATGAGTGATAAATGTCACCATTGGTCCAGGTCAGGCGATTGGCTCGAAAAGCCGTTTTCGAGTGTTTTAGGTAAAAACTTTTCGCCGATGACGTCATTGTCTCCTGTTTTGACTTTACTCCGTATTCAATTTGGAAGACTTTCTGCCTAGGCGGAAAGTCAATGCAATGTAATAAGCAAACAATATTTGCCTATGAATAGCAGGTGGAAAAAAAGTGCAGCATTGGGATTTTGGGGTGCAACGTTGTGGGAACCCCCATGCAGCCTTCAGACAGTCCCCCAAACGGAAACTCTGTCAAAATGTAAAAAAAAATAACACGTAAGGACACCCAAAAAAATCACTTTGAATTTGGGGGCGAAAAAAAAAATGTTGGGGGACGAAGTTAAAAACTAGCAAACTTGACTCAGGTGGGGTCCCCAAGTATGTCTCAGGTGTTTTTATCATTCCAGGTGCTTGCGGCAGGTGGATTTTTCACGATTTTTTTAACTTAACTTTAGCAACTTTAAAATATGCTGACGCCCATTTTCAAGTACCCCAAATTTGCTGGGATAAGTTATTTTCAGCAAAAAAAAAACAGAATACTATTCTTCACCACTTATACAAAAACACATTTTAGCACCTATTGAGCCCGTTTAAAAACACCAAATACCTTTAGCAAGCCAAATTGGGGGGTACCATAGCTAACCCCTATGTCAGAGCATCTTTTCGGGGGTGTAGGGCTGATTTCCCCAAATCTGACAGCACTTTCCGCTTGTTTAAGTTTCGCCGGGTCCCGTTTTCGCCTACTTTCAAATTGAATACGGCGATACGCGGGCACACGTGCGATACTTTTCCGCCTGCAAAACAGGCGAAGTAGGCGAAAAATCCGGTTGGTGAAAAAGTATCGCGGCTCGCCTCAAATTGAATACGGGCCTATGTATGATAAATGGTGCTCCAGCCAATCAGCTCCCAACTGTCAACTGTTAGAAAAATGACAGTTGGGAGCTGATTGGCTGGAGCACCATTTATCATACACCGTGACATTTATCACTCGTTTTGGTGATAAAACTCATTAGTAAATGGGGGGATAGCGCCAATCGCCTGACCTGGACCAAAGAGATACACACTCCAATCTTAATGTAATAAATTTTATTTATGATCAAAAAGACAACATGTCTTAATGTGCAAATTAGCACAGATGAGCTAAAATATTCCTATATCGATGTCATATTTAATGTGCAATGGCATTAACAGATAGTAAATAATGAAAGGAACCAGTTTGCAATTAAATAACTATAATCAGCTATATAGATGCATAAATATTGACAATATATAGATAATAAAAATAAAATGTACGAATCACTAAAAACAAATTATATATTAATAAAATAAAAATAAATTGGAATTATGATCTTAAACCTTCTTTCACATATGTAATATTGCGCAATATTGTTGTATCATCCATAAAGGGTAGGAATGAAAAAAAGGGTCTCTAATTAGCTCTAGAGTCTTTTCGTTTCCTATATGCTGTGATAGATACTATGTATCAAGGAAAATTAAATGAATCAAGGTAGCGTTCCAATTATACAAAGTAGGCACACGGGGTGCACCCCTGATGGCTCTTTAGGGGAAATAGCAGTGTACTCTCCTTAACCCTGAACGGGCAAGTTGCTCCGGTAACAATAGTCACGTTTTTGTGTTGTGGGGCACTCCATGATCCTCCAGTTGTGGATAAATTTATAAGTGCAGGACTATGATATTAGCTGTAATGGCTGGTTTATAGATGAGCGTGGCCCAAGGCCCGTAGTGTGTATAGCAGTCCGCTCACCTGATGAGAATATGGCATCAATTGACAGGCTCCGTAATGGCCCCCTCAGTCAGTTAAGTCCCTTGGATAGACATCCGCTGCACATCGGCTTACCATAGGACACTGTCTGACGCTGCTCGTGGAGGCCGCTTTGCGACCAGCCCGGCAGCTTGCACTCAGCTGACAGCTCTCCCGTCCCGGGCTTCAAATTGCACCCGGAGGGGGGCATAGGCAGGGCGAACACACGGAGCAACTCAGTCCTGGAATCAAACTCCACTGGTAGGATGTCAAGTTGTATTATGACAGTACACAAAGTTTTCCTTGCGGCATCAGATGTGTAAGCTGAGGACAGGGACACCGTTAATGCGTTTCTTTGTCTGCGAGAATTTCTTCAGAAGGACTGAGTCACCAGCGGTAGCGATAACTGCTGTCCCTGCGAGTGACTTTCCCGACATATTGGAGGAGTCTTTCACATTCTTGAAAGACTCCTTTGGGGAAATCTGACACTGCGCATGTGTGTAGTGTCACTTTCTGGAACCGGCTGCAGGAGAGGGATTGGAATATCTCTCTCCTGCAAGTAAAGCCACCATAGGCTTATGGTGCGTACACACGGTAAGATTAAAATGAACAATATCGATCATATCGTCATCGTTCATATCGTGCATTTTTCAGTGCCTCCAACCCAACGACCTGCGATGTGTGTGCACGTATGGATGATAAAGATATCGTCCATTGCCCGTGCATGCAGGCCAACCCGGATCGATATCGACCAGGATACTATAGGGACCACTAGCCGTCGTTGGTGGTGTGCTGGATGATCATCCACCACACCCAGGAGATTGTTCAACACTATCGTTATCGTTGCCTATCGTCCCATGTGTATGCACCATAAAAGCTGTTTACACCATCTGAAGACGATGTTAACTAATGAGGCCAAACTTTGAAAAGCTTTGCTTTTTTGAGTTTGGTACATAGGGGGTCGGATCCTAGTCCCCATTGATAATGGGGACTTCAGTTTAAAACACTAATTAGCCTTCATATTCTATGAAATATCCTGCATTAGGCTATTGGTACATAGCAACAATTAAGCAGAAACTGCAGATTCTACATCATTTAATGAAAAAAAGTGATTAATATATTGGCCGCCTTAATGTCAGTAGCAAGTTAAATTAATATATGTAAGAGACACCTACCTGTAATAACATAATAGCAGACCTTAGGCATTATAAGCTATAACAAAGTAGGAAGGAGGCTGCTAGTGAAGGCTTGGAGGTGCACATGTGACCCCAGAGCTGCCTGTTGTCCATCACTGCCCTAGACAAAGAAAAGCTCATTTTTGATTGGTTGTTGATCTTCAGTGCAATGTTAGTAAATGAGCCTAATGACAATGTTTCACTATAACAGATTTGCTAGACCAAATGCATTACACAACGAGAACATAACTGTCTTGGGTGCAAAAAAGAAATAAAACTCAAAAAGGTATAAAATATAATGAAATCATCCAGTGAATAAGAGTCTTAGAGAAAGAAATCTCTTGTAAAGAGGAAAAAGCTACAATGACCTGCGCTTATAATTCACTATAATCAGAGTGAGTTGATTATAGTAAATTACTTATTAAGGAAACGTTATGTACACATTATATGCACCAACAATAATACAATATATAATATCAAACTGTTCAAGAGCATACAATATACAATAAAATAGGATTCTCCTCTATAACCTATACTGAAAAAATAACAACTTTCTACTCAGTCTGTAAAGGAGATTTTTATTTCCGAATTGGGTCCCACAAGTGTGACACATGTGATAATTGTATGGATATACTCTAAACATTGGCTAGGGTCGGGTTGGGTACAGGATGCCGGTGCTCAGGATCCCGGTCGTCAGATTCCCGATGCTGGCATCCCCATCCCTCCCTCCCCACATCCTTAACCCAGCCCCCCCAGTGCCTAACCCTAACCCCAGCATTTACCGTTGGGATGCCGTTGCCCAGGATCCCTACAGCCGAGATTATAACTACATCCTCAATGGTCATCTCTTCTGCCTTTGACATAAATTAGGATTTACAGACTTTCTGAATATTATTGTGTTTTAAGTATAGGGTTTTGCTTTGTAAATAACTGCTACTTTAAAACATTGGGCAGTCTCGCCTTGGGACTTGCTCATGCTTGAGGTCCGCGGCCTTATTACATACACCCCAAGGTATTAAAGGAGAAACCAATTTTATGGTATGCTTTGAACAGTTTGATACTGAATATTGTATTATTGTTGGTGCACATTATGTGTACAATAACATTTGCTTAATAATTAATTCTAATCCACTCACTCTGAGAGATATTCTTAACATTCATACAGTGAATTATAAACTCAGGTCATTGTTTTTTCACATGCATTATAGCCCTAGTTTGGAAACCACACTGTTGTTAATGTTGTGTTTTATTTTTCTTATATGAAATACCATTATTCATAATTACCCAAAGCCCTGGCCATTAAAATGTAAACCTTATGGGAAAGAGGGAAATTAGATTCATTTTTGTTATTTAATTCATCTTTTAGGAACATATCTCACTAGGGCCAATTGTATTATTTCTTAATTTTTTTTTTTCATTGACTTTGAAGTGCTCTAAGCACATAGGTGTTTGGCAGTTCATGCTGTGTGCATTTTACATCTAGCTTACATCAGTACTAGTGAGAATCGCAGCAGCTGTGTGAGTCTATGCTTCTCTATAAATATCTATTTCTCTTTTCTCTGATAAAGAGGTTCCCAAACATTACATCCATGCCATCCATTATAGTCCAGATTTTAAGGATATCCATGCTTTAGCACAGGTGTCCTAATTAGAACCTCAGTCAATTTAATTTAACCATCTAGGCTTAAGCATGGCTATCTTTAAAACCTGGAATATAATGGCGGAGTTTGGGAAGCTCTGCTCTAATATATTTCTTTCCTCAGAAAAACACCAAATTCAACAAAGTTTGGACAAAACATTCCAAGTCTTCCATCAGCTACGTAAATGGAAGAATTTATCTTGCTAACTTCGGCTGCTGTTACAGCAGGTAAATAATTCCTATGTAATATAATTATGGACCCTCTAAAGCCATGGCCAAAAGTTTGGAGAATGACAAGTATTGGTTTTCACAAACTTTGCTGCTTCAGTGTTTTTAGACCTTTTTGTCAGATGTTACTATGGTATACTGAAGTAACATTACAAGCATTTCATAAGTGTCAAAAGCTTTTATTGACAATTACATTAAGTTTATGCAAAGAGTCAATATTTGCAGTGTTGACCCTTCTTTTTCAAGACCTCTGCAATTCGCCCTGGCATGCTGTCAATCAACTTCGGGGCCACATACTGACTGATGGCCGCCCATTCTGCCTAATCAATGCTTGGAGTTTGTCAGCATTTGTGGGTTTTTGTTTGTCCACCCGCCTCTTGAGGATTGACCACAAGTTCTCAATGGGATTAAGGTCTGGGCAGTTTCCTGACCATGGACCCAAAACTTCGATGTTTTGTTCCCCAAGCCACTTGGTTATCACTTTTGCCTTATGGCAAGGAGCTCCATCGTGCTGGAAAAGGCATTGTTATGGTGCATACACACGGTCCGATATGTAAGATGAACGATTTGACCAATGATTTGAACGATTGAACAATTTCAGACAATATTAAAATTAATGGAATCGTCCAAATCTGACTGCACACACATCAGATGTCCGATATCGTTATCTGACAAACGGGAACGCGCATCATTCATTGTTGCAGTCACAGATGTCAGATTTTCTTTTAGATTTGAACGATTTTTACAATCATTATCGTTCAGATCTGACAGAAAATCTCACCGTCTGTATGCACCATTAGTCACCAAACTGTTCTTGGATGGTTGGGAAAAGTTGCACTTGGAGGATGTTTTGGTACCATTCTTTATTCATGGCTATGTTCTTAGGCAAAATTGTGAGTGAGTCCACTCCCTTGGCTGAGAAGCAACCCCACACATGAATGGTCTCAGGATGCTTTACTGTTGGCATGACACAGGACGAAGACTTTTGGAGGATGGCCTGGTGTGAAGAAGGGCAGTAAAGAAGCAACTTCTCTCCAGGAAAAACATCAGGGACAGACTAATATTCTGCAGAAGGTACAGGGATTGGACTTCTGGGGACTGGGGTAAAGTTATTTTCTCTGATGAATCCCCTTTCAGATTGTTTGGGGCTTCTGGAAAAACGCTTGTCCGGAGAAGGAAAGGTGAGCGCTACCATCAGTCCTGTGTCATTCCAACAGTAAATCATCCTGAGACCATTCATGTGTGGGGTTGCTTCTCAGCCAAGTGAGTGGGCTCACACACAGTTTTGCCTAGGAACACAGCCATGAATAAAGAATGGTACCAAACAATGAGAACAAAACCCACAAATTCTGACAAACTCCAAGCTGTGATTAGGCAAGAATGGGCGGCCATCAGCCAGTATGTGTCCCAGAAGTTGCTTTATCGGCATGCCAGGGCGAATTGCAGAGGTCACTGTAATATATGAATTTAAATTGAAATGGGGCGAACAGAATGTATAGATACAGAAGATGAAATATATAAATAAAATGGTATGAAATAAAATAAGATAAAAGTAAACTAAAAATAAAGTTAACTAAAAATAAACTAAAATAAATAAAAGTATAGATGTTTATTTTAGCTGAAAAAAACAATTGGCCGGGTATGTTTATAGCTCCTCAGTGAGTGGGTTCCGGGAGCCGGGTGCCGGGGATGGGACACTAGCGCGCGGAGTCCGTGCTCTATGGTAGGGATGCAGCAGGTTTCTTAACTGTCCCTATACTACCTTCAGTCCTTTGGCAGCGGTTCTTTCTGTTTGTTGACGGTTCCTCTGTTCCCGCACTGGGATGATCCTGTTCCCGCACTGGGATGATCTTTCCCCCTGCGATGTTGTCCGCTGAACCGGAAGTCTTGAGACAGCCCTTCCGGGTGGGTGGTATTGCGGCTCCCAGGTATTTTTTGTTTACTTTTATGTTATTTAATTTTATTTCGTTCCATTTTATTTATATATTTCATCTTGATCTATACATTGTTTGCCACACTTCAATTTAAATTCATATATTACAGTGCACATTTACTTGATCTACTCTACTTCTCTCAATATACATATATTCATTTCCTCCCAATACACTTCATGTACATCCCTTCTCCACTCATTCATCCCCACACCATAATCACACACACCTTACATGAGGGCGCTCTATTTACGTCAGTATACCAGAGTAACATCTGACAAAAAGGTCTAAAAACACTGCAGCAGCAAAGTTTGTGAAAACCAATACGTGTGTCATTCTCATAACTTTTGCCCATGGCTGTACATACAGGTGCGCGTGGGTATTACAGAAATCTTAAGATCCAACCAAAATGTTATACAGGTCCCAAGTTCAGTAAATTGACAAACAATGATTTAATAATCATAATATCAATAAACACAAGTAACATTAATCATGCCGTAGTCGGTATGTCAACATTCAAACTGTTGACAGTAAAAATATCAACATGTTTAAAATGTTGACGCATGAAACTAGGGTTAGGTTGCAATTATAGTTAGGGTTATGCTAAAATATATACATAATAAACAGATCGACATTCCCAATATGTCAACATTATGGCGCTGACTTAATGAATGTCGACAATTCATACCACACCCCTGTAGGCATATTCTTTTAGCCTACTTTATCAAAAATGTGCTGTGAAAGCTAAATATACATATACACTGTATGATAAATGTAATCAGAATAATGTACATGACCTGAATATTAGGCTTTGTTTGTATTTGTACTCAGTATAGCTTCAAAACCACAACAGTTGTATGAGATGCCGAGATGTTTAAAGTCAGAAAAAATTGAAGATGCGCTTCTGTGTGAGTGCCCATTGGTGAGTACTGATAATTAGGTTTAATTGCTTATCTCTAAAAGGTAAACATTGTATCAGAGGTTGATTGACTGTCTTGAGCCCTTTGTAGTACTCTAACCAGTGGCATATCTATAATGTGTGCACACCCTGCACCTATACAATATACTCACCTCTCCGGAGTCTGGCATCGGTGCTGCAGAAATCACATGGCGCAACTGCCATTTTTCCGGAGACATGCGCATACTTAGTAGACTCTAGCACAGTGCCAGTGTCTACTCTCAACTGCAGTACGAGAGAGGAGGGGGCCTGCATGGAGACTGCACACGGGCCCCTCCTCTCTTAAACCGCTTCTGACTCTACTACATATAGGCTGAATCCATTGCTGGCATCTGCTTAGTATGTAGCTGGCATAAGTTTAAGCAACACATTCATATTCCACTAAGCTTTGTTTACATACATCTCATTTGCACAGGAGCCTAATGCTGGGTACACACTGGTCGATATATTGGTAGATCAATTTATCGGCCAATATATCCGCTGGCCATCGGCCAGTGTGTACAGGCGATCTGTCTGTGCACAGCGTCGTTCACAGACATATAGCATCGGCTGTGCTGCACAGCCGATGGACAGATATGTTTGCAGACATATCTGTCCATCGGCACGTGTGTACGGGCGGTCAGCAGAACGCCCGTACACACACAGCGGCAGCCGTGGTGAGGGGGTCGGCCCCGACCTGCCTCCCTGCCAGCTGGACCCACTACAGCCGAATAGATGATGGCTGTTCAGTTTGTATGAATGACCATCATCTGCAGATATATCTTTCTGGTGTGTACCCAGCTTAACACTCTGGAGAAAGCCAATTACACAGCGCTCCTCTGTGACACTGCATGGCTCCTCTGTGACACTGCATGGCTCCTCTGTGACACTGCAGGTAAATTGCACTACACAGGTCCCTCAGTGGATTTCAAAACTTGCTGGATAATGTTCTTTCCAATACAAACTTGCAACTGATACCACTTTCAGACAGAAAATGCCAGAAAACCCGGATTTTCCTGACTTTTGCGTACTGGGTTGTTTTGCCATTCTCTATCTGTACCCCCCTTCAGACAGAAGAGCAAATTACCAGGTTAAACATTTCAACCCGGTAACTTGGTGATTTACACAGGTATTTCTTCTGTCTGAAAGGGTCAACCCAGGACTAAATTCCCGTGTCTCCGACCCTGGTCAATTCCTGGGTTGAAGTCCCGGGAATTTAGACCTGGGATGACACTATCAGACAGAAAAAGGTCCCATGTAAATCAGCAAATTACCGGGTTGAAATGTTTAACCTGGTAATTTGGATTTCTGTCTGAAAGGGGTATAATTCAGTTATCCATGCAAATAACACATCATTATGTTAAATTACAGGTGTGAGAGTTTCTCCAAATCAGTCTACTATAAACCTATGGGGTCTGCACATTAAATGCAGTAGAGTCTATTTTACTTTCAGTGATTTAGAATGGGTGAGTACATGGATTTGATATAAACCTAGCACATGTGTGGAGCAGTTCTGGGCCCCATATTACCTGCTTTATTACAATCCATCTCTTGCATGTATACAGGGCCTGATTCAGACCCAGTCGCCTCCCCCAAACGCCTGCAGCCTGTCAATCGGGGGGCACTGCAAGCAGTCACTCAGCACGTGCTCCGCACATGTGCAGAACTGGTCATTAGTATGTGCAGATGCCCCAACATCAGATTTGTACGTAAACCATTGAGTTTGCATACAAATCCGAATCAGGTCTATAGGAACCAATGAGTTAAATCTAGAAACCGGGGAAGACGTGCTTCCATTATCCTCAAGGACTCCAAGCTTAGTCACCACATGTACTTATGAATATTATGGTGCAGATGTTTAGTGCTTTAGAAAAGTGTTCAGCCCAAATTCTTTTTTTAAATAATTGTTTTAACAATAAAATTTTACATCTTGAAATTTTTATTTTTGAGAATTAAAATTTGTGACTGTGATTGATCAAACTGCAATGCCAATTCCCTCCCAGGGGTGGAGCCCGTACACACGATTGAGCTATATTGTACCTGTGCAGACGTTATTGCCATTGGTATTTTGTTCTGAGGTAAATTTATATCTCATATATATTGTGCATTTATACTAATGTGTTGTTTGGTCTCACTTTTCAGGGGGAACCTCTTTCTCAAGTGTCTGATTACACCTCCTCACTAATAGCTGTTACTGGTCACAACTGGCTGCTACGTATTGCAGCCGACACTGGGGAAACATTGCAGAAGGCCTACCTGGGGTCATACAGAAAATTTAGGTGACTGAACAGAATGTTTCTATGAAATATAACACAGCCTTGCTGCACCCACAGCCCCATCTGTTCCTAGGTTGTCACCGGCCATCAAACCACTGTTAGATTTCCACTGAAGCAAAATTGTTAATAGATTGCTAGCCCCTCGCCCCAAATCGTGTACGGATTGCCACTCTTTGACAATCTCTGTGAATGTTTCTAATGTTCATGATCATTTACTGTATTGCTATATCTATGTACTGTACCTCCAAAGACACCCACTCTGCGTGAGAGATCTGTTTCCGGCCTTTGGTGCCTCCAGTGATTGTTGACCTCTTATCCAACATGTCACCGTTGAGAAGTAAGCAGCGTAGTGCGCCCTGCAGCCATTAGAAACCCAGATGTACAGATAAATGCAGACAGGCCATAAGCGTGTATGCTTCTGCCTGTGTCCCCATATTTTTAACCTATGCAAGCTACCCCTGCCTTCTAACTGACTGCGGTCACAGAACTGGTTCGGGGCTATTAGTCCTATGATGGCTGTTTCTGGGATCTGTGTGGGGAAGCTTTCTGGGGTTAATTAAAATACACAAAGAATATTCAGCAGCTGACAATCACCGCAGTGGGCTAATGAGGCAATATTTTTTCTAGTTAATAAAGCAAATTAGTCCTAATGTAGTGTTTGTTAAAAGGAGGAGGTGATGGACACTGTGTACAACACTAAAGGCACCTTTTGGTATTGTGCCCATGTCATTTGTTTAATAAGAATGGACATTACAGCAAGAAGTTATATGATCTTATAAAGCGTAGCAGGTTTTGTAGGCTGGGGCTATTGTGATGGCATGTCGAGGTCTGCATGGAGGCACAATTACGGAATATATAGAGCAATGGAGAAACTACTGGATGCATCATTTACCCTGTATGGATGTATGAAGTGACCATATGGGTGTATGGCGCATATATATCACAATATATTGATGTATGGTAACATTACAGACCTGATGAATTGTGGCGTTATAGGTCCCCTTGCAGTCACCTCTCACCAAGCATTGCTGCATAACATTTCATTGGGAAGTTACCAGAGAAGACAGCATGGACTAGAGCCGGGGTGGGACTTCCAGGCAGATGCCGCTCCCTTACAGATGTGTCAGCATACAACTATCCTGAAATCCTGCTAAATAGCCCCGCTAGGCCCACCACGGACTTTGCGACTTAGCCGTGCCAAGAGTCTCGCCATCTTTTTCACAAAATATGCTTCTTAATCGCATGACTAATGTGGCAGTACCCTGATATTTCATTTAGCTTCAGTGTGCGACTAAGTTACTAATCTGTGTAAAAAGACAGAGGTCCGATACCAGTGACTCTTGTCACGTATCGTTATGCTTCATCTGCGACTTATATACCAATTCTTCTGTCATTATTCTGTGCCTGACGTTTTGTGTGACAGAACTTCATTTTACATTAAATATTTAAGTTGTTTCATACATTTTTTTTTTTTTCCAACAGGTACATTACCTGGGATGTCCCCCAGGAGACTCTTATAGTGAAGTCTGTCCAAAAGAACTGTGTCTCTGAACCCCAGCAGGTAATGTGTCCTGGTGCAGAGATACTGAACACCTCTATGCAGGGGAATGCACGCACTTAGAATTTGCTGCACTAATAAAATAATATGCAGTAAGTTCATGTCATTGTTTTATTGTACTTTTGTAGACTACGCAAACTTCGTGATGGGGCATCGCTTGATAAAGGCCTAGTACCGTTTTAAAAATAACCGTTCATGTTTTAATGTACAAATTTTTACCAGAACTACAACAGCAACTTTTTGTTTTTAAAGTAATGAATAGTGAGTACAAAAATTGCAGAGTGGATTGCAAAGTACCTTTAAAAAGAACGGACAGCAGGTATAGCAATAGCAGCAACCGTATTGAAGTGGCACTAGTGCATACTGTATATTGCTTTTTTTTTTTCTTTACATAGTAAGTTAAGTACTTTTTTTTAAACATGTATGTGCTTTATTTTTTACTTACCTGTTCACATACAAGTTATTGTGTCCTTTTCAAAATCTCTCTGGACGGCAGACCAGTTTAGCTGCCAGACACATACAAAGACTTAGGGGTATATTAAGATTTACTAAGCAGCGGTTAGTCAAAGATGATCAGCGGCTTTGATAACCTGATGGTTAGTCAATATGCCCCTTCTACTCTCAGCTTGTCATCTGATGCCAGAGGGCAGAGAAAGGAGGGTGAGGATTTGCAGTGCAGACAGGGCTCAGAGGTATGTTCCAAAGCCTCGCTGCTCAATACATCATTTGCCATGTGACTCTCTTGGTAGTCACATGACAGTGTTGAAAATAAACTGGGCATCATTATAAATCACTAATAGCAGCCTGAAGAAACAAACCAAGAAAAACAGTAATTACTAAGATTCTTCTTATACAGATGTGTCTTCATACGCCTAGCCTCAATACGCCATGTAGCGCGAGATGCCTGGCGCGAGTGAGCTTCTGGGTTCCGTGCTACTCTGCTTGTGCCGAGCATCTTTTTTGGCCAAAAAGGCATACTAGTTGCAAACGGGTGCGACAAACCGCTTCACGAGACTGCGCTGATTAATTTATTTTGCAACAGTTCTATATCTAGGAGCAACTGAATCTGTATACGTAGCATAGCGGACCTTGGAATCGGAAAAAGCAGCAGCCGCTGCATCATAGCACTTTGTATACAGATTCAAACTCGAGGTGACTACACACTAGACGGTTTTTGGAATGATATCCCCGATTCTGAAGCATCTAAACGACATATCGTTCAAAATCGTCTAGTGGGTATGCTCTATGTCGTTCGGTGCACGCTCCTGTGGGCTCGTCAGTCGCATCGCCAGGTTGGCCTGCATGTATAGCCGACCTGATGATGCTGCTGACGACCCCATGCATCGGAGTGTGGCAGGAGCCAAAGTATCGGGCGGTCGGGCACCGCATTGTCTAGTGTGTACCTGGCATTCGATATATCGGCCCATCGGTGGGGAGGGGGGCTTGGGGTTCGCATCCCTGGGTACAAACATCGTTAAGTGTGTACCCAGCTTCAGGCACACACAGATATACAAGTGTTGCATATCAAATTAATCAGTGGAGTCTTGTGAAGCAGTTTGCGACTAAGATGCATTTTTCGGGCGAAAAAAAAGTTTTAGATTATCTTCCTAGACAGGACAGAAACACATATAGATGATATTATTAACTAATTATACGTATTTCATTACATTATCTTTAACTCTTTCATATTTTGTGCTCTTCAATTGCTTATTTTATTTTGTCTTTCAGAGTGCGGTGCTGATTTACTTGGCAGTTTTCAACGTTTTTCCTCTCTCGTTAGTGGGGGTGCTAGAGATTGCTAAAAACGTAAGATGAGATTTATGCAGCATTGTGTTGAAAGGGAAATAATCACACTGCTAATAATTCCCTGTTCAGGGCTTTTAGTCAGTAATGTAACCAGATGAATGTATTAACTTTACGAGTAGCAGCATTGCATTTGATGAACCACCTATGTATTACATAGGGAACTGTTTTGAGTTAAAAACAGCATAAGTACTCTATTTACAGGCAGTGGTGCTCTACTGTATGACCACAAGGGGTCCCCGCACATCCAATCCTGCCTTTGTCCAGGAAACTTACATAATTTAGTTGTAATATTTTGGGGAAGGAATTTTTTTTTTTTTTTCTTCTTGGGAAGGATCGATTGATTCTGTTTTAGTTTTGTCGTCTCCACATTTTGTTATTAAACTCCTTTATTACCTTTTATTAATCATCAAATTTAGTTTTAGATCAGCAGCTATATAAGGTCAAAATTATCTATTTTTCTTGAGTAGATATTTGTGGAAATAATATTTCAAGATAAACCTATGGCTCCAACAGTTTCATGATTCTCACTGCCTGGGGTTTAAATATAAATGACTACAAATAGAGGTTGTCAGTATATTGCCCATGTGCCTTGAGAAAGCAGGCTTTGCACACACTAATCTGGGTGTGGTATAAGAGATAGACAAAAATTAGTTGGACAATGTCTAGATCTACCCCAGTTGTTAGACAGTCAATAGATCGACAGGTACAAAAGGTCGACATACTAAAGGTCGACATACTAAAGGTCGACATGTAAGAAGGTCAACAGGTACAAAAGGTCGACATGGAAAAGGTCGTCACGGAAATGGTTGACATTTTTTTTTTTTTTTGCGTAAATACCATTCGGCCCCTTGCGGGCTCGCTTCGCTCGCCACGCTGCGGGCACGGTGGCTCGCTTCGCTCGCCACATGGATTTATTCCCCCTCCATGCCCACTTGGATGGTAGGGAATGACGTTGGATGGTAGGGAATGACGTTGGACACTGGCTCATCTTAAGTGCCTAACCCTAAACCTAAAAAAAAAAAGTCGATCATTTTCGTGTCGACCTTCTTACATGTCGACCTTCTTACATGTCGACCTTTTGTACCTGTCGACCTATTGACTGTCTAACAACTGGGGTCGATCTAGACATTGTCTAACTAATTACTGTCTATCTACAGTCCGGCACCCCACTAATCTGATGTTGATCTAGGATTGTACAGTATGTATGTATTGTCACCCAGTCTGTCTAGTTGCGTTGGCATTTTTAACGTGGATCTAAAGTGTGGTATTTGCTGTGGATCTTTTTACTTGGCTCAGTAACAGGCTGTTGGTAGCACCTGATTGAACAAACCGTGCTGACAACCTTCATCTGCAGCAAAGTATTTCCAAACTTCAGACCTGGAGCCCTTAGTGCCAGGGGATTGCAGATTTCTTTTTAACTGCAGCGATCTCAGCCATGGATGAAAGGGGGCTTTAAGGAAAAATATTGATATTTCTTTTAATAGGCTCCAGGCCAAAAGGATCCTTGCTTAGACAATTTAATGGTGAGAAAGAGGCGCTCTCTAGTGTATTAACGAAGTTAAAGGAGAAGGAGGATATGGTAATGTGCGTGCAGCAAATGAAGAAAAATCAGGCTCATCAGACAAGTATCTCTTTGTAGAAACGGATATATCCCTCCACACTTTTTTCCAGATGACCATTCTAGGTGATAACTAGAGGAAGGGTGAGAGATTATACACTCCCTAGTGTATTACCTTTTATTTAAAAAGTAGAGGTAATAAATCTTATGCGTACCGCAGTCAGATGTTGTATGTGCACATATGGGTCTTTGCTGGAGTCCTGCAGGGCTTCCTTCCACTGGTCATCCAGTGTTATTACCAAGATGTACCTAGTATCATAGATTCTCATAAATCATTTTTAGTTCTCACTACCCAAAAATGTTATACCCAAGTGGATGCAAAGAATACAAATGCCAGTATCACGTATTTCTTTGCAGTTTCATATAACAAAATCGTAAATAAATAAAAAATATAAAATATCTTACATGTGGTCTTAGTCACCAGTTGGAACAAAGTACTGATGTCGCACTATACCCTCAACGCGTTTCGTCTCTTACGCCTTTTACTTCAGGCTGGACTTTCGTCAGGAGGATCTTTTTCTGGAGCCCAAAGCTCCTATTTATAGGGGAGAGGTTAATTAGAATGACCTTCTATGGCGTTTCCACCCATCTGTACGGCGACATCATGTTTAAACCTTCTGCGCATGCGCGGGATTTGTTAAACTCCGCGATGTTACCCATATCCTTTTTACACTCCATATTCCGGCAGTAATTTGGCCACATGCTAGCTCTTATATTAGCGCTTCGTCTGGGAATGGTGGACGCTATATTTATACATACAGCCCTTTATTCTAAGTGCCTTTTCATAAATACTAGAATATCTACAGCGGCGGCCATTTTAATGGAGACCATTTATATGGGCTATGTTAGCCGATGGACATTTTGACACAGAAGTCTCGATTGGTAAACCAGATATCTCCTAAAACAATTCCATAATTTCATTAAGGTGCAATATAAGGTAATTCAAAAAAGGTCATATTAAAATCTCCCTATTTAAGAACAACAGGATAAGAATACATATACAATATATAAAAACATGTATACAAAATATATATAAAAAACACTCTATAGGTTTCATTCATATTAAATGTTACATATATAAAAATAACACTCTATAGCTTTCCTGTAATAAATGTTACATATAAAATCGGCAAACCAAAAGTACCTGGTTGAAAAGAAGAGACACTGACTATATGTAGCGCTGATAGAGTACCCTTATATTGTGTGTGTGTGTGTGTGTGTGTGTATATCTATATTTAGTGTGTGTATATTTGTAGTTCAGGGTCCTTAGGGCTCCACAGGGAGGTGTAGGAGGGACTTTGAGGACCGGACACCAACAGCAAAGCTTTTCAATCCCAGGATGCTCCGGTCCTTCCCCCTATACCCCGCACGCTGCCTGAGGGCAACTCTGTTTCATTGGTGTCTGGCAGGAGCTGGATCACCGTTTTTACAGGGGGCTGCTATTAAGCAGCTCAAGCTTATGTTTATGATTTCATTTTAGTTTCATTTATTCTACTAATGACCAGCAGCACGATACAGTCCTTTAGACGTCTGCACTGCTGCTCCATCACCCCTCCACAGAGCCGTAACACCAGCCCTGAGGGGGACCTAGCTAGCGAGGCTCCCCGGATCCCAGACTGCAGCCGGGACAGCGTGTATGCGCAGTCTTGCTTCCCGTCTTAGGAGACAGACCAGAGGCGCTATTGTGAACACCGGTTTGTCCGGGACTCCACTAGACCACCAGGGCATTACAAGCACTGGCGCAAGGCATTTGTAAGGCCAGGGGTTAAAGTCAGCATAGGAGAGAAGGTGCTCTCCCTGCGGCCCCTCCCCCAGCTCAGGGCGACATTCCAATGCAGTCTTGCTGCTCCTCCCTCACCCACCGCCCCCTCTGAGACTCACGGCAGCCATTTTCTGCATTCAGGTCTCCGGGAACGCTGGGTCCAGTATCCCTGTATGCCTCTCCTAAGGGCCATGTTATACAGCGCTATAGCCTACCAGCCACTGCGGTCTGTATAGTTGATTTTAGTTCCCACTGCAGTTATATTGTATATTCTGCATTGTATGTGACTTATGCTAGCGCTGCTGTCTGTTTTCTTTTTCATATGACTGTCAGCTTATACCTTTCCTTTTCTTCTACTATAACCCTGGCACACTAAAGGTATGTACCTCACATCTCCATATATTTGTGAGGGCTATCACATACTAGTTATCGCTGTTGGTCACTACACTGTGCCATATTGTGTGTTACATTATTCTTGCAGCTATGTCTGGCAGAGGCAATACAGACAAGCAGCATGTTCCTTCCACTCTGGTGTCTTGTAAGTCCTGCTCAGCAGGCTTAACTTCAGAGGACCTCATTCAGGATGGTCTTTGTACATCGTGTTATACTGCCCCGGGCTCATCAGCCCCGGTTTTCTCTCTCAGGACCCACCCTGGGCTACTTTTTCACAGGTGCTGGCAAAAGTTGCGGACCATCTAACGGCCCATGTGGTGGCTCCCCCTATGGGATGGCCACAGCAGGTACTCCCTGCAAATCACTTGCCTCCCGCATCGGTAGACATACTTTCTACCTCAGTGCAGTCTAGCTTTTCAGTAAATGCTGTAAAAAGAGAGACCCTTACCTAGTAAACCTACTAAGTGTGCTGTGTTGTATTCCCAGTCCACCAAGCTATCAGGTTCTGATTTATCATCTGGGGAGGCAGAAGATGCAGACGTCTCTCACTGTAACTTTCCTTCAGGTGACAGAGATCCTCCCTCTAAATTGGATATACCTGCACTTGAGAGAGCTGTAAAATCTATTCTTCAAATAGAATAGACAGAACCTGCTCCTAAGGCAAAACAGCCATCCTTTAAATGGCAAAAAGTTAATTTTACCAGAATTTCCTCCCCTCTGATCAGCTATCTGATCATATGAGTGTGGCATGGAATATGCCCAGTAAAAGATTTCAGTTGCCTAAGCGTTTAAGTTCCTTTTACCCTCTTCCCGCTACTGATTGCACTAAAAGCGAAGTTCCCCCAGCAGTGGATTCCCACGTGACACATCTAATCACAAATGCTACCTTACCTATCCATACTGCAACCTCCTTAAAGAAGGCTACGGATAGAAGGATGGAAGCATATCTAAAATCTATATACTCTCTTACAGGAGCTGTTACTCATCCTGCTAGACCTATGGCTATGGATGCAGCACATTATTTCGGTGAAGCAGCTATGGATACGGCTCTCCTAGCCTCCAAGGCATCTGCCACTTCTGTAGTAGCCTGTTGCATTGTTTGGCTCCGCTCATGGAAGGCAGATGAGGTCTTGGAGTCTCTGTCTTATTCAGGGGATACTTGTTTGGCCCAGAATTGGACAAAATTGTAACTACCTTGGCAGCTTCCAAGATGGCGTTCCTGCCCTCTGCATATAATTCGAAGCCTCGGATGTCATCCTTTCGTCCTCAATGAAAAGCTAAAGGTCAGTCCTTTTTCAAGGCATCAAGCATCTAAGGCTTCCAAGCCTAGGACCAAACAGACCTGGGCTACTAGACGTCCAGCTACCAAATATGAGGACAAGCCTTCAGCCTGACGGACGGGCCTCTCCCTGGGAGGCCAACTTCTTCAATTCCACAAATACTGGCGTCAGACCACAACAGACGCCTGCGTAAGAGAAGTGGTCTCCCACGGATATGATCTATCCTTCCTGAGGCATCCCCCCAGCAGTTCTTTTGCACAGGCCCTCCATCGGACCCACGCAAGCCCTGCTGCTCCAAAAGGCCATTCAGTCCTTACTTATCTCAAGGGTAATAATTCTGATCCCCCTCAGCACAGCGAGGGAAGGGCTATTATTCTACCCTTTTTTTTTAGTTCAGAAGCCCAAAGGGTCTCATCAACCTATCCCCAACCTCAAGTCTCTTAACAAGTTTATCAGGGTGCCCAGGTTTCGTATGGAAACCCTCCGCTCTATTATCCTGCCTATGGAGCCTCGGGAGTTTATGGTGTCTCTGGACATTCAGGACGCTTACCTACATGTACCTATAGCACCTTCTCTATCAACAATATATCTGGTTTGCTATACTACAGCAACATTACCAATTTCAGGCTCTGCCTTTTGGCCTTTCAACGGCTCCTCGGGTCTTTACCAAGATCATGTCTGTTATGGCTACCCCTCTTCGTCGTGGAGGGATCAGACTGCTCCCATATTTCGACGATCTCTTACTGTTGGCCAACTTCCCAGAAATTCTTCACCGCCACCTACAGATAACCATTGCCTTTCTACAAACGCACGATTGGCTGATCAACTGGAAACTTTCTTGACACCTTCTCAAAGAATGGTACATCTGGGAGCCCTCCTGGACTCTCAGGTTCAGAGAATTTTCTTAACGTCAGAAAAAATCTCGGTATTACAACACCGGGTGCACAGACTACTACACAGTTGCCGAGTGTCAATTCACTCTGCAATGCAGACCCTGGGATCCATGGTGTCCCCCTTCGAGATGGTGGAGTTTGCTCAGTTTCACTCTAGACCACTACAACACCTGATCCTCTCCAGATTGAACGGGCTGCCTCCTCTGCTCAGATCCCAGATGATGAGCCTCTCCCTGGAGGTTCGCCTGTCCCTAGCCTGGTGGCTATAGACATCCCACTTGAACAAGGGACGCCCCTTTTGGATCCCGGACAGGGTACTCCTAGCCACGGACGCAAGCCTCCTCTGGTGGAATGCTGTGACCGGCTAGCACTCTTTCCAGGGCCGCTGGACTCCAGCCGAGGCGGTCTTACCAATCAACGTCCTAGAACTCCGAGCCATATACCAAGCTCTCACTCTGGCTCAGGATATTCTTCAGAGCAGGCCAGTACAAGTACAGTCTGACAACGCCATGGCAGTGACCTACCTCAATTACCAAGGAGGCACTCAAAGTCTTTGCAGCAATGGCAGAAGTGTCCCACATTCTCACATGGACCGAACGCCATCTCCCAGTCATCTCCGCAGTGTTCATCCCAGGAATTCTCAATTGGGAAGCGGATTTCCTCAGCCATCACGACGTGCATGCAGGAGAGTAGTTTCTACATCCAGAAGTCTTTCAGCTTCTGGTGGAAAAATAGGGTCTACCAGATATGGATCTCATGGCCTCAAGACACAAACTTCCAGTGTATGGAGCCATGACAAGGGATCCCAACGCGGCCTTCGTGGACGCATTATCTATGAGGTGGACCTTCCAGTTAGCATATCTCTTCCCTCCAATATCCCTTCTACCTCGAGTTCTTCGGAAATTCAAACAGGAAGGGGGCACAGTCCTGTTAGCGTCTAGGCTAAGCTAGAGTTATTATCTGTACTCCGACTTTCAAAGTCTCTCCATAGACGTTCCTCTTCAACTTCCTGTACGACCAGACCTGTTGTCCCAGGGTCCCTGTCTACTTCCGGACCTGGCCCGCCTGTCTGTAACGAACTGGCTCTTGAGACATCCATCTTAAGGTCTAAGGGATTTCTAGCTCTGTGGTTTAGGCCATGATCAGAGCTCGTAAACTGGCCTGTGCCAGGACTTCTCACTGGGTATGGCATACATATTTCTAGTGATGTGCTCATAGAAACTGACCCTCAAGTTTTTAAGGTTTCTAGAATTCTTGCCTTTCTTCAGGCTGGATTGGATCTGGTACTCCAACCTAGCATCTCTGAAAGTGCACGTCTCTGCTCTGTCTATCTGGTTCCAGCGCAGAATTGCTACTCTACCGGATGTTTACACCTTCCTGCAGGGTGTCCTAAGTATACAACCTCCCTTTGTCCCAACCTGTGGCTCCGTGGGATTTGTCAGTGGTTCTCCATGCACTTCGGGAACCTCCATTCAAACCCTTGGAATTATTGGATGTCAAGTGGATCACTGCGAAGATTCTGGGCCTGATTCAGACCCGGTCGCAACCGGGTCGATGGTGGCCCACAGCGCATGCGCACGATGGAGCCGGCTCCGTCGTGCGCATGCGCGAGACCCGGCTAGCGACGGGCAATCTGTCGCTCCGGGTCTCGCAACAAAGGGGGCGAGCTGTCGATGTTGAGTGACAGCTCGCCCCTTTGGTGGGCGGGCCGGGGGGTGGCTGCCCAAACGGAGGCGTTCCCATGAGAGTGATGTCAGTGGAGAGATTCCGGCTCTGTTAGAGCCGAAATCTCTCTGGGGCTTGCGGCCACGAGACCCTACCACAAGGGTCTCGTCGCAAGCCCTACCACACGGGTCTCGTCTTCACCATCGCGACCGTCATCATGGCCGCTCGCAATAGCACAGCTATGCAAGCGGCCAAGAGGCCGATCCGAAAAAAAAAAAGCCGGCCCTGATTCAGAGAGAGCGCTCTGTCAGAGCGTCCGGCTCTGAATCAGGCCCTCTGTTTCTTCTGGCTATAGCATCTGCCTGTAGGGTATCTGATTTAGGGGCGCTGTTCTTAGATTGTGTCCAGGCTCCCTTCGCCAAAGTGGTTACTCGTTTCCACATTGAGGAAATTGTGGTTCCGGCCTTTCAATCACCAGACCTCTCGGCAGGTGAGGCCTCTTTGGATATGGTCCGTGCCCTAAGGATCTACGTGGACCGCACTAGTTCCATCAGGAAATCAGACTCCCTCTTCATCTTATATGGATTCCATAAGAAGGGATGGCTAGCTAACAAACAGATGGATTCCCATGACTATCTCACAGGCTTACGCGCAGACTGGCATTCCTGTGCCAGCTACAGTATCTGCTCATTCTACTTGCTCTGTGGGTCCCTCGTGGCCACCCGGCGTGGCGCCTCTGCTGAACAACTATGCAAGGTGGCTACATGGTCTTCCGTCCTCACCTTTCTTAGGTTCTATGCCTTTGATACATTTGCCTCTCAGGATACTTCCTTTGGGCGCAGGGTTCTCCTCTCAGCTCAGGAGCGTCCCCGCCCTTGAACAACTGCTTTGGGACATCCCCATTGTCTCCCTGTGGTGTACTATGGACCCTGAAGAAGAAAAGGAGAGTTATGGTAAAACATACCCTTGTTAACTCTTTCTTTGAAGTCCATAGGCTCCACAGGTCACCCGCCCTGACACAGTTGGCTTCTATGGGTATCTTCTCTTGGTCACTTGTTTCCTTCTCTGTGTGAGAGTGTGATTCTTCAGTGTACCAGTCTTCCTTCTCTCCTATCCTGCTGTGGGCGGGGCATAGGGGGAAGGATCGGAGCATCCTGGGATTGAAAAGCTTTGCTGTTGGTGTTTGGTCCTCCAAGTCCCACCTACACCCCATTGCCTCCCTGTGGACCGTATGGACTTCGAAGAAAGATTTAACAAGGCTAATTTTTCCAATAACTCTCCTTTTTGTGTGTATGCATGTATAATATGTATAATATATATATATATATATATATATATATATATATATATATGACTTTTATCAAGAACCTTTAAAGCAGTGAAGTGTAAATACCTTTATAGAACTAAGTTCCTGCTGTAGTGTGCTTGTCCGACCCTCGGAGATACTTCCGGATCTTCGGCCAGCTGGAATACGGCACTCGATATCACCACGTCTGCGACACAACGGACTTCTGTTGTGACGAAACGCGTTGGAGTGTTTTCCAGAGGTCGCAGACGTGTTGACGTTGACTGCCGTATTCCAGATGGCCGGAGATCCGATTGTGTCTCCGCTAAAGTGACGGAGATTGGAGTGAGCGTGAACCAGGAGCGTGTGCCTTCCAGGAAGCCCCGGGGAGGGATCGTGAGGCTAAGCAATTGCTGCTTTGATGAACGTGAGCATATGTGATGTAAAGAGGTTTTTCTATTATTATACTCACGTGGTGCGCCTTCTATCTTTTCTTTTGCATATATTCAACTGTTTGACCCGTGGTGGGGTCCAGTGGAACTGGCTGCATCAGCATCGAGTATTGATTACTGGAAATTGGCTAAAGAACTGATTGAAATTATTGCTGGGACTTGTTGCGCACCTTTTAAAAATCGTATATGTGTGTGTATATAACAGCCAAATAATTTTAATTATTCTGAGTATTTAAGTCTATTTTATTCATCTAGTTATTTTGCATGGGTTTTTCTTGTTCTGCTTATAGTTGTTTATGTTGCTTACACAGGTTTTTGGATCTAATGTGACTGATGCAATGATTTGCAATGGCATGGTTGTTGTAATGCACAGTGCTGGCCTGGTCCGGCTCTACAGCTTTGAGAGAATTGCTGAGCAGGTAAGCATTAATGCGTGTGAGTAATACCCCTTTTATACTACTTTCATACCTAAAGTCCTGGCTTCAACCTGGCTCTGACCAGGGCCACCAAGCACATGTTGAAGCCAGGCTGCTCCTTTTATACATGGGTGACGAACCAGGTTATTCCAGAGTCGTTACCCTTCACAGTTGACCCGGGTCTTGCAGTGACCCAGGTCTTCCATCAGGCAGCAGTGGACGCTTGGAAATTATGTTTTCTCCAAGCGCCACTGAGCCTGCCAATCGGAGCCTTTTAGGCATGAACCGGGTCATCGCGAACTGGGAATAACCCTGCTACTGAGCAGGGTCGGGGCCCGGGGCCCCTTTCACACATACTCTAGAACCGGGTCAATGCGCGTGCACCGGCAAAAACACGGGTATTTAGACTATGTGTGAAAGGGGTATTGCACTGCCCAAATAAGCCGGGTTATTGCCGGGTCACGGGTTGACAACCCTGCTCGCTACCCGGGTAGCGAGCAGGGTTGGAAACTGGAACAACCCATGTAACTGCAGTGTGAACGGGTGATCCAGGTCATCCAGCCCAAGTCCTTTTCACAGCATAGGAAAATACGAATCCCTGGCGCTTGGAGACTGCCATCTCCAATTGCTGGCAGGAGAAAACCACTGCACCCGTGTATAGTGTGAACTTCGCTAGCCCGGGTCTGACCCGTGTTGAGACAGTGTTCCAAATTCCGGGATTTTGGTTTAAAAGGGGCATAACGGAGCCAGGTGCAGATACACTCACAGTAACCATTTAAATCTCCAGCCAGCAGGGTACGATTGCAGTTGTAGGTACACGACAGCTGGAGAGTTGCTGGTTGTCTTTCTGTGTAGTAGATAATAAAGACAATGCAAACACACCCAAATAAAGCTGCAACATTTATTTTACTGTTTTAGGAGCAGGTGATGGTGCTACATAGCAGAAAATGAAATACGTTTTGTAGTACGATTTGGGTGTGGATGAATTTACTTTATTATTAGCTACATTCACCAACCATTTGCTTTGGCATGTACCTGTGTCTGTATCTAATCTTAGTGTTTTGTGATATTATTTTGATATAATCTGTGTATTTGTAATCCTTTCTCTAAGGCTGCGTAATTGCTGAGCTGGGAATGTCCATGTTCTAAGGTCCAGAACCAGTAGAGGTCACCAGCATACACTGACTTTTGGGTAACTTTAAAACAAAAGTGAAACTGCAGAATCGTGGAACATTTGAAGCCTACAAATGGCATATTTGCTAAAGGGGATTGATGCAAGTGACTGAATTGCAATACTGATAGTGATTGCTGAGGGGCTCATAACTGAGGAGAACATGTGAATTGGTCACACAATGCCGACATACAATCCAGGGTGGGATGCGGTCAGCTTGTGACATTCAGTATCTCTACAGTACAATGTCGACAGTTATGATGTGTCTACAGCTGACCTGTCGACAACTGCAAAATATCGACAAGTTAAAAATGTCGATATTAGGGTTAAGCTTGAAGTTATGATTATGGATCGGTACATACTAACCAGCCCAACCACAGTTTTTCAACATTAATCGCAAACCGCCTGATCATTACCGTAGCCGTCATGTTAAGGTTAGCATTAGGGTTACGGTGCTTAATGCCAAAAACAGACAGTCAACATCTTAAACCCGTTTGACATGTACAAAATATACTGGACCCTCCAGGGTCACCCTCTTTGGCCAGCCGTAAGCCAAGCTGCCCGGTCAGTCGCAGTTAATCGTCCGATTAAGCTGAGGGTTTCCATGTTTTTAAAAGACAACTAAACCTTAACATTGAAATTTTCAGATTAGAAGCACTGACACAATGCTCATGTTAGTAATATCAGGGGTCATTCCATTGCGGTTCTGTTACACAGTAAAGTATGATCGAGCAATTACACATTCCATTATGGCCGGAGCCACAACGTACAACTTCACTCCCCAGTGTATGAGTCCACAAAGCTATTGCCGTTACCTTGGAGACTTCATAGATAGCGCACAAGCAAGTTCCTTTAGAGACCAATTTCGGTATTTTACATATGGTATTTATGTCAGTAATGCATCAACCTTCATCCTTGTTAATGTCAGAAAGTGGCTTTACTTGCCTGGTACATTCCTTATAATCCTAGTGATGTAAGGGAAAATAAACACCATGCAGAGAGTAGATCTTCATTTTTCAGTTCAGCCATCTGTACATTACAGCCAGGACTGTTTATTTATTCAGGTCGGTGAATGGGGCTGCAGCATGCAATTGTCTACCTGTAAATTATGTTATTAGTATACAGCGTATCCGACATTCACTCTAATGTTCACCGTTTCTATAACATATCAAATTATTTTTGACTACTACCATCACTGGTATTATTGTTTTTTTCTTTTTACATTAACCAGATGTCACTGAGCTACTGTATCTCTATGTTTAAAACCCTGTTTGCATTGATTTATTAGTGAGTGGAATTCCAAATACTCCAAGATTCCAACAGCAGCTTCTCATGGTGGCCACATGTTATATGATATGATGGCAGACTCTCGGTTACCACAATGGATCTGATTATATTTTGTCATTGACATCTGGATTCCCAGAACCTTTATTTCCTATTTTTAATAGATTTATTGTACTGAAATTGTCTTGGTGGAGCAAGTTATAGCCTAGGACCAAATGTAATACAATGCAAAATGGTATTATGACTTTATTCGAATTTTTCATATTTAGCTGGCTCCCACAGTTGGAGCTTTTCTTTTGTGTTATTATTATTATCATTTATTTATATGGCGCCAAAAGTGTTCCGCAGCGCCTTACAAAATACATAAACAAATAGGTGACCAGTGACTCACAGAACAATACAATACAGGACAAGGACATGGATAATATACATTGCTACATTAGCGACCATAACACAAAGATAAGCAGCCGAGCATAAGCAACCAAGTGTTAGGTGCCCTAGTGGGGAGTAAGAAGTGGATGAAAGTAAAGTAGAAAGAAGCACAAGATTATAGCACACTTACGGAACCCACATTAATAAATTACCTATAAATGAAAGCACACACAGAAACGGTGTCCGGATAGATGATCAGGAATGAATAGGTGGACAGGGTTAAAAGGGCAACAAGTTGATCGACATGTTTTTTAATGGTTTATTCAACATTTTAGAGTTAGGCACTTGGGGGAGGGTTAGGCTGTCGGATGGTACGTGGTAGGGTTAGGCACTAGATGAGGGTTAGGCTAGGTTTAGGCACTAGGGGGAGGGTTAGGCTGTCGGATGGTACGTGTTAGGGTTAGGCACTAGATGAGGGTTAGGCTAGGTTTAGGCACTAGGGGGAGGATTAGGCTGTCGGATGGTACGGTTAGGCACTAGGTGAAGGGTTAGGTTAGGTTTAGGCTCTTAGGGGGAGGGTTAGGCTGTCGGATGGTACGTGTTAGGGTTAGGCACTAGGTGAGGGTTAGGCTAGGTTTAGGCACTAGGGGGAGGGTTAGGCATAAGGAAAAAGATTGGGATTAGGGTTAGGCACTAGGATGGACGGTTAGGGTTAGGCACTAGGGGGACGGTTAGGGTTAGACACCAGGGGAATGGGAAGGTTTAGACATTAGGGAAAAGGTGAGGGTTAGGCACTAGGAGGGACGGTTAGGTTTAGGCACTAGGTGGAGGGTTAGGTTTAGGCACTAGGGGGACGGTTAGGTTTAGGCATTAGGGAAAAGGTTAGGGTTAGGCAATAGAGGGTTAGGATTAGGCACTAGGGTGACGGTTAGGGTTAGACACCAGGGGAAGAGTTAGGGTTAGGCATTAGGGAAAAGGTTAGGGTTAGGCACTAGGAGGGACAGGTAGGGTTAGGCACTAGGTGGAGGGTTAGGTTTAGGCACTAGGGGGACGGTTAGGGACCATTGGAAAGGTTAGGCATTAGGGAAAAGGTTAGGGTTAGGCAATGGAGAAAGGGTTAGGTTTGGGCACTAGGGGGACGGTTAGGCATTAGGGAAAAGGTTAGGGATAGGCAATAGAGGGAGGATTAGGCACTAGGGGGACGGTTCGGGTAAGGCACCAGGGGAAGGGTTAGGGTTAGGCACCAGGGAGGGTTAGGATTAGTGTTAAATTACAAAAAAAATTACCTTTTGTATCTGTTGACCTATTGCAAGTCAACCATTTGGTGTTGACCTATTGACTGTCAACCGTTTTATTGTTGATCTTTTATACCACAACCCACTGAAACATTATTCACAAACTCTTATTTGCAGTGAGGAAAGCGGGAATGTAATTGTGCAAAGTAGAATCCGCACCACTAAGCCTTAGAGAGTGATAAAGTACCAACCAATCAGCTCCTAACAGTTTACAGGCTGTGTTTGAAAAATGAGAGTTGGGAGCTGATTGGTGGGTACTTTATCTCTCTCCACTTTTTCACTCTCCAAGGCTTAGTGCATGTATAATAAATGCCTTCTAAATCCCATTAGCAATAGTACAATACACAAATCTATAAACACTTTTTCAGAACTTTGTTTTTTAATGTAGCCGTAATTTTTTATTTGAACAAGTAGCACAGGTACAGGTAAAGTGTTAAAAAGTTGTCATCTAACATTTCTAAATGTATATTTTAAAGTCCTCATGTCATGACCGATTGTACTATGATACAGTATCAAAGCATCTTTCTCCCATTGTCATCCATATTAAGGAGCCCATTTATGAACGAGTTTTATCATACGCAATGAGTTTTAAAATGGTGCTCCAGCCAATCAGCTCCCAACTGTCATTTTTCAAACAAATGACAGTTAGGAGCTGATTGGCGGAAGCACCATTATCATACGCAAGGAGTTTTAAACTCATTGCGTATGATTAAACACTTTCATAAATGGGCTCCTATGGCTCTGAAAAGTTTACGGTGTATGTTATTCAATGCATTTACAATTAAACAATTTAAAAAAAAGTCTCTTCATATTATCCCTTCTAAAGAGAACAGATTGTGAATTTGCCCATAGCAACAAATCAGCTTCTACCTATCATTTTATATAATGGACTTGATAAATGATAAAATATTTATTTATATTTAGAGGTCCTGTTATAGTTTAACTGTAGCAGAGGTGCCAGCTTTGTGGGTCAATCCACTACTCTTGAGAATGGAGCCTATTGATTCCTTAGGAGCCACTGACACCACTTCGAGCAGTCAGTTATACAGTTTCCCAGCTCAACCACCAATGAAATTACATTTTATCTTGCACTAACGCCAAGATCTATTATCCATGCAATTAATATTGTCTCTTTAGTGTATGCAACAGAAATGTGCCTTGGGGGAGACCTGCACTTGGAATGATAAAACGGGGACAGTTGGAGACTTTCCATTTGGCATTCCTTGCAACATCACCTTGTCAGGTATTGGCCGATTCTTCTTCTTATTGCAATCTAGCTGAGGAGCTGGGTGTGCTATAGGATGTTAGGATTCTGGCAGCATATCATACGTCTATGCCACTTTGTACGTCTTGTTATTTTCTCAGGCGATCTTAACGAACTCCTTATGGCTCACTTAACAACATGGTGCTTAATATGTGTAAGTGTGCTGTACATAGATAGTGGTGCTCTTCTAGCTGTCATTTATTCGCACGGAATAGAAATAAATGGTTAACGCCTGACTACTGGCTATGAATTACAGCACATTGCACCCTGAAGTCGTGCTAGTCCTGTATACGTATACTGGTGAAAGTATTGTCTTCATTCTCTCTGATAAAATCGGTTCTGTTTTCTGAGCATATTTGTGCAGTTCTATATATATCAGTGGAAGCAGCGATTTTCTGCCAACCCCAGAGCTAGATCTTGTCACTCACCAACAACAGTAGTATCAGAAATCAGACCTCTGCCAGCCACAACACATTGCTCTACAGAACATTCTCAAGTGTAACTTTATCAGTTTGCTGTGTCTAAGTTTTTCATAAATGGTTGAGTCACCCATCATAAAATAATTAAATATTACTTTACTATGTATATGTGTGTGTGTATATATATAATTATCTGTTTAATGGCATTTTGTGTTTTGTAGAAAGACCCCCAATTCTGTTTGAAGTGCCTTGTCTAGAAAATGCCTTTCAAGTAGGTGGGTACCCCTGGCACTATATAATTACACCCAACAAGAAGAGAGAGAGAGGTACATATCACATCTGCTCCCTGGACGACCACAACCTGGTAATTCATGTAATGTAATGTTATATAGAACCAAGCTTCTTGTACTCTGTCCCGTTTATGTGAACATAAGCACGCTTACGGTGTTCAGAGCTCTCCACCATGTGAGTACAAGCGCACTCCCAGTCAGTCCACAAGTCAGCTCTGTGGATGGATCTTGCTTCAGAGTTAAGTATATAAGCAATTCATTCACCTCTCCATTTGTGGCTTGAAGGGCGTCATTGGGTGGTAACAGGCGTTCAAACATAGACTAAGATTAGTGAAGGCATGCTGGCGCAACTACGAGCCATGTAAAGGTGTGTGTACGTGAAAATACGCCTTTTATCTGACGGATCTCTTGCACCAATTGGCTGGGGCAGTACGCACTGATAATGATGACTGTATTGAAACCAAGTGTGCGGTTAGGGGCAGTGCGAATACATAAATGCATACAACTCCTCATATTGGCTAATAGCCACACAGTATGGGTGCCATAATGGCTCATCTGCATTCAACTCAGCATCGGCGCTTTGGGTTCAAAGTAATAAAAGCATTCTCCTAGTGTTCAGAGCTGTTCATATGAGTACAAGAAGATTCCCATTGCTCATAGCTGTCCATGTGAGTACAAGCGCACATCTATGGGTATATCTGCTAAAGTGAGAGTTTTTGGAAGTGGAAATGTTGCCATAGCAACTAATCCGATTCTACTTAACATTTAACTAGCACCTTTTAGAAGATAAAAGCTAGAATCTAATTGGTTGCTGTGGGCAACATCTCCGATTCTAAAAACTCTCACTTTAGTAAATATATCCCCTTGTGTTCAAAGCTGCTCCTGTGCTCGGTACTAAGAGATGTTTTTGTAAACATGAGCATGTTCATAGTACTGGGAGCTGTTTATGTAATTATTACTGTATGTTCTCAATACTTAGATCTGTCATGTAATTAGCGTGTTCTTGGTACTCAAAGCTTTCCATTTAATTATTAACATGTTCAGCTGTTCATGCAATTATCATCATGTTCTCTGTAGTCAGAACAGTTCATGTAAATACAAGCACGCTGTTAGTGTTAATTTGTTTTATAAATACACACAAGATCAGAGCGCATAGCTATCTATGTGACTGTTACAAGTGGACTCATAGTTTTTCATAGCTGTTTGATCATGTGAATACTTGTCCCACTCCTAAAGCTCTTAGCTATTCATGTGGTCCCACGCAGACTCTTTGTGCTCATAGTTGTTAGTAAAACACATGCTCCCGATAATTGTTTGCTATTGTGAATCCTACATTACAAGCATTCTTCCAGTGGCCATGGCTGTCCGTGGGCATGTAAGCGTGCCCATGGCTGTTCTTGGTAGTGCAAGTATGGTCATGGCCGTCCGTGGGCATGTAAGCTTGCCCATGGCTGTCCGAGGCAGTGCAAGCGTGGCTCTGGCTGTCCGTGGCTGTTTGTGGGAGTGCAAGTGTGCCCATAGCGCTCTTCCTGAGTGTACAGCTGTCCATGGGAATACATTTTTATAATTAATAAGAAACATTGCATGCTTTATATGTAAACCTAAAAGTTGAGTAAGATGTATGTATGTATATATATATATATTGTGTGTGTGTGTATGTATGTATGTATATATATATATAGTGTGTGTGTGTATGTATGTATGTATGTATATATATATATATTGTGTGTGTGTGTATGTATGTATGTATGTATATATATATATATTGTGTGTGTGTGTATGTATGTATATATATATATATATATTGTGTATGTATGTATGTATGTATGTGTGTATGTATGTATATATATATATATATATATTGTGTGTGTGTGTGTATGTCCTTATAGCTGTTTGCCTTAACTCTATGTGAAGCTGACAAACAAAATGTCTGCTACCATTTGTTTTATGAAAGATAAGGTTAATAGATAAAAAAATATGGCATAACTTTATTTAGTGAACTAATGAACTTTGGGAAAATGTTTTCTTGTTATTACTGCAAACATCTTTTCTATTGTGGCACATTTCATACCGCTTTTGGTATACTGTTAGTAAGTGTCTTTCAGTGATTCATGTGCATCAGAGAAATATATGTATAAATATAATCAAACTAGCATTCCTTATCTTATAAGACCAAAACACTCTCTTTATATCTCTGGTTAAGTTGTTGCAGTTTAATGTCCGTAATACCCCTTTCAGACATCTTGAGATTCCTGGGAATTTGGCCTGCCTCAGCCAAATTCCCGGGTAGCCGTGTCTGTCTGAAAGGTACCTGCCCGGGAACACATTCCCGGGTAGCCACCCCTGCAATCGACCAGGGTTTTTCCCGGGACTTAAGTCCCGGGAAATTACCCTGCTTCTGTCTGAATGGTGCTACCCGGGAATTTACTACTCCCGGGCAGCACCAAGCAGCTTTTACATGTAGTTGACAGCGCTGAGCGTCCTATAGCGACACAGGACCCCAGCCGGACGCCGGGGACACCCGCGCTGGAGACCGCCAACTGGTCCCAGCCATAGCGGGCCACCCGCAGTCCCGCTGGACCACCAGGGAATTAAAATCAATTTTTAAATGATAAAAAAAAATAAAAAAATCTACATTACGATTGGCCGGCTTCCGGCAGCTTGAATGATGACATCATCATCAGCCAGAGACGGGATAGGCTAGGAGGAGCAGATGGCAGAGAAGAGGCAGGTAAGCAGAAAAAACCTGCTCTTGTCTGAAAGGGGTCTAACTGGGAATTTCCTGGGTAGACACACTAGTGTGAAAGGGGGGTCTTGACCAAATACCCGGGAATTTGTGCAGGACAAATTCTCGGGTCTTGAGCAGGAAATTTCCCGGGTTGTATATCTGAAAGGGTATAAATTGCTGAATAAATCACAGTTGTAGACATTCTGAACCTTAAAAACTAAAATGAGGATTTTGTAAAGGTGTATTGTGCTAGCTGGAAAATAGGATCATAGCATTATCTTCATGGACAGTATGTCATTATAGGCACATGGTATATGCGACATTAATCAGATCTGGGTCAATTGGAAATGTATGTAATTGGCCAAAGCTGACACAGATCTGGTCACAGAGTGTGTATGATGAAGTCAATGCATGTCTGCACCACTATGGAGAATCTAAGTCAAGGTTCATTTGTGTCTGTCCTTCAGTGGGACATAGTATGACTACAAGTGTCATTGGGCACGATTCTATTCTATGTGATGTGAATAGCGCTGGGAATCAGCTCCCGGAGCTATTCAATACACCGCGCAGCTAACCCCGACTAAGGATTTCTTCTCGCATCCCTCCAGGGATGCGAGCAGAAATCCGACAAAAGCCCCGCGCCTAGAAAACAGCATCGCGCCGGGAAGTTAGGTCGGGGAATGCCCGTTCTCACGCCTAAAAACCCTGTTTAAGGCGCGAGAACGAGCCTTCCCCGACCTAACATCGCTATGGATTGAATAGCTCCGGGAGCTGTCTCCCGGCGCTTTTTACATCACGCTCAATTGAATCGAGCCCAATGTGACATTGTGCTCAGAACTCAAAGGAAACCTATGCTTATAGAATACATTGCTTGTCTGACAATTGGTGGACCTCAGAATTTTGTTCAGGTATTCCAGCTGGGGGTTCTGGCCCATAGGTTGTACACTGTTGGTGCACAAGGCCTAATTTCTTTAATGGGCAGATTTAATTAGCTGTTCTGCTGTGCACATTTCCGGTTCTAAGGGAAAAAAAGGTTTTTGCTCAAGCCTCTATGGGACGCAAGCAAGAATAAGCTACAGTGTCCTATCCTGATATCCTACTTTGAGTTAGCGCACAAGGTTCAGGTGAAACTTCACAGCTAATTGTTTCGGCCTTATTAAGTGTATCACCATTTACAGTAGTTGCAGTTTCCTCTCCCTCTTTTCCTATTATCCTTTAGCTTATGTAATCCTGCAATTCCTTCTTTTAACATCTTTCTTGCCACTGACTTTACTGTATCCCAACCACCTTATATGTTTTATCTTTTACTGCAGGCAGGCAATGGAATTCGGGAAATGAAATACTGCTCATTAGAACCTGACTGGATTCACTTCCACCCAGATGCTTCAGAGAGAATAATTCACGTTGGACCCGATCAGATCAGGTGAGTACAAGCTGCTGGGGTTTGCTGCATAGTTTAACTCAGTATATCCAATACTATAGTCATAATATTATATCTATGATTAACATTGTATGAAGGGACAATTACAAGTCATGTTAGAGTGTCACAAGCAATGCCATAGCTGGGCACAGAGGAGTTTCGGGCTGGCACCCAACGGCCAAGGTGGAAGTGACGCCCTACACCTTTCTATGTAGTGTGGTGCCTCTCCAGGGACCGTGCAAGCTGGAACAGGGTGCTCTGGGTAGCAACTTTAACACCCCCTCCCCTCGGTCTTGCTCCCTGGGCAGCAGCAGCATTCACAGACCCTCGTTACGGCGCAGGTCACAAAACTGGCATATCTACCATGGTGCTTGGTGTCCAGTGCTCACATGCCCATGAGTCAATGGAGCCCTATGCCATACCCAGACATAATACTGATACATTCCACCTGCCCAAAAGCCATTTTAGCCATGTTGGTGGATTTTTATCTTTAAATTCTTCTTTTTTTTTTGATGTAATCATAATAGCACAGTTTCTGATAGTAATTTCCTACAGTATTAGGAATCCGTATAGAGGCACGGGGTAGCTGCGCAAGCCTTGGGTCACATCAATGTGTTTCTGTCTGACGGCTATTGTAGACAGATGTGACTGTATCAGATGTAACTAAGAGGAGTAATACATTTTGGGGGGCGTCTTTTGTTAGTGAAAAGTCTGTATGTCTTTACGGTTGATTTACTTTTCGTGGGTAAGCGAACTGTGTATGGTCTGTGTATAAATCAGATATAATTTCAATTTAGCTGGATGTGAAAATGAATTCTTCCCATATTCTTTTTATATCATTTGACTGGTGACTCTAACACCGCCATAAGGCACATTTCTCTCCTGTACAGGTGCATGGTTATGATTGAGAGCACACGGGGGTTATTTATTACCCCAAGGTATCTCTGGATTCATAACACATTGCTGCTGTTAAAACTTTTCGTAGGAAATGTTAAAAAACAAAAACAATCCGTGTAAAGCAAATTGCAAGCACACACAGAAAGGCGGACTAGATTATTCTGTAGGTTCTCTTCTGCCATCAATAGCTAGGTGTACAGCTTCTCCTATAGTACAAGGTTCTCTTCTGCCATCAATAGCTAGGTGTGCAGCTTCCCCTATAGTACAAGGTTCTCTTCTGCCATCAATAGCTAGGTGTACAGCTTCCCCTATAGTACAAGGTTCTCTTCTGCCATCAATAGCTAGGTGTACAGCTTCCCCTATAGTACAAGGTTCTCTTCTGCCATCAATAGCTAGGTGTGCAGCTTCCCCTATAGTACAAGGTTCTCTTCTGCCATCAATAGCTAGGTGTACAGCTTCCCCTATAGTACAAGGTTCTCTTCTGCCATCAATAGCTAGGTGTACAGCTTCCCCTATAGTACAAGGTTCTCTTCTGCCATCAATAGCTAGGTGTACAGCTTCCCCTATAGTACAAGGTTCTCTTCTGCCATCAATAGCTAGGTGTACAGCTTCCCCTATAGTACAAGGTTCTCTTCTGCCATCAATAGCTAGGTGTACAGCTTCCCCTATAGTACACAGCTAAATCATACACTACAGGTGATCTCATTACTGTACTGTATTCATGTCTTTTCTTCTATGAGATTGAATGTAAAGTATTGTAACACAGGTTATGTCAATATATACTGTAATTATACAGTGCTTGGTGTTTTGCTGTAGCGTTTTGAGGCTGAAGGAGGTAGAAAATGATCGGCGCAGATATGAGGTCATGGAAGATTTCTCCATTTTTGCAGTCAGAGACCCTGCGGTGAGTAAAGGTTGTACTCGCGCTGCATTTTCTGTAGTCATACTGTATGGAGGCAGTGAGTCATCTGTTTGTTAGCAGTACTTTTATTTTTCTGGCCCAGATCTGCAACCAAAGGAGAAAAAGAATCAGACTGTGCAGGAAAATATTTTGTTTTTTTTTGTAACCACTTTACAATGTTCTTGAGTTGCCTTTCATTTATAACATGGGGCAAGAGACCATCCACCAACATTGCTTGGCCGCTTAGCCACCCCCCAGTATTGCTTGAGCACTTAGCCGCCCCCCTGCATTGCTTGGCTGCTTAGCCTCATAGCCAGCCCCCAGCGTTGCTATCCCGCTTAGCCAGCCCCCAGCGTTGCTATCCCGCTTAGCCAACCCCCAGCGTTGCTATCCCGCTTAGCCAACCCCCAGCGTTGCTATCCCGCTTAGCCAACCCCCAGCGTTGCTATCCCGCTTAGCCAACCCCCAGCGTTGCTATCCCGCTTAGCCAGCCCCCAGCGTTGCTATCCCGCTTAGCCAACCCCCAGCGTTGCTATCCCGCTTAGCTAGCCTCCAGCATTGCTTGGCCGCTTAGCCGCACCCCCAGCATTGCTTGGCCACTTAGCCAACTCCCAGCGTTGCTATCCCGCTTAGCCAACCCCCAGCGTTGCTATCCCGCTTATCCAACCCCCAGCGTTGCTATCCCGCTTAGCTAGCCTCCAGCGTTGCTATCCCGCTTAGCTAGCCTCCAGCATTGCTTAGCCGCACCTCCAGCGTTGCTTGGCCACTTAGCCAACTCCCAGCGTTGCTATCCCGCTTAGCCAACCCCCTGCGTTGCTATCCCACTTAGCTAGCCTCCAGCATTGCTTGGCTGCTTAGCCGCACCCCCAGCGTTGCTATCCCGCTTAGCCAGCCTCCAGCGTTGCTATCCCGCTTAGCCAGCCTCCAGCGTTGCTATCCCGCTTAGCCAGCCTCCAGCGTTGCTATCCCGCTTAGCCAACCCCCAGCGTTGCTATCCCCCTTATCCAACCCCCAGCGTTGCTATCCCGCTTAGCTAGCCTCCAGCATTGCTTGGCTGCTTGGCCGCATCCCCAGCGTTGCTATCCCGCTTAGCCGCACCCCCAGCGTTGATATCCCGCTTAGCCGCCCCCCAGCGTTGCTTGGCCACTTAGCTTATCCTGTTATTACTATGGTAAACTGTGATATTCCTGTAAAAACAGTGACAGTTGAGTGCAAGTTTGCATTTAATGAATACAAGATAGAGCCCAGTAGATTCTCCAAGCACACAAGGAGCTTCTTATCTGGGGGCCATATAGTTCATGCAAGCCATTTTTTAAGTCAAATTTTGAAATTAGAACATTAATTAGATTAAGAATCTGTAAATTTTGGTTGATCTAGCATTCTCTCCTAGGTGCTGTGTCCCCTTATGCCTTACATAGAAAATTAAAGTACAGCCGCATCAGGAGATAATGTCTTGCATTATGAGAACCAATGGGAAATTAGCTGGAATATAATATATTATTTACAGCATCTCCATTTCTGTACGGTTGCTGTTCTATACCTATAGTGACGTACATACAAAATAAGAGAGAAAAGCATAGGTACTTCCTAGCATGTGTGTACAGAACCCATAGTGCTTTCTGGAATGTACTTATCTGTCTCTCTATTTGTCTATATATGCTTTGGATGGAGCTAAAACATATTGCTGGCAGCATATATCCTCTGTACGCTCACCACCACCAATAGTTTGAAGTATCACAGCAAATACTATCCACTATACATAATACGTGACATGTACACTATTACTAATATACACTATAAAAATATAGTTGTTGTTTTTTTTTTTTTTTTAAACATTCGTTTTTCTTGAATTTTTCGCCTAGAAGTAATACGGGGGTACAGAATACAGACAAGAACAAAATAATAACAAAGGGAACTAAATGCAGAATGGGCCCAGGAGGAATTACACAACTTGTTTGTTTATATCAGCCTAAATATCAGGACACTGGAGGTAATAATGCAAACACCCGCTTAGGTTATTACGGACATCTTCAAGGGACAGTTCAAGTGGAATCCAAAATACTAATGTCAATCACCCTACTATATATTGCGGAACGACCCTGCTCTTCCATATACTCCATCTATACCATTTCATAAGAGGGGATGAGGCGGAGGCAGGGTATTTATTTACAGTGCGCAGTCTCAGAATAAAACAAAATATATAGTATTGACATGACATGTGCATGTATTTGTTCTGTAGGTGAATAATATGGTGACTGTGACCACATCTGGCAGGAGGGTGAAAAGGCGATACGATAAACTGGATGATGATCCGGAACAAGAGGTATAAATGCATTAATAGGAAACTGCTAATTTACATTTTGTTTCTGTGAATCTGAAAATAAAGTGTAAGTAAGTATATTATTTCAAAATAGTTGTGTTTTGGCACATTTCAATAGCAACAAGAGAAACAATAGCCTTACAGTAGAAAAACTGATCACTCCCAACTAGAAGTGCGAGGATTGTCATTAAATTCAATATCATTTTTAATGGAAACATTAGACATTACTCCATTAAGCTTTTCTTTCCTGTCAAGAAATGGTACAGATGGCACAAATAACAGAAGCAGAAGGCCTCTCATACAGCCAGACCTCTTACCAAACAACTTCATGGAATTACAACACACAACCGAGGCCACTTTTAGTAGTTGCACCTTTCTAGTACTGATAAGACCCACGTTTACCTCCAGAACATTCTAAATTATTACAAGCTGCTAGAAACATTCCATAGAGACTGTGGTCCCTGTTGGCATGACAGCATTGCCCAGATGCTGCAGATTGGCCGGCTACACGTTCATGCTGCACATCTCACATTCCAAGGGTGCTTTATTGGATTGAGATCTTCCTGAGGAGGCCCTTGGAGTACACTGAACTCATTGCCGTGTCCATGCAGCAATACGCAGGTGGGCTGTGGTATTTAAAAAATACCCAATTGGTATAAAAGGCCCTAATGTGTGTCAACTAAGCATTCCCCACACTATTACACAAGGAAGCATTGGATTTGTATTGTTTACGCCCAATCTCTAATACCCGCATGTTGCCGCAGAAATCTAATTTCGTTTGGGCCAAACAACAGTTTTCTAATCTTCAGCTCAGTCTTTGTGGTCCTGTGCCCACCGTAGCCCTGGATTCATGTGCCATGCGTTCAGAGATGCTCTCCTGAATGCCTCTTTTGTAACACATTGGTAGTTGTAGAGATGAGCGGTTCGGTTTTGACTTGCTTCTTTTCGCCAAATTTGCACAAGTTGGGATTTATCCTATTAGCTATCCAAAACGCGTTGAGAGTCGAATAGCCAGTAAGATGCCATTTTAAAGATCCGAACATAATCGAGTAAAACCAAACCGCTCATCTCTACTTATTTACATTACTGTTAGCTTGAAGGAGTATTTTACAGTCCCCTAGGAAGCTCTGTGTACTTTACATTACTTCCCCTGCCAATTGACCCTTACCTGTCATATAACTTTAGTCGTGATAAGCTTCTGCAAATTCTGCAACAGTTGCAAGGTGTGTGCATATGTATGTATATATAAAATGTGTGTGTATGACTTTAGGGCTTTTTTTTTTCTGCATCCGGTCCTCGCTACCTCCACCATGGGGATTTCTCCTCAGCAACCATTCATGTTGTCTCCGAGCAGCAGGGCCACTGCTTAATGGGGAGTGGGGACCTCTGTTGGCCAGCCTGTGTACATTGAGTGTCACCCCTGGAGGGAGGAATCCTACACATGACTATACGTAACATACCACTCCTCATTGGATCCAATCAATTGCTTGCTAACATTTCTAACCATGCATTGCTTTCTCCTGTGCTCAAGGTTTATAAGACTGTGATGTATTGTAAGTATTAGGATGCTGCTGAATTCAGCAGACAGAGGGCCTGATTCAGACCCGCTCGCAAGCGGGTTGATGGTGGCCCAGTGCACATGCGGAAGACGGAGCAGGATCCGTCGTGCGCATGCGCGAGACCCGGATAGCGACGTACCAAAGAGGGCGTGCTGTCGATGTTGAGTGACAGCACGCCCCCTTTGGTGGGCGGGCCGGGGGCGTAGCTGCCCAGACGGAGGCGTTCCCATGGGAACGCCTACCGTCTGGGGCCGGCCCCACTGACATCACAAGTGATGTCAATGGGAGTGCTTTCGGCTCTGTTAGAGCCGAAAGCACTCTTGGTCTTGCGGCAACGAGACCCTACCACAAGGGTCTCGTCGCAAGCCCATCGCGACCATCTTCCTGGCCGCTCGCTATAGCTGAGTGTGGTCACCCACAGCTATGCGAGCGGCCAGGAGGCCGCTCTAAAAAACAAAAGGCTGGCCCTGATTCAGAGCATCTGGCTCTGAATCAGGCCCAGAGTGTTATGGCTGGGGGAACCCTGCTGAAGTTCTTGTGTGTGGAAAGGGAACATGGTTAGGAAATAATTTTGGAAGTTGTCCATTCACAATTGTTACTTTCCATACCAGACCTTCAAGGCGGTAGTGTATGAAGATGAGTTGGATCTGCTGACGGTGGTGGCTGTGACTCAGATAGATGTACAAGGAAGAGCACATGTTGATCTGCACTGCAATGACACAGGGAGAATTCTGAAGAAGATCATATTGCAGGAATCTTGGGATGTGGTAAGAAATATGCATTTGTTTCCAAGTTCCCATCCCTTAAACGCCCATCTATGTCCTTTATAAACCAGTGTTCTCTGGCTGGACATGGATAACTGCCCTGCCATGATGGTGAGAGCCTGTTCTAACATGCTGCTGCTCGGACCAGGTGGTCAGTGACTTTGACTCCAGCACAGTGCCCAGGATCTATTAGATCTGGTTCCTGGACACTGGATTGTTCTATACATACAAAGTGTGCGGTGGATGCGGCCCAAGGGCCCTGCGTCACACACCCTGCAACCAGAACAGACCCCACTGTGTGCCGTGCATTGCCCCTCCCTTCATGTATTCCCTTGAATACAGATTTGACTTTATGGAAAAGGAAGAAGTCACATGGTGCTAGGTCTGGCGAGTATGGAGGGTGTTCTAGCACTGCAATCTGTTTCTCAGCCCCATACTGCATCACAGAGAGAACTGTGTGGGCTGGTGCGTTGTCCTGATGGGAGGATGAAACATGAGTGTTATGATCGCTATTGCAGCAATGTTTATAAGCTATGTCCATGTCCTGCATTGTTTTGTACTGTAAGTTGCTATTTTTTTATTTACTTTGTGAGGAGCTGTGGACCCCTTGTGGCGCCATATAAATAAATGATGATAATTATAATAAGCATTTTTACGGCTTACGGGAAAAACACAACTTCTTCAAACGCTGTGTGACAGTGTGATGGATCACCTGAGGGAGGAGAGGGCAACTGAATATATAACAAATCCCACAAGCTACTGCCCAATATCCAGTGAGGCAATTGTAGCTTAAGTGATGTTGGATATTTCTTGAGGACAATGGCCCTCATTCAGAGCCGTTCGCTATTTGTGGTCGCTCGTTTAAAAACAAGGGGTGGCTATTCAAATGATCCGTACGCACATTGTAGTCTGTTCACACCTCTAAGTCTGAACGAGCGAGCAAAACATACGCTCGTTTATTTGTTAAAAACGCCCCCTGGCCACTCGCATCCTACGTCATGTCCGCTATTTATTAGATTAATCGAGTACATCGACCAGCGTATGAACTGCTCGCTATTCTTGTGGTTGGTGTTTGCTACCACAAATTTGCGAGCAGTTCTGGCTAAAAAATAACCCAGTGACGTGGTCACTGACGCTGCTGTTTTAAATATGCACACCCATAAAACGCCCGTTTTGACCTTTAAGCACGCCTGCGTTCGGATCTCCACTCCCCATTTTCAAGCACCTTCCCCTGTTACCACCCACATACGCCTCATTCTGTCACTCAAAATAGCAGGCACTCGCTATATTGCGTACCAACGATTTTCGGCCGCACTGACTGGTTCGCGCATGCGTACTAAAAACCGTACGCATGCGCAGATGTGCAAACATCGCTCGGAACGAGCGTACTGCCGCTAACGAGCGGCTCTGAATGAGGGCCAATAATCCAAAATCAACCATGCAGTACCTGCAGAAAGAAAGATTAACAGTGTTTTCCCCAGAACATTTTTGCCAGCCGGGTGGTATAAAGAAGTAGCCGGGTGGGGGCCTCCGCAATATTGAAATGTTTAAATCCAGCCCTTATATACATTTAAACTTGAGATTAACATTTTATATATTAATTATTGTCTTCTTAGAGGCCCAGTTGTCTGCAGATTTTTTATAATCAAAGTCTGTAGGATCTGGTCCCGCTAGTGACGCTTCAGGCGTAGATCAGTCTATTATCAAAGTTCTGAGTAACCCAATGGCTGCGCAGAATGGCCGTTGGAAATGAGACGCCGGAGCCTTCGCAACTGCGTACGGGATTGCAGTAGCAGGTTGAGACACACCCCGAAAACGGTTGTGACATGCATGCATTTGAGTTGCTGCCCACGAACGGTACCGGCCTGTCAATCACTTTGCAAATAAATCCTCGGTGCAACTGCTGTCGCAGGACCATCGCGGCACATCTGCGCATTATGACTTACACGCATGCACAGAAGAAAGAAAATTGGGCCATTTACAAAAACATCGGCGTTGCGACTGTCTCTAAATCAATCCTTAATACATTTTAGAGTAGAAAATCTTCTTTCACATCAGCTGTGCTAACAGGTATAATCAGCCCAATAGCAGCTAGTTTTGCTCTATTTAAGCTCGTGTGCTGAACGTGTATGCATTATTTGTAACAACTGGCTGAACACCGATATCATTTTTTTTTTTTTTTACGAGCGGACCACATCCTACCCACTTGCTTTTTGGACACAAATACACTTTTAAGAGCTGACCAGATACTGTCTCACTTGCTATCTGGACACAGATGGCAGTGCTGCCCACATACTACCACACTTACTGGCTACAGAGAATGGCCAGTAACAAACAACACGCGGCCACTGAGATGCTCTGTTCATCGACGACTCATTCCACCGGCAACCGCATCCTTCCCTTTATAATGGAGGAGAGATCTGCTCTGCCCTTCAGCTTGAACACTGTGGCCCGTCCAATAAGTCACGCTGCATTGACGTTTCCCTGCCGTCCGCGTCATAAGTGCTTGGCGGCAAGCACATTTTTCCTGGCAGTCTACTCGAGAATAAAGCTCGGGGGTGACACTAGTTAAGGCTTTGGAATGGTCTTCACAAGCACGTATTGTGTGCCAGAAGGCCTAAGAATATATCTGGACTACAAGAGGTCTGCAGGGAAGAGTGGAAAAAGAATAGGAAGACTCTGAGCTGTCTACAAGAAGCACACTGAAGCTACAATGTCTGACAAAGGAGGGTGTGCATAAGTTCTGACCAACCAGGCACCCAACATTCTCAGTATATTCAGCAAATAAATAGAAATTGTGCATTAAAATACTTCTAGATCAGGTTTCTTTAAGCAGACTTTTGCATACAGTTGGGTACACTGTTGCAGTTGAGGGTCTACCTTGACTGCACTAAACAGTCTGATGGACTGACGGCCTGTTGGTGCTCTGTGATGGTCACAAGCAGGTCCAAGCAGTAGATAGCATGGTGGCTCAGCACCACTATCAGACAGGTGTATGTCTCCACTGGCAGGCCAATGCTGGATTCCCGTGAGTGTATCATGGGCCGCAAACCATCGTGCCTCAGTTGAACAGCTGTGCAGGGTGGCTATCTAGTCCTCTGTGCACATATTTACTATGTTTTACAGGTTTCACACCTTTATTTCTAATATGCCGGTTTTGGGGGGTAAAGTGTTTGCTTGCAGCTATGTCGGAGCTTTCCCCAAGCTCTTAGGCTTGCTTTTGGTAGTACCAGAGTAGCAGTGTCACCCAGATTGGATGCCAGAGGAAATTGTCGTACTCAACGTAAACTGCATTATTCGTAATTCATCTGTGGACTATGCACTCCCGACCGTGGTTGTAGCATATTGTTGTGTTAGATTTTGTATTCTCCATTCAGCTTTGTTAGGTAAAAAACTGGGCTTCCTTGTAGGTGGGAGGACTTAGAGGGGTGAGGAGCTAGATTAGCTTTAGGTTAACTGTTTAGTGTCCACTCAAATGCCCAAACCTGTAACCCAGAGTAATAATGTTCCGGGTGGATTACGAGGAATGGATTTTACAGAGCACAAAAATCTTTTTTTTTTTTTTTTAATATCCCAGGTGTAAAGTTTGTATATTTTTAAATATTGTTTGTGTGGATAATTAGTGTTGTTCCATTGATTAGTGTGATCTTATTTTGGATCTATGCATGAATAAAATATATTTCTACTTCAGGGTCCATAGGGGGTCCACAGGGTTGACCTTGGGGTATAGGTTGGGAACCAAATCCGGGCACCTCGCAGTTAAAGCTTTTAGCTCCCAGGATGCACTTGGGTCCACTCTCCCTATAACCCCACCCCCAAGCCAGAGGCACCTCAGTTTAAGTTGGTGCCCGGCTGGAATCGGGTCACCGTTTAGTGCAGTGGGGAGCTGATTAGCAGCCCCTAAGCTTTATTTTTTTCTAAAGGACAGAGTTTTTTATTTTTACTTTGGATTCTTCAGAGCGGCAGCGTCAGACTGTCCATAGGACGTCTAAGCTGCCGCTCCGTCACCCCGCTGGCGCTGAGATGCCAGTACAGATCTGGGGATCTCAGCGGGACCCCAGAGTCTGTACTAGCCGGACTCTGCGGGCGCCCAGGACTGCTGCCGGATCCACGGGGAGCAGGTAAGGCGCGGGTCACCGCTTGCGGTGATCCGCGCATTTGAAATGCAGTCCTGTGCCTCCGGTCTCTGGGGACAGACCGGAGGCGTCGGCAGTGGCGGCGGGCCCCCCCATATCCCGTGTGTCCACTAGACCACCAGGGACTTAGTGTTCGGTGCAGGGAGCCGGCGTCCCGGGGGTTAATAGCCGGCCAGGGGAGACAGCCTTCCCTGTTACAGCGGCTCCTCCCCTCAGCTCAGCGCGCCTTTCAGTATCCATAGTCTGGCGTCGCTGAGCTGCTTCCTCCGCGGGCCACGCTTCTTCTGAGGTCTCCAGCGGCCATTTTCTCTGTGGTGCAGCAGAGATCTCCGGAGATGGCAGTGAGCCCAGTCCCCCTGTGTACCTCACCATCAGGTCAGTGTACACAGCGCTGTAGCCTTCCCAGACACTGAATCTGGGCAGTTGAATGCAGTGTAATAGTGCAGTATATTATATGACATGTTTATGTATATATGTGTATATCTGCATTGTATGTGACTTATGCTAGTGCTGACTGTACTTTATTCTCTCACCTGTCAGTGTATATCTATCCCTTTCCTTATCTGCCCTAATACAGCTGTACTTGGGGTGGTTCTGAGACTCACATTTATATACTTGTTAATATTTGTGAGGTTTGTCACATACTGTTGCGTGCTGCACGTTGCCATATTTTGAGTGGAACTGTGTGTTGCATACGCTGAAAATGGGTCCCTGCAGCTAAGTTTTAGTATCAGTCAGGACCAGTATAGCGCTGCTTGATCACAAGGCTTGGTCAGATATGTTTGACCAGGAGATAGAGCGTTATACTGCACCCATTTTTACTATCCTGCAAGCCATGTGCTGCAGGTGTTAGTGCGGAGGATTTAACTCTTAAAGGGTTCTGTATGTGGCGTCATCGGGTGCCGGCCCCTTTCACGACCCCCTTGGGCGGTTTGTTTTCTCGGGATCCTCTTAATTGCGGATCGCCGGGCGGGCACCATTGTTGTACCTCACTTGGGGTTACTTCACCATACTGCCCTTTTCATCTCAGGGTATCTCGCAGTTTCTTGCACTCTTCCCCTGTGACACAGACTACCGCTCCCTACAGGGGTTTTTCGAGTATATGAATTCCCCCTGGTGCCACAATAGTCTGTCATGCCCCTTGCAGGGATTACCTCAACAGCCACCCTGGGTGGATGTCGTTTTTCTATGAAATGCAAATTGGCGTGGTTGACGCCCTGTGGTTACTTCCCACTTGGCTCTACCGTGAACTGGATACTGTTTTGGGCTCTTACACGGGGGGAAGCCTATCTCAAGTATTATTATCCCTGTTTTAGGGCTGGTAGCAGGTCCATTCTGGTTAGAGTGAATGTTGACCTGCACCTGTATCATACACCCTCAGTATTACGTGCCTTCTGGTTCCCTGTTGCTGACTAGCGGGTGGATCGCATGGCGGGACTCTGGCTGTTGCCAGATATGAGGTATTACAACAGTGTTTGGTCTCCTGTCCCAAATTCCCTGAGGGTCATCATGAGCCCCTCCTGGGGTGGATGGGCATGTTACTCGTATGATTACAGACGTTACTACGCCTCCCATTCCTGCGTGGTCGGATTCTTCTGATCCGTAGGGGGTAACTCTGCCTGAAATCAGTATACTCGCTTTCAGGGGTTGTTACCCATCCTACCATGGCTATAGCATGGTTGGTTAATACTATTGCATACTGAGCTGATGCATTTGTAATGTTTTTTCCCCTCCAACATGTCTGGGGTTCAAATGTATTTGGTCGCTCATGTAATATATGCAGTTGTCATAGGTGGACATGCCTATACTGGATACCAGCTCCTAACTTTCAGAGTTCCGGCTGCGACTGTATCCTCCGTAATACCCTATGGCTGCGCTCTGGGAATGCAGAGGTGCAGATACCATCTATAGGGTATATCTTGTTGGGTCCTGACCTTGACAGTGGCAGTACAAATTTCCCGCCTTCAGCTATGCTCACTATAGGGCCTCAGACTATTAAGTCTTTTTGTCCTCTGGGTCAGCCTAAAGGTCTGTTTCTTCATAGACTGTCGGCCTTTACAAGGGCCGACATATCCAGTTCCGTGCAGGCCTGGACTGCCAGCCGATCCTGCTTCTGAACCTACGGATATATCGTCAGCCTGACGAGACAGGCCTACCACTGGGAGATGGCGATTTTCTCAGTTTGCCCGGTACTAGTGTCTAGTTGCCGCGGCTACGTGGGTAGGAGGGTACGCACTCTCTTTGCTCAGGCGGCCTATTTCCATGTGATGGTACTCAGGCCCTTATTCGGAACAGGGCCTTACAAATCCAGAAAGCTATACAGTTGTTGCGGTAAGCGGAGCTAATTGGGCCATCCCCACTTTCTCAGCGAGGGACTGGTTGTTCTGCTTTCTTTCTGGTGCGGTGGCTGAATGGTCCTCTTTGGCCTATTCTCTGTCTCATTTCCCTGAACCAGTTCCTAAAGCTACCTGGGCTCAGGAGGCAATCCCTATGCTCCATCATACTATGTTTGGAACCTGGGGACTTTATGGTATCACTGGATATACAGGACGCGTGCCTACGGGTACTTACAGAGACCTTACCTCAGCATGGACTGAGGTTTGCTGTATCACAGCACTTACGATTTTTCAGGCTCTGCCTGTTGGGACTGCTCTCAGCCCCACAGGGGTTTACCAGCGTTTTGGATTTTCTGACAGTTCTTCTGTTCAGTATATCCCAATGCTCCTGTACCTGGATGGCCTCCTGCTCTTAGCAGGATCACCGGGGTACTTTACAGCCGGGTCAGGTTGACTGTGGCTTCTTCAGGGTGCAGACGTTTAATCAATGGGGAAAAAGTCCTCCCTGCATCCCTTTCTGGGTATTCTTCACCTAGGAGCCCTGCTGGATTCTCAGAATCTGAGAATTCTTCTGGCGTAAGACGGCATCTCCACTCTTCCATTAGGAGTACATGGATGTCTGCGCAGTAGACATATGTCTTTACACTCTGGGATGCATGGTCCACTATTCAGTGTCTGCCTTTGGAAGGGTGGAATGGGCTTAGTTCCATTCCAGGCCTTTCCATAATTGGCTTATCTCCAGATGGAACAAGTTTTTTCTGTCTGATCACTGTTCAAACGATGATGCTCTCCCCGGAGGCAAGTCGGTCCCTTTTCGGGTGACTATGGCCATCTCGTCCAGGGTATTCTTTGCTAAGGACAGTGTCTGGTTCGCATCCATTTCAGTGCAGTTGGATGTCTGTCGATTCCACCCTGTCAATTAACTTGTTGGAACTTTAGCCTGTCTTGGGCCTTCACTCTGGCATAGCCCTTGTTTCCCAGTGAACCTGAAAAAGTTCAGTCCGACAGGGTCAGAACAGTGGCTTCCTTTTTAGCAATACTGTTCGTTGGGTGGCAATGTCAGGTATGTCATCCATTCGGACATTGTCTGAGGGTCTCCTCCCGACCATCTCGACAGTGTTCATTTCAGGTGCTCTCCATTGGGAAGCGGGAGTCCTCAGCCATCACGACGTGCATCCAGGGGACTAGTCTCTTCCCCAAGAGAGGTTTCATCTCCTGGTGAGCAGGGGGGGGGGGTCCTCCTGAGGTGACCCTCATGGCCTTCTGACTCTATCACACTATGGTGTTACAGTCCAACTCTGGGGATTCTGAAGCAACCTTCAGTGACTCTTTGTCGGTGAAGTGGTTCTTCCAATTTGCGTACCTGTGTTCTCCGGTCTCCATTCTTCCTCGAGGGAAGTGTTTCAATCGAGACGGAGATGCTTTCCTGCTGGTGGCTCCTGATTGCCCCAGATGTCAGGGGTACTTGGTTTTTCGGAGTCTCTCCATCGATACTCCATTCCTGATGCTTCACTGCCCAGACCTGTTGTCTCAGGGTCCTGGGGTTTGCCTTGGACCTGGGTAGTTTGTCTTTGACTGCGTCCCTACAGTGGTCTTACGGCTTCCCTGGCTTTGTCATCGTTGGAATGATTAGAGCACATGGATCAGCTTTTGCTGGGACCTACCACAAACTGTGGCAGCCATAATTCTTATGGTATTATACCTGTCGATATGATCCTCTGGGGTCCAGGATTTCCAGATATTCTGGCATTCCTTCCGGCTGGCTTGGGTTTCACCCTCGGCCTGGCCTTCCTGACAGTGCGGATCTCTACACTGTCAGTATGATTAAGATATGGAATTGCTCCGCTCTGATATCCAGTTCATCCTTTGGAGTGTTTTCTGGATTATGCCTCCATTTGTCCTCCCTAGGGACTCCTTGGGAGTTAGTAGTGGTTCTTCGTTAACTCCAGGGAAAGTTAATGGAACCGCTGGTTGTGATAGCCATTACATGGTCTATTGCTTTGGCTTTCTCTCAGGGAGTTTATATCACCCAGGTGAGTGTCGGAATTGGGAGCCTTCTCATGTGGCTCCCTCTTCTGGAGGTCATCTTGTCAGGGTGTGAGTTGCTCTCACCCTGTGTTTCTTCTTAGTGATTTTTAGGTTCCATATTATTCTGGAACTTATGGTGAGGCCATTCAGTCCCCAGTCCTCTCGGCTGGTGTGGCCTCATTGACTGTGGTCCGGCCTCTGTGGATTTATGTGATCCGTTCAGGTTCCTGACGGAAATCGGACTCCTTATTGGTGGTCTGAAATTTCTGGTTTTAACAGGAAAGGATGGCCGGCCTATGGCCAAATGTTGGCTGGACGGCCTCGTATGTCTTCTTCAGGGGCCTACCCATGGGTAGGCCTTTCTGTTGTTGATGCTTGTTTTTTCTCGGGCCATGTAACCCTCGTGGGTGGCTCGCTGTGGCGCCTTGGCTGTTTTGCCTTGCTAGATGGCCACGTGGTCTTCTGTCCACACCTTTTTAAGGTTCTAGGCATTGGTTTCCTTTGCCTCTCCGGATGCTTCCTTTTTGGCGGCGGATTCTCCTCTCAGCACAGGAGCGTCCCCTCCCTTGGTTGAACTGCTTTGGGACATCCCCAAGGTCAACCCTGTGGACCCCCTATGGACCCTGAAGTAGAAAACAAGAGATATGGTAAGAACTTACCTTTGTTATCTCTGTTTCTACGAAGTCCATAGGGTCCACAGGGCGCCCACCCTGACGCACCTGGCTTCGAATGGGCTGTGTGGCTGGTCACCGGTTTTCCGTCTCCCATTTCTGTGAGTATGGTTATCGAGTGTTCTAGTTTTCTCTCTCTTTTTCTCTCCTCCTCCGGTCTTTGGCTACTTACAAACTGAGGTGCCTCTGGCTTGGGGGTGGGGTTATAGGGAGAGGGAACCCAAGTGCATCCTGGGAGCTAAAAGCTTTAACTGCGTGGTGCCCGGATTTGGTTCCCAACCTATACCCCAAGGTCAACCCTGTGGACCCTATGGACTTCGTAGAAACAGAGATAACAAAGGTAAGTTCTTACCATATCTCTTGTTATTGTTACTCTAAGCATTAGCCCCTGCCCAGCACCACAATTGAAGATTAATGTGCAACCACTTTCTTCCTCTTGCAGACCCACAGCCATGCCCTGGTGTTTGATCGCGACACTCTGATACACATAGAGGAGAGGCCCAACCGTAACTTTTCATGCTATGTGTATAAAATGCACTGCAGCCCAGAGGAGTGAGACAGGCGCTCCTGATATCTGTATAAATTCATTTCTAGCGACGTTTTAATAATGTTTTGTACCATCACACTTTGTTTTGTACCATTTGTTTTTAAAAGCAATAAATATATATTTTTTAAACAAAGTGTTTTTTATAGTTACTAACCTTAAATGTTTTCTATGTATAATTGTGCCTAATAACTAATTGTGTATGATCTCTTTAATCACACATCTGTCCCTTGTCATTAGACATTAGGCTGCACTCAGAAGTGTATCCTAATGCAAGTGTCTAGATAGATAGTCAATAGGTCGACACCAGATGGTTGACATGCAAGTGGTCCACAGTTAAAAGGTTGACATGGACTTAAGTTGAGGGTTAAAGGTTGACACATTGTTTTTCATGATGATGGATTAGAGAGATGCTGTAAAGAAAGAGGGCACTGGTTAGGCACTAGTGGGAGGGTTAGGGTTAGGCACTAGGGGGAGGGTTAGTCACCAGGGGGCGGGTTAGGGGTAGGCACTAGGGGGAGGGTTAGGGTGACTATTAGGGTTAAAAAAAGTCAACATTTTCTGTGTCAACCATTTGTGTGGTGACATTTTGACCATTTGACTCTGTAGACCTAAGTCCATGTCAACCATGTAATAGTCGACCATTCAACCTTGTCTATCTATTGGCTGTCTGTTTAGACACTGTAGATCTTTCAATCCACACCCACCCAGAAGCTATGGTACTGTGAGGGATGTTGGCTGGAAAGCTCTGGAAGGATGTGAAGGCATTGATGGTGGAGGGAAGGGGATAAACAATGACCTCTCTACTGAATGACTGTCTTCAGAAGCAGATTTATTGGCGCCATCAGAAACTGGGCAATGTCCTTTAGCAAGAATATTTTTACATGTATCTCTTAAAATTTGTGTAAGGCAAATAGAAAGGGCACCACAGTGGCGCAATGGTTAACTTGTTACCTCACAGCGCTGTGACCTTGGTTTTGAGTCCCACAAAGGGCCTGACGACGTGCAACAGCTTAAATATCGGTAACATTTACGCACATCAGGCACTCAGGCAGCATGTAAGTCAGGTCTGACCGGCCGTAAACACTGCAGCTCTCCTGACAGGCAGAGGGCGCTCATGCTGCGAAGGAGATGGCTATGGCTACTTTATACACGCCCATGTAATGGCGTCTAAACGGTCCGACAGGCCTGCGTTTTTCTAACCACTATGTAAATAACTGTTAATAAATTAATATATAGGTTTAGAGTCCATATAAAATATTTAAATTTAATAGACTTTCGATATATATATTTTTTTTAACTCAAATAATTTTTAAGGAGAGAAATTTTTACATTACAGATCATACACATCAATAAACAAGTTTATAGAAATAACAATATTGTTTCACTTTCTTTTAATATTCTTAGATATCAACTAATAAAAGTACTAAGAGGTATACAATTTACAAATGACCTTTGTAGGGTTTTATTCCACCATTTGCTTTTTGTCCCTGATAAATGTCTTTTTTTTATTTTTTTTGCCTCTATATTTTTCCGCCTAATACAGTTTAGAACCGTTCTACAAACTAAAGGGGTTGTCTTAGGAAAATGCACCCACCATGCATCTCTGACTAATGGGCCTACAGTATCCTTATCCTATGCAAGCAGCGTAGTAGGTGCAGTCTGCAGTTTAGCCTGTGCTCTGTATATTTACTGTAGGAGTGTAAGTCTACTACCAAATAGTCACTGACAGAACTCCTCTCCTTGTCAGCATCGGCTGTACGCAGCTATGAAAACTCTGCTGGGACTTTGTTCATGACTTTTATAAGTTATTAACATCATTATTAACTTTTACTTATATGGCTCCAGTATGTGCCGCAACGCTTTTACAGTTGGTGATGAGCACGGTCATAAATCAAGTCTGGGTGATAACAGACAGGCATGAAATACATAAAAAAAACCTGAAAGAAATTATATATATTTATATATAGCTATTTTAAAGCAAACATTTTCAAGATAATAACCACAGTTTGGTTGAAAAGTGTGCGCCAACAGCAGTTAGTTATTTGTTCCATATCTGCTCCTATTTCACATCTGCTTTAGGTGTCCAACCAAGCCTTTGCTTTCTAATAATCAGCTGCACCATCCATATGTATTGGAGAGGAACCTCTATTGAACAAAATAATTTCGAGCTCGTGTTATAACCTGCACTGATTTTTCCAAGACACACAGAGCCTGCCGATATATACGCAGTAGAGCAATTATTGGCCAACTGTGCCTGCGTCATGGTCACACTGCGCACTAACGCAGGCGTATCGCGTCCGCTTTGTGGGCGTGTCTCAGCCTACAACTGAGATCCCGGATGCAGAAAGCATGGCGCCAGTGTCTCAGTTCCCGTGGCCATTTTGTTCGGACATGGGTTTTCTCAGATGGTGGATTATGGAAGGATCTTCGACAGGGTTGCCGACACTGAGCTCCCTCCTTCCGGGAGGGAGCTGTCCGGCAACCACACGGGGGAGTATAGCAGGCAAAAAAGGGGCGTGTCGTGGGGAAAGGGGGCGTGGTTCAGAGGATGACACATCTTTTGGGGGCGTGGCATGGGGGTGTGACAGCACGATCGCGTCATCGTGGCCCCGCCCCCTCTTCACAATGCCGAGATTAATGGCATTGTGATGCAGGGGGCGGGGCTACGATGACGCGATTCAGCGCGAATCGCGTCATCGGCCCCCCGCTGCCGGGGTTAATGCAGGTGAGTCGCTGGGGCCGGGAGACTTGCCTGCCTTTCCGGGGGGCCGGGAGCGGCACCCGATTTTCGGGAGGCTCCCGGCCGAATCGGGAGGGCAAGTAAGTATGATCTTCGACCACAGCTGAGTGTTTGTACGCAGTTGCTTGGATCTTATCTGCAGACAGTGGGTGTCATGATACATTTCCAGGCGGCTACAGCGTTAGCATAATATCGCATAGCAGCGACGTACAGGATCGCAGCAGCGTATGCATTAGCGTTTACATCTCTCAATCAGGCCCACAGTACAATGAAACATGGGAATAAATCTGATTAGTTTGTTTAATTTTTTTATGAGACCTGTGGGTGAGAGACACAAGCCTAGCGATCTGTAATGTGTTGCAGAATAATATGGCACTGATGGAAACTTCCTGCATGGAATGTTCACAATGTTTTACTTAAAACTATTCCCTCAATAAATTGGGCGTCTGCTGCCAGGAAAGTCTACAGAACTCACTGAAGTATTTATTCACGTACATTAGGAGAGATAACCGTGTGTACAGAAGGCTGTTGTATAAATATTGTGGTATAAACCACATCAGATTACCTGATTCTATGCCAAGGTCAAACACTTGTGTCCAGTGCTGTGGATGTCCCGATGTCACCTGCACAGTGACAGATATGAAGAGTTCATTAGACAAATCTTTGTTTACCTCTTATTAAAATATGAATACATGATTGTTTCTAAGCCAGGGGTTCCCAAACTCAGTCCACAAGGCACCCTAGCCGTTCAGGTTTTAAGGAAATCCATGCTTGTGCATAGACGACTGAGGGCCTGATTCAGTAAGCAATGCACAGGAGAGAACGCACGCACCCGTCCGCTGCGAGAATATGCTAATCAATGCATACGCCCGGAGACAGCAGCACAAGATGCAGATGCCCAGCCCTATATTCAGCCTCCCCATCTCCCTTCTCTCAAAGCCTGATCAGTACGCAAGATAGCGTAAACATCGAGAACCATCGACCACATTTGCAGACCTCGCGCAAGATCTTGGTAACTTCCTGTGTGCATGGAGTCTCATCACTGCGTCCGTCGCTGCAATGGCTTAATTATGGACGCCCCTAAAACGGCGTCCCAATGCACAGACACGCCTGCGTTCGCCCAACCAGCCCCCATCACCACCCACAAATGGCACTTCCTGTCATTAACTGCAGGGGTCTGTGTACACGCTACGTGTAGTCTGCATATGCTTACCCAATCGCACTGACTAGTTCGCGCACGCGCATTGCGATGCATGTGCAGTACGGATATATCGGCCAAGTGCGTGCGTTCTCTCCTGTGCGTTGCTTCCTGAATCCGGCCCTGAGGTACTAATTAAGTCTGTCTGTGCTTAAGTATGAATATCCTGAAATCTTGGACTGTTAGAGTGCCTTTAGGAACGAGTTTGGGGACCACTGGGCCTGATTCAGACCCGCTCGCGAGCGCTATTCACTCGCAAGCTGGTCGATGGTGGCCCAGTGCGCATGCGCACGACGGAGCCAGCTCCGTTGTGCGCATGCACGAGACCCGGATAGCGACGGGCAAACCGTCGCTCCGGGTCTCATTCCAAAGGGGACGTGCTGTCGATGTTGAGTGACAGCACAGCCCCTTTGGTGGGCGAGCCGGGGGAGTGGCTGCCCAAACGGAGGCGTTCCCATGTGAACACCTACCATCTGGGGGCGGCCCCACTGACATCGCTCTGTGAGAGCCGAAATCTCTCTGGGGCTTGCGGCAACGAGACCCTACCACAAGGGTCTCGACACAAGCCCGATGGTCTTGACCATCGCGACCATCTTCCTGGCCGCTCACTATAGCTGTGGGTGGTCACCCACAGCTATGCGAGCGGCCAGGAGGCCGCTCTAAAAAACAAGAAGGCCGGCCCTGAAGTAGAAGTGAGCTCTCTGTCAAAGCGTCCGGCTCTGAATCAGGGCCACTGTTCTAAGGTGGTTAACTAGGGTCTGAGTACTTTGTTCTATATAAAGACCTCTTTATAAAGCTGGGTACACACCTTTGCGATCACTCTTTCAATTCCATGGTTCGACCGGCTTTACGCCCAGTCGGAAGTCCTGACCACAGTGCCGATACGCGTGTACACACCTATACCATTATACTTGTGACCTTTAATCCCAGACTGCCAAAATAACATAAGAAAATGATTGTACCACCCACGTGGGCGGCCCTGCTACTGGTGTAAAATTGCGAGAACGGTGGAAGGTGAGTACACGCTGCTCTCTTGGTCCGATCTCACCTGGTCAAATCGGCTGTTTATTAAATGGCACATAAGGGGGCAGATGTATTAAGCTCTGGAAAGTGATAAAGTGGAGAGTGATAAACAAGCAACCAATCGGCTCCCATCTGTAATATTTCAAACACAGCCTGTAACATGACTGTTAGGAGCTGAGTGGCTGGTGGTTTATCTCTCTGCACTTTATCACTTCCCAAGCTTAATATATTTGCCCCAAGATGCGATCCTCGATTCGACTAATTTTCTTCTGTAATAGCCTGCGAGATGCAGACTCTGGTGAGATTCCGGCAAGTCTGCCAGTATTTTTAAAATGGCAATCGTTTAAAAGGCAACACCAGGACTTCTGGCCCCGCCCCCAAACGAAGATGGTCGCAGGGTAGTACTGCTCCAGGAAGCCAGCAGCTACATCTCCGTTTTCGGACCCCCCCCGCGGGTCTTAACAGCCGGAATACCGCCGCCGCTAGTGCAGGGAGAGTCAGGCAGTGCATGGAGAGGTATTTACTTCTCTCCATGCCGAATAAACAACAGCGCCAGCACTCAGATCGGGAGAGGCGTGAATCAAAGATGGTGGCCGTGACCTCCCTGCAGACACAGCCCCAAGCTTCTTCTTCACCTGTAACTGTGCCAGCATCTGATTCTCAGGGTGGGGAAGTTCATGCCCCTGTGCTGGCCTCCTATGCTGACATAGTGAAAGCAATAAGAGACACCATGGCCCCTCTGATGCAGGAGCAGGCAGACTCATTCAGGCAGGCACTGCAAGAGTCAAACAACAATATTGTAAAGCTGCAAAAGAAAGTGCAGGTCACTGAAGCTAAATTGGGAGAAGTGTTCCAAGATGTGTTTACACTGAAACAACAATATGATACCCTTCATAAGCAACATCTCCATACTCTTAATAAATTGGATGATTTAGAGAATCGGTCTAGAAGGAATAATATACGTATTGTGGGTCTGCCCGAAACCATTAAGGGTGAGTCCCTTACACGTTTTATTGCCACAACATTGCTGGACTTGCTGGAAATTGGTGATTCCTGTACTGATATGATTGTTGAACGAGCACATCGTATTGGACCGCCACGCGACAAACCAGATGCCCGGCCGAGAGTGGTGATATTTTGCTGCTCTCTGGTGTGGGAAGGTCACAAGCTGTTCATCTTTCAAGATTATTCTGCGGAAGTAACCAGGGCTCGCAAAGCCTTTTCTTCGATTTGTGCTGGTCTAGTCAAAGAAAATAGGCGTTTTGCCTTAATGTACCCGGCAAGGCTTCGTCTGTTCACTGAAAATTCATTTCTGGATTTTTCAACACCAGATGACGCAGCAGCCTATCTTCAGGAAGAGGGTGAAGCAGTGATGGGTGTTTCTTCTTCTCCTCGTATGGATCCCGAGGGGTGACTGTTACTTTCAGACTAAGTAGTCTGATATTTGATATGCTCATTATTCCCTATGTTTTATATACATGCTTTTAATCCATTTTTCTCTCACACAAGTATGGATATGCTCTGTTACGTTTACATATTAATATTATCTAGGTCTTTAGAGATCTTATGTTGTATTATTTTATTTTATATTGTTGTGTTATTATAATGTTGTCGCTGGCGGTGGCGACTATTCTGTCCAAATTTATATATGTATGCATTCCACCTATATCTTTTAATTCCTGTTATATCGTCCATGGCTGCTTATTTAAAGTGGAATGCTTTCAATAGCTGCGGCTCCTTAGCGACTTGTCCCCGTGATACCAATATTGGTTGTTAAAGTTTACTATATTTTTTATTGCTAGGAAGTCCCAATTGTAGCCTGATGGCTTGCAAGCTTGTTCTTACACTGTTTTGTTTTTTTTTTCATTATTTTTTGTATTGCGAAATATACCTACAATTTTATTTACCCCCATTTTTCTTTTTTTTTTTATAATTTCTTATATGCAATCCCCAAATTTTTGGTATTTTTTCTTTCAATCATGACAATATCTTTACACGATACACTCGTTTCATGTAATGAGCTCTTTGTGGAATTTTTTATAATACCCAGATACTATTTGTTCTTTTCAATATACAATGCAATGGATATGTATGTTTCGATAGATTTGTATCCCCTCATTTTTTGATATGGCCCCATTGAAATTTGGTTCCTGGAATGTTGGTGGGATTAATTCACCCATCAAACGCAAAAAAATTCTCACTTATATACGAAAATTGAAAATGGATGTTATTATGTTGCAGGAATCTCATCTGATGCCACCGGAAGTTCTTAAGCTTAATTGTATGGGATATTCAGTTTTGTGTTCTTCCTCGTATTCCTCTAAAAAAAAGAGGTGTTGTCACGTTGATTAGGAATCAGTTATTTCTTACTATCCTTTCTTCGTATGCTGACCCCTCTGGTAGATATACAATATCTGAAGTGAATATTATGGGTGATAAGTTCGTTTTATGTAACCTATATGCTCCAAATGTGTATTCCAAGAGTTTTTTGCAAGTATTATTAGCTAAATTATCTCTATATATGGATTCATCTATCACATTTGCGGGTGACTTCAATATGGTATTTTCAGAATATACGGATAGACAACGACCCCCATCACGGATACGTAACACTCATCCGTTGGGTATTCCTTTGCTGGCCTCGGAATTGCGATTATTGAATGTTTGGAGAGTGTTACACCCGACTGATCGGGAATATACTTGTTTGTCAGCCGCTCACTCCACTCTGTCTCGAATTGACTATATATTATTATCTGAGTCTCTTTTACATAAAGTGGAAGACTCTGGTATTGAACCAATTGGATTATCGGATCATGCATTGATATTGTTTCTTATGACTCCGGTGGTTGATAGTGGTTCCTATAGACCATGGCGTTTCCCAGCATACCTTGCAAATTCTGCTAATTTTCGTAGCATGTTGGAGGCAAAGTGGAGTGAATATGAAACTAACAATGATATTCATAGGGACAACCCCCCTTTATACTGGCAAACTGCCAAATCAGTCCTCAGAGGGGAAATAATAGCTTACGTTTCCAAACATAAAAAAGAATGCTCCAAATTATATTTACAAGCTCAGTCAGACTTAACTACATCTTATGAACATTTTAAGATTACTCCTTCCCCTCCTAACAAAGAAATTTATTTAAAGGCGAAGTCGCACTTTGATGCCGTGGTAGATCAGTATGCTGCCCAACATACCTTTACTAAAAATGTTAATTTTTATAAGCATGGTAATAAGACAGGCCGCCTTCTTTCTTATTTGATTAGAAACCATTCCTCCCCCACATCCATTGTATCCCTTTTGAACCCGAATGGCGATATGATAAAAAAAGGTCACGATGTAGCTGAATTATTTGGTAACTTTTACAAAGATTTCTATTCAGACCCACACATTGATGAACGTACAAAGCGGGAATTTTGGGAACATATTACTCTTCCTGTTATTTCTCAGGAAGAGGCGGACATGCTTATTTCTCCAATTACTTTAGAAGAAGTTTTGGCGGGTGTAAAAAAATTAAAGATGTTAAAAGCACCCGGTCCAGATGGATATTCTGGGGAGTTTTTTTTAAATTTTACAAAATAATATTTGTCCAACCCTAGTATCTTTATATAATTATATTCTTACAAATAATTGTATCCCTCCATATTTTAATTCTGCGACTATCAAGGTGCTCCCTAAACCGGGTCGTGACCCATTACTTCCGGCATCTTACAGGCCCATATCCTTGTTGGATACAGATTATAAATTATTTATGAAAATAATTTCTAACAGAGTAAAATTAATTTTGCCTCAGATTATTGCCCCAGATCAGACGGGCTTTATTTGGGGACGCCATTCTGCGATAAACATTCGTAAAGTGATTTCTGTGATACAATCAACAGCCCTGGCTTCAGATGGGTCATCCAAATCCATTATTTCAATGGACGCCGAAAAGGCGTTCGATCTTGTAACATGGGATCACCTTTATTGCACCTTATCCAAATTTGGTTTCCCTGATCAATTTATTTCCTTATTGTCCACATTATATTTTTCCCCAATAACTCAGGTGTCTAGCAACGGGTATAGGTCTTCCTCGTTTTGTGTTCAGAGAGGTACTCGCCAGGGGTGTCCTCTATCTCCTCTCCTTTTTGCAGTGGCGCTGGAACCTCTGGCGATTGCTTTGAGAGCCTCCACTGACTTCAAGGGTATTTTGGTGGGACCCACTGAACTTAAATTATCCTTATTTGCAGATGACATGCTTTTATTTGTCTCTGATCCAATATCTTCCATCCCGGCTATAATTAAATTACTAACTGGTTTTGGTTCTTTCGCGGAGTACAAAATTAATCTCCATAAATCTGAGCTGATGCCCATTGCGAATATTTCATCTACTGATTTACAACACCCGGTTTATAATCATTTTCGGATTTCCTAAACTGAATTTAAATATCTTGGTATTAATATCCCAGTGTCCCTATCATCACTATACCACATAAATTACTCCCCTATTATATCACAATTATCCAAAATACTGGATGCTTGGAAACTGTTACCCCTCTCCCTTCGGGGTAGGATAGCCCTCATTAAAAGCGTGGCCTTCCCTAAATTGTCTTATCCAATACAGATGCTTCCTATTTGCTTAGGATTGTCGGATGTGAAAGCTATCACTAAAATGTTTACTTCTTTTCTATGGAAATGAGGTCATCCTCGTATTGCAGTGACCAAGTTACAGTTACCCAGATCAAACGGAGGCTTAGGACTGCCTGATATACTAACGTTCATGAGGGCTGTACACTTCAGATATATCAGTGACTGGTTACTGAATAGAGACACATATACACACCCAAAAACTGAATCAGCCATGTTTGCGCCGTATTCAGCTGCCGCATTACTCCATTCCCCTAAGCATCTTATTCCTGATTATATTTTTAAAAATGTTTTATTTCATGACATGCAGTTTGGCAAGCTATATGTTGGAAACTCAATAGGCCGCACACGATTTCTAAATATGTTCCATTTGTAGGTAACCCATTGTTTACCCCGGGATTGGAAAATTCTTTGTTTCTTCAATGGAGGGATAAAGGAATTGCCTTGATAACAGATGTTTTTGATCCTGGTGGAATAGTAATACCTTTTAGCGTCATACATGATATGTATGGTATACCCCACAAGCAATTTTTTATGTATCTCCAAATAGTTCATTTTGCTCGTTCTATTATGTCACAAATTTTTTCCCTAGTTTCACCAGATCCGCTTCACAATCTATTGTCATTTATTTTACTCCATCCATATAAAACTAAATATCTTTCATTAGATCTTGTTGGCAATACATATAATAAAGCCTGGAAACAAACGGTAAAGTCGTGGGGTAGAGACATACCTTCTATAACTTCAGCTGATAACTTGCTATTATATTACGACTCTACCCTGAGATTTTTGCACTGCTCTTGGTTGCAGGATGTCCATATCAAGACTATCAATAGAGTGTATATATCACAAGCTCATAGGAGATTCATGGTGCGGAGGAATCTGGTGACTGTCTCAAATGTAGGCGCCCGAACGCCACCTTTTTTCACAATTTATGGTTATGTCCGAAAATACGTGAGTTCTGGGGAAAAGTAGTAGTATTTATTAATAATATTTTTCATTTAAAACTCAGGAGTGATCCCTTAGCGCTTTTGTGTGCCAAATATAGTAACTGGGACCTTGGTGTGGATAAAAAAAAGTATAACCCCTCTTCTTACAGTCATTGTAACCATAGCCAAAAAAGTTATATTATGCAAATGGACTACCTCTACTCCCCCATTTTTGGGTTCATTAAAATCATTATTGCTCACTACCTTGTATTATGATAGGCAGACTGTTCTCCTGGATTTAGAGTCTGGTGTGGTTTCCTTTTATATAAATGGGGCGCTTATATTGAGTCGTTAGACTCCTCCACACAGTCAAAAGTGCTAAAAGTGTTTGAAACTACAACTTGGTACTTGTATAGAAATGTGACATGATGGCTGACATTTGTGTTGATGCTTAAGGTGTTTTGCTATATCAATATGGTTATCAGAAATTGATTCGAACCTTGTTATATCTTTAAACATTGTATGATTGAATATCTTCCAATCCTCTCCCCTCATTCCCTCCTTATCTTATTATATTATTTTATTATATTATTTTATATCTTATATATAATTTTCTCTCCCCCTTTTTTTTTTTTTTTCTCTTTTTTTGTTTTTCTTCTTTTTATTTATAGTATATTACAGTTGATGGTATTATATATAATAGTTTTTTTAATATGTGGTCTAACTTTTTACTTCAGAAGTTGGATTTATTATTATCCCACTGAGGAAATTTCATGTATATTTTGAATATATGTACATTATGTATAGTTCTTTTATACCACTATTTTGAAATTTGATAATTGTAAATTTGGAAAGCATTTTGAATACACATTGCTGTATTGTACAATGTTCTATTTGAAAATAATAAAAAGATATTTAAAAAAAAAAAAAAAAGGCAACACCAACCCAGCTTTGCCTTTTAAATAATTGCCGCTTTAAAAATACGGGTAGATTCGCTGGAAACTCCATAAACCCCATCTACTTTATAAATTAATGTAAGGTTTGGGCAAGAAAACAAAATGAGAACCTAGTCTAATATAGCACTTGGGACCAGAATTCCTCACTACTGTTATTATTATTATTATTATTATTATTATTAATAATAATAATAATAACAGTACTTATGTATATAGTGCTAGAATATTATGTAGCACTTTACAACTTATCTTAATGGAAAATTATCTAAATATATAATTTAATGGGTTATGGTCCCAGGGCAAGATGTTTTCTCCCCCTGGGACTGCCTGTCCGGTCAATGATTAACAGAGAGTGGGAAGCCATTTACCGTTTTTTCTGACGGTCCTACCCGGCTTCTAGTGGCTGCAGTTAACACAGTCCATAGACACTGGTTCTGCCATTGTGCAAAGGACCTGACAGGCAGCGGGAAAAGACACTGACAGTCCGGAACGCCATTACAACAGACAGCCCCCCTCCGCAAAATGAGTAGGAGCCGCCACTGTTAGTAACTCATACTATGGGGATTTATTTACTAAGTCTTGGATGGAGATAAAGTGAACAGAGAAAAAGGGCCTGATTCAGACCCGTTCGCTAGAATGCGTTCGCACGCAGCCTGCTGATATTTGTAATCTGCCCATGCGATCGCAAAGGGCTCGCTCGCTGAGCATATCCACCTCGCTAGAATGAGTGGTAGGAGAAACCGTTTGTGGGTGGTGACAGGGGTATGTTGCTTGAAACGGGGGAGTGGTGCGAACGCAGGTGTGCCTGAGCGTCTCAACGCCGTTACAGAGGCGTGCATAATTAAGACGCAGCATCCTAGTACACGTCACTTGGTTGTTTTACACACTGAAGCGCTCGTATTTGCTTGTGGTAGGGTATAGTCAACCATGTTACAAGCTGAGTTTGAAAAATGACAGGAGCTGATTGGTTGGGCCTTTATAGACCCCTATATGAGTGTAAATGTAGAGTTGTCCATGCAGACATTAAATACAGACACTGAGAATTGCACCTTGCACGCTGCAATTTTTTACGAAATCATATTCTTGCTTACATTTTTTTTAACCACTTGCTCCATTATAATAATGAGTCCCCTCACACTTACCCATAAGGATATTCTCAATGTGCATCACTGCTTATGTGACAGTAACTTAGCGCCTGCACTGCCTCCTTTTGTGAGTGGATAAGCAAGAAAGGTGGTGGTTAATGCTATATTTAAAAGCAATAACTGTGCTATAAACGACATTTAAAAAAAAATGACATGAATAGAATGAATTGTGCGTATACTGTGCATTTCTCACATAATATAATTTATAAAAATGTTATCAGGGTCCTACTGTGATTTATGTCATTATGCCCTGTCCCACCCCATCCATCACAGAATTTTTTTCATGTACCACTGATAGTCACAGTGAGTACCCATGGGGGCAGTAACAGAGATGGGGGCCCATGTGCAGTCTTGGTTTGACCCCGGCACATGTGCAGATCTACAGGAACATGGAGCCCATGTTGGCAGGGAGGTAAGTATATAGGCTCTGTGTGCAGGTTGGGCATCGCACATGCTGACCCCTATTAGATATATATGCTCATACCTGGAGATACTAGTACGGGATGTAGTTAGTATTCCGACGCTCAGAATACCTGCAGAATGCCAACCGCCGGCATCCTGATGGTAAGTATTAGGGTTAGGGGGTGGTTTAGGTTTAAGGTTAGGGTTAGTTTGCAGGGGGGAGGGGGAGGGTTAGGGTACTTACCTAGTTGTGTCGGAATTCTGACTGTCGGTATTGTGACCGTCGGCATACCGACCAGCATGATCCAACCCAACCCACTAATACACTGCTGAGAACCACTGCTCAATACCATCTCTGTACCTCTGCACCAGTTTTGTTTAATACATACTTGCCTACTCTCAGAATGTCCGGGGCAACTTTCTACAGTTCTACAGCACTCCCAGGAGAATAGACCTACCCTCTGTATCCTGCTCACTTCCCAAATGCCAGGGTTGTGATGCAGTGAATCATGGTCACACCCACTGCTGTCCAGTGCCATCAATTGCAACATTACACAGCAGGGTGCAGGGCCACAATGACGTAATTCATGGCGCCATGCCCCCAGCATTACCCGCTTCTTCGTCCCCTCCAGAATTTCTAATTTTTTTACACTGATTTTTTTTAGAATTGAATTGCTGCCTTAGTAGTTTCACGTTAATTCCAGTCACTGATCACATAACTCTTATCCTATCACTATAGGTTCTTCATCCAATAGTTTCCTACAGTATGTATTTCTTCTAAATGTGTTTGTTTATTACAAGTTATATATGAGGATTTACACAGAATGTAAGAGTTAAGCTGGATACACACATTTTACGATGAATTGTACGATATATTGTTCCATCGCGGATCAGAATAATATATTGTACACATCGTATCACACGCTGATTGTAGGAGACTGGCTTCTAACGTAGAAGCAAGAAGGAGAAAAAGCATTTTTCCAAATGGATCCCTCTTTGCAAATCGGACCGCTTTCCCATAGGAAGCTGTTAGGCCATCGAGAGCAGTGACAAGACTGTGTATGGGAGGCATGGCCATTCCCCCTCCCACATTTTTAAAAGCACCATGGATGTGTCACCCTCAGCCAAGGGGCAGATTCAGGAGATGAGCGATCAGTGTGATTGTCACCTCTGTAACACTTGCAGGGAGATAGAGGAGACTGCTGCCCTCCGCAGCCCTGCACACAGAAGCATATGTTGGGAGGGGGAGAGAGACTTCAGTCTCCCTTCTTTCTCTCCCTCCCAATGTCTTACCTACTAGGGCCCATCCTGCCGGCCCAGGTAAGTATTATTCGCTCCTCCGAGTCCCCATGTCCCTGGGCAGGTAGCATAGGCTCCCGTAATCAGGATAGCCCCATTGGGCCCCTAATAATGAATAGGCCCATTATGCAAAACATGGAGAAACTAGCATTTTTGCATGTGAATAGGCCCCTTGAACCCCACCTCGTCACTATAGCCTGTCCTGCCTCCATGTGATACTTTCTCACTGTATATATTCTACCAGCTCCAGCCATTGCGATTCGGCACATCTGGAAAATGGGGCTGACACCACCTCCATTTTCTGGAACGCTCCCTATCACCGCCCCTAATTGCCAGCAACATGTCATTCATGTTGCAGCCTGGGGGCACTACGACTGAAGTTGCAGAAACAGATCTGTACATGTACAGTGCGGCTCCTGCGCCATACTTGCCTACTTTTGAAAAAGCATTCCAGGGAGATTGTAAAGGGAACACCTATGAGAGCGGTGGTAAAGTGGGCGTGTCATAACATTGATTTACATCTAAAAATGTAAATGAGCCTCAAAGCAGTTAGTAAGATCTACTTGTTGATGAAAACACATGGGGTTAAGGTGCAATCAGGGAGATTGCTAGACTCTTCAGGGAGTCAGGGAGATTGCTACTATTTCAGGGAGTCTCCCTGACAATCAGGGAGAGTTGTCACGTATGTCCTGCGGCTGCGCAGATCTGCAAACATCGGAGATTTACATAAATATTGACTTTATGTGAATCTCTGAATTAGGCCCATTATTAGATTTGCATATCTCCTCTGAGAGTCATCGCTAGGAGCTGTGAACAGTATAGCAGTAGTGATTAATAGCAGCCAAGTATTCCTAAAGCTGGGCATACACGTCCAGATAAAATGCTTGTCAGACCGATAGACATTTTATCTGGCAGCCTGCCAGCCGCAGATGTCCGCAGCATACACTGAGATTTCTCACCGTGTATTAGGCAGACATCCGCGCTCCGCCCCCCGGGGGAGGAGACATTTCCCTGTTTGTCGGCCGTGGCTGGGCATACACTACCCGTTGCGGCCAACAGTTTTCCTCTTAAATATCGCATCGGACAGGCATGCTGGACAATCCGGCATGCCCAACCGAGCAATATTTAACCCTCGGTCGCCCCCCCACACGCTACAATTATTGGGGCGATCCGCGGATATCGGGCGGATCGCCCCGATAATTGTAGCGTGTATGGGCAGCATAAAGAAACAGAAGTGATTGCTAGATTACTAGTTAAGGGCCTGATTCGGGGATGGACGCAAATGCCATCTCTCATGGATTATAATAGCGAAAAAAATATAACCCACTCGCCATCCAGTACTTAGAGACACCCACTGAAAGCATCTCACATCCGCTGCTCACGGACAAAAACGGAAACATCGAACGCAGATCAGGCGGCCATTAGCCTTCTGTGTTAGTCTAAGCTGTCGCAGACACAGCGGGTCTCCAGAGGGACCAGGACGGGGATTGAGGTCTGCACAGCATAGTATCCCGCGGGTCCCTCGTTAGGGAAACGGAGGTTGAGAGGACCGGGTACTTCACCACCTTTAATATTGGAGAAGTGCTACAATCCACCGAGCAGATAACGAGTGCTGTTTATTGCAGAGTCTGGTACTATCAACAAGACACTGCTTTCTAGCAGTATAATTGGCAAGCACAACAAATGGCTTTGTATATAAATAAATGCCGGATTATTGTAACTATTTTAGGTAACAAAGTGACTTTGTTGGATTATTTTGCAAACCTTTTACACGGAATAACGGATTACGGTTTCCATTTTTTAATTAGATGCATTTTTTTGCTAAACATCAGACTCAGCAGCTATTTTGACTTCCAGTGAGGGATTGATTATTTTATTTTTGACATCAGCTGCTGCAGTACTGAGTACGATGGAGAGTTACTGATGACAGCCTTGAGGGCTAGAATGTATAGTACTAGTTGTGCCAAGGGCAGGAGGTGTGACGCAGCCTTTGGGCTGTTGGAGCAGCCTTGGGGAGCTGATTGTGGCCTTTATAGTCGTGGCCGAGGGACTGATGATGTGACGCAGCCTTTGGGCTGTTGGAGCAGCCTTGTTGGCTGATTGTGGCCTTTATTTATAGTCGTGGCCAAGGGACTAATGGAGTGAAGCAGCCTTTGGGCTGCTGAGACTCAGGAGAGGTATGCAACAGAGAACGTGGGGCCGCTACCAGTGGTGCAGAGATGACACTGGCGACGGTGTGCTTAATAGCGCACCAGGAACGCTGAGTTGCTTCCACTGCCGCCGGGATGACACTGGCGACGGTGTGCTAGATTGCGCACCTGGAACGCAGAGCTGATGCCAGCGTCGCCAGGATGACACTGCCAATGGTGTGCTAGATGGCGCACCTGGAACGCAGAGCCGCTACCAGTGTCGCCGGGATGACACTGGCGACGGTGTTCAGGATTGTGCACTTGGACCGCAGAACTGTGGCTAGCGCCACCGGGTTGACACAAACTGCTAGATGGTGACAGGCGCTTCGGAGGTAGGAAGCACTCCGTGTTGCCCAGATGGTACAAGCAACACGCGTGGATGGAATACAAACGGCACACACGGAACACAGCAAGACAGACTCTGAACTCGACTGACAAGCAGGATACTGGAAACCGGAAATACGAAGAAACTCTATCACTGGCGTGGAATGAAGGACTGGCTGGGTTTTAACAGGAACAAGCCCCAATCTGAGCAGGCCTCCCTTAACGATGCAGCTGTGCTGTGCACATACAGAAGAATTAATTAGCGTGCACCTGACATTGCTCACAGACAGGCGGTAATTAATGCAATGCCTCAGGCTGGAAGCTGCAAACAATAAGATCTTCTTAACCGCAGATCCTGACAGTACCCCCCCCCCCCCCCCTTGACGAGGGGTTAAGGAACCCCTAGCTCCAGGTTTTTCTGGAATCTTGAAAATAGTTCTTACTAAGGCAGGATTCAGATCTTATAGGCACCCAGGAGCGTTCTTCTGGCCCATAACCCTTCTAATGGACCAGGAACTGAAGGGCTTCTCGTGAGATTCTGGAGCCCAGAATCTTGTCCACCACAAACTTTCGATGTCCTTGGACAAGGATGGGTGGAGGTCTTGCTGGCCATCTAGAGCTGTACCTGAGGGAAGAGGACACCGGCTTGAGTAAGGAGCAGTGAAACGTATTGTTAATCCTCAGGTTAGCAAGCAGCTTCAGACGGAAGGCCACAGGATTGATTCAAGAGATGATCCTAAATGGCCCAATTAACCTGGGACCCAATTTATGCGACCGCTGATGGATATTGATATTTTGTGAGGACAGCCACACCAAATCTCCCACATTGAAGTTGCATAGTCGTCGATGCTTATCCACCCTAGTTTTGGCACGATAGGATGCTTTAATCTGACATTGGCAAACTGTTTTCCAAACTGACCGTAATCTTGCAACAGATGTGGAAGATGAGATACCAGTTGAAACTGCCTCAAAAGGAGTTCGCTCTAGGGTGCAGCCCAGAGTTGCAGAAAAAAGGTGAAACAGATGACAAGGAGTGACAGGAATTATTGAAAGCAAATTCCACAATAGGAAAAAGAGATACCCAGTCGTTCTGGTACTTGGAGACAAAGAACCGGAGATACTGCTCCAATTGACTGGTTCACACATTCCGTCTGCCCGTTAGATTGTGGATGGTAACCGGATGACAGGCTGATGTTGATAACCAAGGTTGAGCAGAAATTCTTCCAAAACAGTGCCACAAACTGCGTCCCACGGTCGGAAACGATATCAGTCGGTAAGCCATGGAGTCTGATAATGTGGAGAACAAATAAGGAAGATAATTCTTTAGCAGAAGGCAGTTTGGTGAGTGGAACTAAATGAACTATTTTGCTAAACTGGTCAACAATCGTCCAAACAGAGCAGTGGGAAGAAGATACTAGGTCTACGATGAAGTCCATGGCAATATGGGTCCATGACCTGGAAGGAGTAGGAAGAGGATCAGGAGCCCAGGAGGAGCTGTGCGAGGAGACTTGTTGCAAGCACAGACTTCACAAGCCAATACAAACTCCCCAACATCTTGATCCATAGACTGCCACCAAACAGAACGAGATAGCAACTCGGTAGTTTTCGCAATGCCTGGATGCCCCAGTGGTTTAGAAGAATGAACGTCTAAAAGCACTGCTTTCCGAAACCTTTCCGGAACAAACAAGACCCCTGGAGGCATTTCTGCAGGAGCTTCAGACTGGCAGGTACAAATGAGATCCGCAAGATCTCTAATCACAGCAAAATGAATGTTGGAGATAGGGATGATGGTTTCTTCCAGAACCGTGAGCGATTGGACCAGTTGAAAATTGCGGGACAGTGCGTCTGCCTTTAAATTCTTGGGGCCAGGCCAAAACGAGATGACATAATTAAAACGAGTGAAAAATAATGCCCACCGTGCCTGTCTGGCGTTCCACCTCTTAACTGTCTCAATATAGGAAAGAATTTTGTGATTGGTGAGCATCGTGACGACATGATTTGCTCCTTCCAGCCAGTGTCTCCAATCCTCAAATGCCCACTTGATGGCCAAAAGCTCACGATTCCCTACATCGTAATTCCTCTCTGCAGAGGCGAATGTCTGGGAGATATAAGTGCAGGGATGGAGTTTGCCATTTTCAGGATCCCTCTGTAACAATACAGCCCCCACACCGATCTCTGAGGCATCTACCTTGAAAATAAATGGAAGGTCTGGAGTAGGATGCCGAAGAACTGGAGCGGAGGTAAAGGCAGTTTTTAAGGAGTCAAAGGCTTGTAGAGCTTTGGCTGGCCAGTTTGCCACATCAGCTCCTTTCTTGGTAAGCTCCTCAATGGTCGCAACGATGGACGGGAAGGAATTAATAAATCTCCTATATTAATTGGCAAAGCCAAGGAAGTGTTGTATTGCTTAAAGATTGGTGGGCTGAACCCAATCCAAGATGGCCTCAATTTTGCTCAGATCCATAGAGAATCCCTGAGAGGAGAAAATGTATCACAGAAATGACACCTCTTGAATTACGAAGTCGCACTTCTCCGGTTTCGTATATACTTTGTTTTCCAGGAGTTTGAGCAACACCAGTCTCACGTGCTTGCGGTCTTCCTCCAGGGAGCTGGAATAAATTAGAATATAGTCGATGTAGACCACTGCAAATACCCCGAGATACTCCCTCAACACATCATTGATGAAGTCCTGGAAGACAGCTGGGGCATTAGACAGGTCGAACGGCATCACAAGGTATTTGTAATGACCAGAATGGGTATTAAAAGCTGTTTTCCACTCATCACCTTCTCTAATGCGGACCAGATTATATGCGCCTCTGAGATCTATCTTGGAGAAGATGGAAGCCCCCCCTGGAGCTGATCAAACAACACAGAAATCAAGGGCAATGGATAAGAATTTTTCACTGTGATGTTATTTAGTCCTCGAAAATCTATGCACAGTCGAAGAGAACCATCCTTCTTCTGCCCAAAAAAGAAGCCCGCTCCGACCGGCGATTTGGAAGGCCGAATGAAGCCTTTCTCCAAAGCATCCTGAATATATTCTTCCATAGCCTTGCTCTCAGGAAGAGACAGAGCATAGAGTCTGCCTTTGGGAAGTTTTGCTCCAGGAAAGAGGTCAATTGCGCAATCATAGGAGCAGTGAGGTAGAAGGGCATCTGCCTTTTTTTTAAAAAAAAAAACCTCCGCCAAGTCCTGATAAGGAGCCGGAATCCTGGTGTCAGGATGCAGCCTGGGATCGGCCGCTACTCATCTCTGCGCTGGTGTCCTTGGGCTTAGGTGTCCAGACGCTGGGAGTGGAGGTGAGTGGTGACTGAGTATTCTCCCTGGGGTCCGCTAGCCTGTTCCGGTCCCGGCCTGGATTCTGCCTGTTCCGGTCCCGGCCCAGATTCTGCCTGTTCCGGTCCCAGCCCGGATTCTGCCTGTTCCGGTCCCAGTCCGGATTCTGTTTTTCCAAATACAGGATTCCAGTCAGTAGCCCCAGGAGGAGTCTCAACTTCATTACCCCAACTGGAGGCCTCAAGTCTCGCACCCCAACAGGGGGTCTCAAGTCTCGCACCCCAACAGGGGGTCTCAAGTCTCGCACCCCAGCAGAGGGTTCCTGGTCTCACACCCCAAGAGGGGGTTCCAAGTCTCACACCCCAAGAGGGGGTTCCAAGTCTCACACCCCAAGAGGGGGTTCCAAGTCTCGCACCCCAAGAAGGGGTTTCAAGTCCCATTCCCCAGGAGCAAATTTCAAGTTCCACACTCTTGGTGGAGGTGTCCACTGTCCTGTCTAAGAAAGAACATCAATCAATTTTGGCTGAATCATCCAATCATTGCGTTAAAGAATCTGTAAGTGGTTCCTTCTCAGTTCCTGAAAAGAATGTTGTAACTCAGGACCCATAGGATGCATTAAGTGTCCATGACCTTCAATGAAGATGTGTCCCAGTACACCATATTGCTTAAGCATTATGATGCCCTAATGAGAACCGATCCAACTTGTGGTATTACTCCCACCAACATAGTCATGTTTCTTTTTTTGCACTTTAGAGGTAAAGCCTTGGAGTGGGCTAACCCACTCATTGAGTCCAAGGATCCAATTCTACAAGACGTAATAGCTTTCAGTACAGCTCTGCTTAAAGAATTCGGTCCTATGCGTCCGTCTTCAGAAACCTTTTCTGATAAAAATTCTAGATTTATTTCAGTGCCTTCAGATGTTAAACTCGGATGCACTTCTTTGAGTTTTTCCCAAAATAATCCGGCGCAAGGACAGCCAGTTCAGAAGGAGAAAACTCAGAGAGGTATTAGAATGATGGATTATAATACAGATTCTGACTACGATCTTGAGCACGATGAAAAACTGTTTTCGGTAGTTCCCGTGGAAGACCCTATTCAAATTAAATCTTCTTCAAGTAGTTCAAAAAAATCTAGGAAAAAGGAGAAGAATCGATGACTTCCTGGCGACCAACCTTTTTATGACAAATTGACATTCTGTTCACCAAGGAATTATTTTATGAGCAAATCACCTCAGGAAACAATATTCCAACACCTTCTAGAGTTCTCAAATCTTCAAGTTCTTGAAGATTTCTGACAGGTTCAGTCAAGATTTTGGAAGTTTTTCAAGTTTGTCCTGGTATTTCAAGTTTCAAGTTTTTTGGAAGATTTCTTGTATTTCTGGAAGGAATTTTTGTGTACATTTTTTGGTGTCCAGAGTCCACCCTAAAAGGGGGGGTAGTGTCAGGATGCAGCCTGGGATCGGCCGCTACTCACCTCTGCGCTGGTGTCCTTGGGCTTAGGTGTCCAGATGCTGGGAGTGGAGGTGAGTGGTGACTGAGTATTCTCCCTGGTGTCCGCTAGGGCTTCTGTGCATGTGTCCTGGTTTCCGGGGTGCCGGGCATGGGCGCCGCCATGTTGGCTCATGTCACCTGACTAGTCTCTCCCAATGATAGTCCTGTGGTCACTCAGCTGATCCTCTGATCCAATGATCAGCCACCCAGGGGTATTTTAGTCTGACTCCAGGAACAAGTAACTGCTGTTCAACTTCTTTGTACCAGTGCCTGTGATACCAGTGTTGCTCTGTGCTGTTCCTTCAGAGTTGCTTCAGCCTGCTCACAGTTCTCCAGTTTCCAGTATTAGCTTCCATGCTATTCTCAGTCTGAGAGATTAGTTCTCTCCCAGTATTCTGTCTTTCATGTTTTCTATGTCTGTGTGTTTTGTATATGTGCTGCTAGTTCTATTGCAGCTTTCTGTGTTACTAAGGTGTCAGATTACCTGCTATTACTAATTAGCTTCCAGCTGCATCTTTTTCCATTCCCGGTATATGCCTGTCTACATCTCTGTATATTTCTGTGCAAATCTGCACCAGCTTTGTAACAATTCCCAGTACATGTGCCTGTGTCCACTTCTCTCTGTGTCTCACTGTGCTAATCACTAGTTAGCTCTCAGCTGGTCCTGCCAGCACTTTCCCAGTATTTGCCTTTGTCCATTCTGCTCTGTGTCTTGTCTGTGCAAAGCAGTACCAGCATTTCTAGCACTCCCAGTATTTGCCTTTGTCCACTCTGCACTGTGTCTTGTCTGTACAAATTAGCACCAACATATTTAACTCTTTCCAGTCCATGCCTGTCTTCTAGCATTCAGGTCCATCTCCAGAGTTCTAGCATTCCGTTCACCTCCAGTATTATAGCATTCATTATAGTCTCGGTCTTCTGCCATTCCCAGGTACCTGTCCAGAGGGCCGCGACCTGTTCACTTGCTGCAGCGGAAAACCAAATCCCAATTGGAGGGGTCACTGGAGAAAACCACCAAGTGAGTTAGACTCTGCGCCTCTGGGCAGGTCTAGCCAAACCTGGGTTCGGCCACAACTAGGAGACCTAGTCCAGTCACTCCCATAGTCACCCAAACCCCCTGGTTCACTGTCCTCCACAGAGGAACACTTGTATCGGATTGTGACACCTAGAAGCCGATTCGAGTTGGACGGCAGCAGCTAGACGGACGGGTAGCGTGATGCAGGTAGAGGAACAGGTTTCACTCCACTGAAGAATTTCTCCAGTATGCCAATTAATGACAGGGTTATGTCTTCTGAGCCAAGGAAGACCTAGCACTAATGGGGCCAGTGGACACTGAAGCAACAAAAACGTGATCTCCTCAGAATGTAGAGCTCCAATGGGTAACTGGATTGGAGATGTTTGAGAGACAGCGATAACTCTGGAGTGTTCTTCACCATTAAGCCCCACTACAGAGAGAGGTTGTATAAGAGGTTCAGATGCCAGTCCCAATGAGTCGAAGAAGGAGATATCCATAAAATTTCCTGCTGCAGCACTGTCTAGTAATGCCAAACTGAAACTTGATCATCTTTCCCTTGAATTATTGTGGAAATTAGGACTGAGTTTGTGGGAGACACAGATGCAAGGCCTAGGTGTAGCCCTCCCAAAACACCTAGACATTGCCTTTTCCCGACTTAACTGGAGAATTCAGGGCAGTATGCCCTTTCACTCCACAATATAGACAGAGGCCCTGGGAGAGTCTTCTACGTTTCTCCTCAGCGGAGAGCTGATAGGCACCCAACTGCATGGGTTCTCCAGAATTTGGAGGAGTTACCCAAATTGGAGACCGAGGTGTTGGAAGTTCCTGCTCCATTCTTCGTTCTCGGATGCGGCGATCTATGCGAATAGCAAGATGCATGAGGTCATCCAAAGTCTCTAGAACAGTATGCCGGACAAGGATGTCTTTTATCTGATCAGAAAGACCAAGGCTGAATTGACTCCATAGTGCATGGTCATTCGCCCACTTACGGAATTCCATACAATAGTCTTCTGCAGCTCTTTGATTCTGCAACAGAGCATGAAGTTTTGGCTCCGCTAATGCCTCCTTATCTGGGTCATCATAGAGAAGGCCTAGAGCAGCAAAAAAAGCATCCACTGTCTGAAGAGCACTGTGAGCTGTGGGCGAAGAGCACTGTGAGCTGTGGGCATACCAAAGGCCCAGGTCTGAGGGTCACCTTGAAGCAAGGAAATTGTAATGCTGACTCGTTGAATCTCAGACCCAGAAGTCCCAGGCTGAAGCCTAAAGTAGTTTGTAACATTCTCGAAAATTAAGAAAATCCTTACGGTAACTAGAAAATCGATCTGACAGATTAAGTTTAGGCTCAGGGGGCCGAAATGGAGCAGAAACCGAAGCTGAGGGTGGATCTGCCCACGTTTCCTCCACCCAGAGGGATAGTTCTTGAATTTTTTGTGTCAGGACCTGTATTTGGACCGCCATAATTTGAGCTGGATTCTGACCGGGATCCATGATTGCAACCTGTGGCTCTACAAATCTGTATGGCCGGTGATAATGTAACGATTCCTGGAGGGAATCACCAAGGTTATGTAGAGTTACTGATGACAGCCTTGAGGGCTGGAATGTATAGTACTAGTTGTGCCGAGGGCAGGAGGTGTGATGCAGCCTTTGGGCTGTTGGAGCAGCCTTGGGGCTGATTGCAGCCTTCATAGACGTGGTCGAGGGACTTATGTTGGAGCAGCTTTGGGGGGCTGATTGTGGCCTTTATAGTCATGGCCAAGAGACTGATGGTGTGACGCAGCCTTTGGGCTGTTGGAGCAGCCTTGGGGACTGATTGTGGGCTTTATAGTCATGGCCAAGGGACTAATGGAGTGAAGCAGCCTTTGGGCTGTTGCAGCAGCCTTGAGGGCTGATAGTGACCTGGGGCCCCAGGACCGTTGCAGCCTTTGGGCTGATGAGACTCAGCAGAGGTATGCAACAGAGAACGTGGGGCTGCTACCAGTTCCGCAGAGATGACACTGGTGACGGTGTGCTTAATAGCTCCCCAGGAATGCTGAGTTGCTATCAGTGTCACCGGGATGACACTGGCGAGGGTGTGCTGGATTGTGCACCTGGAATGCAGAGCTGCTACCAGTGCGGCCGGGATGACACTGGCGACGGTGTGCTAGATTGCGCACCTGGAACGCAGAGCTGCTACCAGTGCCACCGGGATGACACTGGTGACGGTGTGCTAGATTACGCACCTGGAACGCAGAGCCGCTACCAGTGTTGCCGGGATGACACTGGCGACTGTGTGCAGGATTGTGCATCTGAACCGCAGGACTGCGACTAGCACCGCCGGGTTGACACAAGCCGCTGGATGGTGACAGGTGCTTCGGATTTAGGAAGCACTCCATGCTGCTCAGATGGTACACGCGTGGACGGAATACAAATGGCACACAAGGAACACAGCAAGACAGACTCTGAACTTGACTGACAAGCAGGATACTGGAAACCAGAAGTACAAAGAAACTCTATCACCAGCATGGAATGAAGGACTGGCTGGGTTTTAACAGGAACAGGCCCCAATCAGAGCAAACCTCCCTTAACGATGCAGCTGTGCTGTGCACAAACAGGAGAATTAATTAGCGTGCACCTGACATTGCTCACAGACAGGCAGTAATTAATGCAATGCCTCAGGCTGGAAGCTGCAAACAATAAGATCTTCTTAACCGTAGATCCTTACAGTAATACCAAAAATTGCAGAATCGTTTTTCTACAGTGTTGCTGTGGACATTTTTATTTATTTTATTTTTTTACTGTTATATTTTATGTAGATTTGCATGTAGATCTTGTTACTAACAGATGTATTGCACATGTATATTCATTTTAAATTTACAAGTGTCAGAATATAATTATATATATAATAAATGTTATTTAATATATATGGGCAAATTTTCAGCTTATTTATGATTTTTACTGTTTATTTAATCAGTGCTGTTCATTCATCTAGTTAATTAGTTTCTCTTTGGTTTGCTAACATATTGAACAGCTGCGGAGGGATTATTGACTCAGTTGTGATTTCATTCAGCGCCTGTGGCTATTTTGTTTATGATTTCTACAGCGGGTCTCCAGACACGTAGAGGGCTCTCCTGCTGCGAGCAAGAACACAGTGGATAATTTATGCACGCCCAGAAAACAGTGTTTAAACAGTCCGTACATGCTTGCCCGTTCTCTCCCCCAAATGCTGACTACCTGTCACTTTGCGAGTGAATTCTCTGTGTGAAAATAATCGCAAACCAATTGCTGCTCATGTTCAGTGCGGCTGACATGCATGCGCATTGACTTCTGGGTGCTGGCTGGCTGGCCCCGCCCCCTATGCCTGACATACGCAAAGGGGGCAGTGCAAGCACAGGGTGCATTAAAGCCCTGTTTTGGCACTTATTTATGTTGCATTCAAAAGAGTGTGTGTCTGTGGTTATTGTTGAGCAAAGTGGTTTAGGTGGAATAGTGCAATGTCTTATTGGTGAAGTAATTACTATCCTGCTAGTAATTTTGTTCTATAGCTGTTATAGGGCCTGATTCAGAGATTTACACCATTGCATTCTCAACTTCGTTTGCGCTCGCAATGTATTTGCGAACATATGCTAATGCCTGTGCAATTGTGCCTACACCCACTTCCCCTATCTGCGTTATGTGCAAATCCTCCAGGTTATGAGCACACCACCCTCAACGCAACATTGGTTGCACACAAGTCCTGGGCTGCGCAGATTCCTGGTCAACTGTTCCCCTGAAACTGGGCTCTAGCAGCTGCTAGAGCAAACACACCCCGAGACAGTGGCGTGACTAAGGGGGGTCGAGCAGGGCTTGAGCCCTGGGCGCCATCAACCCATAATGATGATGATTTAGGGCTGTGGTTCTCAAACTCGGTCCTCAGGACCCTACACGGGTCATGTTTCACTATACACATAACTTCTTTGGGAAGTAAACTGTGAATATTTTCTTTTCTTCGCAAACTATGAATATCAATGATTTGTCTTTTTTTGCAGTTCAAGAAGAAAATTGTCATAGTTTACTTCACAGAGAAATGGAAGAGTTTAAAATACTACAGACTTTGTTTAAATGATCACTGTTTATTGTGTGTGTATCATAGTAAATGACCCACTGCTTATCCTATACATATTTCAACTAACATGTAAGTTAATACTTGCACCCATGCAGGGGCGTTAAGAGCCAGGCCTGGGGGAAGGGGGTGTGGTCTAACTGCGGGAGGCATGACCACACCCCCTTAGGATAGAAAAATTAAAAAAATTTAATTTTTGCAGCGCCACTAAGTGGCATTGCGTGCTGGGGAGGAGAGCGATATGAGCCCCTCAACCCAGGGGGAGGGAACGCAATCAGTGTGATCAGTGGTGTAACTAGGGTATTTGGAGCCCAAGGCAAGTTCACATGCCACAAGGGGCGTGGCCACTGAAAAATGGGGACGTAGCAACATAAAAAAACCACAGTTTCTCGTCACTCTGGGAACATTCCTTTCCATTCCATATGCACCTTAATGCCCTAAGTAGTAGTGCCCCTCTTGCAATGTGCCCAGTGTAGTAGCATAGGCAAAACTGGGGGGTGGTCCAGAGGTGCACAGGACCACCCATTAGCCCAGTTCACTTTAAAAAAAAATGGCCACTGGGGGAGCTGCTGCGCATGCCCAGCAGCAGCTCTTCACACAAGCAGCAAAACAGATGAGCAGCAGGTAAGTGCTGGTGGCGACTGCAGGGAGGGGGATTGGAGCTGTGCACAGTGCTAAGGGGAAAGGGGGATTGGAGCTGTGCACAGTGTTGAGGGGGGAGGGGGGATTGTTGGAGCTGTGCAGTGTTGAAGGGGGAGGGGGGATTGGAGCTGTGCACAGTGTTGAGGGGGTAGGGGGGATTGTTGGAGCTGTGCACAGTGTTGAGGGGGGAGGGGTGGATTTTTGGAGCTGTGCATAGTGTTGAGGGGGAAGGGGGGATTGTTAGAGCTGTGCACAGTGTTGAGGGGAGGTTTGGGGGGTTTGCACAGTGCTGAGGGGTGATTGTTGGAGCTGAGCACAGTGCTGAGGGGCGGATTGGAGCTGTGCACAGTGTTGAGGGGGTAGGGGGGATTGTTGGAGCTGTGCAGTGTTGAAGGGGGAGGGGGGATTGGAGCTGTGCACAGTGTTGAGGGGGTAGGGGGGATTGTTGGAGCTGTGCACAGTGTTGAGGGGGAGGGGGGGATTGTTGGAGCTGTGCATAATGTTGAGGGGGAAGGGGGGATTGTTAGAGCTGTGCACAGTGTTGAAGGGGGGTTTTGGGGGTTTGCACAGTGCTGAGGGGTGATTGTTGGAGCTGAGCACAGTGCTGAGGGGGGGATTGGAGCTGACTGCACAGGGGGCTAGGGAGGAAGGTTGGAGCCAGGGCTGCCATCAGAAATGATGGGGCCCTGGACTGACAAAATAGGCAGGGCCCCCACCCCTTCTCCCTCAGTCCCAACAACTATCCATTGTGTGTATTCATTGCCATCAAAATGGCCTGGACCGGGTCTGGGAGAAAGGACACAGACACACACATACACTTAACTTACCTATTTTGCTCCTTCTGTCTCAGCCTCTATGCTTCGGACGCCGGCTCCTCACACTACCCACCCATCGCGGCTCCTCTCTTTCACGCTTGCTTCAGTGTACCAATGCGGGAGGGCGGCGCGGCTGGGTGAGAAATGACTCACAACGAGTCACCTACTCACTCACCGTATTGTACAGGGGGGGGAGGCCCGGCCAGGAGGATAGTGGTGGGCACTTGCGTGGGCAGGCAGCATACTGGTAGGAGCAGCCGGAAGCCCCCTCTGGGCCTTTCACTGCAGGGGGGTAGTGGCAGGCGGGCACGAGGGCAGATGCCGGATGGGCCCCCCGAGTGTTCAGGCCTGGGACTCCAGTCCCGACAGTCCCCCCTGATGGCAGCCCTGGTTGGAGCTAACTGCACAGGGCTGGGGGGGGATTGGAGCAGATTGCACAGGGCTGAGGGGGGAGGGTGGATTGGAGCCTACTGTACAGTGGGGTGGGGGGTATGGTTGGAGCTGACTGCACAGGGCTGTGGGCGATTGGAGCTGACTGCAGAGGGGGCTGGGGGGCAGGTTGGAGCTGACTGCAAAGGGCTGGGGGGGTTTTGAGTTAACACAGGGCTGGGGTGACACGGGCTGGGGAATGACGCTGACGCGCACTGTGGCTGGGCGAATGGGGCAGAGAGAGACACACTGGGGCTGGGGGAATGGGGCTGAGAGATGCACTGGGGCAGAGAGACGCACACTGGGGTCGGGGAAATGGGGCTTAGAGACACACTGGGGCAGAGTGACACACACTGTGGTTGGGGCCTGGAGATAGAGAGACATGGAGGCCTGGAGATAAAGAGCGACAGAGAGCCTGGAGAACCACAGATGGGCCTGGGGATGGAGACATTGGGCAGTCTGGAGTAACACAGGGGAGCCTGGAGAGACACCGAAGTTTGATCAGAGAAATTCACATTTTTCCTGTACAAAAGCTTCTGTTACTACAATATATATTATCTGGTTATGATGATGACATGGGTTATGTTGAATCGTAAATAAACCTTTAGTACATTCCTGCCTATAAACCTCTAAGATTCACCTGCCTAGAACCTCTAAGACAAAACCTGCCTATACCTTCTAGAACCACAAGATGTCGCTAATTAGCGCTGTGTTTAATTACACCATTAATAAAACTCTAAGACAGTTGAATAGCGGTCCAACGTGCTAAAGATTATTATTCAGGTAAAAATACAGATGTTACCACGCTATGATCTAACAATGAGCGCAAAATAAATTTTACAAACATTAGGTCATAAGGTACAGTCAATACATACGCGTGCGCTCTGGGACCAGATACCGGCATCAATAATGAGACCTCCGTCGAACAGCATAACAGGAACACCGCAGACTGGCATCTTGTTTCAGAGCACTCGCATATATACCCGTACTGGGATAAGCAATAGAATAAAATACGTTGGCAGGTTCTCATTGGTTCCTCTTCTTGCTTCTTCCGTTACGGTACAATTCATAGGTCAGTGCAAAGACACAACCCAGCCTCTAACAGCCTGATTGTGTTCACCTTCCCGCTGCATAATAAATCTAATCTAACTATGGCATACAACATTTCAAGAAGTTATTCTCTCTAACATTCATATTTCATAGCCGCATGTTCTGATCTTCTCACCGATGCCACCGGAACGCTGTGGGAACAGAGTAGATCTGTACGGCACCAAACACGGTCCAATTGTCATTTACTAAGCCATAGTTACAGAAAACATTCATTTCTTTATATACTGACATTACGATTAAGCCAAGTAATAATCATCACTTTTGCGCTGAGGGACCATTGCTTTTAAATGTGTATGCGGGGAGAAATGACACTAAATTGCGTTGTGCGTTTGAGGGTCTGTGGGGCACTTAGCGACCAGCACTAAGTTGGAAAGGCTTCTGTGTATGTGTGTGAGCAAGCCAGTATGGCTTTGGGAAAGGTCACTAAAAAGCTGGCTGTGCGTCTAAATCGCTATTTTGCGTTGTCCTATGTTTAACATGAAGTGCAGGGAAAACACCACTAATTTGCTACTTTTTGCTACATCGGATATGTGTTAATGTGAATGCAGGGAAAACACCACTACTTTGCTGCTGCTCAAATATAAGTCTGTGGTGATTTTAATGTGTTGGAAAGTTATTTTATGTCTGCTAAACACCATCGGTAGGTGTTAGGGGAAGATTGTAAAAAAGCTGTTCGTACTACTTTTTAGCAACTTTGCGTTGTGAGTAGCAAAATTGCTACTTTTATCAATTTTGCACTGTGGATTGTGTACTATGTATTTTTGACAAAATGGCGCTTGTGTAAGCTTTCTTTTCTAAAATGGAGTCTTGCTGCCATTCACAAGATGGCGTCGTGCAGGTTTTCCTGATTGCCAAACAGATTCTGTCTTACCCAATTATTCGGTTTCGACAGTTATATTTCTACCTGAACAGGCATCTTCCAGACAATGTGATCTCCTGCATGAATAGTGAATACCGGCTGAAGACGCTGTCCAGTGAGACTTAAATTCCTCAGAGGTTCCCTGTTGCAGAGAAACCACCGTATAGGTAAGAAAAGACTTCCAAACTGACTGGGGTCCCAAAAACCCGCCTAGGGGTGACACCAAGGTGACAGGAGCCGGTTGCTGCACTGTAGCATTAAATGCAGCACTCGGCTTCTGACAGTGTGAGGGAGCCAGCACTGCATAGTGCTCACCCGTACTTCTTCCATACACCAGACCACTGGGGTTCGGGCTGCGAGGCCATTCCCCCTTCTCAAGTGACCACGCCCCCTGTTCATGAGGCCACACACCCTTTTTTGGCAGCACGTGGTGCAGCTGCGCACAACATACCTCCCTGCACCTAGTGACACCATGGGGAAGGACGTCTCTGATGTTTTTTTTTCCCAATATCTGACATGGTGCTAAAACTGGGACCACCCATTACCAGATCTCTAGTTTCGCCTATGTGTAGTAGTGCCCCTTATGCAATGTGCCCAGCAGCAGTGTCCCTTATGCAGTGCCCCCTGTAGTTGTGCCCCCAGTAGTGCCCCTTATACAGTGCCCCCAATAGTACCACTTATACAGTGCCTCCAGTAATGCCCCTTATGCAGCGCCGCTAGTAGTGGTCCCCCTATGCAGTGCCCCCAGTAGTGGTCCCCCCTATGCAGTGCTCCCAGTAGTGCCCCTTATACCGTGCCCCCAGTAGTGGTCCCCCTATGCAGTGCCCCTGATACAGTGCCCCCAGTAGTAGTCCCCCCTATGCAGTGCTCCAAGTAGTGCACCTTATACATTGCTCCCAGTAGTGGTCTCCCTTATGCAGTGCTCCCAGTAGTGTACCTTATACATTGCCCCCAGTAGTGGTCTCCCCTATGAAGTGCCCCTTATACAGTGCCCCAGTAGTAGTCCCCCCTATGCAGTGCCCACAGTAGTGCCCCCCCCCTATGTAGTGCCCCCAGCAGTGGCGTAACTATAAATTTTGCTCCCCCCTGCCAAAAACATTTCTGACGCCCCCTCCCCCCTATGCAGGGCCCCAGGTAGTGGTCCCCCTATGCAGTGCCCCTTACATAATGCCCCCAGTAGTAGACCCACTTATATAGTGCCCCCAGTCCTAACCCCCCAGCAGTGCCCCCAGTAGTAGTCCCTCCCAGCAGAGCCTCCAGTAGTTGTCCTCCCCCAGCAATGCCCCCAGTAGTAGACCCCCACCAGTAATCCTCACCTATGCAGTGCCCCCAGCAGTAATCCCCACCTATGCAGTGCCCCCAGTCGTAGCCCCCCCCAGCAATGCCTCCAGTGGTAGTCCCCCCCCAGAAATGCCTCCAGTATAGTAGTCCCCCCACAGTAACGCCCCCAGTAACAGCCCCCCCAGCAGTGCCCCCAGTAGTAGTCCCACCCAGCAGTGCCCCCAGTAGTAGTCCCCGCAGCAGTGCCCCTAGTAGTAATCCCCTGCAGCAGTGCCCCTAGTAGTAATCCTCCTCTATGCAGTGTCCCCCAGTAGTGGTCCCACCAGTGTGCAGTGCTCCTAGTAGTATTCCCAGCAGTGCCCTTAGTAGTAGTCCCCCCCAGCAGTGCCCTTAGTAGTAGTCCCCCCCCAGCAGTACCCTTAGTAGTAGTCCTCCCCCCCAGCAGTACCCTTAGTAGTAGTCCTCCCCCCCAGCACTGCCCTTAGTAGTAGTCCTCCCCCCCAGCACTGCCCTTAGTAGTAGTCCTCCCCCCCAGCACTGCCCTTAGTAGTAGTCCTCCCCCCCAGCACTGCCCTTAGTAGTAGTCCTCCCCCCCAGCACTGCCCTTAGTAGTAGTCCTCCCCCCCAGCACTGCCCTTAGTAGTGGTAGCAGTCCCCCCTAGTGCCCTTAGTGGTAGTAGTCCGTCCTCCCCCCCAGCAGTGCCCTTAATGGTAGTAGTCCGTCCTCCCCCCAAGCAGTGCCTTTAGTGGTAGTAGCCCCCCCCCCAGTGCCCTTAGCAGTAGTCCAGTCAGTCCTCCCCCCCCCCCAGTGCCCTTAGTAGTAGTCCGTCCTCCCCCCCAGCAGTGCCCTTAGTGGTAGTCCCCCCAGCAGTGCCCCCCGCCCGGCCAGAAACACACACACAAAGAAAATAAAACTCCGCTTATCTTGATCCCCGCTCCGGCATGCTCCTACGTGCAGCGTCCTCCCGGGCTGGCCCGCTCTGCATGATGGGAGAGACGTCATGACGTCTGTCCCATCACGCACTGCAGGAGCCGGAAGCCCGGCTCCCGCAGTGGGCGCAGCAGCCGATGAGAGTCTGACAGACTCTCATCGGCTGCTAAAACAAACACACAGCTGCCGACGCCGACGGCTGTGTGTTTATTGCTAGTAATGTAGTGCGGTCGGCACTTATGTGCCATCCACACTACCCCCCTGCCTGGGTGACTAACAGATGCTAGAGGTCCAGTAGGACCTCTAGCATATGTCTCCTCCTAGGCGGTGGACATTTTGGGAGGGCTGTTTTCTGCAGATTTCATGCAGCCACCTCGCCCCACAAGCCTCTGCGCCCCCAAGCCACTGCGGGGGCTGTAGTTACGCCACTGGCCCCCAGTAGTATTCCCCCCTATGTAGTGCCCCTTATATAATGCCCCCAGTAGTAGTCCCCCCTATGCAGTGCCCCCCCCTATGCAGTATCCCAAGTAGTACCCCTTAAATAGTTCACCCAGTAGTAGTCCCCCTCTATGCAGTGCCCCTTATATATTGCCCCCAGTAGTAGTACCCTCTATGCAGTAATGATCCAAGCACACAGAGGCAATGACAAATGCACGCCAACTACGTGAACAACAGAAACGCATCCGACACAGAATGGCCTTTAGGTCACCTATGGAGTTCCCCATATCCCGGAGGACTTCAGCAAGTAACGTGTACTGCTTTCTTAGAGCCTGATTCTCAGATTTATGCTAATGCAATCACAACTGTATACTCTCACGGATCGCAGTTGCACTTAAAATATGCTAATGCTTTCCAAAGCACAGCCGAGCAAAGGGACGCCCACTGCTGCCTTCTCATATCCGTCCGATGACGTGCACGAGAGTAAACATCGGTACCATCGACGGCGCAAATTGCCCAGCCACACTGCTTGTAAGTCATGTCTGACCAGCCGCAAACACTGCAGCTCTCCTGGCAGAGAGCTCTCATGCTGCGCAGGAGATGGGAATGGCTAATTTATACACTCCCATGAAACAGCGTTTAAACTGTCAGACACGTCTGTGTTTTTCTAACTAGCTCCAAACGCTGACTACCTGTCACTCACTTTGCAAGTGTTTCCTCTGTACGGGCGTAATCCCATTACAATCACTGCACTTACGCAGTGAGCCGTTCGTGCATGCGCAATAGCAAGCAAACGCTCGTTCTGCAAATATATCGGCATTGCGTCCATTTCCGAATCAGACTCACAGTCAATCAAGAGACATGACTGCGCACCCTCTGTAACTCATTTTTAAAATGCGTACTTGGAAGATCTGCAATACTGTTGTGTGTTTTATAAAACACCCTGATCTGACATTAAAGAGGATGTGATTCATTACAACTGCCTAGAAGTCAATTTCTCTTTCTGAATTTCTATACAGTTTTACCAACTGAACTTTGCCACTGATACTTTAATAGCGATGAATCTTAGAGGTCTGTGGGAACACAGGCAGAATGAAGCTGCGTAACACAGAACTTCCTCTGTTATTTTACCAGAGTATACTGTAAGTGCTCCCAGTAAGTGATCCTCCTCCATCCACTCCTTTCTTCCATCACATCAAGGGAGGGAAGGAGGTGTGGGCCCACTCAGCTGGCTGGCTTTATGCAAGCACTGCACAGAGTCAGTTTAGTAGTGGAGTATGAACTGCTGAAGATGGAAGCTTACAAAACTTTTCTGCTCTTACTGGTGTCTTCCCTGCTAATGGGATTAATTCTCATCATCTTTACTTTTGTCTGGATTTTCGTCTACGCTGAAGGGCTTGGATGGGATGGAAAGAATCCTGAATTTAACTTGCATCCCCTATTAAGCATCATAGGATTCATCTTCATCGAAGGCATTGGTATGTGTTTTGCATTGTGTACTGGAATGAATATTATACACCTGGTCTTACTATTATTATGTACCAGATTGTAAGACCAGACAGTTTAGGTTGTCTCTAGGCTGCTAACATCTTTTTGACCCTGTCAGAGGATAGCAATCATACTTGCCTATTTTTGAAAAAGCATTTCGGGGAGATTGTGAAAGCATCACCTACGAGCGCAGCGTCAAAGTGGACGTGTACTGCAACATTTGAGAGGCGTACTATAAAATTTACTTACAGCCAAACGAAAACAAGCCCCAAAGCAGTCAGTAAGATCTACTTGTTGATGAGAACACACTTACAGGGGTATTCAATTTGGAGCGAAAATTTCCGAATCGCCGATAAATTATCGCTGATGACGTCATTTTCAACGATTTCAATTATCGCCGTATTCAATTTCAAAGACTTTTCGCAGGTTCGAAAAGTCTTTGAAAAAAAACAGGGATAACTTTTCACCACTGAATAGGTGGCGAAAAAAAGTGCAGAATTGGGGTTTAGGGATGCAGGCTTAAAAAAAATAGCATGCACCCCTGGGAATGACATTTTAAAAATAACTGTCAAAAAAAGTTTTTTAAAAGAAATAGGGACACCCCAAAAAATTAATTAAAAAATTGGGGTGAAAAAAATGTTTAAAAAGAGGGAAATAAGTTCAGGGGTGTTCTGTAAGTATGCGGCATGTGTTTTCTAGAATAGGCAGGTGCATTTTTGCAGAATTTAAAAAAAAAAATACTTTAGGGACATAAAAATATGCTAGTACCCATTTTCATGTACCCCAAATTTGATGGGACCACTTGAAACAACGAAAAAAAAATAACCTAAGTGCTCTTCTGCATCACTTCTTCAATGTCGGAAAAGAAACACCTGTCGCGGCTATTTAAAACCCAGACTTTCATTTGCAGGCTTAAAATGGGGGTACCCATAGTGATCCCCCATGTTTTGGCAGCTTTAGGGGGTCCTACAATTTATTCCAGGTAAATCCCGTTTTTTTCGCCGATCCTATTTCGCCGGCTTCCGTTTTCGTAGCTTTTTAATTGAATACGGGGATAAAGCGGGCGCGCGCCCGATACTTTATCCAAGGAAAATCAGCGATGTGGAGCGAAAACTCCAGCACGGACTTTTCGCTCCCATATTGAATACCCCTATAATACTTTGTAGAAAATACGTGTAGCCATAGGGATCATTGTGCCATATAACCAATGCAGGGAAATGATACTAATGATCCCATTTGCATGTATATATGTCTGTTTTTTATTTTATATAACAGCTATATAATGGAGGTAAGGTGCAATCAGGGAAACTGCTAGACTCTCCAGAGAGAGACTATTTCAGGGAGTCTCCCTGACAATCAGGGAGAGTTAGCAAGTATGGTAGCAAGGCATGTTGGGACTTGCAGCGACAGAGGGCCTGATTCAGAGCTGCTCGTAAGTTTGCCCAACTGCGCATGCATACGGATCGTAACACGCATGCGCGAACCAGTCAGTGCGGCCGAAAATCGTTTGTTCGCTAAATAGCGAATGCCTGCTATTTTGAGTGACAGGAGGAGGCGTATGTGGGTGGTAACAGGGGAAGGTGCTTGAAAACGAGGAGTGGAGATCAGAACGCAGGTGTGCTTAAAGGTCAAAACGGGCGTTTTATGGGTGTGCATAATTAATACAGCAGCGTCATTGACCACGTCACTGGGTTATTTTATAGTCAGAACTGCTCGCAAGATTGTGGTAGGAAAAACCAACCTCAAGAATAGCGAGCAGTTCATACGCTGGTCGATGTACTCGATTAATCTAATAAATAGCGGACATGACGTAGGATGCGAGCGGCCAGGGGGCGTAGTTTCCAAAAAAATGACTGCAACTTTTGTTCGCTCGTTCAGACATAGAGGCGTGAACAGACCGCAAATAGCGTCCGGCTCTGAATCACGCCCAGAGTCACAGAACTTTGGGTTCTGTTCTACAGTGGAAAATACAGGATACAACATGTCTAGTTTGAAAACAAAATAGCAACAGTTTTATATTCACATTCCATCAATACCATACAGCAGTGGTTCTCAAGCTCGGTCCTCAGGACCCCGCACAGTTCATATTTTCCAGTCACCCAGCAGGTGCACAGGTGTAATTATTACTCACTGACACATTTTAAAATATCCACAGGTGGAGCTAATTATTTAACTTGTGAGTCTGTGAGGAGACCCAGAAAACATGCACTGTTTGGGGTACCGAGGCCAAGTTTGAGAAACTGTGCCATACAGTCACTGGCATACATTACACAGAGTAGCTGCTGTTACTCTCTACACCACACAATCAACATCGGCAGGAAAATGAATCTCTGAGGGTTTAACATAGTTAAACTTTGTTACAGGTTTACTCTAATCTTCATTTAGAAGCTGTGGGGCCATGGTTGCTGCTAGATCCTATGTGGAGAAAGGACCTCTGTGATGTTTCAACTACGTGAACGCTACAGGAGGGCTGGACCGCTCCTCTGCTACCATCCACGTGGGCATAGAGGGGGAATAAATATTTGCGGTGAACCACCGTGCCCAAAGCGTGGCGAGCGGCCACTTTTGGTCCTCCGTTCTTATCCTTGCCCCTCCCCCTTTCATCGCGGGTCACGTGGGTGTGACGTCACAGGTCCCTTGCAGCCCTGGATTCTAGACCTAACCGATTCGGCATCTGGGTCTTTACCCAGAATGCACCTCAGCAGCTGCATCTCCTGACAACTGTGTTTAGTCAGAAAGTAGTTTGTTTGGCTTCTCAAGCCGGCGTCCTCACTAATACACCGCACATGCGCCGGAATACTGAACTCTGCGCATGCACCAGATAATGGAATCGCCGACCAGCCGCCTTCATTTGTCTCTGATACCTGCTGTGATCCCTCCATTACCACTGGCAGCCGCCTCCCCCATAGGTTTCTATGGGGGATGCGATGCCGCCAAATTTACCAATATACTGAATGCGATGCATTCCAGATATTGGCCCCCGCAACTAACGCCATCTGTAGATGACATTAGCTGATGTAGCCTCTGGGCTACACCACGCATAATTAGCCGATGAAGGGATCTCCCGGAACCCTCCCCGGCTATGGCGGATGTGCATGGCCACGGGACTGCGCATGCACAGCACCACCTGCACTGGCCGGCAATTCTCCGGAGACATCGCAGGGACGGGCTCCTTTTGGAGCCCGTGTCCCTGCATGTCCCCGATGATACAACCGGCTGCTATGATCGCATTTTGCAATGCGATCATGGGCGGTACTGGCATGCCCTAATCGCGTTGCAAAAGCGATCATTGATAAATGGTATATTCCCCCACAACGCAGTTGCAGGACCCCATTCAGCAACAGGCAGCCTCAGGATTCATGGATGGTTAATTTACAGTGACAGCTCAACCCCCCAACCACCTATGCAAATAATATTTTGCACAAAAAAAAAATATACAGTACACCGGCTGGCCTCTTTAGGCCACCAGACACTGCGGCACCCCGGTGACAGCACAACGGTACTCCAGGGAGACTCGGCTCACAAATTGGGAACCACTGACCTACACCATGAACTCCACTGCAATTGAATCAATTTAACCGTCACTTGCTCCTGAATTAACAGGAGACTTTTGGATTAATTTGTATCCACTGTCAGGTGTATCCAAGCGACTCAGTTATAAAGTTAGTGTTCATAAAATCCATTCACAGTTCTGATTGTTATGCAACGGGTGTGACTCTTTAAGGTATTAGTCCCGCAACAGCCTTGAGGGCTGGTATGTCTTGGCTAGAAGCAGCCGTGAAGCAGCTTTGAGAGCTGATATGCCTTGGCTAGATGGGCCTGTGGGCCATAAGACATGATGCGGCCTTTGGGCCATGCAGCAGACTTGAGGGCTGTTATACCTTGGCTAGCTGTGGCCTGTGGGCCGCAGGACATGATGCGGCATTTGGGCCATGCAGCATCCTTGAGGCCTGGTATGCCTTGGCTAGCTATGGCCTGTGGGCCGAAGGACAAGATGTGGCCTTTGGGCTGTGCAGCAGCTTTGAAGGCTGGTATAACTTGGCTAGATGCGGCAAGTGATGGACTAGTGCCACAGGAGAGACATAGGCGTTGGTACGCTGGATTGCGTACTTTGGATGTAGTGCGGCCTGTGCCGCCGGGTTGACACAAGCAGCGTACGCAGGACTGCGCACTCTTGAACACAGAGTGCTGTCCGTGCCGCCTAGATGACACAAACGGCAGGTAGATGGTATGCGAACTGTGCCGCCTGGATGACACAAATGGCAAAATAACAATCTAAACAGGAGAACTGGAGCTCGACTGAATCACAGGAGACCATACCAGAACCGGAAACACGAAAACCCTATCACCGGCATCACAGCAGCCTTCGCACTAGCAGAAAATAGCCACAGGAGCTAATCCAGTTCGAGCCAGGGATGATGAACGACTGGTAGGAGGAGTTCAGTGAACAATTGCCCAGCGTTCGCCTCGTCCTGCGTTCGCAACTCGGTGGCTTGTGACTTAGATAAGACAATCCACCATAAAGGATATACAAATATATATGCATCTTCTCAATATAAATAGCCGCTTTTACTATTAATAATTACCGCCCTTAGTTGTTAGTCGCCTCTCTTGTATGGAAGCCTGCAACTCAATCTGTCTACCAGCAGTAAAAGACCATATGCCCCTTAACTAATCCACGGCTGGAGGTAAAGTTGCTCCCACCAACTATTGCAGTATAGAGGCGCTAAACTTATGTATACCAGCATTAAGGGGATCAATCCAGGAGACTACTACCGTTAGGTGAATTGCAGCAGTGAAGATCAAGCACACCGTACAAGTCCCGATATCAGCATGAAACACAGGTGTTGCCGCTATAACTGTATATGTGTGCGTATATGTATTGATTGAGTTCATGGTGTAGGTTGTTATAATTGGGACATTATTTGATTTATATTTTTCAGTATTTTTTTTATTCTTAATTTTTTTTTCTTTGCGAATTGTATGGTATTTTTTTTTTATGTATTTTATCTGATATTTAAAATAATTTGATTATCACATGCATCGTTATAAAAGTGTAACAGCACTGCAAGTGTTACAGGTGTATCATCTGGTGGACACTCTTTGACAATTATTTTTCTTAACCAATGTGGCCACCCTGTATTCAGCAAACTGACTGTGGGAACCTATGTCACCTTCCCTGGGGAGCTGAGAGGGGGGGAGGGGAGCGGGTACTACGGGTCAGTAAGACATCGGGCAAAGAGAGAGGAGACTGCTGCTGCTTTATGGGGGGGTGATCGCGACCTCCACACCCATCCCCCCCAGATCTGCCCCCTGGCCAAGGGGGACAAAGCTGCCCACCTTTGCCAGTGCGCGCATAGTACTTTTTAAACAGAATTGGGAGGGGGTATGGCCCCGCCTCTCCACTTTGGCTGGTCCCATACACAGTCTTGTCACTACCTTCGACAGCTCTGTACCCTCCTATGGGAAGGAGGTCCGATTTGCAAAAAGTGATCCATTTGGAAAAGTATTTTTTGTTCTTGTTGCTTCAATATTAGAAGCAGCCAGTCTCCTACAATCAGCGTGTGCTCCTCTAGCATGACAGCAGGGCAGCTGCAGAGGAAATGCAGGAAGAGAGCAGTGCACTCGTGGAGGAGGCACAGAGGTGACATCGGGGGATGCAGCATGTACATATGAAGATTTGCGCCCCATGTGTTAATCGTGTGCAAGCACTTAGGGCCTGATTCAGAGCTGAACGCTCTGACCAGAGCGCTCGCTCTGAATCAGGGCCCTCCTCCATGAAAATGGAGCGGCCTCCTGGCCGCTCGTATAGCTGTGGGTGACCACCAACAGCATATGCAAGCGGCCAAAAAGATGGTCGCGATGGTCTTGACCATCGCGACCATCGGACTTGCGACGGAGACCCTGCGGTAGGGTCTCCCTGCCACAAGCCCTGGAGTGATTTTGGCTCTATCAGAGCCAAAATCACTCCCACTGACATCACTAGTGATGTCAGTGGGGCCAGCTTCAGACGGTAGGCGTTCCCATGGGAACGCCTCCGTCTGGCAGCCACGCCCCCGGCACGCCCACCAAAGGGGGCGTGCTGTCAATCAACATCGACAGCACGCCCCCTTTGGTGCGAGACCCAGAGCGATGGAAAGCCCGTCGCTCCCCGGGATTCGCGCATGCGCACGACGGAGCTCCCTCCGTCGTGCGCATGCGCAGTGGGGAACATCGACCCGCTTGCGAGCGTCCTGACGCTCACAAGTGGGTCTGAATGACCCCCTTATTTCCCAATGTCATCCACGCAAAGTAACAAGGACACCCTTACCAGCTGACAGTGCTCGGATCACCTGCTCCACTGGCTCCACCCACACTGCACCCCTGCATGAACTCAATTCACACATGTTCACTAACACAGGGACAGGTCTGGCCGTGTAAAATTCAGCCGCTACTAATCTGTGGCAGAATCGGCTGTGTTAGGGATCGCTGGGACAGCTGCTTTTCATAACAGTTGTTCTCACACCAAAGAAATACAGAATTGTTCCAGTATTATTGTATCTGCCACCACAACTCGTGATGAGATGCACACATCATTTTCGGGTGGCTTCAGAATCATATTGACGAATGCCACTTAGAGAAAACTTGAAAGAGGTCGGGGGAGAATCTGGTCAAGTGGGGTATGGAGTTCCATAAGTTAGGAACAGCATGGGAGAAGTCTTGGAGGCAGAAGCGAGAGGTGATTACCAGAGAGGAGCAGAGGCAGACCTTTGCGTTCTTTATTGATTTTCTCATACAATCAGGGCAGGATTAACGGTTAAGCAAAATAAGGGAAGGGGAGCACCACAGTAGTTTTCCATTAATGGATTTACCATGGACTATATGGTGCAAAACTGCAAATGGTGCAGCTGAACCAGGTTCCACAAAGAGGGACTACATATAATAATAAAATAGTAATTATAGAGGTTAATGATATACAGTACTGTGCCTTCAGAGCAAACTGCCTTCTGTTACAGCCAAATATCTCACATTTTGACTCCTCAGTCCAGAGCACCTGCTTCCATTTTCTGCACCCCAGTCCCTATGTTTTTGTGCATAGTTGAGTCACTTGGCCGTGTTTCCACATTTTAAGGTATGGCTTTTGGCCGCAATTCTTCCATGAAGACCACTTCTGGACAGATTTCTCCAAACAGTAGATGGATGTACCTAAGCCCCACTGGCAGTTCTGAGCCGAAGGGCTGTTGAGCAGTGCAATACTGAGTGTCTGCAGGCAACAGTGAAGCATGGTGGAGGTTCCTTGCAAGTTTGGGGCTGCATTTCAGCAAATTGAGTTGGGAATTTGGTCAGGATTAATGGTGTCCTCAATGCTGAGAAATACAGGCAGGTACTTATCCATCATGCAATACCATCAGGGAGGCGTCTGATTGGCTCCACAATTATTCTGCAGCAGGACAACGACCCCAAACATACAGCCAATGTCATTAAGATCTATCTTTAGAAGAATAAGGAGTCCTGAGAGTGATGATATGGCCCCCACTGAGCCCTGATCTCAACATCGTCAAGTCTGTCTGGGATAACATAAAGAGATAGAAGGATTTGAGCAAGCCTACATCCACAGAAGATCTGTGGTTAGTTCTCCAAGATGTTTGGAACAACCTCCCTGCGGAGTTCCTTCAAAAACTGTGTGCAAGTGTACCTAGAAGAATTTATGCTGTTTTGAATGCAAATGCTAAAAATAAACTATTAACACTTCTATTTTCAAAAGCATTCTTATTTTTCAGCATTTTTACACACCTGCCTTAAACTTTTGTGAGTATAGCAGCGCTGGGAACAGTGATGCCAGATTGGGGGGGGGTTCTTAAAATTTGGAGGTTTTTAAAGGCCTTGGCAAGAATTTATACATAAATATATATGGGGGCACCAAAATCTTTTAAGTGCTTAGGGCCTCTAAATGCCCTGCCTACTCTACAATAGAGATTTCCGACATCACTTTACATTGATCTTTACCAAACTTTTCTTGTTTTATCCATTTGTCTACTTTTTTATGTCATATTTCTTGCTGATATTATCCTGCTTCAATTCTATTGTTGTCTTATTGCAATATCCAACTTTGCATAGTCCAGAGTCTATGGGCTCTATTTACTACAATCCGCATTGGTAATGCAGATTGTAGTGTGATATTACAGAGATTTACTACAAATAGTAAGATGAAAGCTCTGTCCCTGCGAATCCCATCTGCACACTAGTCACAGTATTTTCCCCAAAAAAATACCGTGACCAGTGCCCCGCGCATGCACCGACCGACCGTCACTGCTGCCCCCCACATTAAGCCCCGCCCCCGTGATCGCAGACCCCCCCCCCTCTCCCTTAATTACACTTGCCGGCATGATCCGGGCTCCGGTGATGTCTTCCATGTCCTCCGGTCAGGTGATATCCTATACTGCACTGGGACCCAATCACCTGATGACCAGGCCACAGTGCAGCATGGGAGATCAGCTGACCGGAGGGAGGACATCACCCGGAGCCCCGACCACCGGTCCCTGGAGTCAGGTAAGTAAATGTTTTTGTTTTGTTTGTTTTTTACAGTGAATCAGACCACACAGCTGATTACTGGGGCCGACTCCCGGCTCTGCTCTCCCCGTTAGAGCAGGGCAGGAGTACGGTAACCGGGGAAGACCCTGGATAACGCCACCTCCAGGTGGCGTTATTATCACAGGGCTTTCCCCGGTATTTTTTTACAATTTATTTTTAGTAACTCTGGGCCTGATTCAGAGCCGGACGCTATTTGCGCTCGCTCGTTCAGAAAAAGGGGCCTCTATGTCTGAGCAAGCGAAATATGCGCTCGCTATTTTGTAAAAACGCCCCCTGGCCGTTCGCATCATATGTCATCTCCACTATTTATTAGATTAATCGAGTACATCGAAAGGTGTCTGAACTGCTCGCAGTGCTTGTGGTAGGATTTTCCTACCGCAATCATGTGAACAGTTCAGGCTAAGAGACAACCAAGTGACGTGGCCGATGACGCTGCTTTGTTAATTATGCACACCCTTAAAACGCCGTTTTGACCATTTGGCACGCCTGCGTTCGGATCTCCACTCCCCGTTTTCAAGCACCTTCCCCTGTTACCACCCACAAACGCCTCATCCTGTCACTCAAATTAGCAGGTACTCGCAATTTTGCGAACACACGATTTCTGACCGCAATGACTGGTTGGCGCATGCGCATTACGAACCATACGCATGCGCAGATGTGCGAACATCGCTCGGAGCGAACGAGCGGCCGCTTACGAGCGGCTCTGAATCAGGCCCGCTGGTCGGATCACATTTCGCATTACAATTATGGGAAATGTGATCTGCTTACTAAAAATAAGTGATACTTAGGGGTTGGAGTAGAATTTTACGAATTCTACTCCAATTGCCCTATAGTAACCATAGGTGAAACTAAAATAATGTGAAAAGGGTGTGAAAACACCCTTTTTCACTTTATTTTAGTAAATAGAGCCCTACAGTATATCCCCACCATTATTTGCTACTAGCATTTGTTATCTTCTAGTCTAGTCTGAAAAGCTGCCACTTTTCTTCCTATATTTAAGATAAATATAAAGTGGTGGTTCTGACAGCAAACATTGGGCCTGATTCAGAGTTAGTAATAGAGGGCCTGATTCATTACCGGTCGCAACTTGGATTACGCACGCAATCGTCCAATTGTTGCGTTCTACGTATGCATCGTAGTGTGTGAAGACTCCACTGTGATCGCAGTGACGGCTCAAACCCATCGCAGAATGATTGACAGGAAGTGAGCATTTGTGGGTGGTGACGGGTGGGTGGTCGGCGAAACGCAAGTGAGCCAGTGCGTTGGAACGCCGTTTCAGTGGTGTGCATTAATTAGCCATTGAGATGCCATATGCAGCTTGACCTTTTACTGCGTGCAATGAGGTTAGCAATTCCTGAGTAAGGTCAGACCTTGTGCAAGTGTGAGTGAGACTCCGATGGTGCTCGATGTTACCGATGGTTTCGCAGTCTTGTTAAGTATTACCAATGTGTGTAAGGTAAAGTGGGCTTCCTTATGTTAGGCTGGGATGGCATTGCGATAGCATTCATTAGCATATTTTCGTAGTGAGACTGCGTGCATAATTGCAGCTGCGATTGATATAGCGATCCGTAATGGATCAGACCCAGAGTAAAGGTGCATACACACTAGACGATATGCTCCCTGAGCGATATCGTCTAGTGTGTCCCCGGCAGGCTGTGCTCAATGTCGTTCATGACATTGAGCACACCCGCTGAACGATATAATTAATGATATCGTTCAGCGCCCGGCTCTCTCCCCCATTCCCCAACATGCAGCAACCTGACGATATCGTCAGGTTGGCCTGCATGTTTACCCGATGAACGACAATGACGAATGACCCGTGGGAACGCACATCGTCGTTATCGTTCATCGTTTTGGTGGAAAAAATGGACGATATAGTGAACGATAACGATATCGTTCAGTCGTCCACTTATTCGCCCAGTGTGTACGCACCTTAAGAAATAGCAAATAACTGTACCTGAACAAACTCTTTCTTACTCTATTCCAAGCTCTGAATCAGGCCCATTGTGCGTTTTATACTGGTTGAGTATAAAAGGTTAGTGGCGCTGTAGGGGCAGAGGTTTCCTGACATGATTTCTGGCCCCGTGAATGCTCCAGATGGGCACTCTGCACGGTAAATGAAGCCCAGCCAGTACTGCACTAACCTGAGCTGCCAGTCACGCCTCCTTCTGCAAGACATAATGATGTCATGCGCGCGGACCGGCACAGGGCGCAATTGTGCCCTGTTACAGCCCTGGCTTTCATTATACACACAACTTTTTTGAGAAGTAAATTGTGAATATTTTCTTATCTCCGCAAACTATGAATCAATTATTTGTCTTTTTAGCAGTTCAAGAAAAAAATTCTTGTAGTTTTACTCCACAAAGAGATGGAAGAGTTTTTTGTTTAAATGATCACTGTTTAATGTGTGTATATCATAGTGAAAGATTCACTGCTTATTCTATACATCTTTCGACTGACATGTAAGTTAATACTTGCACCTATGTAACATGCAGTTACTGAGTTGGAAGCTGCTGCGACCGCGTTAGCATGTTTTGCCGTAGTCTCATCTGCAACTTTATGCTAATGCTAGTATATATTTATGTTTGTGCATACTGCATAGGTGCTTACTGGTATTACCGATACCTAAATACTGGTCTGTATGTTGATGATATAGTGCAACGGTGGCCAACCTGTGGCTCTTGAGCCACATGTGGCTCTTCCCTTGTTCTGATTCGGCTCCCCTGACTGACACTTACTGCCTCCTTTGATAGGCAAGCATCTGATCAGGGGAGGCTCGTCCTTTGTTGCAGCAGTCTGCTCCGCTCCAGAGGCATGTATGGGCGATGTGATGTCATGCCAAAAACAGGAGGTGGAGCTCAACTTGCGACTGAAGCTGCAGCCACGAGGAGGATGTGGTCGCAGACGCCGGAGCCTACCTACGTGACACAGACTGTCACAACAGGGTAAGAGCTGTGGGGTTTTTTTGTTTGTTTTTTTTTCATTTTATTTGTGACGTGGGGGAGCTGGAGTGGCCCGTGGAGTGGGAGGGAGTGTCGGGGAAGGTGGCTGGACTGGAGTGACCCAGGGAGAGAGTGGGGGGTGGGCTGGAGTGGCACATGAGGGTCTGTTGTTGTGACACAAGAGGGTCTGCTGGAGTGACACATAGGGGGCTGCTGAAGTCACACAATGGGGGTTGCTGGAGTGACAATGGGGGTGCTGGAGTGACACATGGGGATCTGCTGTTACACGAATGACTGCTGGAGTGACACATGAGAGGCAGTGGAAGTGACAAATGAGGGGGGCTGGAGTGACACATGGAGGGTCTGAAGTGACATCAGGGGGGTTGGATTGTAATATGTGAATCTTTTTTTATGTTTTTCATGTGGCTTTTTCAGTGTATTTTATGTGGATCTGGCTTGTTTCAGTGTATTTTATGTGAATCTGGTAATATTGTTCTGGCTTTTTCTTTTCCTTTAATAGTTACCTCCAAAGTGATTGTGTGCATGCGCATTTACATGCTCCTACAAACATCATACCAGGGGCGTAGCCTAGCTGGTCATGCCCCTTTTTGCACATGCGCCTTCAGCTTGTGCATGATCTCGGCTCTTTGACATACCTACAGATATTTTTGGGCTCTTTGCCTCTGACTGGTTGACCACCCCTGATATAGTGTATTCTTTCTCAGGATATGTCTTATATGTCCCAGATTCCAAGGAGTCGCCAATCTCTATAAATAATTGTCTCTGTACATATAAGTCCAATAGCTGTGGGTAGGGTGTTCTTATATACGAAAATCCTTTGTGTACAAAAGTCCTTCACATGGATAGAGGTCCCGTGTGCAATAACTTAGGTCTGGTTGTTCCTATATTAGATCTATTTCCTTAATATAATTCCCCGATATCTTATGTCAGCATATTACTGTCTCCATCTCCACCATCTCCAGTGTTATTTCACACAGTGACGTGCGGTTAGGGTAAGCAGGGGAGGCAGAGCCTTCCCTATCATACTCCCTCCCCTATCATACTCCCTGTCATGCTCCAGAGTTTTGTTATAAAAACTGTGTTCTTATACTTGTTTGCCTCCCCAGCCATTGACCTCACCGCACATCACTGATTGCACATATGCGTGCGGTCACTCCACCTCGAATAGAATACGCAGTACCAGGAACGGAAGAGCCTTGGATGGAGATAAAGTGAACAGAGATAACGTACCAACCAATCAGCATCTAGACCCCAAAGATACTGTTATGCAACTGCCGATAAGGTAAGTATTGTCAGACTTGCCCAGATTCGGTGGTGCTGCTGCTGGTCCGCGTTTGTCCCGTAAGTGTTCTGCTGCTGCGTGAGTGTGAGGGAGGGTGAGGTAAAGTGAAAATAAGGTGTGGTCGAGAGTGTGGTATGGTAAAAATAGCTAATTTATTGTTATTACAGTAGTCATACACTACACTTTCAATAAGTGCTGCTTGTGTACAGCTATTCAAACATCATAAGAGTAAAATGATAAAACTTCAAGAGTAAAGTTCATGTAGATGAGGTAAATATATAAGTTCATCATATACTGTAGATTAGGTAAATATACAAGTTAATCTACATAATCCTGCATAGTACTTCATAAAGCTAGTACATGCTTTCCTACCTTTCCGGAATGGCCAGGAGGCTCCTGAAAATCCGGTGGTGCTTCCAGCCACTGGTAAAGGTGGACAAGTGTCACGGTTACTGAGGCCACGCGACCATGGCCGCCCACTTTCCCAGTGTAGTGGGCAGCACAGGCGGCCGATGATGCAATTCGAGTTGAATCATGTCATTGTGGCTCCGTCCCCCACTCCTCAATGCCAGTAATCTCGTCATGGCATAGAGGGGGTGGGACTATGGTGATGTGATCATGTCAACATGCCGCCAGACCCACCTACTGTACGTACGCCGAGTCCCCGCCCAGTGCAGTTCTGACCTGGCTGCCTCATCCTGGAGGAGGCAGCCAAAAGGTCAGCAAGTATGTGCTAGTATCAGCCCTTCTCTGTTGTACAATGTGGAATGGCTGGAATGTAATTTGCAGTCAAAACCATCGGGACTTGGACCAGTCCCATGCTAGGTGCAGAATCTCTGTCAGATTACTGTCTCCCAATGAAATTAAGCATCTGAGTCCAAAACCACTCCTGCGACACGCCCACAACACTCCCATAACACGCCCGTGAGAAGGATTGTCCTTGTGTGTCTGCATAGCCACCTCCCAGTCACCGCCCAGGAGCGCCCAATACATTCCAGTTTCCTGCGACTGGGCGGACACACTACGTGACACATGTGCCATTCGACTTCTTTTTAGGGATTGAGACGTATTCACAAATATAAAATTGCCAACTAAGTGAACATTGCGCCCGACTGAAAATGACCTCCAAAATGTCTACGCACAAGTGCATTTATGTCCAGCTCCACAATGTAAGCCATACCCCTTACTACATCAGCAGCTCTCTGCGCTCTACAGCCAAGCTCCTATCTTTCAGTGATTACCGCTCATCGCTCTTCACCCCTTCACAGACCCGGACTTCATCTGGTGATATACCGCAGACCGGCCTGGGAGTTCCAGCAGGAGGGCGGCTCTGGCCACATCTGCACATACGCCAGGTCAGCAATTTGACCAGCTCCGGGACCTCTGATCGGGACTTTACTGCAAGAAATGTACTGGCCTCCCAAGGCATAACATGTAGCTGTCTGTCATTAGACATAACAACGTGAATTTACTTGCTATATGCATTAACCCACTGCCCGCTCAGTTGTGATGCTGGATTGAGCATATTCACAGGCATCTACAGCAGCGGTTCTATGCCTATAATAAAACTGTAAACAATTTTCCTCTGTACAGTGCCTGTTTTAAGAACTTTCTGGTATTTATACCAGTTTATAATCCTGAGAGACTCATTGTGCTAATAGGGGTGTGAGCATGGGCGTAACTACCATAGTTGCAAGGTGTGCAGCTGCTGTGGGGCCCAGAGCTTAGGGGGCCCATCGTCCTTGTCAAAGTTACATGTGTTATATACATTTATCACTATTGGATGGTACATAGGGTGTCATGACCAGAGTTGTTGTACCTGGTGAGTCGCGGTCTCTGCCTGTGCGGGTGCTTCGGTGCAGTCCTACCAGTGGGGGTGCTGGTGTCTGGAGGTTGGCGCGTGGATGTCTGAGGGGTACAAGCCATGTGGTGACAGGTAAGCATGGCAGCGCTGCCATGCTGGGGATTGCTGGGTGCCGCCATCTTGGTTTTGGGCATGTGACCTGAATGGGTCAATCAGGTTGGAGCATCTTGTGTTTTACTCTCAGCATCCTATCATGCACTTTCCCATCTAATTAGAGTTTGTTTTCCTGCCAGACATTTGTTTTCAGCCACACATCACTTGGACTTTATTTTTGGCAGTTAATTTATTTATCACCATTTCATGAATTATAATACTAATATTAAACCTGCTGCATTTCAATACTGCAAACCCGTTCCAGTTTCTTCTCCCGTATCCACTCCGGGTTCAAAAAATAATCCAAACCTGACATAGGGGCTCTTACAAACTTTTGCTATGGGGCCTTCAATTACCCAGTTGCGCCCCTAGGTGTGAGGACTACTAAGGAACCAAAACATTATTAAACACTTACATTGTATCCAACCTAGAAACCATCTGATCCTTATTTGTGACTTTGATTCGATCCACACAAGATGCTCTTTATTGATTGAGAAATCATTACCATCTGCACTTCAGTATGATTTGAGCTGTGGTTACCAGAGAAGCTGTATTTTTAACCTTATTAAATGTGATATTTATTGTTTTTTTTAGATGTATTTGTGTGTCTTTATCTAGTCGTTGATTCTTAATCAATATTGGTCTGAGAACATTTTTGAAATCTGACCATTTTATAATACTGGTCTATGTAATATGACGGCGCTCCACCTTGTTGCTACAGTATTTTCTGCCTGTTCTGTTTTCAGCAGCAGCAATCTTACAGGGCCTCTATCTATTTATTCATTTATTCCTCGTCATTTAATCTATTACATTCAGCGCCCCCTGTGTTGTGATTTATGTGAGCACTCAGGTCACTTGTGGAGCTTCCCATAACGTGGAGGGTCCCAGCACGTAACTTGTACTTTGTCATTAAGGAGACATGACTGCGCACCCTGTGCGACTCCATTTTTAAAATGCGTACTTGGAAGATCTGCAATACTGTTGTGTGTGATATAAAACACCCTGATCTGGCTTTAAACAGGATGTGATAAATAACAACTGCCTAGAAGTTAATTTCTCTTTCTGGATTTCTATACGGTTCTGTACCAACCTTGCCACTGATACTTTAATTGTGATGAGGCTTAGAGGTCTGTGGGACCACAGCCAGAATGAAGTTGCACAACACATTCTTCCTGTTATTTTAACAGAGTAAATGCTCCCAGCGAGTAACCCCCCCCTCCATCCACTCTCCTCCTTTCTTCCATCACATCAGGGGAGGGCAGGAGGTGTGGGCCCACTGTGCTGGCTGGCTTTATGCAGGCACTGCACAGTTTAGTAGTGGAGTATGGACTGCTGAAGATGGAAGGTTACAAAACTTTTCTGCTCTTCCTGGTGTCTTCGCTGCTACTGGGATTAATTCTCATCATCTTTGCTTTTGTCTGGATTTTCGTCTACGCTGAAGGGCTTGGATGGGATGGCAGCAGTACTGAATTTAACTGGCATCCCTTATTAATCATCATAGGATTCATCTTCATCGAAGGCATTGGTATGTGTTTTGCACTATATACGTGAATGAATATTATATACCTGGTCTTACTATTATTATGTACCAGATTGTAAGACCAGACAGTTTAGGTTGTCTTTAGGCTGCTAACATCTTTTGACCGTGTCAGAGGATGGCAAGGCATGTTGGGACTTGCAGTTCCATAGCAGCGGCAGAGCCACAGGACTTTGGGTTCTGTTCTACAGTGAAAAGTAGGGAATGCAGCATATCCTAGTACGAAAACAAAATAGCATCAGTTTTATATTCACATTCCATTAATACCAGACCGTCACTTATACTGGCATACGTTACACAGAGTAGCTGCTGTTACTCTCTACACCACACAATCAACATCTGGCAGGAAACTGAAACTCTGGGGGTTTAACATAGTTAAACTTTGTTACAGGTTTACTCCAACCTTCATTTAGAAGCTGTGGGTCCATAGGTTCTCAAACTCAGTCCTCAGGACCCAAAACGTTTTCCAGGTCTCCTCACAGAGGGCCTGATTCAGATTTGGGAATAGATAGTTACTTGCTCTATGTACCTGGACAAACCATGTTGCAATGCAAGGGAGGCAAATACATGCATACTTTTTTTTGCATGCAGGGTAAATACTGGCTGCTTTTGCATGTAGCCCACAAATGCCAGACAGCTTTATTGTTAAACTGTAATTTAGATGTCAGTTTGGACACACCCCTCCCAGATCTAATGGATCATACATACGGTCAGATTTGTCAGATGAACGATTTTACCAAAGATTTGAACGATTTTTGACTGCATTAAAATGTATGGAATCGTCCAAGTCTGACTGCAAACACATCAGATGTCAGATATCGTTATCTGACCATCGGGAACGTGCATCGTTCAAATCGTTCATCTGACAGATCTGACAGATATGTCAGTTTTTTCCTTCAGATATGAACGATTGAGCGATTTTTTTTTTTTTTTTTTTAATCGTTATCGTTCAGATCTGAAGAAAAATCTGACCGTGTGTGTGCACCATAACTCTCTCAGCACATTTTACATCTGCCCCACCTGCAGTGCAGCTTGGTTTTTCCAAGATGATCAGTTACTTACTCTTTCTTTAGGGCCCCATACTACCCATCTACTGAGCAATCCGCCAATTCCCAGGTCAGACCGGAGCCGCCAATCCGTCAGGGAATCGGTGAAATTCTACATGTTAAAAATCCCTGATTTGCTAATCCCGATCCTACTTCGATCGTGTTTGGCAAATCCGTGAAATCCAACATGTGGCGACCCCGGCGCCTGGGGATCGACCTATTGGCCTGAACTGTCTCTAACAACAATATAATCCGGCGCGATATTACCTAATAATAAACTAATGAAAATACGGGTGATGAAGGGTTGCAGCAAAAACTAAACAAACTCTGTGTAGGTTTGAGATAAATAGACAATGGACATGAAATATAGTATGCGCTACCTATGATATCTACCCTAGAAATACATTCTATGTAATAAATTAAATAAATTGAGACAGGTAAGGTGGGTATAACATTGATAATTCTACTGGATACCCAATGTATAATAAAATCAATATACCGTATCAAAAAAGTACAAATATTAATTTAAATATCCCACTAAAAATTAATCACATTATAAAATATACAAATAATCATGGAATCGACCTAATAAAATACCAATATGATAGTGTTGCATAAAAAAAAATTAATATTGCTAATTACCGAAATCCCAAACATTAGCACATGAATAAATATTAGAATGTTCGCTTCTCCCAAATGTGCAGATATGATCGTATAAACGCAAAGTAAAAAGGGTCACAGAAGCAGTCCCGTATGTTGTGGTTTTTACGTGTTGTTTTTAAATTACATTCCACTTCACAGATGTGTATATTACACACTCATCGTCTGGTTTAAATGATGTATTTCACCGCTGCTGGCTTAGGTGAAGTATATACAGTGTCCCGACAATGGTTAGCAATAATGCAACTTGATCAACCAAGGTATTTCTTGCACAGATTCTTAGACAAACAAGGTCAGCCAATTAGCCGGGCATGTATCACAGCAATATTAAAGATGGCTGTCTCCAGTGGACAGACCACGTATACTTTGGATCTCTGGACGTACTCACGGAAGATAGAAAGATCGTAGTGATGGGCATACTCTTCCGGATCCAGAGTCCCGTAGATTCAGCTGGAGTACGGAAGAGTGTATCCGGATACTAAGGATCAGCGTTCCGTCAGTGAAAGCCGTAGTCCTCCTGTTAGTGTGGCATGGATCAGGGGCATCTTTGCAACAATATAACAATGGTGTATTAAATGAAAGGAGCGTCAATGACTAACGCGTTTCGTCACACGCCATGTGACTTTTTCAAAGGTGTAGTGTATGGGGGCCTTTAGGCTGCGTACACACCTATAGATATCTGTCTGGTGGGAAGGAAAATCTGGTCCATTTTCCAGTGTTTTGTAGCAAATTTCTATTGTTATTTGCTCCCATACATTACCAGATTTTCTTTTCCACCAGACGGATTGGACATATATCTATATGTGTGCATGCAGTATTAAGGCCCCCATACATCAGCAATTGATTGTGGCAATTCTGTATTTTGCAGATGAGTGCATAAAAAAATCTGTAATGTATAGGTACAGATTGCTAGATTGGGACATCCTAACATGAGCAACAAATCTTCAAAATGTTCAGTTGTGGTTTTCTGAATGCTGATGTATGGGGGCCTACATCTAGACGCCCGGCATTTCACCCTCGCCGGGATATGACAGTCGGGAAGCCGGCTGCCGGTATTAAGGCAGCCAGCTTCCCGATTGTATACCACCTGCAGTACACCAGTATAGGGAATTTGTAACCCCACTACAGCCAAGACAAAAAAAAATTTTTATACACCTTTAACCCAGCGCTGGTACGCTTTAACTCAGTTTGCAATAATGCATCAATACTAAAGTGCTGCAACTGTCATTTAAAGTAAGATTGCAGTGACCCAATCCTCATTTTTCAAAAATAAAGTGTGTTTACTACTCTGGAAAGGGGAATGTTGTCCATATGTTAGTGTTCACTCTAAATAAAATAATAATTTATTTGCGTCTGGGTGGACTAGCATTTCACGTGCTCTAAGTGACTTGGGTACTTATCTGCACTCACCATTTACTGGGATGATTGGATTGTGTACTGTGATTTTGAGCATCTTTGGTACTCGCGGTGATGTTGTTACTTGCATGGGGAGGCAGGCGCATTTGCTACATATGCATTTCGCATTTGTGGCCAGGTCAGCAGCTTTTTTTTATAGACGCATTACATATTATAATAAATGTCCAAGTCTGAATGAGATCCTATATGCTAACGTAATACAAGTTCTAAATGTAAAATGGCCTCACTTGGAAAAAGGTTTGATAGAGTTCCCTGAGCCAGGGGCGTAGAGATCTGAGCTGAGCCCCAGAATTTTTTTAATTTTCAGGGGACGTGGCCTAGTAGCAGAAGGTGTAACCACAACCCCTTAGATGAACAAATTGAAGAATATTTGCAGCTCAGTGAACAGAGGATCACCATAAACCCCTCAGCCAGGGACAAATCCGGGGGGCATTCTGTGTGATTGCTCTCCCCTGCACAGGCAGAGGAGCCACCCTGGCCCCACTGCAGCCCAGCACACAGCAGTGTGTGCTAGGTATGGGAGAGAGGCTGCTGCTGCTGATAGGCAGGGGTCCAGCGGTGGGCTCGGGCTTGTTGGAGGGGCCCGTCCGCTGCCTCCCCTCCCTCTTACCTGTAATTAGTACCTGCTCCCCCCATCTTGTCAGACCTGAGCCCTTTAGAAATGAAATGGTTAAAAGGTTCATTTAGTGAGGAATCCATCCTGAGGGTCTGTGCAGTCTAACCATCCACAATGGATATTGTAGCCATCATAATGGGCTCTGCCACATAGAGTTTATTGCACTATTATCCTGCTACCATGGTAAATAAACACATAAGAAGAAATGATCCTTGCCAGCAGTACACTCACTATGGAGTCATGGTCCCATGCACTTAGATGTCAGCCTGACCTTTCTCACCTGGGAGTTATTTGTTCCTGTATTTACACCAACCTTCTAACTGAATTCATTTGGGATTTGCAACAATTAACTGAGCTATTATAAATTTAGTTGGAAACTAAAGCTGGCCATACATGCTGCAATTATCGGGACGATCCGCCATAATTGTAGCGTGGGGGGGGCAACCGGGGGTTAAATATTGCTCGGTCGGGCATGCTGGATTGTCAAGCATGCCCGTCCGATGCGATATTACCCGGTAAACTGTCGGCCGCATCGGGCAGTGTATGCCCAGCGCAGCCGACAGACAGACATTTCCTGTGTTCCTTCCTACGGAAGGAACAGGGAAATGTCTCCTCCTCCGGCGGCGGAGCGCGGATGTCGGGCTATACACTGTGAGATTTCTCTCACAGTGTATGCCGCGGACATCTGCGGCTGGCAGCCGGCCAGATAAAATGTCTGTCGGTCTGACAGACATTTTATCTGGCAGTGTATGCCCAGCATTAGTAGAATACAAAATGAAATACAATATAAATGGACAAAGCACTGCAGGAACACCTATGTACTGATAATCATGTATTGATATTCACTGCATGGTGGAGATGGAAGAGGCAGCCTTATGTAGGAGAAATCAGCCGTCAGGAGCCACAATGACAATCTTTGAATTATTCCTAATAAGTTTTTTTTTATTTCCAGCCCTAAAAAGAGAAAAAAAAAATCTTCTATGTTACCTGTGATCTCCCAAGTACAGTAGTTCTGTTGCTAAGATAAAATTTAGGTACTTCTATACTTTTGGTTTACCAATTCCTCCTTATAGTAACAGATTGTTACTATAGATGTTCATAAAGCGAATTGGGGCCTGATTCAGAGGTGGAAGCAGGGGCGTATTAACGCCCCGAAGGGGTCTGTGTGGAGCGGGCCCCCTCCTCTGGGCCCCCGTATCTTCTTACCCATCCTCCTCCCGGGCGCCATCCTCTCAGTGATCTTCTGGAAGATGGTGCATGTGTACAGGAGAGCAAAGTATTTGACACAGGCTCAGAATCTTTACTTTCACTGATCAATGCAGTCCCTCCCTGCATTGACACCCAGTGTGGGGAGAGACGCCATGCACACTGCGCCCGCCGAAAAAGGGGCATGGCCTCAGGGAGGGGGCATAGCCTCGCGGCTTCTACCCGATCCCTGGCCCGTGGTAAGCGAACTTATCAATGGGGGGGTGCAGGAGGCACGGGCAGTGGCGGATCTCTCACTGTGACAGGAGCCAAGTACTGCACTTAATACTACAGTGCAGCACCCGGCTCCTGTCACTGAGGGGGAGCCTGCACCTTGGTGTCACCCATTGGCGGGTGACACCCGTGTGCGGGCCACACCCCCCTTGTGACGCCACTGGTTGCGCCATCTTCCCAAAGATGTCACTGGAAAGATGACGTCGCAGAGAAGGAGGGACCCGCTTGCTGGAGCAAGGTAAGTATACTTTGGGTGCAGTGCGGGCCATCCAGGGGCCCGTGTGCCCCACACACACTGCATCCATTCATTATAAATATGCTTATGGGTGGATGGTAATGCAGCTGCGACTGCGTATTCTTATGCAACGCGACTGCGTCTTTATGCTATTGCCGCAGCTGGTGGGGTTCATACAGAGACGCCCAGCGACTTACTAGCAAATCTTTGCATAATAAGTCACAGCATCAGATGCACTATCAGAGACAACATCAGACATTAGAGCTGCCCTATAGTTGCTTACAAAGTCCATTAACATGGCAGCCGGTGCAACTGCTATAAAAGGTGGTCGCTGGCTGCGACAAGCCCATGTCTAGCAAGCCCATCCCCTGTTACCACCCAGGCACGCCCACTAACATTGTCTCTCTCTGTGTCCAGATTCGTTCTGCATCCTCCAGGCAGTGATCATCGAAAGGCATGTGCAGACGCATACGCCGAGGAAAAACATCGGCCGCTTGCATCCGAAATCAACATGGCGTCCATTTCTGAATCAGGCCCTTAGTTCTGATACTTAAAGCACTAGATTTACTAGGCGGCAGCTTTTACACGGGTTGAGTATGAAATCCCGGCTGTTGGGATGTCGCTGGTCAGCATACCGACAGCGGTATTCTGACAGCGGCATCCCAACACCGATAGAAAGTAACGGTAAGTATTTTTCCAACCCCTACCCTAACCCACTCTCCACGGTGCCTAACCCTAACCTCCCCCCTAATTCCTAAACCTAACCTCCCACTCCCCGTACCCTAAACCCAACACCCCCTCCCCAGTGCCCAAACCTAACTCCCCCTTCCCCCTCTAGTGCCTACACCTAACCTTCCCCTCCCGACACCCTAATCCTACCATTCCCTACCCGGTGCCTAACCCTAACCTCGCTACCTACGCTAACCTCCCCCTAACACCCCGATACTTACCTTCGGGATACTAGTTCTGGGATCACGACCTGTCGGGATTTTGGCGCCAGTATTCAGACCGTCTGCATTCTGTACGCCGGGATACCGACTACATCTCCTTTTGCACACCTATTCCTGGTGGTTTTGACCCCAAAATTTTAAATGGCAATAATATTAAGTGCCAAACCAGGCATGTTTAGAAATTTCTGTTAATGCTGTTTTACATTTCGTGGTCAAAACCGCTGCTTAGTAAATCCAGACCAAAGACTGTAAACATTGGAGAACCCTGGTCATCATATTAGATGTAAAGTTGTTTTGTTAACCTATTGCCTGCTAAGTAGGATAGTCCAGAGGATTACTGCTTCTTCAGTGAACATAAGATATGAAGTTATGTGTGATTACAAAATACTGCATTATATACAGCTTTCATTGAGCATAAATGCATGTCTGGAAAGCCCCAGAAAGAACCCCTAGTGGAAGGATTGCACATATTGTCAACAGATGGTACTATGTAGTGCAGCTATGTTTGTTCCTCCTGTATAATTTGTGACTATCGGATAAATAAAGCTCTATAGCGTTAGCTGCAGGGGTTAACAGTGGCTCCAACCAACCATCTCCGGAGGCAGCTACCGGAATGCTGCCTTTCTCCCTCTGTGAAATATTCACATTAAAAGATAACGGCATCCAGAGCTAGAACTTTTATTTTTTGAAGAATCTTTTTATTGAAGGTTTTATAGTATAAACAGGGAAAGCTTTTATACAGAACCGAGCACGGTCAATACAGATACTGTATGACGGAATGCCAACAAAAGTATTACCGGGATTGCACACATAAATATAGAGTGTGTTAATTAGTAAAAAGATACTGGAGGAGATGTACTAAGCCTTGAAAATTGATAAAGTGGAGAGTGATAAAGTACCAACCAATCATCTCCTATCTGTCACCTTACAGCAGTGGTGGCCAGACTTTAGGACTCGATCTACTTATAAAGCCAAAAAAATCTTTCCTGATCTAAGCCTGAAAAAAGGGGGTGTGGCATGAAAAAGGGGTTGTGATTGCACAGCAAGGACCTGCCGAAATCACACATTGGCCCCCACAGGAAAAAAAAAACACAGAACCAAAAAACAAAGGCGCTATTGGGAAAGGTTTTTGACTCTTAAAGTAAATTAAAATTCCACTACCACTATCGAGCGACTGCTGCTCCCAAAAAAATTAGGAGCTGACCCTCAACCAAAATTCTCTCAGAAAAAAAGCATGCAAGGGAAGCGCAGCCTGAATCTTATTGGATATTGCTGTCACAATGACAGCGGTCAGAGACCGCCACAGCTTCAGTTCAGCGCTGCAGCCAATAAGAATCACACTGATGCTTATTGGATGCTGCTAGCTGCTGCTGGGTGGGCCAACATGATCAACTTGTTGAGTCTCTGCGGTCGACCAGTCGATCGCAATGAACGCTTTGGCCACCTATGCTTTACAGGCTGCGTTTGAAAAATGGCAGTTAGGAGCGGATTGGTTAGTACTTTGTCACTCTCCACTTTATCACTTTTCGAAGCTTAGTACATCTCCCCCAATATATGTAAAAGAAGCTAGATAGTAGTTAAAGGCAGTGATGTGTGGTGAGGTAACTGGCTGGGGAGGCACACATGGAGATGGGTCTGAGTGCTGGGAGCCTGTCTCATCCCCTATTCACTATAATGCTCCTCTCACTACACTAAGCTTCAGTGTCCATTGATTCTCCTACCTGCATCACTGTGTCTTCTCTTGCTGCTGCTGACTGAGCTCCGATCTCTAAACACTGCAGTGCACTTCCTGGTCACAAGATACATCCAAGGTGTCCATCAGTGCTCAAGGCACGCCCCCATATTCAGAGGCATGCCTCTGTTAGCTCTCTTTCTGTGAAGCTTACTGCCTATGCTGTGTCCCCCAGCTCTGCAAGCAGTGTCTGACTATACAGAAGCGAGGCTGAGCTGTTGCCGCCTGCAGTCCCAGGGAGCTCCACAAAGCTGGTGAGTATTAACTATAAAAATGATTACAATAAACAAAGAAGATATTTATAAGTTAGAAATATATTCTTTGTATAATTCTAATAATTTTATATCAATTCTCAGGAGTATGACAGGGGAAACTCTGCCTCCCCTGTCTACCCTGACAGCAATGTCACTGGTTAAAGGAGGTTCAGCTTCAAAATAGATGGTCCACAAAGTGGCCAGGTGTATCATGTATTACAGAAGTAATAAGTTCCTGCCGGTTCCATTCGTTAGGTGGTGTACAGCTATTGCCAAAAGTTTTGAGAATGACACAAGTATTGGTTTGCACAAAGTTTGCTGCTTCAGTGATTTTAGACCATTTTTTTGTCAGATGTTACTATGGTATACTGAAGTTAAATTACAAGCATTTCATAAGTGTCAAAGGGCTCTATTTACTACAATCCACATATTGAATGCAGATTGTAGTGTGATATTACCGAGTGAATTCGCATTGTGAATTCAGGCAATATCACAGGGCTTTACTACAAATCCCTTACAGGGACAGAGCTTGCGATAAAGCTCTGTCCCTGCGAATCCCCTTCGGAGCCTTATCACGGTATTTTCGAAAAAAATACCGTGATTAAGTGCCCGCGCATAAGCCGACCGGTCGCCGCTGATACCCCCCCGGCGCTAAGCCCTGCCCCCGGTGCTAAGCCCCACCCCCACGATCACGGACCCCCCCCGCGACCCTATTTATCAGTGTTCAGCAATAAGGTTGATTTTCTACCAATACTTCTCTAAATAATAAGCGAGAAAGTGTCTGCCTGTCTGTTTGTCCTTTATGCATGGCCAGAGTTTCGAACCTAACTCCACCAAATTTGGCATGGTGGTGTAGTTTGACCAAGATTCGTTTTTTGCCTAGGTTTGAACTTCGTCAGTGCTATGCACTGTCACACAATCCCATAAAACCGGGACACTCTTAAATATATTCTGGGGATGCGGGGCTGGCTTCATACACATACTGTCACACTTGCATCTCTTCCAAAGTGCTGTGTTATATCACTTTTCTAACACAGGCATACACAGTGTGCATTATTAGCATTTCAGTCACTGGGGTATATTTACTAAAGTGCGTGTATTTAGAAGTGGAGATGTTGCACAGAGCAACCAATCAGACTATACTTAACATTTATCTAGCACCTTCTAGAAGATATTAACTAGACTGGTTGCTATTAGCAACATCTCCACTTCTAAAAACCCACACTTTAGTAAATATACCCCACTGTCTCACCTTACAGCAGCTGCCCTTGGGGTTTTAGCAGAGTTCCTGGCAGGCTCATGAGCAGCTCAGCACTCAATACATTCTGGCTGTGGCAGACAGCATAATCAATCCACAATCTTTGATCCTGTCAATAATGTGCATATGGAGATTACAAACAGCAGGGGAGATTGGTCACAGCCACACAGTGCCAGGGCCCCCTTCTGTCTGGGATCGGGACTCAAGTCCTGACATACCCCCTTTTGGCAGCCATGTTAGATATGGTCTGCAGAGTGATTTCAGGGGATGATTCAGATGCGGACCCAGCGACAGGGATCACGCAGATTCCTGATTAGCGAGTATCTGTACATGCACCTGCCCCGTATTGCGATCCTGCACGCAGTCTGGCAACAGATTGTCAATGATTAACAGTCTGCTGCTGTTTGTGTGTGGAGAGGGGGTGGCGACTGCCTCCATTTCCCAAAACGGAGGCGTGTCGCCGCCGTTGGTAAGGAATGGAGAGGCCTGGTCCTCCGTCGGCTGTCGGATATATCCTGGCCTCTTTTACTCATATGCGGTGGTCGACTTGTGTGACTCAGCTGGCTGAAGGGTTTGCAGATGATCTGATGCAGCATCCCTGGACACAGCCCAGATCAGTAATGCAAGCAGGAGACGTGACTCCTCCTGCTGCATTACCATATTACAGCTATCCTTAGCTGCTACCATGTAAGCAGCTGCGATATCATATCCGTGCGCAGCTGAATCACCTCCTCTGTTCTATTGGGATTTCTGAAACTTAAGTGATTTTGGAAGCTGTACTGATTTTCTATTCTGTAAGTCAGTCTGCTTCTGTCTGTTATACCCTATTACAAACGGTATGAGAATACGCTTCCTGCACTGTCATTTACTCCTAATTTGCACAGTTATCCAGGTTATAGGCAAGGACAGTGTAAAAAATTGAAGACTGCAGGTGCACTTCAGGGTCCAGTCTTCAACCCGGGCAACGCCAGGTATCCTAGCTAATCTATCAATAAAATAGATGAGCTTAACAATAGAGAGAGGGGAGGTAAGGGAGAGATATGAGGGAGGCAGGGGGGGGGGGGGAGTTCACCAGTGATTAAGGGCTGTATGGTGTTTCACACTCTGTCATCACAGTGAAGGTCCTTGTTTGGTTAACAATCCATTATAGAAATAAAAAAGAATAATGTGTGCGTTTGGGACAGGTTCATGCACTGTAATTAACAAATAACTTTCAGTAGGTGCAGTGCCACTGTTAATAAGATCAGTGCTGTGTGTCTCAGTTTAAAGTTGTCATTTGTTACAAAATCAAGAAAACATTTCTTTAAATAAAAACTTGTATGTGTTCACTGGGCAGTGTGCTGTAAACGTTAAAAAATAACATATAGTAGGTTCAGTCCACCATTAATATCAGCGCTGTGTGACTCGCAGTAAGAAGTGATTGTCATTTGTTTAAAAAAATTAAAACTTTTTTTAATAAAAGTTGTGTGAGGTAAGGGACAGGTAGTGCACTGTGTTACAATAGCGCTCAGTAATTGCCATGCCACAGCATTAATAAAATAAACAATGTGAGTCGATATGGATCAGGATCATTGGATAGAAGAGCAGGAACAACAACCGAGTACTAGCGCTGCAGCTGCTGTCTGTCATAATGATATTAGTACTTCAACATCTACAAAAAACGGTGCTCAAGGGCATAGAGGGTTTAGGACAGGGCACCTGAATTCAGAAAATATTTCACAATGATAAAGAAAAGACATCATCACCCTAATAATAAAGGGAAAGTTTCCTGCAAAAATATAAATTTGCCAACATGCCATACACCACATACAGTGGCAAGGAAAGTCTCAGGCCTTGGCTTTTATTTGTGAATGGTGGTTCTACAGCTGCTGTCAGTCAGGCATTTTCTTCTGTAACCTCACATGATGGTGCAACACCTCACTCAGGGGTATATTTACCAAAGTGAGAGTTTTTTTTAGAAGTGGAGATGTTGCCCATAGCAACCAATCAGATTTTAGCTATTATCTTCTAGAAGATGCTAGGTAAATGTTAATTAGAATCATCAACCTTTCCACTTCTAAAAACTCTCACTTTAGTAATATATACCCCTCAAAGTCTAGAAGAGGTGTCAAAATTAAAACAGGCAAATCAGTGCAAAAAACAACACTGAAGAACAAACTGTGTTCAGAAACCTCACAAATCCCTGATTAGAGTCTAAAGGTGTCCACGAGTACTATCTGTGAGTCTGACATTTCTGATACTATACTCGCATAGAAGCCTTTCCACAATTTCTGCACCATCTGCAAATGTGGGGATGAGCAGCACAAGTAAAGATGGTGACATAGAAATTGAGGATGCTACTGAGGAAGTGCAATGGGAATGAGAGGGATATTTGTGTAGCTGACAGCGGCGCTAATGAGGATGTTGTTTGTGTAAGTAGAAGGCCATTGTCATGCCTGGGCATAAGACTTAAAAAATCCACCTCTTATGTGTGGAATTATTTTACCCAAATCCTGACAACCATTATCAAGTCATCTGTAACATTTGTAAAGCCAAAGTAAGTAGAGTTAGGAAAATGTAAGATAAAATAGGAAAATGAAAATAAAAAAGTTACATAATTATGGAGTTTATTTGGTATTATTCTAATAAGCACTAGAGAAATTATTTACAGCAGTCAACAGAAATGCTTGTAGACCATGGGTATATCAGAAAATCTTTCTACTTGTGGACTAGATTTAGGAGAAAAACATGGTATTATTATCACTCAGACTCTCTGGTGCACCAATGTGCTACAGGGGTGTGTTACCCAATTAGGAAGGAGGAGGGGGGGGATAGTATGGGTAGTGGGTCAGTCTCCTAATATTTGTTCATGTAAGGTAGGCTGATTTGGTGTTTGCAACTTTGCAGTGCAACTATTAATTTTCTTGGTTTCTTGTTTCAACCCTTGTCAGGAATCTTTGGTTATTAACATTGTATTCTGTTTTGCAAATTAGTTATATATTATAACAATAACCAATAAAAATGTTTGTCTATGCAAAAAAAGACCATCTCCAATGCCCCCAAAAATACAGCCCATATTGAAAAGAAAAGTGGTGTAAGATGGAATTGTCCTTGAGCCCTCCCATCACTATGTTGTCTATTAACCACTTAACTGACATTTTTTTTTCTAAATTCTGTGAAGAACATCTATTTCAACTTATCCAAAATTATTTAATAAAAAATAAATAAAAATAATAATATTTGTAAAATAAATAAATAGTTTTTTTGAACAGCGGATCACCACCATCGGAAACATTGCAACCATAGCAACTTTAATTTTCACAATGACTTCAGGCACCAGGTACACTTTAGGGGGTTAGGGAGGTTAATTTACTTTTTTTTTTTCCAGTGACTACTAATCTCTGCAGCTGTTGGGTTGGGGGGTCCTGGTGTGTTGACTGATCAGCAGTGATCGGCAGCACAACAGACTCTGGGGAAGGGTGCAGGCAAGCAGAGGGACTGGAAGGTCCCTCTGACAGCAGCAGCTGCAGGAAGATTCTCTTCCTGTAGACGTCCACACTGTTTAACTGGTTGCATTATTGGGACCAGATCAGATAATGCACAGCCTGGTGTGGTCAGAAAAATGCAACCATGCCAGGCAAGTGGTTAAAAAGGACACGCACAGTTTAACAAACCAAGCACTTCAGTGACAGGGATTGCCACTTTTGTGGCTGAAGTGCTTGGTTTAGGCCCACACAAAATAAGCTACCAATGGGCTTAAGGCAGCTGACAGTGTTGTTAATGATCTCTACAGTGGAAAGATGATGTCATTATCATCTTCACCCTCATCACCACACACAATATTACCTGATCCCTGCTGGAATCCATCATTACAGTAGCTCTGTACTTTGACATAATAGGCAGGAAAAGTCTTCCTCATGGAATTTATAGTTAATTTTTATGAACCTCATCTTTTCCACATTTTGAGGAAGTACACACTTGAGGGTGGGCAGCTTAAACAAAGCATAGCAAGTTAGTTCATGGGGCTACAAATTGCCTTTTTCCTCCCAGTAGTCAAAGGGATTGTCTGACATGCTCATTTGTACACAGTAGAGGTGTCACTAATTTCAGGCAATTGTTTTAGACCTAACCAGATGTCAAAATGTTGTCACTCTGGTGTGCTCAGTTGACTCATTTTCGTCACCAGTGGGTTTCTTGGGAGAAGCTCAGAAAAGGAGAAGACGTTGTCATGTCATGTGCCACTTGAGCTGCCAACTTGCTCACAAGAATTGCTTCCGCGCGTGCCTGACTTACACAAACAGCATCCTCATCATCAACATCCTCATTAGTGCCAGTGTCAGCTAAACAATTAAATTAACTTAATGAATCAATCCTTTCTTCATTTAATCTGCCTTCGACTACATAAATATATGTACTCCATTTCCCTGTACTGCCCTCGGGTCTCTGATCTAATTCTTGATTAATGAAAACATTCTTAGTTTCTATGGGGTCGTTTTTTAAACTGCCATCCTGTCTGCCACTGCTGTGTAGCAATGTTTCATATGTCTGTTTGAGCTGCTGCTCTGTTGCTTAGTTTAGCCAGCCAGCCATTGGACAATATTGATGAACAATATTATGAGCAGGTAGGTGGTTAAAATTGACGCTAAGGGGTATATTTACTAAAGTGAGAGTTTTTAGAAGTGGAGATGTTACCCATAGCAACCAATCAGATTCTATTTATTATCTTCTAGTTGGTACTAGTTAGATTGGATGGTACTTTATATCTCTCCGGGGCTTAGTACATTTACCCCTTAGGGCCACAACCATCTCTCCCTGACTTCACCTGCTATCCCCAGCTCCTTCCTGCATTATGCAATCTTATTCTCTGCTGGAAATCTGGGATGCAGATGACTCTTGGCAGGTAGCAAAACAAAGAATTAGACAAATTTTTTACTTATTCTGTTTTCGAAGTAGCAAACCTCCTTAGGACATCTGGGGCAAGGGCATTTCAAGAGAGTAGGGGGCCCGTGTGCAGTCCCCGTCACGGGCCCCCTCCTCTCAGGCCGGCAGCACACAGAGCACTGTGCCGCACTGATCGACTCCGGGCACTAGAGTGTACCCAAAGTCTATAGCGCATGCGCAGGTCACTGAGAAAATGGCCGCGGTGGCCATTTTCCTTGTACTACGCATATGCAAAACGACGGGAAAATGGCTGATGCTGACATTTTCCAGGGGTTTTTACAGCGCTGATACCGGCACCAGCATGGGACTCCGGAGAGGTAAGTATAATATGGGTGCAAGGTGGCCCGTGTGCACCGCACAGCCTGCACCCATTATAAGTACGCCCCTGATCTGGGGTCAGAACACAAGGTCGTAAAGCCTGCACCACATTATCTCCTCCCTTTAACTATAGGAAATAACTGCATAATTCTTGCCTTTTTAATTAAACCTTAGTAAGACGTTTTTAGGCAGGCACTGTTATGCGCCAGGGCAAATTTGTTGTCTGTGTTGGCTATACATGTGAAGAGACTGAGGCACATTAAACTTAGTTGCTGACATCTTATTTATCCAGATGGCACGGTGCTGCAAATCGTGTCATCACAGCCCCATCCTCTGGTGCAAAATGCCATGATTTGTGCCATTGAGCGAATTGCTTTATCAAGTCCCCAGTGAAATGGGTGGGATCTAGGTGTCCAGGAGAGCTTCCTTGGGTGTCTCCTGGACAGTCTGGGAGAGCAGGTAAGTATGACAATAAAAGTAACAAGCTTGGGGCCTGATTCAGCAAGGAACGCATGCTAGCAGAGGCACGCACCTGTCCACTGCGAGAATATGCTAATTAATGCACACGCACGGAGACCGCAGCACAAGATGCAGACGCCCAGCCCCATATTAAGCCGCCCATGTTCCTTTACTCACAGCCTGATCAGTACGCAAGATAGCGTAGACATCGGTAACAATAGTGGTTGACCTGACCTGCCACAGGATTTTACCCGCTTCCTGTGTACAGCTTACGGTATGGCGGAGTATGCCGCCGCACTGCCTTAATTATGCATGACCTTTTGAAAAAACTCCTGACATAGGAGAGAAACGCGTCAAGGAAGGAGCTTAGTGGACTGCTTTTCATTTACATATCCATCCAGCCTAGGCACACCAGCTGCACTTTCCTACCGGCCTCAGTCCTTGTGACAGCTGATATTGAGTGACTCACCATTGACATTATCTCTCTATCCCATACCCGCTGGCCAGCAGAGCTAGAGCGGCGCAACTTCGGGGGAACTACCAGGGCGTTCAATGCTCTGACAGCTGGATAACTATTTCCCCCCTCCGTACAAGGGGTAGCTGCTTTAGCAGCTATAGACTGGGATCTACGATTCACAAACACTCTCTTTCTACCAGTGAGGAGCTGCCGGAGCGGTGTTTATGCAAGGTACTCATTATTAAGGATTCCACTGATAGAAGGGAGACGGGAGATTGTGGATATCACCAGGAGAACCTATTTGGCACATTTTCCATCTTAATCAGTGCCTCACACACCATTTGCCTGGCTAGCGGGGATATCAATATTGTGTTTGCTGTGGGCCGTCATTTATTTATTATTTATTTATTTATTAACAGTTTCTTATATAGCGCAGCATATTCCGTTGCGCTTTACAATTGTCAACATTGATAGAACAAAACTGGGTAATAACAGACAGATATATAGGTAGGAAGGCCCTGCTCGCAAGCTTACAATCTATAGGGAAATAGGCATTGATACACAAGGATAGGTGCTATATATTGCATCTTGGTCCAGCCACAATGCACAGTTTCTTGGTTGGCTGTATGATCCAGTCACACAGGAATGTCGGCCAAATGTCATGAGGATGTGAGAGAAAGACGATGTGTGAGGTTGTGTGTGGACTGTAAAAGGGGATGTAATTAGATATGGAAACTATGAAGGTTATGTGGGCGGTTCTGGGATCTGATAAGCTTGCCTGAAGAGGTGAGTTTTCAGGGATCGCTTGAAGGATTGGAGACTATAGGAAAGTCGTATTGTGCGTGGTAAGGCATTCCATAGAGTGGGTGCAGCCCGAAGAAAGTCCTGTAACCGTGAGTGGGAGCAAGTAATGCATAGGGATGAAAGACGCAGATCTTGTGCTGAGCGGAGAGGTCGGGTAGGGCGATATTTTGAGGTGAGTGAAGAGATGTATGTTGGTGTGGTTTGGTTAATAGCCTTATGTGTAAGTAAGAGTATTTTGTATTGAATACGGTAGAAAACCGGCAACCAATGTAGGGACTGACAGAGCAGAGCAGCAGACGAGGAACGTTTGGCAAGGAAGATAAGCCTTGCAGCTGCATTCATAATTGATTGTAATGGCGAAAGCCTGTTTTTGGGAAGACCAGTAAGGAGACTATTGCAATAGTCAAGGCGGGAAATAATAAGTGTATGGATTAGAGTTTTTGCAGTGTCTTGTGTGAGATATGGTCGAATTTTGGATATGTTTTTTTAGATGTATGTAACATGATTTAGAGACAGATTGAATGTGGGGAACAAAGGACAGTTCAGAGTCAAGGATGACACCAAGGCAGCGAGCTTGTGGGGCAGGGTGGATTGTCGACTTATCAACTGTGATAGAGAGATCAGGTTGGTAACTGTTGTTGGGTGGTGGAAATATAACTGTTTTAGAAATATTAAGTTTCAGGTGGCGAGATGACATCCAAGATGAAATGGCAGAAAGACATTCAGTGACACGGACCAGTACAGTTGGTGATAAATCTGGGGAAGATAGGTAGATTTGAGTATCATCCGCATACAGATGGTACTGAAATCCAAAAGAGCTGATTAGTTTGCCAAGAGAGGAGGTATAGATTGAGAATAACCGAGGCCCTAACACAGAGCCTTGAGGTACTCCAACTGATAGAGGTAGCGAAGAGGAGGCAGAATCAGAAAAATGAACAGTAAAAGAGCGATCAGATAGGTAGGAAGAGAACCAAGAAAGAGCTGTGTCCTTAAAACCCAGGGATTGTAGTGTTTGTATGAGAAGATGTCATTTGTGACTATACACGTTTCATTTACCCTTGCAATATACCCTCACATACTATAGAGGGGATTTAGGAGTATCTTTTATATATATATGCACTAGGATATACAAGTTTATCTAAAAGTTGCTTTTTTGGTAACGATTATATCCTAGAGATTATTTATATGTTATGATTAAATATGTTTTTATTGGACTGCAGTTAATTTTTATGTTTAATACATTTATATGTACAATTATCTTACAGTTTTTTATTGTGTATTGACACCTGCACAGACACCTATTTTTCTCTTTTTAATTATGCACGACCCTATAACGGCGTTATAACACCTGCATTTCGCCTGACCACCCCCCGTCACCACCCACAAATGGCACTTCTTGTCTTATCAGAAGGGTCTGCATACACACTGCGTGTAGTCTGCGTACCATAACCCGGTCACAGTGGCATGTTCGCGCACGCGCAGTGCGATGCGTGCGCAGATCAAAAACATCGGCCAAGTGCGTGCGTTCTCTCCTTTGCGTTCCTTGCTGAATCAGGCCCTTGGTAAGCTGACATATAGAGGCCTCTTTGCAGAATTGCCTTATGCCTGATGCTATCTTACACCTTACTTTGATAAACTGGATGAAAATTTGGTCACCCACAAGTCAAATTGAAATATCAGATTTGTTTGTTCTACCTCGCCAGTGCCTCCTCTTATCTTATTATAGATTGGTGTCATTGAATCAATATGTGTTTTAACTGAGATTAAGGGTAGCGTGTGGCCATACATAACACTACACCTAGAGTGTATGCAGAGCACACAGAGGCCCAAAACTCTTCAAGAAGATAAAATTGTATTTAACTCTTTTCTCATTGTGGGAAAATGTTCAAGTTCTTTAGTGTGAACAAATATATCCCCAGATCATGTAGAGATGAGCGATTAGGAGTCTATTATGAGCACTTGTGTTTATATGTTATGATCTATTACTCATGACTGTTATATATTTCTCTATTCCATAGGAATGGGTTCAAAATCCCGGCAGTCGGGATGACTGCTGTCAATATACCGACAGCTGCATACTAACCCTCCCCCCTTCTCTCCCTAACCCTTTGTTTGTACATCCTAACCCTCACCGTAAGTGCCTAACCCTAACCCTCCCCCCTGGGGTACCTAACCCTAAACTCCCCCTCCCCTAGCCTAACCCTAACCCCCCTGTGATGCCAGGATGCTGCACATCAGTATTATAAGTACATCCCATTCCATCCCCTTCGTCTGAAGGAAAAAGACTCCTTCAGCCAGCATCTCATATCCGATGCCTGCGCCCGAAGATGCAGGATCGGATCAAAATTGCGTCAATCTGACATCTTTGTAAGCCTAAGGCAGAGCCGGCCCTAGCCAATGTGGTGCCCTAGGCAAAATTTTGACTGGTGCCCCCTAGCAGATAATCCCACCAGCAATCTGTGTTTATACGCGGATGTAGTTATATTGTCATCGGACTGGATGCCGCCGGCCGTCCATATACCAACGCCGGAATCCCGACGCCCGTAATAATGCTGACACCGATATCTCAGGAGATCAAGATACTGGCATCGGAATCCCGAATGCCAGACTCCCGAAGGTCCAGAACCGGGTAAGTATGTTGGTTTCCCCGGGATGGGTGGGTTAGGTTTAGGCACTCCCGGGGCGGGAGATTAGGGATAGGCACCCCCTGGGATTAGGGTTAGGCTACCGAGAGGGGGGTTACGGTTAGGCACCACCGGGGGTAGGTTACGGTTAGGCACCACTAAGAGAGGGTTGGGGAGGAGGGTTAGGGATACTTACCCCCAGCGCTCCCCCCCCTTAATCTAGCTCTGTGGGGTAGCGTCGCGGAAGGAGGGCGTCGCGGAGGGAGGGACAGCGGCAGAGCCTTGGAATGCCCCCAGGCATTCCAGTCGCCCTAGGCATTTGCTTAGAATGCCTATGCCTAGGGCCGGCTCTGGCCTAAGGCTACTCAGATTGGCCACCTCATCTGCGCTGCCGAGACCAGTAAATCTGCGTCAGTAGACATAAAAACTAGCCTTAGCGCTCCCAGAAAATGGGGATGAAACGCCGTGCAAGTATCAAGGTAACTATGGAATGTGAGTGCTGGTGAGTGTGTGAGAGAGTGTATGTGTAATAAAATAATACAACCTACAGTGTATGTGTCTTGTCATTACTTTAATATTTATTTTGCAGGGAGACTAGAGGTACCAGCGGGCCCTTAATGCCCCGCATGCTGGTATTTGTGCAGGGGAGGCTTGCTGGAATCTCTAGTCCTGTAAAAGACAATATTAGTTTATATATAATTTAACGCAATCAATGCTGCATCCACCATCCAGGGATGTGAAGGATAGCCCCAGGCTTCAGCCCAGGCCTGAGATACTCTGGAAAGAGGGGACCTCTTTATTGGGATCACCGGCCTGGGCTGACTAGTGTGGGGTGGTAAATGCTTTGGCCGGGGGACCCTGTGAAGTGTCCCCCGGCTGTGGCTGTTGGGTGATGACGCTAATGACCCACAGGAACTCGCATATCATGGGTACACACTAGACAATGTACCCAATATGTTTCTCCGATCCGCGGGATTGGATGACATATCATCTAGTGTGTACCCACCTTTAGCTTAGGGCATGTTTTCACTCTACATGTAAGAAGGGACTGTGGGAGCTCTGGAAGACAAAGACAGTGCCCATCACAGCCTTGAAGGTGATACCCCATCCTTGGTTGTTTTATGCCCCCACACTGCTGCTTTTTACCTTATCAGGTGGGAAGTGGGTGCAACATCTTCTGCTCCTCAGTATGTGTGTGTGGCACAACAATACAAAAACAATAAGGTTAATAGGCTTCTGACAAATATCAACCCTAGTGTGTATGTGGGTACATGTGGTACGGAAAATAGATTGTAAACTCCACTGAGGCAGGGACTGATCAGTATGGTTAAATAATCTCTTTAATGGAATTTGTGTGTGCTACACTAATAATAATGTTATTTTATTTATATAGCACTTTTCTCCCAATAGGGCTCAAAGTGCTTTACATTTACACCACACAAGATGCCGACATGTACGTATCCTGTAACGGTTGCAGCTTTGCATTTACACGCAATTACAGCTTTTTTAGCGAATGCAAACTGCCCCTGCATTTTGTATCGCCATTGCGGCCAACTGTGCATAAGGCCAAAGTGTCTAAATAATACATTATAACCAGGAGATAATTCTGACACCTCCTAAATCTACCTAAATGACCTATGGAGGAGGCACTGGAGCTCACTCACATCTGGTATAGCCACGTTTCTCTGTCATTCTAGTGTACTCTGATCTGTACCAACTTGGTATCAATTTAAAATGTTATGTACAGTATCTACTGCACTGTCCAATAGAAGCAGATTAGTCATAATAAGTACAGTAACAGGAACATGACAAAAGTCTTGTGAGTTTAGTATCCACTCCCTTCTAATACTGTTACAGTGTTGTACTAAGGCTAAACATTAATCCATGACACTGCACCTGTGCCTCTATTCTTAAGTTTATCAGTTGATCCCTAAATAAATGTCATAAGTGAATCATCCTTGATCCAGTTTCAACTGTGCAGGTTCTAGGGGCCTATTTATAATGACAAAATCATGCGGAAACAGGTGTTTCCACATTATTAAGGCACCTTTAGTATTGGGGGCTTTACAACAAAGGCTAAACTCAAGAGATATCTACTACGTCCAGGTAAAGTATGCAGCCGGAAAACTGGCTGCCTTAATACCGACAGCTGGCTTCCCGGCTGCTTTATCCCGGCGTGGGATAAATGACCGGCGTCTATATCTAGACGCCTGTCATTTACCCGACGCAAGGAGACCGGCGCTCGGCATCCCGATCGAAGGGATGCCGGGCACCGCGAGCCGACAGCCGCGGAGGGGGGAGGGTTAGGCTTAGGGCACCCGGGGGGACTTAGGGTTAGGCACCCCCCGAGAGGGTTAGTGTTAGGCTAGGGGAAGGGGGGGTTAGGTTTAGGCACTTAGGTTTAGGCAGCGGGGAAGGGGGGGTTAGGTTTAGGCACTTAGGTTTAGGCAGCGGGGAAGGGGGGGGGTTAGGGTTAGGCACTTAGAGGGGGGATTAGGGTTAGGCACTTGGGGGGGAGGTTAGGGTTAGCTTAGTTTATACTTACCTTAGGGACGATCGGGATTTCCAGCGCTGGGGCTGCCGCTGCAGAGAATCGAACTGCCGGCCATGCGGCAGCCGGAATTCCATACCGATTCCCCAGGTAATGCCCCTTTTACACAGAGATTTGGATCTGGGATATTGCAGGGGCAAGTCGGATCAACTTGGGTCCTTTCTCTGTGTGAAAGGGTCTACCTGGGGCCTCAACCCTGATCACTACCAGGGTTATTCCCGGGTTGCTTGCGGTCTGATACCACGTTTCCATCTGACTGCCAGGTCTCACCCTGGATTATGTTCACGTGCCCATCCCGGGGCCACCCGGCTGAGACACCATAGAGACAGACGGCCCGACACGGCATTAATGTTGGGTCGATGGCGCCATCGGTATCACGTGAATAACCGGCACTTGGAGATGATCTCCTCTCCATGCGCCAGCTCTTCCTATGCAGAGAACAGGACCCGGGTCGCATCGACCCGGGTTACACGTTCACACTATATCGCGAGCAGGGTTGAACAAGCGTTCTACCCTTCTCGTGACCAGGGTTGAAATACTTATTTCAAAAGGCCCTTTCACACTGCACAGTAACTCGGTTACTAAACGTTCATGTGAAATAACCCAGGTTACTGGAGCAAGAGTAAATGGGGTATGAAAGGGTGCGACCAGGTTATTCAGCACGACTTACAGTGAAAGGATCTCATTGGCAGTTCAGGAGAGCTGACACCCACTTTTCACTTTTCTCGTCTTTGTGAGCCTGTTACACAACATCCACTTCTCATGACTCACACAGGGCTCACATGGGTTATGTGTGCAAGGAGTCGACCCAGGAATAACCCGAGACCAAGGTACAGTATTAAAGGGGTATAGGAGCTGTGAGGCAGGCAGCTCATTCAGACCTGGACGCTAAGCTGCGCTCTCACGCAGCTAAAAGGAGCTGGGTATGCAAATGCCGCGCTTGCACTTTCTGGTGTAAGGATGCCCTCTATGCCTTAGAGAGCGACGGCAGTGAGCGCACACCGGAGTATAAAGACGCCCACTTTTCTTTCATAGCATACGTCATCTCCAGGAAGTGTGTGATTAATCGGTGACATCGAGAGCCATCGCAGCTGCACACAGTGCTTGAGGTAGACCCTACCCCTCCGCAAGCACTGCGATCACTGCAGACTGAAATACAACTAAATGACATCTGTAATGACACATCTTTGCGAATTATGCACACCCATAAAACTCCGTTTTGACGCCCAGAAACGCCTGCGTTCGCAGCACCACTCCGCCGTTCACAAGCACCTTCCCCTGTTACCACCCACAAATGGCGCTGTCACTCAAAGTACCGGCCAGTCTGTGTACTACGAGCGCACAATTCCTGGCCACAGTGACTGGCTCACGCATGTGTATTTTCAAATAATCGCCCATAGCGTGCATTCGCAGCTTAGCGAATGGGTCTGAATCAGGCCCCAGGTCCAAGACATGTTCAATAACACGGGAAAAAGCAGAGTCGAAGCCCCGGCTTTGGTCTGTAAGTCATATACAGGGACAAATGCATTGTGATCCGTGCTGAATCAGGCCCTAAGCCATCCTGCCTGAGCTATATGTTTTTTTCTACTTCAGGGTCCATAGGGTATCCACAGGATACCTTGGGTATAGGTGTGACGTCAGTCGCAGGGCACCAAAGAGTTAAGCTTTCAGCCTCCCAGGATGCACTAGGTCCCCCTCCTATACCCCGCCCCCGGGCCAAGGCACCCCAGTTTAGTTTGGTGCCCGGCCGGAGTCGGGTGCACCTGTTGGAGTGGGGGCTAGAAGAGCCCCTGAAGCTTATTCTTCATGCAGCTGTGGCTGCACATCTGGATGAACAGCATGGACAGTCAGTCCTGACGTCCATGCTGTCTTCCCTACACCCCGCCGGTACCAGAACGCCGGTACTGATCCGGGGATGCTGGTGGGCGTCTGGGGTCACAGCTAGCGGTGACCCCAGATGCTCCGGACCATGGCCGGATTCAAGGGGGACAGAGGTAAGCAGCGGGGTCCCGCGGTGGGTCCCCGCTGATCACATGGTCCTAAGTCCCCAGGCAGGGGGCTCCCTGGGGACTGGCTGCAGCGTGGAGCCAGGCGACCAACCTGCGCTTCCACTACCCCCTGGGACAGCGGACCGCAGCAGAGCGGTAGCGCTGCGGCGTCCCAGGGGTTAAATGCATGCCAGGGGAGCGCGCCTTCCCTGTCTCACAGCCGGCGCCTCCCCCGCTGCACACAGCCCTCTCTGCATGCTGCCGACTGGTCCTGTGGCAGCGCTCCTCCCCCAGGCCAGCCTCCTCTCTGCTCCTCGGCGGCCATCTTCTCCAGAACGCATGGTGAACGCTGCTGGAAGCGCTGGACGGAAGCATCGTGGTCTGGGTCCCCCCGCATACCTCTCCTCCGCTGTGGTCAGGTCTGTGTATGCAGCGCTGTGTCCTACCAGGCCCTGTGTCTGTGTAGTTGAGTGATCAGCGCTGTTAGTGCAGGAATTGTTATTTTTCTGCATTGTATGTGACTGTGCTAGCGCTGCTGCCTGTAATCTTTTCTTCTCTAAACTGTCAGCTTTATTACTGTCCCTGTTCTTTCTGCTAAAGCCCTTGCGGTGCGGTGCTGCAGGGTGGTCTCTCGCCTATTTAATACTTAATTGGTGAGAGAGGTCACATACGTGGTGCCATCATGTCTGAAAGTGATTTTCCCCTCCGGCTACAGTGTACCACGTGCAAAGTACCGTTAGCGGAGGGGGAGGGTAGCGCGGAGGGCCTTTGCCGGCAGTGTTTGTCCATGGCGCGGCCTATTACGGTTACAGCACCGGTACAGGAGCCGCCCTGGGCTTGTTTCGCTCAGGCGTTAACAGCTTTAGTGGGCCAGTTAGCTCCGCAGCCCGCGTTTACTCCGATGGGTTTGTCCCAGCAGTCTGTGGTGTCGTCACCCATGCAGGGGTTCCCACGACAATTGGTGGTACCCCACAGTCTCCCTATTTCCCCGCTCCCGGGTTCTCAGGAGCCAGCGTGGGTTAACTCCCTGACAAGTTCTGTACAGCACTTGTCGGATGTGTTGCAAGGGGAGTCTGTGATGCGGTCTCATAAAAGGCCGGTGGCGTCTCTGTCCGCTCCTTATGAGGATGACGAAGGGACGTCTGATGATGGGGAGATTCTAGATCCTTACGATCAGGAACCTCTCCATACTAAGGACGCTGATGCTAAGTCCAAAGTATATATTCCTGGACTTATTCGGGCGGTCCGCACAGCCTTGGTGATTGAGGACGAAGTTCCCCCAGCGGCTAAATCTAAGTATGCCTTTTTCAAAGATGTGAAGGGCGATGCCACAGTCTTTCCTCTTTCGGGTCAGTTGGTGGACCATTTAGAGGAGGCGTGGAAACAACCTGGCAAAAGATACCAGCCGCAGAGACGCCTGGCGGTGGCTTATCCGTTCGCGGATAATTATTTTGCTAAGTGGGAATCCCCTCCACAGGTGGATTCTCACGTGACCCGTCTTGTCCGTAGTGCCACATTGCCGATGCCATCCATGTCCTCCCTTAAGGATGCTACGGACCGCAAGGTAGAAATCTGCCTGAAGTCCGCTTATTCCCTTGCAGGGGGGGCAGCACGGCCGGCTATGGCCATTTGCTGGGTTGCCAGAGCGATGGAGCGCTGGGCGGATTCATTAGAGGCTTCTTTTGAATCCGACTGTCCGGCCGATCAGGCGGAGTTGATTGGCAATCTCCGTGATTCGGCCACCTACATCAACGAGGCGGCTCTAGACATTAGTACTCTGGTGTCTAGAATTTCTTCAGCAGCGGTAGCTGCTCGTCGCACCTTGTGGCTGCGATCCTGGAAGGCGGACGCAGATTCCAAGAAAGGTCTGGAAGCGTTGCCGTTTACCGGAGAAGTTCTCTTCGGTCCGGATCTGGATAAGATTGTGGCCACGCTGGCGGCAGCCAAATCTGCCTGTCTCCCGTCGGCCGCTGCTCCTTCTGGTTCGGGACCATCGTCCTTTCGGTCATCTAGGGCCCAGGGCAGGCCCAAACCACAGTCGTTTCCTCGACAGGCTGGCCCTAAGAAATCGGTCAAGCCCCGGAAGCAGGCATGGAGTACCAGACGTCCGGCCCCCAGGCCAGATGACAAGCCTGCGGCCTGATGGTCCGGGCCTCCCTTTGGGGGATCCCAGGGTGGGAGGCCGCCTGCTACAGTTCGCCCAGTGTTGGTCGACCACTACGACAGACACTTGGGTTCTGGAGGTGGTTTCCCACGGATACGCCCTCTCCTTCCGGCACAGACCCCCGGCTCGCTTCTTCACCACGGGTCTCCCATCAGACCGGAACAAGGCTACGGAGCTGCAGAAGGTATTGCACACTATGCTCCAGGCTGGAGTTATAGTGGCGGTTCCATTCTCCCAGAGGGGCCAGGGTTTCTATTCAAATCTATTTTTGGTACAGAAACCCAATGGGTCATATCGTCCGATACTCAACCTCAAAGCACTCAACAAGTCTTTGCGGGTCCCGAAGTTTCGGATGGAGACCCTACGGTCCATCATTCTGGCGCTGGAACCTGGGGACTACTTGGTGTCATTGGACATACAGGACGCTTACCTGCATGTCCCTATTCTTTGGCGCCATCAACAGTTCCTCAGGTTTGCAATCAGCAGCGACCACTTCCAGTTTCGGGCGTTACCTTTTGGCCTGGCAACAGCACCACGTGTTTTCACCAAGGTGATGGCGGTCATGGCGGCTTCTCTGCGGCTGCAGGGAGTCCGCATGTTGCCGTATTTGGACGACCTGTTATTGGTGGCAGGATCTCCAGAGCTCCTGTTACGCCACTTGGACCTGACCATTGCACTGCTGCAACGGCACGGCTGGCTAATCAACTGGCAGAAGTCCACTCTAATCCCGTCTCGGAGGATTCTGCATCTTGGAGCCTTATTGGACTCGGGACAGCAAAGGATCTTCGTGACGGAGGACAAGATCTCTGCTTTACAGTCAAGGGTGCGCAGTTGTCTGCACAGCCGCCGGGTGTCCTTACACTCGGCGATGAGGTTACTGGGCTCCATGGTGTCGGTGTTCGACATGGTGGAATACGCCCAGTTTCACTCCAGACCTCTGCAGCACCTGATCCTGTCCAAGTGGAACGGGCTGACTCAGTCTCTGAAGTCCCAGACGATTGTGCTCACCCAGGAGGTTCGCCTGTCCCTTACGTGGTGGTTACAGACGACCCACCTCAACAAGGGACGTCCGTTCTGGGTTCCAAATTGGGTCCTGTTGACAACGGACGCCAGTCTTCGGGGCTGGGGAGCAGTTTCGGGTCCACACTTGTTCCAGGGCAGGTGGACGCCGACAGAAGCGGAGCTTCCAATAAATATCTTGGAACTCCGTGCGGTCTTCAATGCTCTCCAGCAGGCACAGCGGTTTCTCCAGGGTCGCCCGGTGCAGGTCCAGTCGGACAACGCTACCACCGTGGCCTACATAAACAGGCAAGGAGGAACTCGCAGTCGGGCGGCTCTCGTAGAGGTCTCTCGGATCCTGGTTTGGGCGGAGCGCAATCTTCCGGCCATATCAGCGGTCTTCATCCCGGGAGTGCTCAATTGGGAGGCGGACTTTCTAAGTCGCCAGGACGTTCATCCGGGGGAATGGTCCCTGCACCCGGACGTTTTTCAACTACTGGTGGACAGGTGGGGTCTTCCAGAAATCGACCTCATGGCGTCCCGGCACAACAACAAGTTGCCGGTGTACGGGTCTCGCACAAGAGACAAAGGGGCGTCTCTGGTGGATGCTCTGTCCGTCCGGTGGACGTTCCGGTTCGCATACCTGTTCCCTCCGGTCTCCCTTCTTCCACGGGTAATCCGGAAATTCAAACAGGAAGGAGGGACGCTCCTGTTGATAGCTCCCGCGTGGCCCAGACGGCACTGGTTCTCAGACCTTCACGGTCTGTCCGTGGACATTCCTCTGCGGTTGCCGCTACGACCGGACCTTCTGTCTCAGGGTCCTTGCCTTCACCCGGACCTGACTCGGCTGTCTTTGACGGCGTGGCTGTTGAGACGGCCATGCTGAGGTCCCGGGGGTTTTCCAGCTCTGTGGTGCGTACCATGTTACGAGCTCGGAAACCGTCTTCCGCGAGGATATACCATCGCGTGTGGCATACGTTCTTCCAGTGGTGTCGACCGAGAGGTTATGCACCGCGGGAGTTTCGTCTGTCTCGGATTCTCGCCTTCCTGCAAGCGGGACTAGATCATGGGCTTCGCCTTGCTTCTTTGAAGGTACAGGTTTCGGCCCTATCTGTCTGGTTTCACCGTAGGATTGCTACAATCCCGGATGTGCGCACCTTTATGCAGGGTGTTCTCCGCATTCAGCCGCCCTTTGTTCCACCTGTGGCGCCTTGGGATTTGGCTGTGGTCCTGAGGGCTCTCCAAGGACCGCCGTTTGAACCACTGGGCTCAGTGGATCTTAAATGGCTAACAGCTAAGACTGTTTTCCTTCTGGCCATTGCTTCGGCCAGACGTGTTTCTGAGTTAGGGGCTCTTTCTTGTAGACCCCCTTTCTTGTTTTTTTATGGGAACAGGGCAGTGCTCCGCACTCGGCCCGAGTTTCTTCCCAAAGTTATTTCCCAGTTTCATATTAACGAGGAAATAGTTGTTCCGGCCTTTAACTCACCGGGTCTTTCCGTGGGTGAGGCCTCATTGGATGTTGTGCGGGCCTTAAGGACTTATGTTGACCGCACTTCTTCGTTTAGGAAGTCGGACGCTTTGTTTGTCCTCTTTGGCTTCCGTAAAAAGGGTTGGCCTGCTTCAAAGCAAACTTTGGCAGCCTGGATCCGTATGGCTATTTCTGAAGCTTATCTTCATGAAGGCCTACCGGTCCCTCCTTCTCTGAAGGCTCATTCCACTAGGTCTGTGGGTCCTTCGTGGGCAGCTCGACGTGGTGCCTCGGCAGTTCAGATCTGCAAGGCTGCTACGTGGTCTTCTGTCCATACCTTCGTGAGGTATTACAGGTTTGACACCTTCGCCTCTCAGGATGCTTCCTTCGGGCGGCGGATTCTCCTTTCTGCACAGGAGCGTCCCCACCCTTAAAGGATACTGCTTTGGGACATCCCCAAGGTATCCTGTGGATACCCTATGGACCCTGAAGTAGAAAATATGAGATATGGTAAGAACTTACCCTTGTTATCTCTATTTCTACGAAGTCCATAGGGTTCCACAGGACTCCCGCCCTGTCGCACCTGTGCTGCAGATGGGCTTTGCTCTGGTCACCGGTTTTCCGTCTCCCTCTGGTGAGAATGTGATTCTTGTATGTGTCCAGATCTTTGTTCTCTCTCTTCCTTCTCCTCCTCCGGCCTATGGCTTGGTAACTAACTGAGGTGCCTTGGCCCGGGGGCGGGGTATAGGAGGGGGACCTAGTGCATCCTGGGAGGCTGAAAGCTTAACTCTTTGGTGCCCTGCGACTGACGTCACACCTATACCCAAGGTATCCTGTGGAACCCTATGGACTTCGTAGAAATAGAGATAACAAGGGTAAGTTCTTACCATATCTCATATTATTTCACATGTGGGCACCATTCCAGAGCATGTGAGCAAAACGAGTGTCTGGGGAAGCAACAGAAGAACCTAGCACTGCTCTGGACATATATGCACTTATTGGTTTCCTTATGCACTGGATAACCGTATTAATAATTAACCCTATAGATGATCTATAACAGTGCATGTTTTCCAGATATCCTAGTTGGTACACAGGTGTAGTCATTACTGACTGACATTTTAAAAAATACACAGGTGGTACTAATTATTTAATTTGTTATACTGAGGAGAAGATGCAGCACTAGTAAAATTGTTATATACTATTTCTATTGTGGTCATGGCGTGGGCTGGGGAGGGGGTTTCAGGCAACCGGAACCACCACCCCCCCTGCGTTTGCCTTTGGTATATGTAGCAGCACAGTTCATATAATTCTCAGGGTTTTCACCAATATATAAATTACTGAAAACTAAGCTTTTTGGAGCTTTACCCTTTATTAGCCGTTAGCCATTTGCCTATAGGCTGCTGCCCATAATTTCATAGTAACGTTCTGTACTGAAGAGTGGATAAAATCTTGGTTCACAGAGATCAGCAGATCAATAAATCATTTTATTCAGAACGACTCAATTCAAACAAAAATATGTTGTCCCTAAGAGTCCCGCCAATACTGTAGTGTATTCATTTCTTTTATTAATGTAATATTTTTGGATGACTTGTAATTCTGAAAATCTATAAAAGCAATTTTACATTACAGAGGCACAAAAAAGTTTATGTTGGAATCAGGGGCGTCGTTAGAGAGGGGGGGGCCCGTGTGCATCCCCCGTCACAGGCCTCCTCCCCTCACTCCGGCGGCTGGCAGCCGACTGACTTGGCTGGCTGGCCACTGCAGAATCAATAGACTCTGGGCACTAGAGTGTGCCCAGCATCTATTGCGCATGCACAGTTTGCCGGAGAAATGGTGTGGCTGCCATTTTCCCGGCGATTTCCTCACAGCGCATGCGCAAAACACCAGAAAAATGGGCGCAGCTGCCATTTTCCGGCGTTAGAGCAGCGCTGGGAGACCCGACGCGGGACCTCTGAGAGGTAAGCTTTACATAATATTGGTGCAGGGTGTGCGGTGCCGCCCCCCCCCCCCTGGACCCGGAGGCCCGTGTGCACCGCACACCCTGCACCCATTATAAATACGTCCCTGATTGGAATGAAGTTAGTTTGCACAGAATTATCTGCATAGATACTATGTGTCACTGTCGTTATGATGTTTACATAGTTAAACAATGGATGGCGTACAGTATGTTTAACAAGATGTTATAAAACATTCCAGCATTATGTGTTAAGCTGGGTACACATTAGACGATGTATTGGCAATTTCCGATGGATTGTAATGCCTGCAGTGTAGGCCAATCTGAAGATATCAGGAACAACGCCATCAGTATACTGCTGCACTAAGTGCACTGCTGGCCGCCATGTAGAGAGGAGGGGGCCTTGGACAGAGACTGCACATGGGCGCTGTTGTGATTGAAATGCATATCAGAAATGACAGTATTAGAAATGATGTGGAAAAGCTAGGCGTTCCTGGGCGGTGACTAGTAATGCATGCAAAAATGGGCTGTCTCATGGGCGTGTTATGGGGTTATTACGGGCTTGTCAGTGACAGCTGCTCTGTACACAGACGCACAGATGGAGGCCTAGGAGGCCAAACTCAAAGCCTTGTTTATCAACGAGTTTATCATTCACAGCAAGTGATAAAACTCCTTGCGTATGATAAATGGTGCTCCAGCCAATCAGCTCCCAACCGTCTTTTTTCCAACAGATGACCGTTGGGAGCCGATTGGCTGGAGCACTATTATCATACACAAGGAGTTTTAGCACTCGCTGTGAATGATAAAACTCATTTATAAATGAGGCCCTCAGATGGAGAGACTGCTCCTGCCATCAGGGTGGCACGAGTTTCGATGGTGCGACCAATGTTTACAGCTTTAAGCTCCAGACGGCAATGCAGGGGCACAGACGCTGAAAATGGGCATCTCGGTCCGTGCACACTCTCTACACAGAGGAATAGCTTTGTAGCGGTTTTAGCGTAAAGCTGCAGACACGACTTCAGCGAAATATGCTAACACTATGCCGGACGCTGCATGCATCTTTTACTCTGGCCCATAATGTTATGAGTAGTGAGAACTACCTTAAGTGTGTTCATGTTGCTAACACTTTGTGTCACCTCACTGTGCGTATCCTTTTGTTCCCAGCAATTATAGTGTACAGATTGCCATGGACCTGGAAATGCAGCAAGCTGTTCATGAAGTTCATCCACTCCTGCCTGCATCTTATAGCTGCGGTTCTTGTAGCAGTGTCTTTGGTGGCGGTGTTTGATTTCCATAATGCCCAAAAAATCCCCAACATGTACAGTCTACACAGCTGGTTTGGTATGGCTGTCGTTATCCTGTTTGCTTTGCAGGTGAGCTTGTTTTCTCCTGTCAATCATGCATGTCCATTTTTAGTGTCAAATGTTAAAACAATGGATACCTAGTAGAGATAACTGTGAAGAGTGAGTAATATGGGAAGGCATCTACTGACATGCACAATGCTCTGTACAGTTCTCATAATAAAGTCTTAGGGAGTATATTTACTAAAGTGAGAGATTTTAAAAGTAAAGATGTTGCCCATAGCAACCTATCAGATTCTACTAAACATTTAACTAGCACCTTCTAGAAGATTACAGCTAGAATCTGATTGGTTGCTATGGGCAACATCTCCACTTCTAAAAACTCTCACTTTAGTAAATTTACCCATTAGGGCCAGTCACTACAATATTACTAATCGCATATGTACTAAGTTACTAACAAATGCGAGTAGTATTGCAAAGGACAGCTATTACGATAAGAGCTGCCCTCTGTGAAGCAGCCTACACCAGTTGAGGGGGTCTCCGTCCCCTCCGATGCCTGGGAGCTTCCTGCTGGTGACCTCTGCAGGAAGAGTCAGGCTCCTCCACCTCCTCCTCCCTGCACCCGGAAAAAGAATAGGAGGAGAAGGAGGCGGAGGACCCAGGAGGAGCACAGGCCGGATGGAGAAGTGGGGGAGCTGGCAGGAGAAGTGTGGGACGGCGACGAGTGGATGCGGTAAGTAGACCATAGGCTTCTATAGGCTAACGCCAGGAAAACCTGGCGTTACCCTCCGCACCGAAAATAGGGCGGCAGGGGCTTAGTACATATGAAAATGCGGCCTGTGTCAGACCCGCTCACAAGCGGGTCGATTGTTAGGCAGTGTGCACACGCGAGCCCCGGAGCGAGCGCAAAAAGCACTCGCTCCAGCGCTCGCATCCAAAAGGGACGGCTGTCGATGTTGATCGACAGCTCGCCCCGTTTGGAAGGTGGGGCGGGGCGGTGGCTGGCAAACTGAGGCGTTCCTCTATTGGAGCAGTAAGTCCACTGGGGCTTGCGGCAACGAGACCCTACCGCAAGGGTCTCCTCGCAAGCCCAATGGTCGCGATGGTCTTGACCATTGCGACCATCACCTAGCTGCTCGCATAAGCTGTGATGCAGCTATGCAAGCGGCCAGGAGGCCGCAACTAAAAAAAAAAAAAAAGTCCTGATTCAGAGCGAGAGTTCTTTCAGAGCGTCCAGCTCTGAATTGGGGACTTAGGGCCTAATTCAGACCCGCTCGCGAGCACTGAGCGGGACTGATAGAGCCGAAAGCACTCCAGGGCTTGCGGCAGACCCTACCACAAGGGTCTCGTCGCAAGCCCGATGGTTGCGATGGTCTTGACCATCGCGACCATCTTTTGGACGCTCGCCAGGAGGCCGCTCAATAAAAACAGAGGGACGGCCCTGATTCAGAGCGAGCGCTCTGTCAGAGCATCCGGCTCTGAGAATCAGGACCTTAGTGTGAACATAGTGGAGGTAACGTGGGCGCGCCTATAATGAGTGCAGAGAGTGCGGTGCATAGGGGCCCCTGGGTTCAAAATGGCCCACATCACATACCTCATACCCATACATTTACACTTACCTCTCCGGAGCCTGCAGAAATCGCTGGGAAAATGGAGCGTCCACCAAGGATTTGCACATGCGCGGTAAAGAAATCACCAAGAACATGGTGTGGACGCCAGGTTTCTCCAATGCATGCAACAATAAAACTGTGGTTTTGTAAGCATCATGTTGGCCTAGCACGTCAGACGTGCCTAGCATGCCTCTGGGGCATGGCCACACCTATTTAGGCGACATTCACTATGACACAGTCCCCCACCCAGCATTTCACCCCCTGTCCCTATTCTGAGATAACTAATGTTGGTCAATGTGGTATTGTGGGTAGAATCAGTATTCAGTCTATACTTTCATTAGGAAGCAGGCACATCACTGAAGCATAAGGATCCTCTTCCTCTGTAATGTCATTATTTCCTAGTAAATTAGAAGGCTGCTTTCCCATGAATATTGGTTCTCCCAAAATGGCTGCCTGTGTATGTGGGTAACTTAACATTAGTGCCTGCTCAGGGCCGAGTTCTGGGATCACATTTTACATTGTGAAACCTGTTAGAACAGGGGTAGGCAACTTGTGGCACTCCAGCTGCTGTGGAAGTACACCTCCCAGCATGCCTGGCCACTATTGTCTGTTAGGGCATGTTTCGACTGTGGCAGGGCATGCTGGGATATCCAGTACCACAGCAGCTAGAGCGCCACTGGTTGCCTACCCCTGTGTTTAAAGGTGAATGCAGATTACTTCTGACGTCATTGGGACCTGTTAAAAGACGACTGTGGATAGACTCTGTAAGCTGCTCACATGATCATTTTCCAACCATATTTATGGACTTGCTGGATCATCACCTGGCATTGAGTTTGTGTCATTATAATAATCACCATTATGAAAGCATACCAGGCTACTATATGCACATTCCTCACTTTATTTATATATATATATATTTTGCATTATCACACACTAGAGAAGGGCAGCAGATGGTCCATACAAACTCATTCAATTTCATTCATTTATTCATTCATTGAATGCATGAAATAAAAACCTTCATTAAGTGGTCATTTTATTTTCCAGATTATTGTTAGTATGATTGTCTATTTGGTTCCGATCACCCCCATTTCTGTTCGAGCGGCTCTAATGCCAATCCACGTCTACTCTGGCCTGCTTCTCTTTGGTGGAGTGATAGCATCAGCTCTTATGGGGATCACAGAGAAACTCATTTTCTCACCGTAAGTATGGTGACACACAGGTAAAACCAGACTATTGATAGTACATTATACAATTGATCATTTAGATAATATTGAAATATATATATTTAGGTAATAGCCCTCATGTAATACTGTAACATGCGAGATACAATCATGGCTGCCATTACAGCGAGTCTGCCCGTATTTTTAAAGCGGCAATAATTTAAAAGGCTAAACCTCAGGTAGTTGAATCAGACCCATAGGGGCATATTCAATAGGCTGCGGGAAAAGCCAAAAACCCGCACCTGCGAGGTTTTTCCTGCAGGTGCAGGGTTTTTTGCTATTCTATTAGGTGCGTGTTTTTTTAAAATCATGCGTCGGGAGGTTTTTTGCGCACCTCCTGAGCAAGCATAATTTTTTGCAGAAATCAGTGTTCTTAGGAAAAATCACGTGTACTTGCTCTGACACCGCCCCCCCCCCCTCCCCAAAGGACTAATTAAGCAATTGGAAGTATCCAATTAGCTTAATTAGTCCTTAATTACTCACCTTCCGAAGCGCTGTCTTCTCATCTTCTTCTGCATCCAGTGTCGGGAGCCGGCTCTTCTGCAGCAGCGGTGAGTATGTCAGTGTGTGTGCTGTATGTAAGTGTGTATGAGTGACTTTGTGTGTGTATGAGTGCATGAGTGCGTGTGTGACCCCCGGTGCGGTGTGTGTGCCCCCCCCCCGGAATGGGCGCTGGGAGAACTACATCTCCCAGCAGCCCTTGCTCCTCCCATCAGCCCCCGGGACTCCCAGCAGCACCCTCTCCAGTAAGAAGAGAGAGGGGAGGCCGCCGGGAGCCGCGGATACCCGGACAGGTAAGTGCTTTTTTTTTTTTTACAAAATTTAAGCGGCGCATGGTTTTCAGTGATGAAAACCCCGCGGCCACTGTTCTTTTAATTGAATCCCGCGGGTATCGGGAGCGCGCATACCCACGGGATTTCGAAATTGGCCGCGAGGGGCGCAAGGTTTTTTCCTCGCAAAACCTCGTGACCAATTGAATATACCCCATAGTCTACTTTTTGTGACTCTGAACTATCATAAAGTCATATGACGATACAAAAATAAATAACATAAAAAATAAAATAATAAAAATCAATACTTGATTGATGGTGGCACATTGGGCCTGTTCAGACCCGTTCGCTAGCAAGCGATCGCTCAGAGCGAGGAATGTTTTTCAATGTGCACATGTGTACGCTTCACAATGTGTGTGCGCGAACTAGTACAAGCGATGGGGAAACGCTCGCCAAGCATAGACAGCCCAGCTAAATGAGTGACAGGTCAAGCCGTTTGTGGGAGGTAACATGGACAGGCCAGTGCCTGTGAAATTCAAAGCCGTTTTAGAGGCAGGCATAATTAACAGCCAGCGTCATAGGACGCGTCACTTGGTCGAAATATACACTGAAGTCCTCGCAGTGCTTGCGGCAGGGTATAGTCAACCTTAAGGCTGCGACCGCTTCCGATGGTGCTCGATGTACCAATGGTTTCATGCACTTCCTGGAGATGACGTACTCAAGTGGACGTCTTAAGACAGGCTGGTGGGTGTCTACAATCACAAAGTGATCGCACGCCAAGACAAAGTGGGAGTGCTTATGACTTGCCCTGCGAGCGGATGCCTTGACGTCACTTAGCTGAATTTCCATATGCTGGGAGCGAGCGATCGCATCTAGCGCACGGGTCTGAATCAGGTCCATTGTCCAGAAATGTGTTAAAATTAGTTTAGATTATTCTACTACACATACAGAACATAACATGTTCCCCAAAGTTTTACTTATAACTTTTAAAGTAATTGACATAATTTAGTGAAATGTGACACAGACTTACCTTGGTCTCTGGGAAACGGCCTCACTGGCAGGTGGTGAGGATGCCCTGTGTGAATTTTGGATTGCGCTGCTGACTAGGGTGGTGAACAGCTGGCCTTCACTTTGCGTATATGTGAACAGCTGGCCTGGATGCTAATGGCGAACATTTGCTATGACTTCCTCATGTTTCTCATAGACCAAGGTATGTCTGTGTCACATTTTACTAAATTACTTTAATTACTTTAAAAGTTGGAAGAACAACTTTGGGACCAATAGCGAGTGAAACACCCTGTAGAATAGTTCAGTTTTAATGGGAGTGATTTTTCACATGAAATTTTGATTTTCCAGAATTAAACTACTTGAACTAATCAATCCCATGTTTCTCCCTCCTTAGGAAATATTCACCCTACAGTAGTTTTCCACCCCATGCCATCTTCGTCAACACTCTGGGGCTTCTTATTGCAGTTTTTGCTGGACTGATTATGTGGATAGCCACTCGACCAGCCTGGAAGCGCCCTCCTGAGGGCACCAATAAAACCCAAAGTCTTCCTTATGGCGCTGAAGTCATTGCTGCAAATGAGTACAGCAACACGGAGAAGTCTGACATGGAATTAAATAGTGAGACAGCCAGAAAACGCAACTTATATATAGATGAGGCGGGACAAAGGTCAACCATGTGAGGACATGAGGGAAACTGACTTTCTGTAGAGCTGCATCTGGATTTCATGATTACGCTGTTTAGATCTTAATGTTCAGACATATATTTTTCTGCATAAAAAGTATCCTTTATTTACTTCTGGTGGGTATTTTGATCACACAATGAATGTGGTATAAGATATGAGATTTATTTTTCTATAAATGAACATTTCTTCTGGAGTAATCTTAGACATTACTGGAATTAACATAATATTACTTTTTTTCAAAAACCGGCTACCATCCATTTTTGGGGGTTACCTCATAGCACTGTCACCATTATTTAGTATATTTGGAAAGAGTAACGATATGACAGTTAACATTATATGAAATAATTAGCAATATATATACATTTATAGTTTTTCACTTATACATGTATAACATACTTGCCGGCTCTCCCGGAATGTGGGGGAGATTTCTCTGAAATAGTGATGATCTCTCCTGACTCCCTGAAGAGAGGTACAATAACTACATGTGGGTGAGCGGTGCCATAGCATAAGGTGTAGCTCCCTGGAGGCGGCACCGTCGCTGCCCTGTGGCAACAGCATTTGACTTTCAGGGTTCCTGGAACGACACCCTGCAGCCTGTAGCACTACCTGGAGCATCCACGCTGTGCTCTGCTTCCTGGTAGGGATGGTCATCGACCATCGATGGTTTCGGCCGATGTCAAATGCTTTTGCCATCGATAGGGGAGAACCAGATGGTTTCCCTCCAGCTAAGTGTAAGCATAACCGAATGTTGTTGTTGTTGTTGTTGTTTTTTTACAAGGTGTCGGGACTCAGAGCATAGCTCCGCCCCCAAGCACCCACAAAGCCCCACCCCCAGATTCTGATTGGCCCACGGGGCAGTCAGTCACAATACAGGGATGACCATCGATTGGTTAAACCGTTAATGATCATCCATTGAATAGTTTGTAGCCATCAATGGCTACTTGCTATTTTGCCATAGATGGTAACACCACCGATGGCCATCCCTACTTCCTGGTGACAGCAACCCTGCCCCTTCAATGTGATGTAATGAAGTGACATATTCTTTACACATGTTCTTCGTCACCGCTGAAGAGTAGCAATCTCCCTGTAGCTGAGCCAGGAGGGCGCAACACCGTAGTGAAATTAGTAGAGAGCAGCAAATTTTTAATGTGCAGTCACAGATATGGTAAAGCATCTTGCATTAGTGGGTTAATGGGCTAAAGAACACACTGTATCTGTGAAGGCTCTTTCTGTGACTATTCCAGATGTTTTTACTGTGACAACTGTGCATTGAAATTTAAATAATTAGTTCAAAGCACTCCTAATGCATATGCATAGTAGCCCCGTTTTCTAGATGCTAAATAATAATATACAGTACATCAGAGCTATCTGATGTATACATAAAGCATATTATATTGCAATGTTCTGTACTGGCCACATTGTAATACAGCAGGGCACTATAACATACTACGTCCTTTCAGAATATAATAGGCAATATCTATTAAAGAAAAAAAAAATTCTAAGAAAGCATAGAAAAGTTTTATTTTTTTCTAATTATTCTAATTAAAGACTTACTAGGATATGAGGTAGACTTGTATCATCTTTCTGTTACAGACATTTTTAAGAACAATTTCAGATTCCACCACATTATGCTCCCAATATGTCTTGTATACACAAAGCTTAGGGTCCTCCATTATACAGGTACATCACACCAGGGGCGTATTTAGAGAGGAGGGGACCCGCATGCATTCCCCCGTTCGGGACCCCCTCCTCTCTCCCCAGCCGCCAGCAGCAGACTGACGGTGGCCGCAGCAGCAGTAGACTCTGGGCACTAGTTTGTACCCAGAGTCTACCATCACGCCATTCTTCTGGCGATTTCCTTACTGCACATACGCAAAACGCCAGGAAAATGGCTGCGGCGGTTATTTTCCGGCATTTTGTGCAGGGCTGAGACACCCAACGTGGGACCACGAAGAGGTATTAGAAAATATGGTTGCTGTGTGGGCCCCCCCTGGGCCAAGGGGCCAGTGTGCACCGCACACCCGGCACCCATTCTAAATACACCCCTGCATCACACGCTACATGGACAAACTTACATACATGAAAGAAAGAGATGGACATTGTAAATATGTTTGGGGCTCAGTAAAATACAATACAAGATGGTCGCTCAATACAAGAACACAGAACCATTTATCATGTGTCTGTACTAGTTCTTGTCTCTCACTTTATAATGAGTTCTAACTCTGGCCCTGATTCAGAGCCGGACGCTCTGACAGAGCACTCGCTCTGAATCAGGGCCGTTCCTGCTCCTTTTTGGAGCGGCCTCCTGGCCGCTCGCATAGCTGTGGATGACCACCCACAGCTATAGCGAGCGGCCAAAATGATGGTTGCGATGGTCAAGACCATCGCGTCCATCGGGCTTGCGACGAGACCCTGCGGTAGGGTCTCGCTGCCGCAAGCCCAGGAGTGCTTTTGGCTCTATCAGAGCCAATAGCACTCCCACTGACATCACTAGTGATGTCAGTGGGGCCGGCTTCAGACGGTAGGCATTCCCATGGGTACGCCTCTGTCTAGGCAGCCGCGGCACGCCCACCAAAGGGGGCGTGCTGTCAATCAACATCGACAGCACCCCCCCTTTGGTGCGAGACTCATAACGACGGCTTGGCCGTCGTTATTCGGGTCTCGCGCATGCACACGACGGAGCCGCCTCTGTCGTGCGCATGCGCACTTGGGCATCATCGACCCGCTTGCGAGCGCTCAGCGCTCGCGAGCGGGTCAGAATCAGGCCCTCTGTCTGGATACCAATCTGCATGGACGTAGTTATAGTGCATGCTTGGAGTGCCATTGCTATGGGACCCAGAGGCTTAGGGGGTCCTGGACTCTGTCCCTCTTCCGCTCAGTAAAGCTGCACACTGATAGGATCCATCTCCTGCACTCCTGTGTCATGCTCACAGGCGCTGCTGAGCTAATCAGTAAGCCCAGCACAGTCAGAGAGTAGGCTTCTCCTTCTTTATAGCTTGTCCCCGCCCCCCATAACGTGTACTGGCAGCACTAACACAATATGGCATAATATGAACTGGGGACACTATGTGATATAATGTTAACTGGGGCACGTCTATGGGCAGCGACGGACGGGGCTGTATATCAGCCCTGGCAGTCCGCCCTGCACTCGCGTGTGAAGGGAGGCGTGGCTAATGCAAATGGGCGTGCTGCGAGTCACGGGGGCTGGCCTCGCGATGCGCCCCCGTCTATTCCCGGCCCAGCACAGCCGCGGCCGGCCCATACACTCCTCCACCCCTTCCGTCTCCGTGATATATTAATGATTCCGGAGCCGTTGAGTAGAGGACGGGGGACTCTTCCTTCCCCTCTCCTCGAGCCGGTCCTAAGGCCATCAGTCCTTCTGGCATATGCCAGAAGTGCCCGATGGCCAGTCTGGCCCTGTCTATGGGGCATAAAATTAATTAGTGTACTATTATGGGCCAAAATATGAACTAGGGCACACTTACTGTATAGTACATATAATGTTGTGTTGTGGGGCATAAAATGGACAACCAATGTGGAGAGAGCTGTCTCTCTAGATTCTAGAAGGATTGGGAAGGGCCCCCTTGAAAATATTGCTGTGGGGCCCATAAAGTTCTAGCTATGTCCCTGACAATATGTCTATGCAATGGAGGTGAATTAATAAGATGGTCATATAGAGATATTAGACTATAATCTGTTGCATATAAGGGACAGGTGATGCACCAGGCTGCTCAAGGGTCAGATGTATCCCACAGTTGTTACTATTATTATTACCAGTTATTTACTGTATATAGTGCACACGTATTCCGCAGCGCTTTACAGAGAATATTTGGCCATTCACATCAGTTTCTGCCCCAGTGGAGCTTACAATCTATGGCCCTCATTCAGAGCCGTTCGCTATTTGCGGTCATTCGTTCAAAAACAAGGGGTGGCTATTCAAATGATCCGTTCGCACATTGCAGTCTGTTCACACCTCTAAGTCTGAACGAGCGAGCAAAACATACGCTCGTTTATTTGATAAAAACGCCCCCTGGCCGCTCGCACCATACGTCATGTCCGCTATTTATTAGATTAATCGAGTACATCGTACAGCGTATGAACTGCTCGCTATTCTTGTGGTTGGTTTTTTCAACCGCTATTTTGCGAGCAGTTCTGAGTTTAAAAAAACCAAGTGACGTGGTCAATGACGCTGCTGGATTAATTATGCACACCCTTAAAACGCCCGTTTTGACCTTTAAACACGCCTGTGTTCGAATTCCACTCCCCCGTTTTCAAGCACCTTCCCCTGTTACCACCCACATACGCCTCATTCTGTCACTCAAAATAGCAGGCACTCGCTATATAGCATACAAACGATTTTCGGCCGCACTGACTGGTTCGCGCATGCGTACTAAAAACCGTACGCATGCGCAGATGTGCGAACATCGCTCGGAACGAGCGGCTCTGAATGAGGGCCTATGTTCCCTACCACATGTACATACACAAAAGGGTTATTTTTTTGGGAGCCAATTAACACACAAGGGTTATTTTTTTGGGAGCCAATTAACCTACCAGTATATGTTTGGAGTGTGGGTGGAAACCAGAGCACCTGGAGGAAACCCACGCAAGCACTGGGAGATTATACAAACTCTACACAGTTAAGGTCGTGGTGGGAATCGAACACATGACCTCAGAGCTGTGAGGCAGTAATGCTAACCATTATGCCGTCTGTGCTGCCCATTAGAGCTGGGTATACACTATGCGATCCTTTGTATGATATCTTGTTCCATTCGGAACGATATATCGTATGGACTGTGCAGTGTGCCCGATCCGCCGTTTAGCAGATTTACATACATATCTGAATCAGGTCCACTGTACAAAGAAGAGAGACATCTTCTGTTTATACAGCCTGCCCTAGATATAGTTATCTTGGCAACAAAAGTGATAGGTAGAATTCACATTGAAGGTAATGTAAGGCGAACCTATGACTTTCGCTATTCGCATAACTCACGTATGGTATTGGACAAGGTGGCAGCTTGCTTATCGGAACCTTTAGGGCCTGATTCTGACACTAGTGCACTGCTGAACGCAGATTCCTGATGTTTGGGAATCTGGTCAGGCGCAGGACCAGGGCCGACTCCAGGGGTCAGAGCACCCTGTGCCGGCCCATCACATGGCGCCCTCTCATCGCGCGCGGTGACGCCGAGCGCGACCGAATTTGGGGGTGTGGCCTAATTATCATAGGCCACACTCCCTATGTGACATTATTTGGAGGCGTGCCCGCATGGCACACATGCGTAAAGCCCAGCAATCCGTCAATGGCTGGGCTTCCCCCAGCCCTCTTCCATCAGTGAATGGATGCCGCGCATGTGCGCGGCAACCATTCACACTCCGGGGGTCAGGCACCGCCGCACAGCTGCGGCGATGGGGGGCCCCAACCTCCCAATTACACCACCCGCGGGCCACTTCGGCCCGCGGATGGAGCAGCGGGACAGAACTGTCCCGCTGAAATCGGGATGCTGGGGAAGGGTGCCGCCCTCTAGGGGTGGCGTCCTTGTGCGACCGCACTGGTCGAACACCCCTAGAGCCGGCCCTGCGCAGGACCCATTCTGTGAGTGCTAACTCACCCGCAGACTGTCAGCGATTGAGAGTTTGCTTCAGTTTGTGGATGGGGATTGGGCAGCGATGCCCTCCGCATGTCACCGTCATTGCGGGTGAGGGAAGAAGCCCGGATCTCCGTTGGCTGATGGAGATTTCCTGGCCTCTTCCTCTAAACTGCGGCGGCCGGCTGCGGGACCCCATGGCACGCAGATTATCCGATGCTGCGTTGGACAACGCAGCTTGGATAAGTAATGCACAGGAGGCGTGATACCTCCTGTGCATTACCATACCTGCAAGGATCGCAATTGCAAAGCTGCCTGCATGCATACATCATATCTATAGCCTGCGTGCATACATCATATCTATAGCCTGCGTGCATACATCATATCTATAGCCTGCGTGCATACATCATGTCTATAGCCTGCATGCATACATCATATCTATAACCTGCGTGCATACATCATATCTATAGCCTGCATGCAGCTTTGCAATTACGATCCTTGCAGAATCAGGCCGTGTGTGTGTTTATGTGCTTCATGGAATTTTATTCAGAGGTCTATAAAGAATGTGTTGTGCAGTTTACATGCCCAACCAAGCCTAGAATGTGCTTTGTCTGAGAGACAATAGGTCCTACATCACAAATTGCTTTGTGCCAACACACAAACTTGAACTTGAGCCATGAGCAAAATCCTGAATCTCATTGTTTTGCTGTTTGACTGTGCACTTATCCACTGAGCATGTCCTTTTCCATTTGAATACTTAGGTGCCTATTTACTAAGCAGTGTTAGGAGACAGAGGGCCTGATTCAGACCCGCTCGCAAGCGCTGAGCGCGCGCAAGCGGGTCGATGTTGGCCCAGATGTTGGCATGCGTGAGACCCGGATAGCGACGGGCAAACCGTCGCTCCGGGTCTCGTACCAAAGGGGGCGTGCTGTCGATGTTGAGTGACAGCACGCCCCCTTTGGTGGGTGTGCCGGGGCCTGGCTGCCCAGACGGCCCCACTGACATTACGAGTGATGTCAGTGGGAGTGCTCTCGGCTCTGTTTGAGCCGAAAGCACTCCAGGGCTTGCTGCAACGAGACCCTACCACAAGGGTCTCGTCGCAAGCACAATGGTCTCGATGGTCTTGACCATCGCGACCATCTTCCTGGCCGCTCGCTGTAGCTGTGGGTGGTCACCCACAGCTATATGAGCGGCCAGGAGGCCGCTCTAAAAATCAAGAAGGACGGCCCTGATTCAGAGCGAGCGCTCTGTCAGAGCGTCCGGCTCTCAATCAGGGCCAGAGTGGAAAGTGATAAGGTGCCAGCCAATCAGCTCCCAACTGTCATTTTTCAAACAGCCTGTGAGATGACGGTTGGGAGCTGTTTGTCTGGCACCTTATCACTTTCTTATCACTTTTCAATCTGTCTCCTAACACTGCTTAGTAAATAGACCCCTTATTATTTATCATAGCAAATGAGCATTTACCCAAAGTGCCAACACATACAGAATAATAACATACTGTATATCCCTTCTTCTGGCTCCTCCGACAGACACATATGCTGGAATAGACAGAGACCAAGAAAGGGGAAAATATCCTCTGTCATATAAAAAAAATGAACTGGGAGAACATAAATACTATAAAACTACATGACAGCCTCAGTCAGTCCAAATCAATGGTTACAGACCCACATACTATGAACCACTGAGTGTACAATTGTATTGGCATAAATACAACAATAACCCTGTACATATGATTATTGGACACCCTATTGGGGTTACTATGCTCAGTGTGACCTGGGTTTCAGCATTCAGGACAGTTTTTGCTTAATGAGCTGGAATTTCAGCTGCCAGTAAATTTCAGGATAGATCTAAAATAATGAAACCACTTGCTCCGACAAGTAAAGTTACCAAACTTAAAAGTACCTACTATAACATTTAATTGGGAAAAACAATTTTATTACTCGATTATATCCAATAAAACAGTGGAAAAAAATGACAATCATATATTTATGGTATAAAATGTGTGCTAATCTTGTATTTGCATTGCTATGCTGAACTCAAGTAACTGAATATACTGGTGGGACCTGCACCAGGTGTGCAGGACCCTGGTCCTGCCAACATTCTGCTGAAGTTACAGATCTGGCTAATGTGGTAGATCTAGAGATCCTGGGGCTGATTTAGAGGTGGACGCAGAAGTGCCTGCAGCAGCATCTAATGGCGGTCGCCCGTCTGCGCCTTTTTACAAATTCCACGACAAAGTCCTTCCCTGGTGTACATCAGTGCGTATGAATTTGCATGGTCTGAAATGCTGACTTTCAGTGTCCGTACACGCATTTATACCGATTGGTGCGTCCTTAGATGCCACTATCGGTCGCACCATCGCCCTATAGCAGGTGCAGTTTCTCCCATGTCTGTGGCTATGCGTCTGTGCGGGCAGCCGCATCACTGACACACCCGCGACACTCCTTATAATACGCCCATTAAAGGGACCATATTTGTGCACATTTGTAGCCACCTCCCAGTCACTGCTCAGGACGCCCATCACATTGCCAAGACCGTACATCTCGATTGCAACAGCGCCTTACTCTGTGTAATGCATGCGACGTACAAGCTTTTATGAATTTTCGTGCATGCGCAGTTGCAAAAAAAAAAATCGCTCAACTAAGTGAACATCGGCGCATTGCGGGCGGCCCTTGCACGCGCTCACCATATGACACGATGGATGATGCTTACACGTTGAGAGATGAAAAAGGTCAGCAGAAATATAAATAGGGCATAAAATGATAATATATATATATTTTTTTATAATTATTTCAAAATGAACATGTTATGCCAAAAACCAGCTGTTCTACAGTTTATATTGTACATACAGCTTGACAATATCTATAAAATCAGACAGTGGACTGTTAACGTACATATATATGTAGCAGGGATATATTATTACATTTGTTATACTGCATATTTGCATGTTACTTTTTATTGCAAAAAAAAATAAATGTAAATTGTAGCTTTATGCACTGAGTGTTATATAATGGAAGATACTGTAGTTCTATAGCTGCTGATTTCAGGGGTATCCGGATGATAGACCGACGATCAACCCAGATGGTTGACAAGGGTCAAAAGGTCAACTGACAAATGGTCGACAGTGCAGAAGGTTGACAGGGTTAAAAGGTAAACTGGTTCAAATGGTCGACAGTGCAGAAGGTTGACACGTTTTTAAAAATTTTTAGGGTGAGGATGAGGTTAGATTATGGTTAGGTTTAGTCACTACGGTTAGTGTTAGGTACTAGGTGGAGGGTTAGGATTAGGGTTAAATTACAAAAGTAAACGTGTATACCATTTTTGTGTGCGACCATGTGTGTGTTGACCATCTGAACCTGTCGACCTTTTGTCCTTGTTGAACTTTTAACCATGTTAACCTACTGGTGTTGATCTATTGGATGTCGATCTAGGCGCTGTCAATCCATTATACCGCCCCGGATCATGCTGCAAGATGAAGTTCAATATCAGCTCAACATCAACTGGTTTCTGGCGCCTTAGCTAATGTGACTTACTGATAACTGTAAGGTGATAGGAGAAGGTAAAAGTATAGTCAAGGTTGTTTTTAAAGATAATGGTGAATGTGATTTAATATGTCTTATATTAGGAACTGTGCACATATACGTTCATATCTCTCTGTCCACTAATCCCTCTCCTTCTTTATTTTCATGGTAAAAATAGCTGATTGGTATAATTGAATCGTTACCACCAGCCTTGCATTGGCATGTCATTATTGCTTGTTAACCATAACCATTGATGGTAGGCTAGTGCACATGAGCAGTGGACAGCTGTGGTTTGCGCATATATGGAAAGAGCTCTGCTATGGACACAGAGTTTCTCCTTCTTGGTGTACTCAGCAGGAGTGACACTTGCAGCCATCAGAAAGCAGCTATTGAGTAGGGGATGTAGTTTGCAAGCCGACGGTCTAAATCCCGACCGCCGGCTTCCAGATGTTCTAATCCTGGCGTGGTCAGGGCCGGATTAAGGGGGGGGTGACAGGGGCGATCGTCCCTGGGCCCCCACACCTGAAGGGCCCCCACACCCATCGGTGTTAAAGTGAACCGGAGGAGATGGAACCAGTTCCGCCTCCTCCGGCCAAACCAACCACGGCGCCGCAGGGAGGCACCATTTGCCAGACGCCCGCTGAGATTGTAATTAGCGGGCGCCCGGCAGCTGGAGACTGGAGCTCACTCGGGAGCTCCGGGCTCCAGCTCACGCAGTGTACTATGGGAGAGACGTCATGACTCATGACGTCTCTCCCATGGTAAAAAACTAAAAACAACCATCCAGCGCTAATTTGACTAAATTTAAAATTTAGTCAAATTACCTGTGTGTAGCAAAACTTGATGTATAAAGCAGCAGAGATAAAAAATGTGCTAGTGGTAACACAGTTACACACCTGTGAATCGGGTGTGTTGGACAAACAAAATATGTGAAGGAACCCCTGCGCTAATTAATATGCTTAAGGGTTGATATGGATGAACTGACAATCACCACACTGCTATAATTATTTATAAATCTTTACTAATAATAAAAATAATGTAACAATATCAAATTGACCGGTCAATATACAATATAAAAGTCACCATAATATAGTGATTCAATTCTTAGATACATTATCACAAAAATATGCTGAGAGAGGTGAATCCAAAACATAACAAGCATATAATATGCAATAGGTGTCTTATATTAAATGTCTCTCATAGATAGTCTCAATATAAGAGATAAAAAACAAAAATCAATCATCCAGTTCACAGGGAAAATATTGGAAGTTTCACACTAAACGTGTGATCCCGCTGCAATGCTCTAACCAAAGCGCTGATCCTATGTAATATCAGACAGCCGGCTCCATGTTATTAGGAATCCTGGGTGGCATCTAATGTACAGCTCCGTTTAAATAGATGAAATAATGTTTATTTCCAAGTATAGCAAGGTTATTGTCTGAGGAGGCTGCATCCACGGAGAGACAGTGTATGAGCGGCTCACCTGATGGTGCAATAAAGATGCTTCAGCCGCGTCTCAATCCCAGCCTCTACTCCGACTACCAGCAAACGTCCTCCGGAGTCACTGAAATCCACGTCCCAGCTGCTGAACACCACCAATGTATTTGAATGAGTCCCAATGTGTCCTGGAAGGATACCTCTGACCGGTTTTGCTCCACAATGCTGGGGCTTTATCAAAGAGTCCAGCGACCCCGGAGGACGTTTGCTGGTAGACATTATTTCATCTATTTAAACGGAGCTGTACATTAGATGCCTCCCAGGATCCCTAATAACATGGAGCCGGCTGTCTGATATTACATAGGATCAGCGCTTTGGTTAGAGCATTGCAGCGGGATCACACGTTTAGTGTGAAACTTCCAATATTTTCCCTGTGAACTGGATTATTGATTTTTGTTTTTTGTTTTTTATCTCTTATATTGAGACTATCTATGAGAGACATTTAATATAAGACACCTATTGCATATTATATGCTTGTTTATGTTTTGGATTCACCTCTCTCAGCATTACATTTTTGTGATAGTGTATCTAAGAATTGAATCACTATATTACGGTGACTTTTATATTGTATATTGACCGGTCAATTTGATATTGTTACATTATTTTTTATTATTAGTAAAGATTTATAAATAATTATAGCAGTGTGGTGATTGTCAGTTCATCCATATCAACCCTTAAGCATATTAATTGGCGCAGGGGTTCCTTCACATATTTTGTCTCTCCCATGGTGCAGAGGAGCAGCCGGGCGGCGTAGACGTAGACTGCAGCGGAAGCAGGGCTTAAGGTCAGTAATAGCTCTTTTTTTATTTTGTAGTGCAAGCGGCTTTTTGTACTGGGGGCATTACCCGGTGGGGAGGGGGGGCATTACACCTGGGGGCATTACCCGGTGGGGAGGGGGGGCATTACACCTGGGGGCATTACTCGGTGGGGGGGCATTACTTAGGGGGCATTAATTTTTGGGGCACCACTTCTGGGGGCATTACTATTGGGGCTCTACTACTTGAAGGCAGGGCATTACTACTGGGTCACTACTACAGAGCGAGCATTACTATTAGGGGCACTAATACAGGGGTACTACTACAGGGGGTATTACTACTGGAGCCACTACCACAGGAGGCACAACTACAGGGGTATTACTATTGGGCAAACATAGGGGGCATGACTACTGGTGGACATTACTATTGGGGGAACAACTACAGTGGTATTACTACTGGGGGTATTTATACAGGGGGCATAACTACAGGGGGCATAACTACAAGGGCATTACTACTTGGGGCATTACTACTTGGGGCATAACTACAGGGGGCATAACTACAGGGGGCATAACTACTTGGGGCATTACTACAGGGGGCATTACTACTTGGGGCATAACTACAGGAGGCATGACTACTTGGGGCACTATTAATGTGAGAATTGCATAAAGGGCACCACTACTGTGGGCACTGACACTACTGAGATCCCCACTGTGCATACCCCAAGTTCGTCACATTTAATACGGGCCTACACATGTTTGTTGCCCAGGGGCCCCCACCGACCTTAATCCGGCCCTGGGTGTGGTACGGCCGAAGTGATGCTGGGCACCGGGCGCGGACAGCCCCGGGGGGAGGGTTAGGTTTAGGGCTCCCGGGGGGGGACTTAGGGTTAGGCACCCGCCCGGTAGGTTAGGGTTAGGCTTGGGGAAGGGAAGGTTAGGGTTAGGCACCCCCGGGGGGAGGTTAGGGTTAGTCACCCCCTGGGGGACTTAGGTTTAGGCGGCGGGGAAGGGGGGTTAGATTTAGGCACTTAGAGGGGGAATTAGGGTTAGGCACTTGGGGGGGAGGTTAGGGTTAGGCACCCCAAAGGGAGGGTTAGGGTTAGGGGGGAATTAGGTTAGCGATACTTACCTTAGGGACGATCGGGATTTTCACCCTTGCCGGGCTGCCGCTGTCGGGATTTGAACCGCCGGACGCACTACACCCTTGAGTAGAACCATGTGATGGCGACAAGCAAGTCAAGGAAATATAATAACTAACACATTTCTTCTTCTTATCTGCCAAAACGGTTTAAAGGCTATTTAAAAAAACAAAGCAAAAAAAAACCATGTCCATGGGATTGCTGCATTATGATGTTTGCACATCTTTTTCACCTGCTCTAAATTTGTTTTGCTGTTATCAAACCTCTGTGCCTGATGCATTTACTCTAATGTAATCACAACTGCAGTCTCTCACGGACCGCAAAAGCGAAAATATGCTGACGTCTCCAGAGCTTAGCCGACCGATGACATGCAAGAGCCTAAACATCTGGAGCATCGACACAGATCGGGCAGCCACGTAGCTTCTAAGTCAAGTCTGACCTGTCTCAAACACTATGTCAAACACAGAGCTCTCAAGCTGCGAAGGAGGTCGCTATGGCTAATATATGCACGCCCATGAAATGGAGTTTAATGGTCCCGACACGCCAGCGTTTGTTTATCCACACCCCTGTTACCTGTCCCAAATGCTGACTACCTGTCACTCACTTTGCGAGTGAATCCTCTGTGCGAGCATATATTCGTATTCTCAAACTAATCACTGCACGTGCGCAGTATGGCTTTCAAGTGTGAAAATCGCTCAATTTGCATAAATATCGGCATCGTGTAAATCTCCGAATCAGGCCCTATGTGTGCAGATTACTTGTTGACCAACTTTATCTGAAAGATCCATGAGTTGGTTGACTTAAGAGTATAATTGCATCCATGCAAATGGTTTACTGTAAATACCAAGCTACTAAAAAAAAAAAAAAAACAGAATGATTAAAATCTGCATAAAACATTTTCTATGCTGCCCTAGACATTGCGTAATTTGCCATTATGGTAAATATAGCCCCACTTATTGAATATTGTTAGTGTCTCTGAGGTGTATTGGATATCTACTAAGTTAATAATGCAATTAGTGTATTTTTATGTCAGTTACTTGACTGAACCCAAGCTAATTCTGTGAGAAAGTCCTCAAAGTTCGGCAGTAGGCAATAATTGCTTCCATAGGATGAGTCTTTTTTATGTCTCTGTATTTTATCAAGGATTATGTATTACATGGGTGATCAGACAGGACAGTTACTCAGATGTTCACAATTTTACAAACAAAATTATAATCTGCATATTGCATAATTATATAGAGATCCACAGAGGGACCTGCTTGCAAGAGCTTACATTCTTTATAATAAGTGTCACACCTATTGTACTGCTTTACAAAAGTTCAAGTTTTCAGTAAAGTTGGACACTGAAGCACATCGGACTGAGACATCCATTTCGTGATCTGATATAATATATATAAAAGCAGAGGCAGCCATTTTGTCAACTTAACCAATGCTTTTGAGAATGTCTATCACTTCAAAATGAAACAGTAACACCAACCAATAGCCTGTTTTGTCAGTAATATCACTGGTTCCTCATGAATTTATTCCATTGTCAAGAATATCGGTTAAGCCTACAAAATGGCTGCTTAAACTCTGTGTAGATGTAATTGAAGTTGTGTTATATTTTTCGTCACAGAAGAGAACCATTTGGCTGGGTTACCTATCAGAGACACACCAAGCCATCTAGTCCTGAGATGCCGAGTTGATAGGGAAGAAGTCAAAGTTGATGGGTTTCAGAATGTAGAATCGTGTGGGAAAAAGCCAATGCCGATAAACAGATAAACAAAACAATTCCAACTTTGGTCATGCACAAACTCCACAGATGAAGTAGCCAAATTAATTGACAGGTAAACATCATCATTGGCTTGGTCTCCTTCCAGTTTCGAACTGGCTCATTAGGGAGCCACAGTGATTCCAATTGCCCTTGGGTTCCGAATCTTCCCCAGTGTTGACCAAGGCACTTGCTGCCGCTAACCTAAAGCCTGCTGTGCCTCATTTTTCTGTTATGTTTATAACCACATAAACTAAGCACTGGCAAGACATTTATTCCTGGTGATTTTCTTCTGAAGGGGGTCAGACATCATTTGCTGGATGTTCCTGACTCAACCTACACTCTTTCTCTTCTGGATTGGATTCCTAGAAGAAGTTCTCCTCCACATGGACTGGAAAACAGTAAATATAACTTTCATATGACGCTATCCTGTCTGTGCCAGCTTTTCTTACCACATCACTTATTTGTGGTACTCTCTCTTCCCTTCACTCACCTGTGCCAGTACCTCTCCACTTCACCATTCTGTGCAAACCATTCTTCCCATGCCCTGTCTGTACAAAAGGAACAGTACTCATATTGGTGGGACACACTTTCAAGTTAAACTATAACTTTTATTCAATCCAGTTAAAATAAGATTAACACCATAAACTTAAATGCACATGAGCTGAGATAATTATATAAAAAAAAATTGGATTTGATGGAAACTAGATTAACAAATGTATATTTGAACAAATTATGGGCCTGATTCAGAGCCGAACGCTCTGACCAGAGCGCTCGCTCTGAATCAGTGCCCTCCTCCATGAAAATGGAGTGGCCTCCTGGCTGCTCGCATAGCTGTGGGTGACCACCCACAGCATATGTGAGCGTCCATGATGATGGTCGCGATGGTCTTGACCATCGCGACCATCGGGCTTGCGACGAGACCCTGCGGTAGGGTCTCGCTGCCGCAAGCCCTGGAGTGATTTTGGCTCTGTCGGAGCCAAAATCACTTCCAGTGACATCACTAGTGATGTCAGTGGGGCCGGCTTTAGACGGTAGGCGTACCCATGGGAACGCCTCCGTCTGGCAGGCACGCCCACCAAAGGGGGCGTGCTGTCAATCAACATCGACAGCACGCCCCCTTTGGTGCGAGACCCGGAGCGATGGAGCGCCCGTCGCTAGCCGGGTCTCGCGCTTGCCCACGACGGAGCTCCCTCCGTCATGCGCATGCGCAGTGGGGGAACATCGACCCGCTTGCGAGCGTCCTGCGCTCGCGAGCGGGTCTGAATGACCCCCTATATTCAAGATAATAATAAAAAAATACACACAAAAGAATGAAGAACACAAAGAAAAAGAAAGTAATTGCGAAAAAAGTGAAGGGTTTTCTCTTTTAGGTGAATTGCAGCAAAAATATAGGTGAGATAATGGTAATAGATTAAAAATATCACCACAAACCTATTAATTGTCCAGTCAAATATGACCACATTGGTAATTGAGGCATCCCTCCATATGCTGGGAGGATAGGAGTCTTATGGTGTGTGCACACTATACAGATATATCTGCAGATGATGGTTGTTCGTACACACTGAACAACCATCATCTGTGTCTGCCCGCAGGTGGGGGGGCATGTCCCGCCCCTCTCCTTGCGGCTGCCGCTGTGTGTGTACGGGCGATCTGCAGACCGCCCGTACACACCTGCCAATCCACAGATATGTCTGCAGACATATCTGTCCATCGGCTGTGCAGCACAGCCAATGCGATATGTTGGTGAACGCCGACGTTCACCGACATATCGCGGGTGCACACTGCCTGAAGGGCAGCAGTTATATTGGCCGATCAATTGATCGGCCAATGTATCTGTCAGTGTGTACCCAGCTTTCTCTTTTTTTTTCTCCTTTTATTCTCCTAAATGGCAGATAGAACAATTAAACCACATATGCTGTTTGCTTATCTAATAAGGGTCTGCTGTCCCCCAATGTACTAATGCATTGGATGGGGATGAGAATCCCTAGATAGTGGCACAGTAGCAAAATAGGCAGAGCTGTTTCTACTGTCTGCATTAAACTCCCAGATGAAGTGCAGTGCCGGCTAGTAACTTGGGGGAACGTCTGATGAGAGCACAGCTGAGAAAAAAGTAAAGTTCCTGAGAGAGGTTATCGCCCGTGAACAAATGTTTGTGGTGTGGAGGTCCTCCATGCACACAGAGATACCCCCTGAGCAGGAACACAATGCGCGTTTCGCCAGGGCTTTATCAAGAGCTTTCTTAATTTTAGTTGATTTTTTTTGCACAAATAACTAAATAGTGTAATATTGATACATTCTGGATCATATTTATCAAAGAGACCCCCATTAGCTAATGTGGTTTAGAGACACTGCTGTTCAGGGATTTAAGAGTAAGATTTATCAAAGCACGAAAAGCTCTAGCCTTACTGGTGATTAATATATCATAGGATGTCCTTAATTGCAAGGGTATACTTTCCCTTATATACTGCATTAGCCATGTCCTTCATTAGCCATGTGGGCTGACCCTCAAGTTGCTAGCCATGCCTGTCTGGTTACATGCCACACCCCTTCCACTCTACGTCATGTCCTCTATCATTACATTTCCCCTGTGGACCCTTTATAAGCCTGTCCGACACTGCTGATTCCGGTCTGTTGTCAGCAAGAAAAAAAAAGAAAGTTAAAAACTCCTACATTTTAAAATAAGTGTGTGTGTTTGCATACCCTGCTCTCAGATGTTACCAGCGCTAGTAGCAAAATCAGGAAGACAAACAAAAAAAGCTGCTACCAACACTAGGCTTTGATAGGCTGGGCGGGGTACACTAACGCAGGGTAACACACAGAATGTGGTCCCTTGTCATAATGTCCTGCAGTCCCAGCACTAGAGTTCATCCCAAAACTATAAAAGTGCTCTGTTTTTCCTGGAGGACTGTACATCCCAGCAAGCCCTGTCATGTTAAAAGCTTATGGCTGCCAGGGTATACTAGCAATTCAGAATCACACAAACAGCTGAGCAACAGTCTAGTCCCATGATAAGTTAAGGGGCGTGGGAGGTATTAGATCTGTACAGAGTATGTCTATGCCTGAACACAGCTGCACAAATATGAGCAAAGGTACCAACTATGAACTAGCATGTGCTCACAGGGGCACCGAGAGGGGGAAAGCAGGTCCCAAGCCTGTTGGAAGGACCCAGCGGGGACCCAGGGTCTGCTGCCACCTCCCACAGCCCCCTCTTATCAGCGTCAGCTCAGTAGTACAGCAGTTTCCTCTGCCAGCATTTGATGTGTGAGGGGAGGGATCAAACTGATTGCCACAAACCACCCCCCGGATCTGCCTCTGGCTGAGGGGAGAACGGGCCCTCCCCCTTATTTGTAGGGGGTGTGGCCAGGCCCTCTCCAGTACAAGGCCCATCACCACTCTCTACAGCCCTGTGTGATCAGCAAAGTTGTGCAATGAAAGAATTGAACAACAAATAAATTGCATACAAAAGTTAATGTTATAATGCAAATAAACAGCAGTTACTGTGGCAACAGTTTTCAATCAAACACCTTGATGAAACATGCATTATGTTTTACAGATTATTCATCTATCTCTCATTACGCGACTCTACTATTTTGTGTGCCTCTATGTTTTTTTAATCTTATAGTTGACCTGACTTTACCTGCCAAGGTTATACATTGTTTTAGTGCATATAATCATAGTTTTACAAGTATCTGATAGCCAAGAAATGCTGATGCATCGGGTACCGTAAGTGCAGAGCCGTAACTATAATTTTTCGTGCCCTGTGCCAGAAAGAGCATTGGCGTTCCTCCCCCCCCCCCCCCCCATTTTTCAAACAGAGACATAAGACACGCACCTGAAAAAGGGCTGTGGCCTCATGGGGAAGGGCCAGGGATTAGATAGGAGAGACCAGGAGATACTGGGGATAATAGAAGAGGAAGCAACAAGTGAGAATGATAATAAACAGGAAAACTGACAGACCCTAACAGCGCTCCCTGCCCTGCGGTGCACTACCCTAGTTACGGCCCCGCGTGAGTACCATGAGTGACAATGCCTTTTTTAAACGTGTCTTTTGCTAGGGATGTCTTTAAGAACATACTGCATTTGTGGTTTACTTGCTTTATTATGTGGATACCCTTGAGATGGGGTCAGCAGATTAAATTTCACATTCTAACAGAGGGCCTGATTCAGACCCGCTTGCAAGCGATATGCGCTCGCGAGCGGGTCAATGTTTGGCCACTGCGCATGCGCATGCCGGAGCCGGGTCCGACGTGCGCATAAGCGAGACCCAGCTATTGACGGGCACTCCGTCGCTCCGGGCCTCGCACCAAAAGGGGGCGGCTGTCGATTTTGATCGACAGCTTGCATCATTTTGGAGGCGGGCAGGGGGGGTGGCTGGCCAAACGGAGGCGTTCCCGACGGAACACCTGCCGTTTGGGGCGGCCCCACTGACATCACGAGTGATGTCAGTGGTGAGTTTCCGGCTCTATTTAGAGCCAGAAGCTCACTGGGGCATGCGGGAACGAAACCCTACCGCAAGGGTCTCGTCGCAAGCCCCGATGATCGCGATGGTTGAGACCATCACCTGGCCGCTCGCAATAGCTGTGGGTTATCACCCACAGCTATGCGAGCGGCCCGGAGGCAGCACAAAAAACAAAAAAACGCCCTGATTCAGAGCGAGTGCTCTTTCAGAGCGTCCGGCTCTGAATTAGGCCCAGAGTACAGAAAAGGGCAGCACACATTTCCACATAGGCCTATATCTTAAAAAAAAAACACAAAAAAACTTTTTTCTGCCTTTACTGTTGTTGCAATTCCCTAAACAGAGTATGTCTAGAGTATGTCATATTATTTATTATCTCTTGTCAGGAGACTGTTTTTGTATATTAAAAAAACTGAATAAAATTTAAATGTTTAAATTATGACATATTTAAAAAACGACATCTGAATAGACTGAAGTGTGCACACATAACTTTAACATATTTCAATAGTGAATTGGTATTGTTATTTTTGTTGTACAGTATGCCTTATAAATATATTTGCAAGTTTCATTTAAACTTTACTCAACTCAAAATTGTCTAAAACATTTCAACAATTTATTTTGTCCTTTTCCAATATGTGTTTGTGTCATCTTGTCCCTGGCCCTCAGAGATTCGCAGCATTGTACAGCTGGGACAGGGTCATATTGATGCCATTCAATGGCGTCACCAAACCCCTGGACAGTCCAATTTCACTAAGGAAGCCGGCCCACTCTCTCTGGAAACCCCGAGAACCTTCCAACATGTGGACATTCTGGGAGAGTTGGTACAGTAAGTGTGATACACATAGAAAGGTATAAAGTAAAGGGGAGGGATGTATTTTGAGGGCAGACTAGTTAAACCTTCCACAGGCTAGCCATGGCCCCATAGGCATTCTGTTTTGTGGGCTACGGATATACCTGGCAGGACCTTCATAGGCCAGTCCAACAATTACCCCTATCCTAGTCTATTAATTCCATGGTGCCCAGGAACATCAAGGAGTCATGAAGAGGTTAACATAATCAAAATTTTACAGCTACGGTTAGCACAGCAGCAAGGCAGACAGACACATTAGAGAAAAGGCGTCATAATGCATACGTAGTGGGGTGTATGTGGAAAGGATGTCTTTTAATAATAAATATTTTGAACATCTAACCAATGGCAGCTCTAGAGGTGGGGCTGCAGCACAGTCCATAATTCCAATAGGGGAACCACACCAACTGCCAGTGACCTCCTGGCCAGCGATGTTTTGCAGCATTTGGAGTGGCAGTTGGTGTGGTATCCCCTATTTGGGCAGCGCTGCAACCCCATTTCTAGAGCTGCCGCTGCAGCTAGCTAATTCCAATGATGTCCGACCCCCAAACTTGGATCGTGCGTCTGCAGTTAGAGATGGTTGCACTTTCAGCTAGGTACACACTGGAGCGATGTCGGGACGATGTGCCATTTCGTAATGACATATCGTCTACATCGCTCAGTGTGTAACCATGGTTGCACGCTCCCGCAGGCGCTAGAAACGGTCGCCAGGTTTAATGTGCAGCGATATGGCTAGCGGCCAATGCATTAGCCTCCAGCAGCCTACCTCTAATGCCGTCATTGTGCAGAATCTTGACATTTAACTAATAACCAATATTTCCTGGGCATTCTTAGGTAACAGCATTTTAAGAAAAAAACGTTTCAATAATACAGTCACAAATAGCACTTCTTTCATGCACTGCATCAAGATCGAGGTTTTAAAACAAATTGAAGTTGTAATGAAACCTTGTAGCTAACTTGTTAGCATTGCACATTGTGGCTGTATTACACTGAGGAACATCAGCGGTGCAGCTTATTTCCTGCCCATCAATGGTCCTTTATAAGCTGTGAACAAAGAGTCACATTCATTGCACTCATTTCATTCCATGGGCAACCTCTTGAGTAAAGTAATGTCCACTTTTCAGCTACAATGTTTGAGGTCTTAACATACAGCAGGAGATTCTAATCAAGTATTAATGACCTCACTGCTCCCTATAGTGATTGAGAAACCGGATTGGCACGCACCAGTGACAGTCATCTGCAAATATTCTCTGGTACAGGAACAGATACACAAGTGTTGTTGACTCTTCCCTGCCTCCAGCTATGTTTAGAACATACGACCAATGTAAATGTTGATAACCCGTTCTGGCCTGGGTGTGTAGTGTTCTACCCAGCAATTTCATATTGCTTCCTAGAATAATAAATGCTGCAAAATTACATTATATATATATATAAAATCACCACAATGTTAGCCATCACTTAATGTTTTTTCAACTCCCCCCCGTTCCCCTTTTAGCACCTTTATTTGAAGCTAACTGTAATGGGACCTATCCATTAGCAGATCTTTCTGAAAGACAAAAGACAAAAGATTTATCTTTTGAAAATTCCTGGGGCTGCTGTGACAGACATCTGTCATGTACATGACAGATTTTTGCAAACGACGAACGATATTGCATGACATCATTCTGGGAATGGATTTTTTTTTTTATGTTTTATGTTTTTTTATGTTTCTATTCATTTTCATTAAAAAATCGTTCGCCGTTTATCGCGGAAGGATATTTCTAATATCTGTCAGCTATAAACAATAATTGACCAACATGTTGGAGAGACAAAAGACCAAATTTGTCGGATGCAGGAGTGCGCATTTTTATCGTTCAGAGCCTATCCATTAGCAGATAAATTGATTGATAAAATGATCGTTCATCATTCAAATTTATCTGCTAATGGATAGGCCCCTTAACCCTACAAAAAATGCAATATTCTTTTTTAAATAAAAAGTAAAAAAATTTTAAAACAGAAAAAAAATCTAAATTATTCCTGTGTCATGATATCAATGCATAGTAGTCACGACACATGTAATAATTTTACACCTCACGTGCACCACACCTGTGTTATCTGCGTCTAAAAACCAATGGCTAGTTTTCTACCCAACGGGCCAATAGATTTAGTTATTTTGGACATTTTTGTCAGATACTGATATTCGATGCCAGGAAGTGTGTTTACTTTGTTCATTTGTGGGAAACCTATCATTCGGATTCAAAGCCTGGTGTGTGTGTTCTGCAAAGGGTTACTTGTACCAACATTATTGTATGGTGGTGCTTCTACACCTCAAGAAAACAAATGGATACTAGCGCACCAAGATTTCTAGAGGGCATAGGATGCAAGCGAGCTGCTGTATAGGATATCTGACTAGATCCTTAAGTATTGACAGAGAAAAAGATATACTGTGCTCAGCTAGCAAATATTACTAACGTGCGGTATCTATGAACCAAGTATGAAGTTAATCTATGTTTAGCACGTATGGTATGATAAGACAATATGTAACAAATACTTAGTAGACAATGTGGATATTATGTAATAAAAAATGATTTATTCTCAAAGTGGCTAAACCATGTAGAGTGGAAAACCTGCACATGCACACAAACAAACAATATCCTACCAGATCAGTTAGGAATGAGATCAAATCAGCATTGACTAATCAAGGACCATGGGATATATGTGTCAGGATATAGTAAATGGATAGTGAATATCAGGCCAAGGGGTGATAATACTAAAAGTGATAAAGTGCACTGGCGTGCACGATCCCAAATTAATCTGGATGCTTGATGTCAGTCTTTTAGTCAGAAAGCGGCGTCACGCTGTAGTGGCAGCAAGAGGTGGTAAAAAGTTCAGTCTGAGGTATGGTGCCCGGGATGATCTTCACGGGGACAAGAGTACGGTGTATATGCCGGGGAGCAGTAGCCTCCTGGTTGCAGTGTGATCCGCTCACCGTGTCAGTATCGGAGGTTGCGTGAATGACCAAGCCGCCTCCGACCTGCAACACCGGGGATGACACTGGGTCCAACGGGAGACTGCCCGGCACCGCCGCTCACTTGAGTAGCGTGCCGTGCGTCTACCCCTGTGTAACCGGTGACTTACCTGTCTCACCCTGGGATTCACCGCTCCTTCCCCTGCCGGCTATGTTCCTCCAGATGGTAGAGTTGCTAGTAGTCTCCTCCGTGATGTGATCACCTGATCGGTGGTCACGTGTGTTGAATGGGTAATTAATTCAGTCTGGATATTCTTAGTCTGCAGCGCACACTCGTACTGGTAGCCACAATAAAAACAGCAAATGCTTGGATGTATGGGATAACTCCAACGCGTTTCTGCCTGGATGGCCTTTCTCAAGGAGTAATGTGTTCTGTTCCTGTTTGTGTTAAATAGCAGAGTTTCTTCTCTCTGATTGGTCATATGCACACTGGGAGGGTTTAGAGTGCTAATTAGCAATAGAATAGGCTTGCATCAGTGTATATATACTCTACACCTGATCCACAGCAGTATACATATTAAATCTATTATAGATAAAAGCAAAGGTAAGAATCTATTACATTAAGTACTAGGACAGTATAAATTGGGTATGCATATGATAATCATACATAAGACATGTCCTAATTAATAATATATAATGATACACCAGTATTCTACCAAAAGGAGTACCCCCATATTAGCAGATACTAAATGAAAATTAAAGTAGTAAGTTTATTTTCCATATATTCCAAATAATAGACAGCGGTAGACTGATATTAAATTATCTGCAGAAGTATCTAATTCATCCTGAGCTCCATATTTTAGGTGAGCATTGGATTTGCACACACATACAGTGTGTCTAGAACTACCATCACTCATATCATTTATATCTTCACCACTAAGTCGTGTGTGCAAATCCAATGCTCACCTAAAATATGGAGCTCAGGATGAATTAGATACTGAATCTATTTGCACAAAACTGCCCAGTCTGTTACTCAGAAATCGTTAAGCCGCATACACACTTAACGATATGATCCATGAGCAATATTATTAAGGGGTCTGTTTACTAAGCAGTGTTAGGAGACAGAGTGAAAAGTGATAAGAAAGTGATAAGGTGCCGGCCAATCAGCTCCCAACTGTCATCTCACAGACTGTGGGGTCTATTTATCAAGCAGTGAAAAGCATGGAGGAGTGAACCAGTGGAGAAGTTGCCCATGGCAACCAATCAGCTTTCAAGTAGAATTTATCAAGCACAGTCTATAAAATAATAGGTAGGAGCTGATTGGTTGCTATGGGCCACTTCTCCACTGGTCCACTTCTGCACACTTTTCACTGCTTGATAAATAAACTGTGTTTGAAAAATGATAGTTGGGAGCTGATTGGCTGGCACCTTATCACTTTTCACTCTGTCTCATAACACTGCTTAGTAACTAGACCCCTTAGTGTTTTCCCTGAACTGGCGGGTTCAATGTCGGGAACAACATTGAGCATACACACTGAACGATATCGTTAACGATGTCGTTCAGTGACGGCACCCTCCCTCATCCCTGAACATGCACAACCTGACGATAACATCAGGTTGCCCTGCAAGTTCAGGCGATAAAAGACATTGTTAACGATACGTGCTCCTGCGAATCATTAACGATATCATGCATACACACTGGACGATATTGAACGCTATGAACAATAACGATATCGTTTTAGCCCATATCGTTCAATTTATGTGTATGAGCCTTTACACCGAAAAATTGTAAGTGTTGCATGGATGCATTAATCAGGAATTTGAAGCCCTTTGCGTTTGGGAAGGAGGATCAGGGAGATGCATGAAAGTGCAGTACAGAAAGGCCAAATTTATACGGCATGGTCATGATTTGAGGGCCAAGTCTTGTCTTCCCAATTGAGACAGCTTTGTCCTACAATGGGAAAGTGGGGAGGTATCTCCCAATTACCACTACTCCGCATAACAAAGCAGCAATGAATGAGTGCCGTGTACACCTTCCACTAGTCAGTGAGTATTTGAATGGACACTTTTCAGTGCTATGCACTAGCCCGGGTGTGTGGCCACACACCTATTGTTACATAGACACGCGCCCATCATGACATGGTCAGTCTATTCGATGATCACAAATGTTGGGAGGTATGAGCTAAGCATGCCCGTTTGAATTTGTACTTATTTTGAGTCACAAGGACCTCTCTCCCCTCTTCGTGCCTTAACCTAACCCTCCCCCCTTAGAGCCTAACCCCCCCAATGGTGCCCAGGAGCGCCGAGAGCTGCGCCAACCCCGGGTGAAGGGGGTGTGGCCTAATCGCGGGAGGCATGACCACACCCTCTTAGGAGAAGGGGAGGAAAAACATTTTTGCAGCGCAGTGAGCCCCTCAGCCCAGCGCATAGCCAGTGGGGGGTGCGATCAGTGTGATCGCTCTCCCCACAGACATTGGGGACTGCTGTGGCTGCTACTTAACAGCCGCGAGCAGTGCCCTGGTCTAGTCTAGCCTGTGTGCTGGACTACTTTGATGTAAGAGGGAGGGGGGGCGGCGCCGGACCCTGGCCCCTCCAGAAAGCCCGGGTAATTAGTACCAGCTCCCCCCCTCTCGGCGCCCCAGGTGGTGCCTAACCCTCCCCCCTAGGGGTGCCTAGCCTTAACCTCCCCCCCAAAAAACTTAACCTAACCCCTCTACGCTCCATATACCTAACCCTCCCCCCCCAAGGCTAACAGCTAAGGGCGCCCCGGACTTACCTCGTTCGGCCTGGCGTCCTTCTGCATTCCGGCATTAAGATAGGTGTAGGTATTTTGACGCCAATCTTAAGTCCCTTGTCAGGATTCAGCTGTCGATAATGAGAACGGCGGCATCGCTGCTGCCAGTCTCATAACTACATCCCTTCTGAAGTTAATGATGATGATTGTTGTATCCTTGCTATGGACACATCAATACACTAAATGTAAGCTCTATGTAACTCAAAATACAGACATGCTTTGCAGCATGAGAGCTCTCATTGTGTCAGGAGAGACGCAGTGTGTGAGACAGGCCAGACCTCACTCAGAAGCTGCGTGGCTGCCCGATCTGCATCGATGTTCCTGATGTTTACGCTGTTTTACATCATCTGACGCATATGAGAAGGCAGCAGTGGGCGGCCCTATGCTCAGGTAAGCTTTGGTAGACATTAGCATATTTTCGTAATTGCAATCCTTGAGAGATCGCAATTGCGATTGTATTAGCGTAAATCTCTGAATCAGGCCCTTAGTACATAAATCTCCCACCCTCATTAACTTCCAGGATATCTGCTCTGGGGTCTAAGATCACCTTCAGATATTTTCAACTTGCGACACAATGAGCAAGCGGTTAAAATTGTCAGGCCACACCATCATTTTATTTAAGGAGAGGTTTTATCTTTGAAGTGCCCTTAGTACACATTATGCCACTTTATAGTGCCCTTAGTACACATTATGCCACTTTATAGTGCCCTTAGTACACATTATGCCACTTTGTAGCGCACTTAGTACACATTGTGTCACTTTGTAGCGCTTTTAGTACATATTATGCCACTTTGTAGCACACTTAGGGCCTGATTCAGACCCGGTCGCAAACGCTGAGCGCTCGCAACCGGGTCGATGGTGGCCCAGAGCGCATGCGCACGACGGAGCCGGCTCCATCGTGCGCATGCGCAAGACCCGGATAGCAAAGGGGAATCCGTCGCTCTGGGTCTTGCACCAAAGGGGGCATGCTGTCGATGTTGAGTGACAGCATGCCCCCTTTGGTGGGCGGGCCGGGGGGGTGGCTGCCCAAACGGAGGCATTCCCATGAGAACGCCTACCATTTGGGGGAGAAAGTGGGAGAGCTTTCGGCTCTGTTTGAGCCGAAGGCTCTCTGGGGCTTGCGGCCACGAGACCCTACCACAAGGGTCTCGTCGCAAGCCCGATGGTCGCGATGGTCTTGACCATCGCGACCATCATCCTGGCCGCTCACATTAGCTGTGGGCGGCAACCCACAGCAATGCGAGTGGCCTGGAGGCAGCTCCATAAAAATAAAAAAAGACGCCCTGATTCAGAGTGAGCGCCCTGTCAGAGCATCCGGCTCTGAATCAGGGCCTTAGTACACATTGGGCCTGATTCAGAGCCACTCGTAAGCGGCAGCTCGTTCGCTCTGAGCGATGTTTGCCCAACTGCGCATGCGTACGGATCGTTATACGCATGCGCGAACCAGTCAGTGCGGCCGAAATTCATGTGCTCGCAAAATAGCGAATGCCTGATAATTTGAGAGACAGAAAGAGGCGTATGTGGGTGGTAACAGGGGAAGGTGCTTGAAAACGGGGAGTGGAGATCCGATCGCAGGCGTACTTAAAGGTCAAAACGGGCGTTTTATGGGTGTGCATATTTAAAACAGCAGCGTCATTGACCACGTCACTGGGTTATTTTATAGTCAGAACTGCTCGCATGATTGCGGTAGCAAAAACCAACCACAAGAATAGCGAGCAGTTTATACCCTGTTCGATGTACTCGATTAATCTAATAAATAGCGGACATGCCGTAGGATGCGAGCGGCCAGGGGGCGTATTTTTCCAAAAAACGAACGCAAGTTTTGTTCGCTCGTTCAGACCTAGAGGCGTGAACAGACCGCAAACAGCGAACGGTTCATTTGAATAGCCACCCCTTGTTTTAGAACGAACGACCGCAAATAGCGAGTGGCTCTGAATGAGGGCCTTTGTGTCACTTTGTAGCGCCCTTAGTACACATTATGCTACTTTGTAGTGCTTTTAGTACACATTATGCCACTTTGTATTGCCCTTAGTACACATTATGCCACTTTATAGAGCCCTTAGTACACATTATGCCACTTTGTAGCACCCTTAGTACACATTATGTCACTTTGTAGCGCCCTTAGTACACATTATGCTACTTTGTAACACTTTTAGTACATATTATGCCACTTTGTAGCACACTTAGTAAACATTGTGTCACTTTTTAGCCCTTAGTACACATTATGCTATTTTGTAGCGCCCTTAGTACACATTAAGCTACTTTGTAGCGCTCTTAGGGAGTCATTCAGACCCGCTCGCGAGCGCAGGACGCTCGCAAGCGGGTCGATGTTCCCCCACTGCGCATGCGCACGACGGAGGGAGCTCCGTTGTGCGCATGCGCGAGACCCGGATAGCGACGGGCTCTCTGTCGCTCCGGGGCTTGCGGCAGCGAGACCCTACCATAGGGTCTCCATCGCAAGCCCGATGGTTGCGATGGTCTTGACCATCGCGACCATCATCATGGACGCTCGCATAAGCTGTGGGTGGTAACCCACAGTTATGCGAGCGTCCATGAGGACGCTCCTAAAACAGATAGGAGGGCCCTGATTCAGAGCGAGCGCTCTGGTCAGAGCGTTCAGCTCTGAATCAGGCCCTTAGTACATATTGTGCCACTTTGTAGCACCCTCAGTACACATTAAGCTACTTTGTAGCGCCTTTAGTACACATTATGCTACTTTGTAGCGCCTTTAGTACATATTATGCAACTTGTATTGCCCTTAGCACACATTATGCCACTTTGTAGTACCCCTCAGATCACATTATGTTACACAGTGCCCCAAGTTAAGTGCCACACTCACTTGGTCTGCTCTCCCCAGTCTGTCCTGCCACAGCTGCTTCACACAGTCACACCACTGACGTTCATGCTGGGCGAGTGTTGTACTGCCTTTTGTGTGCCTGGCCCGGCCAGTGTGTGTCCGGAGCCAGGTCAGTGTCTTCTCTGCACCATCTAGCCAAGGCAAGCCAATGTGTCCCCTAGCCAGCAGGCCCACTGTGTTGCGGCACACTGGTTGAAAATCACTGCTCTACAATATTCTATTCTTCAACCTGTTTTCCGCCTCTGTACATACTATTTCCCCCTGGGCACACAAAAGTTATCTTATGTACAAGACTGTTATGTGAAGCAGTAATGAACACTTTCATGGAATTCATATTTATCGCATCACTTGTCCTAACAAGATTAGTTTGAGACCTGTAGGTCACGCATGCGCACTTGTCTCACTGCTCTGAAAGGATTCTTGCATCAGCTGTCTCCGTACTGGAGCAATGATAAATTGCTCCGGCGCTCACGGCGAGTTCAAATTTTAATTATCGGGTCCGTTCTGACCCCGATAATTACCATGCTGAATAGAGCCCTAAGTGACCAGAACAAATATTATAGATCGTCCTACTAAAGTCTGCTAAGAGTAGCTGTTGCTCAGCACAGGAGTATGCCATCAAAACAATTTTAAATCCAGAGTTATCTGATATGAACATGTAAACTGCAGTGAGAGGTGCAGGTGTGCATGAGCAGGAACAAAGTTGCAAGTGGGTCGATTGTTGCAGAGGCGTCACAAGGGAGGTGTGGGACACATCCGGGTGTCACCCGCTGAGGGGTGACACCAAAGTGCCAACTCCCCCTCAGTGACAGGAGCCGGGTGCTGCACTGTAGTATTACATGCAGCACTCGGCTCCTGACACAGTGAGGGAGCCGGCACTTCAAACAGACTTGTCCCTGGGGGCAGTCCGCATTTCCCGGACCCCATGAGTGACTAAAACAGGGGGTTCGGGTCAAGCCCATACCCACAGGGCCATGCCCTACTCGTGAGACCACACCCCCTTCTTGTAATCGGTCGCGCATCAAGCCTGACCACCCCTATTCGCACCAGGTGTCACAAGAGGGAGGAATGCCACTGGATTTTTGTGTTACATACACCATAAACATGGCTGTCAAGATTCTGACTGGGATCAGCTGTTACTTACCGCAGCGCCGGCTTCCCCTCATTAGCGAGAGCAGTGAGACGTCAGGTGCAGCAGTGGGTGACTTGGTGAGTATTCTCCCTGGGGCCGAGGTGACTGTCATGCAATACTCCATATCAGAGTTCCTGCGGCGATGGTTGTGGGCGCAACTATCTTGGCTGCATCACCTGATGGATCCTTATCCAGTGGTAGCTGTGTCAGTTCTCAGCTGACTTGCTCAATGGACAGCTACCTGGGGGTATAAACAGGACTCCAGATGAACAGGAAATTACCTGATCAACTTTGGTATACCCAGATGGTCACTGTTTGCTTCGTCCAGGCTTCACATGCTATTTGCTATTTACAAGTGCCATACCCTGGTACAGCAGAGCTACAGAACACATTACCTGTGTGTGCTAATTCAAGTGCCTTTGCCTGTGTATTATTTACAAGTGCCATATCCTTGTCTTTGTCTGTGTACAACTCCAAGTGCCACCTTTTGGTGCAGCAGTGCACCAGAATACCTTTACCTGTGTACTTGGTACGCACAGTGTTGTACAAGTACAGATCCTCAGCTCCTCATATCCTCATTCTCCATTGTTAGCTGCAGAACGTACTATTCAGTGGATTTCCTTTCTCTGGTCTGCCACAGCACCTCTTCAGGAAACATCTCTATTGTGCTTCTCTGTACTAGTGGTGCAGAGATTATAATTCCAGTGGGCCAAAGTGGTGTGTCTTTCTCTGTTCCCACTCGCATCGGATCCCTGACCTGGGGGCCGCGACCTGCTTGGCGAGTGCAACTGAAACCCATATCCCGCTTGAAAAGGTCACTGGTGAACACCTCCCGGCAGGTTAGACTTCGCACCCTAAGTCAGGTCTCGCCAACATCCGATGCTTGTGGACGAGGAGACTGAACATCCAGGCCCCTCGCTCCTGACTCCTTCATTGACCCAGGACCACAACTTCCAGCCCCTCAGTGGGGGACTCCAGGATGCTAAATGTGACAGTGGCCAGTTGAAGAGAATTTATATGAATACAGTAAGGCCCTGATTCAGACCTGCTCGCTGCCGAAGGCAGTTCGCAGGGTCTGATGGGCGTGTTTTTTTTATTTTTCTGGCCGCTCGCTAAGCTGTGGGAGACCTCCCACAGCTTGTGCGAGTGGGCAGGAGGCCGTCTCGATTATCACGACCATCGGCCTTGCGACGAGACCCTGTGGTAGGGTCTTGGCTACTGCAAGGCCAAGTGGACTTCCTGCTCTAATAGAGATGTCAGTAGGGCCTCCCACAAACGCCAGGCGTTCCTAAGGGAATGCCTGCGTTTGTGTAGCCACCCCCCCTCCCCGCCTACAAAACGGGGTGAGCTGTCACTCACCATCAACAAGCGCCCCGTCTTGTAGCGAGCCCCGCAGCGACTGAAGTTCAGTCGCTTGGCGGGGCTTGCGCATGCACATGGCGCATGCGCAGGGCGAAACATCGAGCCACTTGAGAGCGCTGTGCGTTCACGAGCAGCTCTGAATCAGGCCCTAAGTTAATTTTACTTTTTTAATTCTATTTTAGTATAACAAATGCTTGTAAACATCAGTGAACTAATTGAAAGGAACAACTTTATTTAAAATTGAATGACAAGTGTGGCAGTATCACCAGAGATGGCGCTGGTGAGCAGCAGATTCTGTGTGGGGCAGGAGAGATCCACCTACACAGAGAAGAAAAGGATTCTGGGAAGAGGTGTAAGGGCTGCCGAGTGAACTCAGTCCAGGGAGGACTGAGGCAGACCAGTTAGACAGAGCTCACTGTGCTAGCAAGCCAGTGAGGGACAGGAGGCCTGAGCCTAGACCTGTGAGATACAGGGAAGGCTATCAAACTCTGGGACTGAGCTATGGTACCTGCATGGAAACAGGCCAGACTGTGAGAGGCGGCAGCCAACAAGCTAAGGAAGCTATACCAGGCCAGGAGGCCAGTGTCCAGTCCTGCATGTGGCAGGAAGGACCACCAATCTCAGAGACTGCGAGAAGCTTTCATGCAGAGTAGCTGCTTCTGTAGAGAGGGTTCAAGAAGTGAGCTAGTGCCCTAAGAAAGGGCTAGGCGTTTATTATTTTCTGTTTGTTTCCTGATTATGCTGGAAGTAAAGCACCACGTTCATTTGTTTTACTGGAATGCCATGTGTGGAGTCTGATTCTGCACCTAATCACTGCACCACTGACACTAGTCTACCGAGCTAATAACCCCAAGTTATCACACAAGCAAACTGCCCATTTATATGGTAATATTGGCAAATTGGCCCAAGAATAATCCAAATTACATTGATAGTAATACTTTCAGCCATTCCCTATGACTTTGGTTTGGCAAATGACTGCAATTGGCTAATGTGTGAGGGTCATGTGCCAACAGCTCTGACAAACTACAGAAAAAAAAGGGATTTTCCCTCCAGCACACTGCAGCAAAATCTACAAAAATACTTGAATCCTACATGATAATAGAAATTCAGAGGTATTGGTTTACATACATTTGCAAATATATGAATAAGCGCTGGGCCAACATCAAGGCTCCTCTATACCAGCATCCCTAACATTATGGGGTTCACGTCCGAGATGCAGGGAACCCCAAAAGAATCCAGCCAAGGACTATGCCCAGGGCATCACACGAAAAATGGAAAAAAGGTGAAAGTGAAGTGTAAAGTATAGTTGTGTAAAGATAAATCAATAAGTGTTAATGGTAAGGGGTTAAAATTACATAAATAATAGACAAACAAATAGAAAGGTGATAAAAAAAATCTATGTGAATTAAGTGGTGATGCCCTGAAAAAAGGCCCAGCCAGAGTGACTTCAGTGGCCCCACACCCAAACACCCAAAATAATTGTTGCTACCTAATAGTAGCACCCACTCTGGGTCATATAATTACAAATTAATGTACTGCATAATAACAGTATATGTATAAGCTGAGAGCAGACTCACCTAGAAGGTAGCCCAGAAACCTCCTAATGGCACTATTCAGACCAACACACCCTCCCAATGCTGGCTCCTTTCATGCCTCACAAAACAGCAAACAAAGAGTATGGTGGTCGCTCACATCAACTTAATGACATTGCACAGGTGCTTGTATAGGGGGGGGGTTTACACTGAGCTACAGAAAAAAAAAAAAGGGATTTTCCCTCCAGCACACTGCAGCAAAATCAACAAAAATTTCTTGAATCCTACATGATAATAGAAATTCAGAGGTATTTCTTTACATACATTTGCAAATATATGAATAAGTGCTGGGCCAACGTCAAGGCTCCTCTATACTAGCGTCCCTAACATTATGGGGTTCACGTCCGAGATGCAAGGAACCCCAAAAGGCTGGGCCTTTTTTCAGGGCATCACCACTTAATTCACATAGATTTTTTTTATCACCTTTCTATTTGTTTGTCTATTATTTATGTAATTTTAACCCCTTACCATTAACACTTATTGATTTATCTTTACACAACTATACTTTACACTTCACTTTCACCTTTTTTCCATTTTTTGTGTGATGCCCTGGGGATAGTCCTTGGCTGGATTCTTTTGGGGTTCCCTGCGTCTCGGACGTGAACCCCATAATGTTAGGGATGCTGGTACAGAGGAGCCTTGACGTTGGCCCAGCGCTTATTCATATATTTGCAAATGTATGTAAACCAATATCTCTGAATCTCTATTATCATGTAGGATTCAAGTATTTTTGTTGATTTTGCTGCAGTGTGCTGGAGGGAAAATCCCTTTTTTTTCTGTAGCTCAGTGTAAACCCCACCCTTTACAAGCACCTGTGCAATGTCATTAAGTTGATACTCTTTGTTTGCAGCTTTGACAAAATGTTTTGCCTTAAAACTAATTACCATTCTAAATTTAGTGATAAGGCCGAAATTTTGCCAGTGCCTGCAAATCGCAAGCTTTTACATGTGCACCTCTGTTTGTTATTAGCTTTTTTTGTTACCGTTTTTGTCCTCAACTGTAAAGCACTATGGAGTATGTTGGCACTGTGGTCCTGATTTACTACGGATCGCTCTTCTGCTTATACGCACGCAACTGCGTTGCTAATATCAGCGGTGTTATTTAAATGTTTTCTCTTCCCCATACTCACATCTGTATACTTTAACAACATAGAGAAACAATCGGTAACATTGAGTAACATCGGACCCATACGCACAGTTAATGCAGGTCAGACCTCACTCAGGAACTGCTTACTTCAGTGCACACTATGAGGCCTCAGGCAGCGCCTGGTATTGCAGTGGCTAATTTATGCACGCCCATGCAACAGCTTTCAAAGGCACTGGCATGCCCGCTTTTGCCGAGCACCCCCCCATCACCACCCCAGAACACAGGGCCAGCTCCAGGGGTAGCGGGTTCGGATTTCTGAAATCCGAACCCCCCCGAGCCCCCCCGATCCGAGTCCGATCCGAGTCAGGCTCGACTTTTCCCGCCTGACTCGGATCTGAAATCGAGGCAAAACGTCATCATCCCGCCTTCCGAGTCTCGCGGGTTTTGGATCCTATATAAGGTACCCGCGTCGGCGCCATTTTCTCACTCGGCTGTGGACAGTGAAGAGGGAGGGTGGGAGTTAGGGCTGTGTAGTGTAGTGTAGTGTAGTGCTGCTGTTGTCCACTACTTCAAAGTCCATAGGGGCTGGCTGTGTTGTGCTGTGCTGCTGTTGTTAATAGGGGCTGTGTCCACTACTTCAAAGTCCATAGGGGCTGGCTGGACTGTGTTGTGCAGTCAGTTCTCCATAGGGGCTGTGTCCACTCCAAAGTCCTGTGCAGTGTCCCAGTCCTAAAGGAGTGCTGTAGTGTTGTCCAGGGGGTGCTCTGTCCATCAGGGGTGCTCCCCCCAAGTGCTAAAAAAATAATATATTTTCTGTGTTTGTGAATTGTGTGCGCAGTAGCCGCACGTGCATCAACAAAGTAGTGCCAAGCGTGCGCCTGTGTCATAAGTAAAGGGCCGGCTGGCTTGACCGTTAAAGGGTGCTGTAACCCCCGAAAGTACACTCCAGTCCAAACCAAAAAAAAATTATTTTCTGTGTTTGTGAATTGTGTGCGCAGTAGCCGCACGTGCATCAACAAAGTAGTGCCAAGTGTGCGCCTGTGTCATAAGTAAAGGGCCGGCTAGCTTGACCGTTAAGGGTGCTGTAACCCCCGAAAGTACACTCCAGTCCAAACCAAAAAAAAAATTATTTTCTGTGTTTGTGAATTGTGTGCGCAGTAGCCGCACGTGCATCAACAAAGTAGTGCCAAGCGTGCGCCTGTGTCATAAGTAAAGGGCCGGCTGGCTTGACCGTTAAAGGGTGCTGTAACCCCCAAAGTACACTCCAGTCCAAACCAAAAAAAAAATTATTTTCTGTGTTTGTGAATTGTGTGCGCAGTAGCCGCACGTGCATCAACAAAGTAGTGCCAAGTGTGCGCCTGTGTCATAAGTAAAGGGCCGGCTGGCTTGACCGTTAAAGGGTGCTGTAACCCCCGAAAGTACACTCCAGTCCAAACCAAAAAAAAATTATTTTCTGTGTTTGTGAATTGTGTGCGCAGTAGCCGCACGTGCATCAACAAAGTAGTGCCAAGCGTGCACCTGTGTCATAAGTAAAGGGCCGGCTGGCTTGACCGTTAAGGGTGCTGTAACCCCCGAAAGTACACTCCAGTCCAAACCAAAAAAAAAATTATTTTCTGTGTTTGTGAATTGTGTGCGCAGTAGCCGCACGTGCATCAACAAAGTAGTGCCAAGCGTGCGCCTGTGTCATAAGTAAAGGGCCGGCTGGCTTGACCGTTAAGGGTGCTGTAACCCCCGAAAGTACACTCCAGTCCAAACCAAAAAAAAATTATTTTCTGTGTTTGTGAATTGTGTGCGCAGTAGCCGCACGTGCATCAACAAAGTAGTGCCAAGCGTGCGCCTGTGTCATAAGTAAAGGGCCGGCTGGCTTGACCGTTAAAGGGTGCTGTAACCCCCGAAAGTACACTCCAGTCCAAACCAAAAAAAAAATATTTTCTGTGTTTGTGAATTGTGTGCGCAGTAGCCGCACGTGCATCAACAAAGTAGTGCCAAGCGTGCGCCTGTGTCATAAGTAAAGGGCCGGCTGGCTTGACCGTTAAAGGGTGCTGTAACCCCCGAAAGTACACTCCAGTCCAAACCAAAAAAAAAATTATTTTCTGTGTTTGTGAATTGTGTGCGCAGTAGCCGCATGTGCATCAACAAAGTAGTGCCAAGCGTGCGCCTGTGTCATAAGTAAAGGGCCGGCTGGCTTGACCGTTAAAGGGTTCTGTAACCCCCAAAGTACACTCCAAAACAAAAAAATATATATTTTCTGTGTTTGTGACTTGTGTGCACTGTGGCTGCACGTGCATCAACAAAGGAGCAGCGCCAAGCGTGCGCCTGTGTCCCATAAGTAAAGAGACGGCTGGCTCATTTCTTAAAGGGTGGTGTAACCCACAAAGTGCACTACTCTCCAGCAAAAATAAAAAAATATTTTCTGTGTTTGTGTGCGCTTTAGCCGCACGTATATATCAATATAACATAAATGGAGGACCAAACTTTCTCAGATAAAAATAAAATAGGGAAAGATCAAGAACCACTTCCTCCTAGTGCTGTTGCTGCTGCTGGGAGTTGTTCATCATCCCAGAGAGGAAGTAGGAACATCACTACTTTTACTAAACAATTGACCCTCCAACAGTCCCTAGTGATGAGGATGAAGTACGACAGCAGTCATCCTGAAGCAAAACGTATAACTGAGGCCTTGACTGCTATGTTGGTGTTAGACGTGCGTCCGGTATCCGCCATTAGTGCAGTGGGATTTAGACAATTGATGGAGGTAGTGTGTCCTCGGTTCCAAATCCCGTCCAGATTCCACCTGCATCCTCAAAGCAGCAGCGACAAGCGTGCGTCTGTCTGTTAAAGGGTGGTGACACCCTCAAAGTGTGCTACACAAACAATTAAAATATTGTTCTTTTTTTTTCTGTCTTTGTGAAATGTGTGGGCTGTAGCTGCACCTGCATCCTTAAAGCAGCAGCGACAAGCGTGCATCTGTCTGTTAAAGGGTGGTGACACCCTCAAAGTGTGCTACACAAACAATTAAAATATTGTTCTTTTTTTTTCTGTCTTTGTGAATTGTGTGGGCTGTAGCCGCACTTGCATCCTCAAAGCAGCAGCGACAAGCGTGCGTCTGTCTGTTAAAGGGTGTTGTAACTCTCAAAGTGCTCCAAAAAAAAAAAAAAATTTTTTAATGTGTTTGTGACTTGTGTGCGATGTAGCCGCACTTGCATCCTCAAAGCAGCAGCGACAAGCGTGCGTCTGTCTGTTAAAGGGTGGTGACACCCTCAAAGTGTGCTACACAAACAATTAAAATATTGTTCTTTTTTTTTCTGTCTTTGTGAAATGTGTGGGCTGTAGCCGCACCTGCATCCTTAAAGCAGCAGCGACAAGCGTGCGTCTGTCTGTTAAAGGGTGGTGACACCCTCAAAGTGTGCTACACAAACAATTAAAATATTGTTCTTTTTTTTTCTGTCTTTGTGAATTGTGTGGGCTGTAGCCGCACTTGCATCCTCAAAGCAGCAGCAACAAGCGTGCGTCTGTCTGTTAAAGGGTGGTGTAACCCTCAAAGTGCTCCAAAAAATAAAACATTTTTTTTAAGGTGTTTGTGACTTGTGTGCGATGTAGCCGCACTTGCATCCTCAAAGCAGCAGCGACAAGCGTGCGTCTGACTGTTAAAGGGTGGTGACACCCTCAAAGTGTGCTACACAAACAATAAAAATATTCTTCTTTTTTCTGTCTTTGTGAATTGTGTGGGCTGTAGCCGCACCTGCATCCTTAAAGCAGCAGCGACAAGCGTGCGTCTGTCTGTTAAAGGGTGGTGACACCCTCAAAGTGTGCTACACAAACAATAAAAATATTCTTCTTCTTTTTTCTGTCTTTGTGAATTGTGTGGGCTGTAGCCGCACCTGCATCCTTAAAGCAGCAGCGACAAGCGTGCGTCAGTCTGTTAAAGGGTGGTGACACCCTCAAAGTGTGCTACACAAACAATTAAAATATTGTTCTTTTTTTTCGGTCTTTGTGAAATGTGTGGGCTGTAGCCGCACCTGCATCCTTAAAGCAGCAGCGACAAGCGTGCGTCTGTCTGTTAAAGGGTGGTGTAACTCTCAAAGTGCTCCAAAAAATAAAAAACTATTTTTTTAATGTGTTTGTGACTTGTGTGCGATGTAGCCGCACTTGCATCCTCAAAGCAGCAGCGACAAGCGTGCGTCTGTCAGTTAAAGGGTGGTGACACCCTCAAAGTGTGCTACACAAACAATAAAAATATTCTTCTTTTTTCTGTCTTTGTGAATTGTGTGGGCTGTAGCCGCACCTGCATCCTTAAAGCAGCAGCGACAAGCGTGCGTCTGTCTGTTAAAGGGTGGTGACACCCTCAAAGTGTGCTACACAAACAATTAAAATATTGTTCTTTTTTTTTCAGTCTTTGTGAAATGTGTGGGCTGTAGCCGCACCTGCATCCTTAAAGCAGCAGCGACAAGCGTGCGTCTGTCTGTTAAAGGGTGGTGACACCCTCAAAGTGTGCTACACAAACAATAAAAATATTCTTCTTTTTTCTGTCTTTGTGAATTGTGTGGGCTGTAGCCGCACTTGCATCCTCAAAGCAGCAGCGACAAGCGTGCGTCTGTCTGTTAAAGGATTACATCGGTGACAGCATCCAAGTAGGCATGTCAGACAGTCCGTACCTGTACTGGCAGGAAAAAGAAGCAATTTGGAGGTCCCTGTACAAACTGGCTCTATTTTACCTGAGTTGCCCCCCCTCCAGTGTGTACTCCGAAAGAGTGTTTAGTGCAGCCGGGAACCTTGTCAGCGAAAGGCGTAGGAGGTTGCTTCCACAAAATGTGGAGAAGATGATGTTCATAAAATGATTTATCAACTCTTCCAGGGAGACCAGCCTCCTGAACATACAGAGGGACCTGTGGTTCCAGCAGGGATGAATTAATACTCTGTGAGGATGAGGATGTACACACTGAAGAGGGTGAGGAATCGGTGGATGAGGAGGATGAGGATGACATCTTGCCTCCGTAGAGCCAGTTTGTGCAGGGACAGATTATTTGCCAGCTTGTTTTGTGGGGGCCCAAACGAACCAATCATTTCAGCCACAGTTGTGTGGCAGACCCTGGCGCTGAAATGATTGGTTTGTTAAAGTGTGCATGTCCTGTTTATACAACATAAGGGTGGGTGGGAGGGCCCAAGGACAATTCCATCTTGCACCTCTTTTTTTTCTTTGCATTATGTACAGTTTGGGGCCTAGTTTTTCAAACTGCCATCCTGTCTGCCACTGCAGTTTCACGCCTAGATGGGTCACGTGTTTGTGCCACCCACTCGTGTCGCTTAGCATAGTCATCCAGCTACCTCGGTGCAACCTTTTGGACATAAAAACACTATTGTGAGGTGTGAGGTGTTCAGAATAGACTGGAAATGAGTGGAAATTAAGGTTATTGAGGTTAATAATAGCATAGGAGCAGAAAAACCTACAAATTCTGTGATTTTAGCTGTTTTTATGCTTTTTTTCAAAAAAATACAGATCCAAAACACAAAACCCAGAACCCAAAACACGGAAGGGTGGTTTTGGCAAAACCAATCCAGATCCAAAACACGAAGAAAGATCCAGATCCAAAACCAAAACACAAAACACGAAAAGTGGCCGGTGCACACCCCTAGTTCAAACTCCCGACCACACGCGGGACACTTCGGTCCACGGGTGGAACAGCGGGACAGTGCCCAAAAAGGGTGACTGTCCCGCTGAAATCGGGATGTTGGGAGAGGTGCGCCCTCTATGGGGTGGCGTCCCTGTTCGACCGCACTGGTCGAACACGCCTTGAGCCGGTCCTGCCCACACGGCACTTCCTGTCAATCACTCTGCCATGGGTCTGCATATCCTCTGCGATCGCAGTCCCAAGCGCAGTGGCTAGTTTGGGCACGCGCATTGCGATGAATACGCAGTACAAACCAATCAACCGATTGCGTGCGTATAAGCAACTGCGTTCCTTGCTGAATCAGGACCTATATATGTAAATATTAATAAATAAATAGACATACCGTAATAATTATCAGTGTTTAGTCTATTCAAAGGATTATAAAAAATGAATATGATACAGTTATTGTGGGGAATAACAGAAATAAAATAGAATTTGTACTTCCAGTCATGCAATTTCTGAGAACTGAGGTGAAATTGCTTGAAATTCAAGATATTATTTATTGGCATTATGGATCAGCATGTCCTTTACTGTGACATCTCAGAATATTAAGATCTATCCATCAATCCACGCAAACTGTAAATCTAGAGTGGTACATAGTTTTTAGCTATATTAGTACAAGCCATCCAGAACACTTTTAAAGGCTATAAATTGTGAGCTTTCTACAATCTAAAAATCATGGCAATTCCTATAATCAAAAATATTAGCTAAAAGGTTAAAACTTAAAAAAATAAAAAAAAGTAAAAACAGGTAGAAAAAAGTTACTTTCAGTTCACCACTAGATGGCAGGCCAGTTCAAGGCATAATCTAATACCACTTTCAGACAGGGCCAGATTCACTACAGATCGCTAGTCTGCTTATTCGCACGCAGCGCAGTTGCTAATATTAGCAGTGATATTTAAATGTGTGCATTTGCAGTGCGATCGCAGCCTGACATAAGGACGCCCACTTCCCCATACTCACATCCGTATACTTGGCCAACATAGAGAAACAATCGGAAATATTGAGTAACATCGGACAGTTAATGAAGCCCAGACCTCACTCAGGAATTGCTTACTTCAGCACACGCTATGAGGCCTCAGACAGCCTCTGGTATCGCAGTGACTAAGTTATGCACGCCCCTGCAACACCGTTGAAACGCGTTTGCCCGACTACCACCCATGATCACCCACAAATGACACTTCCTGTCAATCACTCTATCATGGCTCTGCACATCCCCTGGAATCACTGTCCCGATCGCAGTGGCTAGTTTGTGCAAGTGCACTGTGATGCATGCACAGTACGCAACAATCCACCGATTGCATGTGTATAAGCAACTGCGTTCCTTTTGCACAACAAAAAAATGTTCCCGGCATTTCAGTTTCGGGTCGTTTAGCCGGTCCCAGTCTGAGCCCCTTTTCAGACATAAGAGCAAATTACCTGGTTAAGCATTTCTACCTGGTAATTTGCTGATGAACACGGGAATTTTTTCTGTCTGAAAGGGTCAACCCGGGTAGAAATTGCCGGGTCTCCGATCCTGGTAAAAACCAGGGTCAAAGCCCCCGAAATTTCGACCCAAGTTGACCCTTTCAGACAGAAAAAGGACCCGTGTTGATAAGCAAATTACCTGGTAGAAATGCTTAACCAGGTAATTTGCTTTTCTGTCTGAAAGGGGTATAAGAGGCGCACAGTCAGGTATACAGTGCAGACAGGTAACAAGTTTTCAAATGGCCTAATTTTTGGGACACTGTCCTATGCAAAACAGGAACATTCTAAAGGCAAACTGTGGACCACATTCAAAGAGCCATGACAGGAAGTTAGTGATAAGTGTTCCTGACACATTATTGGGCACAGCATAGCCACCTGCATACCTTATAGGAGGGAGATTTTCTGTATTGCATAAATGATGATGTATGTAGCTATCTAAAGGTGCCCACACACTAGGCGATGTGCTCATGATGCGATATCGTGTCCGATTCCTCTTGAACTCTCCCCGGCAGCTCCCTGGCAGTCCTGGACATGATTTGGAGTAAAAAGTGTCCAATCTGACTAAAGATCTATCTTGCCCAAAATCTATCTATTGCACCACATTGTGTCCGAGATTGGCAGATCTTACCTGCAGCAAGCTAGATCTGAAGATGCGATGTATGACCAGTGGGTATGCGCATCGGCATCATGATCATGAGTGGACACTCGCGATTTGGACATATTTTACATGATTTGTCATTCCAATGCGTCCAAATCGGGCGAATCGTGTAAAATATCGTCTAGTGCAGCAGTGGCCAACCTGTGGCTCTTCCATTGTCCTGATGTGGCTCCCCTGCTGGCTCCCCTGCCTGAAACTGACTGCCTCCTCTGATAGGCTGATCAGAAGAGGCTCATCCTTTGTTGCAGCAATCTGCTCCGCTCCAGAGGCATGTATGGGTGATGTGGTGATGTCACACCGCAAACAGGAGGCAGAGCTCAACTTGTGACTGAATCTGCAGTCACAAGGAAGACGCGGTCGCAGATGCCGGAGCTTATTTACATGACACAGTCACAGGGTAAGTGCTGTGGAAGTTTATTTGTTTTTTAATTTTATTTCTGACATGTGAGGGGGCTGAAGTGGCCCTTGGAGTAGAAGGGAGTGTGGAGGAAGGTGGCTGGAGTGGCCCGGGGAGAGGGGCTGGAGTGGCACATTATGGTGTGCTGGAGTGACACATGGGGGTTGCTGAAGTGACACATGGAGGGGCTGCTGGAGTGACCAATGGAGGAGCTGGAGTGTATTATGTGAATCTGTTTTTTTTTCAGTGTATTTTTTGTTGATGTGGCTTTTTCAGTGTATTTTATATGGATCTGGATTTTTCAAAGTTTCTTTATATTGTTCTGGTTTTTCTTTCCCTTTAATAGTTACCTCGATGGTGATTGTGTGCATGCACTGTTGCATGCTCCTACAAACATCATACTAGTGGCATGGTCTAGCTGGTCACAACCCTTTTGCATGTGCGCATTCAGCGTTCACATGATCTCGGTTATTTGACATACCTACAGATATTTTTGGGCTCTTTGCCTTTGACTGGTTGGCCACCCCTGGTCTAGTGTGTAGGCACCTTAAAAAGACAATAACAATCTTGATTGTTTCATAAAGTCAACACCACAATGTTGACAATTATAAATTTGACATTGTCAGAATGTCTACATTAGGGTTAGGCTGCAGACGCAAAGGTTAGGCTGCAAGGGGAGGTTAGGATTTTGCTGCAGTGGTGGGAGGTTAAGGGTTAGGAACTAGAGGGAGGGTTAGGGGCTGGGATTAGGGTTAGGGACAGCAGAGAAATACTTGCCAAAACGCTGGAGGATTGGAGCTCTCACCCAGAAGTAATGGTCACATGATCACCTGGACCTGGATGAAGCAGGTTGAACCGCTGCAGCCACTAGATGAAGGTAAGTCTCTGCTGGGCCACCAGGCCGTAATGTCAACATTCTAGCATGTTGACAATTCATCACTGACTACAAGATGACATTATGACATCGAAATGTTAACATTGTTATGTCGACGTGACATTTTGTTGACACTTCATACCCAGCCCCTATCCAAATGGTGTTGCGCTCATTTATTGCAAGGAGTCATGCATTGCTTTTGTCTGGGTGGTAGAGGACCAGAACGAGGGCCACCAAGCACTCTGCGCCCTCCTCCAGGGCATCCTGTTGTCTTTCACTTTCAACATTTCAAGAACTATGCTGTGCCTCAATAATACATCAATATATCCTTCTGGTTGTAGTGCCAGAGGTGCAGGGGACATTCTAGCACCTATGGCTAATTTCTGGACACTACTGGAACTGTTGTGGCGGCAGGAAGGCACGAAGACTTGCCTCTTACCATACTGTCGAAGAATGTTTATCAGTTTATTTTTTTCAATTGGCAGAGACATGGCTGTGATACGTTTATAGTCATCTGATTCCTTAGTGATCTTATTTGACAATTCCACAATTCTACTTAAGTACATTGAGCTGATTGCCTCATGCCTTGGTGATACCACTAGTTACGAATTATATTCATTTATATGAATAACTACTCTACCTCCATTTGGTATAGCTGACTGGTACACTATGAAATTATGTTAATTGTGTTTGTGAATACAGCAGGTGAGGCATGTAATTCTATATATGTTATTGCAGCTTTCCTTGTAGAATTCAGGTCTGCCGAAAACCCAAAACCTAGTATAAAACTATAACACCAGGGAGCGCAGCAGAGTAAAGTGTGCAAACTGGTCAACGTCTCCACTTTTACACACTGGGTTGTCAATGCATGCAAAGCCAAAACCCTACCATCTCCAGAGCCCTGGATCTTCATGCTTTTAACAATTCACTGTGATGATTTGTACAGTGCCAGATTAATGTCCACATGGGCCTGGAGCTGAAATTTATGAAGGGCCTATTGTGTGCCGCTGCTGGGGGTGTGACAAGCGCTGCATTGGTGTGACTAGTGATGTGGAGGTGTGGCCAGTGTTGTATGGGAGTGGTCTACACAGGGGGTGTGGTCTAGAGACAGGCCCGTTTCTAGGGGCGGGCGTCCAGTGCTGTGGAACGCTGGCCTCTGAAGTGACCGGAGGCTAAAGAAGCCTCCGATCTCTTCAGAGGCAAGCATTCCCAGAGATGCACTGCGCGGGTGATGACATGATGTCACCCATGACGTGAGGAGCCTGCCCTATGCGCCTGCTGGATCTAGTTAGATCCGGTCAGAGTGAAGCAGAAGCAGCGGGAGTGGGATCGCCGACACCGATGTTCAGGTAAGTACTGTACTGGGCTGGGACCTGCCTGGGGGCACTGCATAAAGGGCCAATCTGGGGGCACTGCATATGGGGCCAGCCTGGGGGCTCAGCATAAGGGGCCAATCTGGGGACACTGCATAAGGGGCCAGTCTGGGGGCACTGCATATGGGGCCAGCCTGGGGGCACTGCATATAGGGCCGGCCTGGGGGCACTGCATAAGGGGCCAGCCTGGGGGCACTGCATAAGGGGCACTACTTCAGCCTGGGGGCACTGCACAAGGGGCCAGTCTGGGGGCACTGCATAAGGGGCACAAATACAGCTGAAGATACTGGATCAGAATCTCTATATACCCCTGCCTATACCTTCTAATATCCTACCTAATAAACCTCTAAGGATGACGCTAATTTGCGTACGCAGTCATACAGTAAATAAAGACTTAAGACCTGGAATCTGTGGTTCCAAAGCTCAAGTATTATTCAGGTAAAAGTACAGTCAGTTACACACTATTGATCCAGACACAATTCGGCGCAAAGGAATTATACAGACCCAAGTACAGTATACATACGCAGCGCATTCTGGTCCAGATGTTAGGCATCAGGAAGAAACCCCTCAGTCAGCATTCAGCACGAAGACTAAGAACCCAGTGTTGGAGCACACATATTTATACCCCCCAAAATAGACAGGACAATAGAGAAGTTTCTTGCTTATGCCATTAGTTCCCAGGGGGGAAGCATCTGTTACAGAGCATTTAACAGGCTGGTTCAAATAGACTCATCCCAGCCTCTAACAACTGGGGGTCTCTGCCCTCCCACCCCATGCAATCATCCTAACAGTTGTTCATATAATATACATTTTGTTGCTTGAAGTCTCTGCGGTCCATAAGTTGAGAATGCATGATGCGATCTCCACACCGATAATACCGGACTTCTGTTGAAAGAGTACTATACGAAACCAAACACGGCTTTCTTAGCATGTATAAAACCTTAGTTATCAAATATCTTTATTTCACAGCATTTATACTAACTAAACAAACTTAAATCTTATACCTTAAAGCTTATTAAACCTTTTATGTGGATATGTAATGTGTGAGTATGCGGGGTTTGATATAAAGACGCTAGTTAACTTGGGGCAGATGCGTGCGCATGAAGCTAATAAAACAGTGTTTTCACACAAGGTCTTATGCATTCGCTAATATGTGACTAGATAACAGCGCAATTGTGCGTATTAATGTGTGTATGAGGAATGGTGCACTTAAATCTCACTTACTAAGTGAACACCTAGCAGTGTTGAATGCTGAGCTTTCTAGTTCCACATGCCCCTTCTCTCAGCAGCCCCCACCTTTCCCAGGCTCAAAAGAAAAGCCCTTTTATTCTCCCAGATTCTTGTGTGAATGCAAATTAGCCCAGCTACAAGACCCAGACCTAAGATAACACTCTTGGCTTTGAAGTTATTTCATTGCAGGAAGCCTGCTAAGGTAAGGTGTGTATTCTAGCTGGGCCACCTGGAGTGAGAGCAGACGTTATCCAGGAAGCTTATCTACACAAGCTAGCTGTCACGTGGCCATTTGCTCTGTTCAGCTAATGCAATCCAATTTTGACATACTGTAAAGCCATTTCTGAAATATATCCTTTATAATATGTAAAGTCATGAAATGGGCTTTTGGTGAATCGCCGTAAGTTATGACGATGGTCACAGATGCATTCGCATGATGCTAATAGTATTATCGCCACATGTACTAAAGTGTGAATTTATCTAAAATGGCACTTAGGCGGCCATTCGCAAAATGGCGTCTTGCGGCCGGTCGCAAGATGGTGTTGCTGCGATTCAATTTTAAACTGATCTTGTCTCAGCCAATAATCCAGTTTTGACACAGCATATGGGGATAACTACAGGGGGCACTGCATAATGGGCACTTTTGACTGAGAGCCAGCGGGGGAGCAGCCTGAGACCTGTCGGGCTGGAATGGTAAGGGAGGGGGCTGGAGTGTATTATGTGAATCTTGTTTTTTCAAAGTATTTTATGTAGTTCTGGATTTCAAAATTTATTTTATATGGATGTGGTTTTAAAACAAATTTTATGTGGCTCTGGCTTTTTCAATATATTTTATGTAGAAGTGTTTTTTTCAGTGTATTTTATGTGGATCTGGCTTGTTTCAGTGAATTTTACAGTGCATCTGGAAAGTGTTCACAACGCTTCACTTTTTCCACATTTTGTTACGTTACAGCTTTATTTCAAAATTGAATAAATTAATTTTTGTCCTCAAAATTCTACACACAATACCCCATAATGACAACGTGTAAAAAGTTTTTTTTGAGGTTTTTGCAAATTTAGTAACAAAAAAAAATTAAGAATCACATGTACATAAGTATTCATAACCTTTGTCCAATACTTTGTTGATGCACCTTTGGCAGCAATTACAGCCTCAAGTCTTTTTGAAAATGATACCACAGCTTGACACACCTATCTTTGGGCTGTTTCACCCATTCCTCTTTGGAGCACCTCTCAAGCTCCAGCAGGTTGGATGGGAAGCGTCAGTGCACAGCCATTTTCAGATCTCTCCAGAGATGTTCAATCGGATTCAAGTCTGAGCTCTAGCTGGGCCACTCAAGTACATTCACAGAGTTGTCCTGAAGTCACTCCTTTGATATCTTGGCTGTGTGCTTAGGGTCGTTGTCCTGCTGAAAGATGAACCGTGCCCCAGTCTGAGGTCAAGAACACTCTGGACTAGGGATGTGCGCCGACCCCTGTGTTTTGGTTTTGGATCTGGATCTCCCCTGGTTTTGGATCTGGATTGGTTTTGCCAAAACCTCACCTCCGTGTTTTGTTTTCGGGCTTTGGTTATGGATCTGGATTACTTCATAAAAAAAATAAAATAAAAATAAACAGCTAAAATCACATAAAATGGGCCTTTTCTTGTTCCTACAGTATTAATAACCTCGATAACATTCATTTGAGGTCATTTCCAATCAATTTTGCCCACCTCACAATATAATTTTTTTCATCTAGTTAAGGCCAAAAGGTTGCATACAGCTAGCTGGCTGACTAAGCTAAGTGACACAGTGGACGGCACTTACATGTGGCAGTTCAGCCGCCAATTTCCAACACGGATACAGTGTGTAATACCGCTGTGGGTTGGATACACCAATAGTGCACTTACTGTGACAGCAGTGTCGCAGAGCGGGTTGCTGACGGTGTCCTCAGTACATGGAATGGCAGTGCTGCGGTTCTGGCAGTGTCCTCAGTGCAGGGTACCGGTGGTGTCAGTAGAGCGGGGGTGCCAGCGGTGTCTTCAGTGCAGGTTTGCTGGCTGTGTTGGCAGTGCGGGGGTTGCTGACGGTGTCCTCAGTACATGGGATGGCAGTGCTGCAGTGCTGGCAGTGTCCTCAATGAAGGGTACCAACGGTGTCGGCAGTGCGGGGGTGCCAGCGGTGTCTTTAGTGCAGGTTTGCTGGCTGTGTTGGCAGTGCGGGGGTTGCTGATGGTGTCCTCGGTACATGGAATTGCAGTGCTGTGGTGCTGGCAGTGTCCTCAGTGCAGGGTACCGGTGGTGTCAGCAGAGCAGGGGTGCCAGCGGTGTCTTTAGTGCAGGTTTGCTGGCTGTGTTGGCAGTGCAGGGGTTGCTGACAGTATCCTCAGTACATGGAATGGCATTGCGGGAGTGCTGGCAGTGTCATCAGTGCGGGGTACCAGCAGTGTCGGCAGAACGGGGGTGCCAGCGGTGTCCTCAGTGCAGGTTTGCTGACTGTGTCAGCAGTGCAGGGGTGTTCTCAAAGCAGGGTGCCGGCAGTGTCGGCAGCATGGGGGAGCCAGTGGTGTCAGCAGCGGGGCTGCCGGCAGTGTCAGCAGTGGGTGTGCCGACAGCTGGTGTGTCGGCAACAGGGGGTGCCGGTAGCGGGGGTTGCCGGCAGCAGGGGCGTCGGCCGCGGGGGGTGCTGGCCGTGGTAACCAGCGCCATCTTCTTTTTCCCTGCATTCAATGGGCTTAGGGCTGATTGGCTGAAAGCTGTGACAGATGGCTCTGTCAGCCAATCAGCACTTTCCCCATTGAAGGCAAAGGGATTTTTAAAAATGGCCGCTCAAGGCTAAACCTAGAGATCCGACAGAGGATCGCAAGGTTTTGCCTCGATTAGGGATCTGGGGCAGTAGGAGATCCAAGGGGTGCCTCGGATCCCCGAAGTTCGGGTGGGTCTGGTTCTCAGGGAACCGGACCCGCTCATCTCTACTCTGAAGCAAGTTTTCATCCAGGATGTCTCTGTACAATGCTGCATTCATCTTTCCCTCTATCCTCACTAGTCTCCCAGTTCCTGCTGCTGAAAAACATCCCCACAGCATGATGCTGCTACCACCATGCTTCACTGTAGGGATGGTATTGGCCTGGTGGTGAGCGGTGTCTAGCTCCACCTAGATGCCCTACACACACATTCACATTACTAGATGCCCTACACATACACACATTCACATTACTAGATGCCCTACACATACACACATTCTGATGTCACACTTTCCTAAGCCACAGAACACATCTCTGGTAGAAATAAACTAATTAGGAAGCGGCCAGAGAGATCCGTCCGATAACACAGAGACAAGCTTTCCTTTATCAGCTCCACCAGCTGGGAGTTGTAGTGTAGCAGCATATAATGATTTATGTCCTTATAAACTACAGTAATGTAACAACACATCTAACCTACAAGCAGGGACTATACTGAAGGTGTCAATACACACTATAACAACCTGAATGTCTGGCACTGCTGATACATGTAAAAATATATATATATATATATATATATATATATATATATATATATATATATATATATATATATTAGGGGTGTGCACCGGCCACTTTTCGTGTTTTGTGTTTTGGTTTTGGATCTGGATCTTTCTTCGTGTTTTGGATCTGGATTGGTTTTGCCAAAACCACCCTTCCGTGTTTTGGGTTCTGGGTTTTGTGTTTTGGATCTGTATTTTTTTTTTAAAAAGCATAAAAACAGCTAAAATCACAGAATTTGTTGGTTTCTCTGCTCCTATGCTATTATTAACCTCAATAACCTTAATTTCCACTCATTTCCAGTCTATTCTGAACACCTCACACCTCACAATAGTGTTTTTATGTCCAAAAGGTTGCACCGAGGTAGCTGGATGACTATGCTAAGCGACACGAGTGGGCGGCACAAACACGTGACCCATCTAGGAGTGACACTGCAGTGGCAGACAGGATAGCAGTTAGAAAAACTAGGCCCCAAACTGTACATAATGCAAAGAAAAAAAAGAAGTGCAAGATGGAATTGTCCTTGGGCCCTCCCACCCACCCTTATGCACACTTTAACAAATCAATCATTTCAGCGCCAGGGTCTGCCACACAACTGTGGCTGAAATGATTGGTTCGTTTGGGCCCCCACAAAACAAGCTGGCAATTAATGTGTCCCTGCACAAACTGGCTCTACGGAGACAAGATGTCATCCTCATCCTCCTCATCCACCGATTCCTCACCCTCTTCAGTGTGTACATCCTCATCCTCACAAAGTATTAACTCGTCCCCACTTGAATCCACCACCACAGGTCCCTCTGTACCTTCTGGAGGCTGGTCTCCCTGGAAGAGCTGATAATTCATTTTGATGAACATCATCTTCTCCACATTCTGTGGAAGCAACCTCCTACGCCTTTCGCTGACAAGGTTCCCGGCTGCACTAAACACTCTTTCGGAGTACACACTGGAGGGGGGGCAACTCAGGTAAAATAGAGCCAGCTTGTACAGGGGCCTCCAAATTGCCTCTTTTTCCTGCCAGTACAGGTATGGACTGTCTGACATGCCTACTTGGATGCTGTCACCGATGTAATCCTCCACCATTCTGTCAATGGTGACAGTATCATATGCAGTGACAGTAGACATGTCAGAAATTGTTGCCAGGTCCTTCAGTCCGGACCAGATGTCCAAACTTGGTCCTGCCTGCCCTGCATCACCGCCAGCGGGTTGCTTAGGATACCTAAGTTTTTTCCTGGCAGCCCCAGTTGCGGGAGAAAATGAAGAAGGAGCCGTTGACGTGTTACGTTCCGCTTCAGCTGACAGTGTGTTCACCAGCAGGTCTTTGCACCTCTGCAGGCTTGTGTCGGCCGGAAAGAGAGACACCACATAGGCTTTAAACCTAGGATCAAGCACGGTGGCCAAAATGTAGTGGTCTGATTTCAACAGATTGACCACCCTGGAATCCTGGCAAAGCGAATGAAGGGCTTCATCCACAAGTCCCACATGCCGAGCGGAATCGCTCCGTCTTAGCTCCTCCTTCACTTTCTCCAGCTGCTTCTGCAAAAGCCTGATGAGGGGAATGACCTGACTCAAGCTGGCTGTGTCTGAACTGACTTCACGTGTGGCAAGTTCGAAGGGCTGGAGAACCTTGCACAACACGGACATCATTCTCCACTGCGCTTGAGTCAGGTGCATACCCCCTCCTTTGCCTATGTCATAGGTGGATGTATAGGCTTGTATGGCCTTTTGCTGCTCCTCCATCCTCTGAAGCATATAGAGGGTTGAGTTCCACCGCGTCACAACCTCTTGCTTCAGGTGATGGCGGGGCAGGTTCAAGAGTGTTTGCTGGCGCTCCAGTCTTCGGCACGCAGTCGCTGAATGGCGAAAGTGGCCAGAAATTTTTCGGGCCACCCAAAGCGTCTCCTGCACGCCCCTGTCGCTTTTCAGAAAATTCTGCACCACCAAGTTTATTGTGTGAGCAAAACATGGGACGTGCTGGAATTTGCCCAGATGTAATGCCCGCACAATATTGGTGGCGTTGTCAGATATCACAAATCCCCAGGAGAGTCTAAGTGGGGTAAGCCACTGGGCGATGATTTCCCTCAGTTTCTCTAAGAGGTTGTCGGCGGTGTGCCTCTTACTGAAACCGGTGATACACAGCGTAGCCTGCCTTGTAACGAGCTGGCGTTTCTGAGATGCTGCTACTGGTGACGCTGCTGCTGTTGCTACGTAAGGTGATACATCTACCCAGTGGGCTGTCACAGTCATATAGTCCTTAGTCTGCCCTGTTCCACTTGTCCACATGTCCGTGGTTAAGTGGACATTGTGTACAACGGCATTTTTCAGGACACTGAGGACACTTTTTCTGACGTTTCTGTACAGTCTCGGTATCGCCTGCCTAGTGAAGTGGAATCTAGACGGGATTTGGAACCGGGGACACACTACCTCCATCAATTGTCTAAATCCCACTGCACCAATGGCGGATACCGGACGCACGTCTAACACCAACATAGCAGTCAAGGCCTCAGTTATACGTTTTGCTTCAGGATGACTGCTGTCGTACTTCATCCTCCTCGCTAAGGACTGTTGGAGGGTCAATTGTTTAGTAAAAGTAGTGGTGTTCCTACTTCCTCTCTGGGATGATGAATGACTCCCAGCAGCAGCAGCAGCGGCAGCAGTAGGCGTAGCAATGCAGGATCCTCCAGAGGAATCCCGGATAGGAGAGTCAGTCATGCCAGTGACATGGCCTGCAGGACTACTTCCGATCCTGACTAAGGAGGAAATTGACGAGGAGGGAGTTGACGGTGTGGTTTGCAGGCGCTTGGATACAACAGGACAACGAGATTTAGGTGTCCCTGGACTGCTTACGGTCTTAGCCAAAGTTTCTGAACTTGACAGTAACTTTTTATGAACGCGCTGCAGGTGCCGTATAAGGGAGGATGTTCCTAGGTGGTTGACGTCCCTACCCCTACTTATTTCACCTTTACATATGGTACATATGACAAGACAGTTGTTGTCCGGATTTGGATAGAAATATTGCCAGACCAAAGAGGTGGAATGTTTGGTCTTCTGCCCAGGCATGACCGTGATGGGCTTTTTCATCCCACGGACAACAACTGTCTCCCCCGGAGCCTGATTTAAACAAACCACATCACCATCAGAATCCTCCTCGCCAACTTTCTCCTCAGCGCCAGCTACACCAGTATCCTCATCCTGTTGTACTTCAACAGTGACATCTTCAATTTGCATATCAGCAAGTGGACTGTGGGTGCTCCTTTCAGCACTTGCAGGGGGCGTGCAAATGGTGGAAAGAGCCACCTCTTCCCGTCCAGTGCTGGGAAGGTCAGGCATCGCAACCACCACCACACTTGGACTCTCCTTGGGGATTTGTGATATCTTCTTAGAAAGCACAGTTCTTCGCTGTGCTTTTGCCAGCTTAACTCTTTTGATTTTTTTAGTGGGAGGAGGGCTTCCATCGTCATGTGAAGCTGAACCACTAGTCATGAACATACTAGGGATCGACCTTAGCCGTTCCTTGCCACTCTGTGTCGTAAATGGCATATTGGCAAGTTTACGTTTCTCTTCAGCTGATTTAAATGTCTTTTTCAAGGTCATTTTCCTGAACTTTGCCATTTGGGATTGTATGTGCCCTCTACTATGACATTGGGCATCGGCCTTGGCAGACGACGTTGATGGCATGTTATTGTCTATGTCATGACTAGTGGCAGCAGCTTCAGCACTAGGAGGAAGTGGTTCTTGATCTTTCTCTATTTTATTTTTATCGGAGAAAGTTTGGTCCTCCATTTATGTTATATCGATTTGATATATACGTGCGGCTAAACACAGAAAATAATTTTTTTTTTGGTTTGGACTGGAGTGTACTTTCGGGGGTTACAGCACCCTTAACGGTCAAGCCAGCCGGCCCTTTACTTATGACACAGGCGCACGCTTGGCACTACTTTGTTGATGCACGTGCGGCTACTGCGCACACAATTCACAAACACAGAAAATATATTATTTTTTTAGCACTTGGGGGGAGCACCCCTGATGGACAGAGCACCCCCTGGACAACACTGCAGCACTCCTTTAGGACTGGGACACTGCACAGGACTTTGGAGTGGACACAGACCCCCTGGGGAGAAGTGACTGCACAACACAGTCCAGCCAGCCCCTATGGACTTTGAAGTAGTGGACACAGCCCCTATTAACAACAGCAGCACAGCACAACACAGCCAGCCCCTATGGACTTTGAAGTAGTGGACAACAGCAACACTACACTACACTACACTACACAGCCCTAACTCCCACCCTCCCTCTTCACTGTCCACAGCCGAGTGAGAAAATGGCGCCGACGTGGGTACCTTATATAGGATCCAAAACCCGCGAGACTCGGAAGGCGGGATGATGACGTTTTGCCTCGATTTCAGATCCGAGTCAGGCGGGAAAAGTCGAGCCTGATTCGGATCGGACTCGGATCGGGGGGGCTCGGGGGGGTTCGGATTTCAGAAATCCGAACCCGCTCACCCCTAATATATATACACACATATCCCACTGTGCAGTCAGCATCTGTACATGTCCTGCACGGTGGAGGTAGATAATAAATCCCATGCTGGGAGTGTGGTGAGAGAGGGAGAGGGTCCTACCTTACAATGTGAGGAGTGGTTGGAGGTTCAGGTCAGTAGTTGCTGGGAGGATTGGGTTGCTGGCTGTCAGCAGGCTGCCTCACTCTCCCTCCTATATACTGTATACTCCATTATATGTATACATATATATATATATATATATATATATAATCTTGTCACAGGCATTAACTGCACTCTAAATGGGCACTCACTAACAGCCATCCATGATTAAATGGATGGCTGTCAGTGAGTGCCCTTTCGGAGTGCAGTTAATGCCTGTGACACTCAGCACAGCTAGCCACTATTCACTTCTATTTAACAACACTTGTACTTACGTTGAGCCAGGCCACCGTGGGAGGAGAAAAGGCCACCGCTGCTGCTGAACTGTGTACACGTGACCTACGCCTCTGCCCAGAGCTCCGCAGCGCTGCTGTTTACAGATCCCGACGATCTCACTGCTGTCTAGCCGGCCACCGCTACCTACAACCACGCGGTGGCCGGCCAGTCATGAGGTTCTGTGCAGGCCCCGCCCCCGGCATTCCAGGACTCGCACATGCGCGGTCCTTAGATAAAAAAAATAATAAAAAAAAATACGGGAGTTGATGTATACTTTGCGGGGGGGCGGGAGGCTTCATTAAAAATCGTGAGCCTCCAGCTAAAATCGGGAGTGTAGGCAGGTATGACTTAGTGCTGCCATAAACACCTATGGCAGCGCTAAGTGTCCCAGTTATTACTAAGGGGAGAGGGCACTTAATGTTGGGTTTCTTCTCCAGTGCTGATATTGCCTCTTGGAGCTGCCGGTATCTGGTTCTCTTCACTGGAGAAGCGGGACTTGAGCAGTGTTACTTTGGCTGTTTGTTATTAAAGCTTGTTGAAAAAAAAAAAACTCCTCTCACTGTAACTTTACTGTGCTGCTTACACCGCCGAGGGGGTGACTTATCGTTCACCCTCCTTGGCGGGTCTATTATTGGTAATATCTGCGGTAGCCAGCTCCTGCTTGGCAGCGTTAGCAGGCGAAGCAGGAACGGCTATAATTCCACGTTAAGTGGAATGTTAGTAAATAGACCCCTAAGAGATATCAGTGGTATCTCTTGTGTTACTGGTTTCATGAAAGGGTCCGTTACTTTAAATCAGGGATGGGGAACCTCAGGCCCTGGGGCCGTATAAGGCCCCCGGAATCATTTGGTCTGGACCTTTTTTCTGCTAGCCTCAACTGGCTAGCAGGGTTCCTAGAATGACACCTTGCAGACAGAGTCTATGCAACAGTGCCACCTGGAGCATCCTTAGGATGCTTCAGACTGTCACACCGCTGCCCTTACAGCTCCCCGGACATTGCTATAATGCCCAGGATGCTCTGGGCATTGCTATAATCACCAGCGATTGTGGCCCCGCCCCCTGTGGCATCACACAGAGGGGGCATGGCCTGCACCAGGCCCACAAATAATTTTATATATATCAAAATGACCCCTGGCAGAAAAAAGGTTCCCCACCCCTTTCCTTTAATTTTGTCAAAAACCATACTTTAGTGATGATGAATAGACCCCTCAGCTTCACACCCCCACCCTCCGCTTATGGAATAGTAAACACCAGGGCCGCCATCAGGGGGGGGACTGCCGGTACAGGAGTCCCGGGCCCGTACACTTGGGTGGCCCGTCCAGCACATGCTAGTTCCTGTTCGCCCGCTACTACCCCCAGCAATGACAGGCCCTGTGGCAGTACGCTGCAGGCATGCAGCTGCCCGTGCATGTGCCCACCGCTAATCCCCTGTAACCCCCCCTCCCCGCTGCACAATACAGTGAATAAATAACTTGATGTGAGTCACTTCTCACCCAGCCGCGCCGCTGTGCCGCTCCACCTCCCGCATTGGCCGCTACCCTGCCCTCAATAAAAAAAATTTGTTTACACTGAAGCAGGTGCGGCATGACGTCATGACCTCGATCAGAGCAGGAAGCTCCCTGGGGCTTGCGAGTGCCGAGACCCAACCTTAGGGCCTCGTCGCAAGCCCCGATGGTCACGATGGTCTTCACTATCGCGACCATCACCCTGGTCGGTCGCTAGAGCTGTGGGTGGTAACCCACAGCTTAGCGATCGACCAAGAGGCGGCACTACAAGATGCAAGCGGCCGCCCTCATTCACAGCGACCGCTTGCATCTAACGACCTCCTCTGAATGAGGTCCAGAGTCTGGGAGAACCAGACTCAGGACCTCATGCAGAGTCGGTCGTTGCGGCCGCTCGGTCGTAAGGTAAAATGGTCCGGATATGCAAATGAAGCGCTCGCAATTTGCGTCGTTAAGATGGGATCGTTAGCTGGATGAGCGAGGGGAGGATGCAGCCGTAAGACCAGCTCCGGATTTACCGCTACCCATCCTAGGCGGCCGCCTAGGGCCCGGCGGGTCCCAAGGGGCCCGTGGCCGGGCTCCCCTGAAATCCGGCCCTGGAGAAGTACTTGCTGGTTGCGCCGGCGGACACAGGCATAATAAGCACTGCAGCAGCACTTGGGAGCAGGAAGGGAGAAGGTGGGGGGCTAAAGTGCTTTGTGTGGTGGCTGTTAGGGCAGAGGAGTCTGTGTTGTTATTGGAGGTGGGACGTTGGACACTGGATGATGAGAAAATGGTCAATCTATGGAAGGGGATCTAGCTGCTTCCATGGAGGTGGGACCAGTGGAGAGGGGGGTCTATGCTGAGAGGGTAATGGGGTCTGTGCTGAGAGGGTAGTGGGGTCTGTGCTAAGAGGGTGAGGGGGGTCTGTGCTGAGAGGGTAGTTGGGTCTGTGCTGAGAGGGTAGGGGGCCTGTGCTGAGAGGGTGAGGGGGGTCTGTGCTGAAAGTGTAGTGGGGTCTGTGCTGAGAGGTGAGGGGGTCTGTGCTGAGAGGTGAGGGGGGGTCTGTGCTGAGAGGTGAGGGGGGGTCTGTGCTGAGAGGTGAGGGGGATCTGTGCTGAGAGTGTAGTGGGGTCTGTGCTGAGAGGTGAGGGGGGTCTGTGCTGAGAGGTGAGGGGGGTCTGTGCTGAGAGTGTAGTGGGGTCTGTGCTGAGAGGTGAGGGGGGTCTGTGCTGAGAGGTGAGGGGGGGTCTGTGCTGAGAGGTGAGGGGGTCTGTGCTGAGAGGTGAGGGGGGGTCTGTGCTGAGAGGTGAGGGGGGGTCTGTGCTGAGAGGTGAGGGGGGTCTGTGCTGAGAGTGTAGTGGGGTCTGTGCTGAGAGGTGAGGGGGGTCTGTGCTGAGAGGTGAGGGGGGTCTGTGCTGAGAGTGTAGTGGGGTCTGTGCTGAGAGGTGAGGGGGGTCTGTGCTGAGAGGTGAGGGGGGGTCTGTGCTGAGAGGTGAGGGGGGTCTGTGCTGAGAGGTAAGGGGGGGGGGTCTGTGCTGAGAATGTGCCTGTGTGTGAAAGGAGAGGGATCTGTGCTGCGTGGGGTCTGTGCTGTTAGGAGAGAGGGGTTCTGTGCTCTTAGGGGGAGAGGGTCCGTGCTTAAAGGGGTTGTCTGTGCTGTGAGGGGAGAGTGGTGCTGAGAGGGGGGAGGGGTTCTGTGATGTGAGGGCGGCAGTAAGTGGTGCTGTGAGAGGGCAGTATATGATGCTGTAGTAAAAGATGGTAATGTCTAGATGCCCTTCGCGGACAGGACCCTGACGTGATCAGCTACTGTCCAACGTCATTCATTCCCTACCATCCATGTGGGCATAGAGGGGGAATATAACCTTGTGGAGAGTGTAGCCTTTATGAGCAGGAAAGCTCTACCATAGTAAGATGGGCAGTAACTGGGTCAGTGTGTGTGCTATGGGGGGCAATGAGTGAGCTGGGATGGATGTCAGTGTGCTGAGTGAGTGATTGCTGTGAGAGGGCAGTGGGTCAGTGTGATATGGAATGGACTGGCAGTGAGAGCTAATAGAGGGGGCAATCAACGAGGCCAAACTTGGAAAAGCTTAGCAATAGCTAGCGAAGATCAAGTGTATTGTAAATACATAGGGGTATATTTACTAAGGTGAGAGTTTTTAGAAGTGGATATGTTGCCCATAGCAACCGATCAGATTCTAGCTATTGTTTTTTAGAAGGTGCTAGTTAAATGTTAAGTAGAATCTGATACCCTCTCTTAAGCACTACAATCAAGTCAGTGTAAAAACCTCCCATGTCACATGTGCCATGATACTACTTAGTTAATTATGCACTCCCATAAAACTCCCCTTGCATAGTCAGGCACGCCTGCGTTCGGATCTCCACACCCCCATTCACAAGCACCTTCCCCTGTTACCACCCACGAACGCCTCATCCTATCACTCAAACTAACGACCTGGCTGTGTTCAAGGAGAGAGCAATTTCTGATTGTAATAGCTAGTTTGCGCACGCGCATTGCGAATTTTACGCATGCGCAGTTTAGCGAACATCGGTGGCTTACGACCGAGCGGCCGCAACGACCGACTCTGAATGATGTCCTCAGTCCTTGTGCTTAATGGAATTCTCCCCTCCCATGCTCCCTGGCAGGCTCCAGCATTACTGTAAGTTTCTGAATTGGGCCCTAATTGCACAGCAGCAGTGGGGATGGGGGGTTTGGGGAGAAGGGATGGGGGCCCTGCCTATTTTGTCAGTCCCAGGCCCCATAATTTCTGAATGCAGCCCTGGTAATCACCCTTAGTTTGCTTAAATACAGACATCAGCATTGTAGTCTAAGGGCCTGATTCAGAGTTGGCAATAGAGAGAGAGATCTCTCTCAACTGATCATCTTGGTGAAACCATGCTGCACTGCAGGTGGGGCAGATTTAAAATGTGCAGAGAGATTTAGATTTGGGAGGGAGGTGTCCAAACTGACATCTAATTTGTAAAGTAATAATAAAGCTGTGCAGTATTTGTGGGCTACATGTAAAAGCAGCCAGTATTTACCCCACATGCAAAATAAAAATGTATTTACACCCCTTGCATTGCAACATGGTTTGTCCAGGTACACAGTTATGTGCTATCTCTCTCTCTATTCCCAACTCTGAATCAGGCCCTAAGGGCCTGATTCAGACCCGGACGCAAGTGGCCGTTCGCTCGTTCGGCGTACGAGTGGAAAAATTTAAATTCAAGCGCACGCTGGTATGTTCGCTCACAGCTAATCTTCCGCCCCAAAGTCTCCCAACCCCTCCTCTAGCTAGCGAACGTTCGAAATAGCGACCGTCCGTCTCCTCTTTGGTTGCAGGGAACGCTCGCACAAGTCAAATCCGGAAGTGGCCCTGTCAGTTTTCGATTGCCTGCTATTTCATTCAGGAAACATACTTGAATCGATTAATAGCAATCACTATATTAATTAGCTTAATTGTTATTCACATGTTTGCAATCCTTTTTTTTTTTTTCAATGTCAATAAACTTTATTATTGTTAGTGTGTGTCATTGCTTCCGCAGAATACGTACGGTTGGACCAAGGGGATGGTTTTTCAAAATTAAAAGTTTGTTTGAATGCTACTCTTGTTTAGCGTTTTTTTTTCTAGCCCGATTTTTCATTTTTTTTATTAATATTTAAATTAGCTTACGCATGTCACTGCATCAAGCCTATCATAACTCACATTATATTTGTGAGGGTGTAGGTCACATGACTCATACAATAACCAATAGAATGCTTTTTGTTAATTTACAAAGTACATTAGCCAATCAAAATTTTTCTAGGCCCTTTATTAAAACTGTTTTGTGTAAAAAAAATCATTGCCATCATGAGAGCCGCAGCATTTTGTAGACGTGAGCTCCTGGTCCTCACTGATGTGATGGACCGGAGAATCACACACCAGCCGCACCCCATCACTAACCTCCGCAAGTGACTGGCCTACGCGGAGGTGCGGCTCCGCCTGCGTAGGATCGGCTACCGCAAGAATATCGGCCAACTGGAGAGGAGGTGGTCCGATCTGGGGCGCAGATCCCCACGGCTGTTGGCCAATTTGCATCAGCAAATCGAGGAAAGTAAGTCTTTTTTTAAATTATATTTAAAATGTAAGCATACCTGCGTGTGCATGTTTCCCGTATAGCCCTGTTTCTTTATTTTGGACATACCTGCGTGTGCATGTTTCCCGTATAGCCCTGTTTCTTTATTTTGGACATACCTGCATGTGCATGTTTCCCATGTAGCCCTGTTTCTTTATTTTGGACATACCTGCGTGTGCATGTTTCCCGTATAGCCCTGTTTCTTTATTTTGGACATACCTGCGTGTGCATGCTTCCCGTATAGCCCTGTTTCTTTATTTTGAACATACCTGCTTGTGCATGTTTCCCGTATAGCCCTGTTTCTTTATTTTGGACATACCTGCGTGTGCATGCTTCCCGTATAGCCCTGTTTCTTTATTTTGGACATACCTGCTTGTGCATGTTTCCCGTATAGCCCTGTTTTTTGGGGGGGTTTTTTGGTGTGTAAATTTTGGATTCTAAATATTAAATATGTAATAATATAATTTTTTCGACATCATTTAGGGGCTGAGCGCAGACTACGACGTCTCCAACGTCACCGATGTCGGGCTCGTCCCCTATCCCCCACTCCCACCCAAACATCCTCTCCCCACTCTTCCCCAAATTCCCCCTCCACCCCAGACCTGGCAGACCGTGAGGCCCCTCCCTCTCCTCACATTCCCATCCCTCCAACTTCACCCTCCCCTCCACCCCCCTCTCTTTTCCTCACCCTCCCCTCCACCCCCCCACTCTCTTTTCCACACCCTCCACTTCCTCACAAATCACCCCCCCTCCATCCATGCAGCACTGGCCCACCTCTGAGGAGGACGATTTCGGGGCTCCTGGCCCAGTCAGCATTATGACTGGTATGTTTCCCTTTTAAACTATGGTTGCTTTCGCATTTTTTGTTTTTTTGGTGATGTTGTCCTTTTGCCTGTGTAGTTCCAAATTGTAAAGTAGTTCTAATGTTTTGTCAGGTCCATAAATATTGGGACATTGACAGATTTTCAGATTTTGGCCTCTATTCACCACCACAATGGTTTTGTAATGAAACAAACAAGATGTGCTTTAACTGCAGACTTTCAGATTTAATTTGAGGGTAATTACATCCAAATCGGGTGAACGGTGTAGGAATTACAACAGTTTCAATATGTGCCTCCCTCTTTTTAAGGGGCCAAAAGTAATGGGACTATCAACTCAAAAGCTATTTCATGGACAGGTGTGGGCTATTCCCTCGTTATTTCATTATCAATTAAGCAGGTAAAAGGTCTGGAGTTGATTCTAGGTGTGACATTTGCATTTGGAATCAGTTGCTGTCGGCTCTCAATATGAGATCCAAAGAGCTGTCACTATCAGTGAAGCAAGACATGATTAGGCTGAAAAATCAAAACAAACCCATGAGAGTTAGCAAAAACATTAGGTGTGGCCAAATCAACTGTTTGGAACATTCTTAAAAAGAAAGAACGCACCGGAGAGCTCAGCAACACCAAAAGACCCGGAAGACCATGAAAAACAACTGTGGTGGATGACAAAGAATTATTTCCCTTGTGAAGAAAAACCGCTTCACAACAGTTGGCCAAATCAAGAACACTCTCCAGGAGGTAGATGTATATGTGTCAAAGTCAACAATCAAGAGAAGACTTCGCAAGAGTGAATATAGAGGGTTCACCATAAGATGCAAACCATTGGGGAGCCACAAAAACAGGAAGACCAGATTAGAGTTTGCCAAACAACATCTAAAAAAGCCATTACAGTTCTGGAACAACATCCTATGGACAGAGGAGACAAAGATCAACTTGTACCAGAGTGATGGGAAGAGAAGAGAAGGAAAGGAACTGCTCATGATCCAAAACATACCACCTCATCAGTGAAGCATGGTGGTGGTAGTGTCATGGCGTGGGCATGTATGGCTGCCAATGGAACTGGTTCCCTTGTATTTATTGATGATGTGACTGCTGACAAAAGCAGCAGAATGAATTCTGAAGTGTTTCGGGCAATATTATATGCTCATATTCAGTCAAATGCTTCAGAACTCATTGGACGGTGCTTCACAGTGCAGATGGACAATGACCCGAAGCATACTGCAAAAGCAACCAAAGAGTTTTTTAAGGCTAAAAAGTGGAATGTTATGCAATGGCCAAGTCAATCCCCTGACCTGAATCCCATTGAGCATGCATTTCACTTGATGAAGACTAAACTGAAGGGAAAATGCCCCAAGAACAAGCAGGAACTGAAGACATTTGCAGTAGAGGCCTGGCAGAGCATCACCAGGGATGAAACCCAGCGTCTGGTGATGTCTATGTGTTCCAGACTTCAGGCTGTAATTGCCTGCAAAGGATTTGCAACAAAGTATTAAAAAGTGAAAGTTAGATTTAGGATTGTTTAGTTTGTCCCATTACTTTTGGCCCCTTAAAAAGTGGGAGGCACATATAGAAACCGTTGTAATTCCTACACCGTTCACCTGATTTGGATGTAATTACCCTCAAATTAAATCTGAAAGTCTGCAGTTAAAGCACATCTTGTTTGTTTCATTTCAAAGCCATTGTGGTGGTGAATAGAGGCCAAAATATGAAAATTCTGTCAATGTCCCAATATTTATGGACCTGACTGTATATCTTTGTGAAACAATGTCTTGGATGTTTTCCCCTTACACATATGACACATGTCCAAACACTCATACTTGTGTCTTTCTTGTTTGCGGTACCAACAAATGTAGTATTTTTGTGTAGTTGTCCCTATTTTTTGTTGAATTTTGTTATAAAATGTGTTTGTTTGTTTTTTACAACAATCTTTGCGTTTGGCGTTACTTTTGTTTTGTTGATGTTTTTTTTCTCGTTTTTTTGTTTAGTCTGATTTTTAAGTTGTTTGTTAACATATAAATGAAGGTGTCATTTTAGTAATCCCCACATTTTTTAAACCCACAGAGGACCAGAGGCGTAACGAACAACTGTATGCAGGCTTGCAGAGCTTGAGGGGCCATGTAGTTGGCATGCTAGTGGTCTTGGATCATCTGTTGGCGCTCCTGCGCCACTAATATTTGTTTTTGCACCCAAAAAATGTTTAAAAAAATAAAAGATATTTTGATTTATTTAAGTTTGATTTTGATTTATTAAGAGGTTTGAAGTAATGTAAATTGGATTGTAGAAAGCTCAAGTAAGTATGTAAGCTGGCACATTAAACACCTAACAATACCAATAGGTTTGTAGAATTAACGGCAACAATAGTTTGTTCTTTTTTGGGGGTAACGTAAAAATTAAACCAAACCTGCTTAGGCCTACATTGGCAAACAGACTGATTCACCATAATACCTTTGGTGTTTGTTTTTAGCCACAAAGCATGGTCAAAAAGATTACAATTTAACACATTACAGGATTAGCCATTAAGCAAGTTTGCCTTTTTTGGACCAGGTTACACTTGCTTGTAATTTACCCAGGAAATGTTTGTTTAACGGTAAAAAAAAGTTTAATGCACACAAAAAAAACACACCAAGTGATTTGTCACAATCAATTCACACAATGAAAACACACAAAAAATTCCAAAACACACCCAAAACAACAAAAGTAAAACAACAATCGGGAACTGTTTGAAGAAGTAGCATGCCAACATGATTCCACAAATGAGGAGTAGAAATCATTGTTCCCGAAGTTATATCCAATGTGTCCACATGAAGTCATTTTTTGGGATCAGGTAGTAGGCATCGTCTTTTATGGTAATTTTATGGAATAAAAGAAAATAATAAAAAAAAAAATTAAAATTGTACATTAAAATCTTACATGTCTACATTGTGTCAATTAACTTAATTTTGGAAAATAATTACCTAAAAAATCTGGCCATAATGTCATCGCGTATGGCCCCCCCACATACTGACCTCCGACCAACCTCGGGGGGCCATCCTCAGGCAAGGCATCCTCTGGCTGCATTGGGACACCACTCCTTATGGCGATGTTGTGAAATATCCCACACAGGACCACAATTTTCAAAACCATAGCCGGCAAATACATGAGCTCGCCACCAGAGCGGTGGAGGCATCTGAATCGGCCTTTTAAAAGGCCGATACAGCGCTCCACCACCTGCCTGGTGGCTGCAAGTGTGGAATTATACTCACTTTGTGGCCCTGGTGTGGGAACCAAATAAGGAGTGAGCAGCCAGGGCGTGCAAGGGTAACCACTGTCTCCTGTGAAAATATAAAAAAAAAACATCAGAACCATTGTGTAACAAGCTTTGCATTGGTTTCAACAGAAGGTTTCAACTTACCCAGAAGCCACGCATCACCAGCTTGTAGGTTGTTTAATTTGTGCCAAATCCCTGATTGCCGGATGACGAAGGAATCATGTGCACTGCCGGGGAATTTGGCATTCAGGGACAGGATCTGGAGGGAGGCATCACATACCACCATTACATTCAGTGAATGAAAGTGCTTGCGGTTCCTAAAAATAGCCTCCAGCCTTACTGGAGGCTGAAGTGGTATGTGAGTGCCATCCACAACCCCTCTGATGTGTGGGAAGCCATCTATTTGGTAAAAATTTGCCTTTGCCACATTAAGGGTACCCATATCCAATGGCATTTTAATAAAATGATGGAGGTGTTTGAAAAGGGCCTCCATCACTGCCCTCAGGATCCTTGAAAAGGAGGATTGGGATATTCCCGCATCTATTCCCACAGTGGTTTGAAAGGATCCTGAGGCACAAAAATGTAACACCGACATTAATTGAGTAAGTGGTGGTATTACTGTAGGACTGTCAATTTGCCGTTCAAGATCACTCTCTATTAATGAGAGAGTGTCTATGATGATTTGGGGCGGCAGACGGTATCGCCTTAACACCTCATCATCTGGCATTCCAAAAAGGGTGACATGTGTTTTATATATCTGGGGCCTTGCACGCCTACGAGGCCTACTCCTGGGACGAAGTTGAGGTTGGTCGGGTTCTGGAACCATGGCCAATATAATATGATCAACATCAACCTGAAATGGTAAGCCAGGTAGTTATTGTTTTAGACAAATTTGTAAAGAAAAATATACTTATCTTTTCTCAGAAATCCAAAGATGCTTACAGGCCTGGGACGTGTCATGTGCAGAACAACCTACATTTCAAAAGTAGAAAATATGTTTAAGATTAATTAAATAAAATATGATTGGAAACAAATTGTTTTCGTGAAAAAATAGAGAAGGGAGCACACATTAGTTCAGAAAATAGTTTGCTACATTTAGTGTTAAGACATGATTTTACACTGAAAATTTCAAAAAACATTAGTTCGCAAAATAGTACGCTACTTTTACAGTTAAATCAAGACACATTAGTTCACAAAATAGTACGCTACTTTTACAGTTAAATCAAGACACATTAGTTCGCAAAATAGTACGCTACTTTTACAGTTAAATCAAGACACATTAGTTCACAAAATAGTACGCTACTTTTACAGTTAAATCAAGACACATTAGTTTGCAAAATAGTACGCTACTTTTACAGTTAAATCAAGACACATTAGTTCGCAAAATAGTACGCTACTTTTACAGTTAAATCAAGACACATTAGTTCGCAAAATAGTACGCTACTTTTACAGTTAAATCAAGACACATTAGTTCGCAAAATAGTACGCTACTTTTACAGTTAAATCAAGGCATATTAGTTCACAAAATAGTACGCTACTTTTACAGTTAAATCAAGACACATTAGTTCGCAAAATAGTACGTAAATTTTACAATTAAAACCACTCAAACATTAGTTCGCAAAATAGTATGCTACATTTAGTGGTAAAACATGATTGTTCCCAGAAAATAAACAACATTACTTAGCGAAACATATGCTAAGACCAACACATCGAATTTGTAAATTCATGAAACCAAAAACACTTACCAAAAACAGACAAATATCCCAAAGTTCAAAAACGTCACTGGATCAATGCCAAACTAACTGTAAAACAAAAAAAAAATTACAAACATTTGTAAACTATTTACTATTATTTTTTACGGTGGTTTTTTTAAAATACTTACTCAAAAAAAAAAAAAAAAAATAGCCAAACAATAAAAAAAAAAGCGAACGGAAAGAAAAGAAGTTAGAAAAAAACAAAATATCGCACCAAAAAAGTCCTCCTTCTACTCAATAAGCCAACAATCCACTCCAATGCAAAACCTCCAACAATCAACATGCCACATCGACTTGAGTCACACCAAGCCATAAATAGTCTTTATTTTCCCGCTCAAATTAAGGACGGACAATAGGAGCGCATAGTCAATGATGCGGTCGAATAATGCTGACGCATGTATAAAAACGTCACTGAAAACCCAAATCGGTCTGCTGTAGTGAGACCTAAAAGTCCAAAATGACTACAGAGCAGCAAAGCACTGGCCAAGAGGCGCCAGGTAAGTATTTCTCTTTTTTGGGCTGTAGGATAATGTTTAACAATAATTTTGGGAACATTTTACATTATAAATTTTAATCCCATTTTAAAAAAAGGTGTTGAGGATGCCATGGAAGAGGCTGCTGGGCCTAGTAGGCCAACTAAACCAAAAAAAAAAGGCAGCCACAATTCACAAGAAAGGAGATGGAGGTTTTGGTGCAAATGTGCAATGACAACCTGCCACAGGCAGCAAGGAATATGGGTGCAAGCCAGAAATGGAAAATGTGGGAAGCCAGTGGTGTGAATAGGGTGGGTGATTTTGAACGTTCAACCCGGGAGGTCAAATGCCGGTACGTAAAAACTACATTTTAGTAAAAAGTGATTACAGGTCCAAATACTGCAGGAATAATGCCAACTTTTTACCCCACAGATGGAGCGACTTCAAATATCGTCTTAAGCAAAAACTGGCTGATAGGGCTAGGCATACAGTGGGGACAGGTGGGGGTCCCACCCCTGTGTCACTGGAGCTCACAGATTTGGAGGAGATGGCCCAGGGGTGTGTGCAGGATGAGGAGGTGTTTGGCGTGTCGAACATGGATACCGACATGCCAGACTTTGCGGCTCCTCATGTTGCCCCAGGTAAATGTTGTAATGTTTACAACTCAGAAATGTGTTTGGGACAATATCTAGATTATAATGTTACTCTTTTCTCTTTTTTCTCACAGAGACACAGGCGGATGAATCTGCTCCAGAGGGGAGCTTTGGCCACAGAATTTCTGCTGGCTCTGCAGGGGAGGAAGCAGTAGATCCGGCTGGGGATCCTGTAGCAGACAGTCCAGGGCATTCCCCCTCGCAGGCAGTGGGCCTCCTCACTGATCTCAATATTAAAACGGATCAGCAGACCGAGATTCTGCAGAGGCTGGACGCCAGTCTGCTACGGGTGGTGGATGCCCTGGAGCAAAGTGCTGCGGCCAACGTGACCATTGCTAAGGCCCTGGCGGAAAATACTGGGGCCAAAGTGCGAATAGCAAATGCCCTGGAGCAGCTCGTTCGCCAGCACATGTTGGAGCCGGCCTCCCTTCCTGCCGGAACATCAGGACCCTCCACCTCTGGCACAACAACAGCCATCCCTCCAAATGTGCCTAGCCCTATGCCTAGTCCAGAGGCCACAACATCTGCCTTTGGCCAGGCCAGCAGAAGGACATCCCGGACCCGTTCAGGCTCCCTCCCTACCCCGCCCAAACGGGCCAAAAGGCGATGACAGCACTGGCTAATTTTCCCACAATCCTTCTCTGTGTTTGCCCCATATTCCTTAATGCCCAAAACCTCCCTCTCCTTTCTTGTGAATTTTTTAATAATTTTGTTTGTTTGTGGATTTCAAATGCCACTTATTTTGTTTGTGTGTTTCTAAAATAATTTGTTATTTGTTTTTACGTTATCAAGCTTTATTATTTCCTAAAAATGAAAAAAAAAAAACAACAAAAAATTAAATACTGTTGAAAATCTGAACAATTCTATTGTTAATTTATTCAAAAACAGGTTAAAAGGTAATCCCGCAAACAAAATTACAAACAATACAAAGGAAAACAAAACATTATTTTTGAATAAAAAAACCAAGGGTTAAAAACAATTTATGAGTTTTTATTAACACTTAGCAAAAAACAAAAGGACGATTGTTTTCTTGGCCCCTAAAAAATGAAGAAAAAAAACAAACATGCGTACAATATTGTTGCCCTAGAAAAAGAAAAAATCAAATTTGGAAAAAACACGCAAATTTAAAATAAATTTGTAAGCTAATTGATTGTCTAACCCAGAAATTAGCAGCTGAGTAGTTCTCCTGCGTACGGTTTTTTGCTACTAAAAAAAGGCTATTTGCTAAACACCTTACAAGCATTTTTGCAATTCAAAACTGATTGTTTTTGAGGCCTACCAAAAACTCGGAATACCATCGATGTGCCTTGGGAAGGACGAAGAGACCATCGTCATTGCGGTAGAGTATACCAGACCACAAGCTGAGCGAGCAGTTTTAATGGAAAGTGGATCAGACAGTGATGTAACACTTGTTCCATTCACATTGGCCGTTCGCATCAGATAATTTATGTACGCCCAAAAAACGCCTCGACACGCCTGTGATTTCCCATCTCCACCCCCGTCACCGCCCCAAAACGGACAGTTCTGTCAATCACATCTGACATGTCACTTCCTGTTCGCTATTCGACGAACGACTGAAAAAATGATCGCAATCAGCCGTACGCACGTGCGCTCTGTTACACCGACGCATGCGTGGTTTTACAACATCGGATGACTACGAGCGTACGGCCGCTTACGAGCGGCTCTGAATGAGGGCCTTAGTCCCTAGTACATAACCAGAACTATTTCTGCAAATAGTGTAGGTACATGCTCTAAAAATAAATACAACACTAAATATGTAAATGATCAGTAGATTATTAAATGAAAAGGGGCCTATTTATCGAATAATATTCGTAGGATATTCCCAAAAAACACCCTCTTTTGGGAAATACCCTGAAATAATAAGAATCCCCCAAACGTATGAAGGAGGGACCACAGCATATATATCTGATATCTACTGCGATGTCTCCATTTCGGACAGCAGCTGCAGCCCCCATAGGTTTCTGTGGGGCTGTGAAGATGTCAGATTTACCTTTCGCCCCGAAAGGATAGCAGCATCTTCAGATGGTGTTATCCTATAGCAGCCTATGGCCTAAAATTACTGGGAGGCCTCCTCAGAATGGCTGTCACACCTGAGTTCCTGACATGTGCAGAACGGCCACAGGTATAGAAGGGAAATTATTGTTGTTACTAGTTCCGCCGCGTTATGATTGCTTTTAATATGGCGCCCCTGTACCTGCATGTATCTTTTAGGGGTCTATTTACTAAGCAGTGTTAGGAGACACAGTGAAAAGTGATAAGGTGCCAGCCAATCAGCTCCCAACTGCCATCTCACAGGCTGTGTTTAAAAAATGACAATTGGGAGCTGATTGGCTGGCACCTTATCACTTTTCACTGTGTCTCCTAACACTGCCTAGTAAATAGACCCCTTAGTATATTTGGGGGAACGTTAATTTGTTATTGCTGCGAATAGTGGAAATCTGATAATTAGTAAAAAAGCTCTGTAGCTCTATTCCATAGTGAATGGACTCAGGGCCTGATTCAGAGCCGCTCGTAAGCGGCCGCTCGTTCGCTCTGAGCGATGTTCACACATCTGCGCATGCGTATGGGTCGTAATGCACATGCGTCAACCAGTCAGTGCGGTCGGAAAACGTGTGTTCGCAAAATTGCGAGTGCCTGCTAATTTGAGTGACAGAATGAGGCGTTTGTTGGTGGTAACAGGGGAAGGTGCTTGAAAACGGGGAGTGGAGATCCGAACGCAGGCGTGCCAAACGGTCAAAATGGGCGTTTTAAGGGTGTGCATAATTAACAAAGCAGCGTCATTGACCACGTCACTTGGTTGTTTCTTAGCCTGAACTGTTCGCATGATTGCGGTAGGAAAATCCAACCACAAGCACTGCGAGCAGTTCATACGCCTTTCGATGTACTAGATTAATCTAATAAATAGCGGAGATGACGTATGATGCAAGCGGCCAGGGGGTGCCTTTACAAAATAGCGAGCGCATGTTTCGTTCGCTCGCTCAGACATAGAGGCGTCAACAGACCACAAAGAGCGAGCGCTCAATTTAAATAGCCGGCCCCTTTTTCTGAACGAGCGAGCGCAAATAGCGTCCGGCTCTGAATCAGGCCCTCAGTGAGCATCACTGGACACAGCAGTGATACTCAAATATTCTAATACAGCAGGTGGCGTCTGTATGAAAAAGATGCCCCCTGCATGCAGCTCTGATCTGAGCGCTACCACGGATCACCATCGCAAACACCGATTGCAATGGTCACATACATTTGCCATCTGAGCAAGCTGAAGCTTACTCAAAATGGTCGCCTCCCCAACTCTATCGCCCAAATGCGCAGGGGGGACTGCGAGTGAGAACACCTGACTCGTTCTGATATGATTAGGATGGGTCCTGTCCTGCGCTAGTGCAGACCCACAAACTTTGGACATGTACTTAAACCAACGGCTTTACACAGGGGCGTCTTAAGAGAGGAGGGGGCCATGTGCATTCCTTGTCTTGAGAGGAGGTCTCACCCCGGCGGCTGGCACTAGAGTGTACCCGGAGTCTATTGCGCATGCGCAGATCGCCGGGGAAATGGCGCATTTTCTCTGCGATTTCCTGACAGCGCAAGCGCAAATGGCCGCGGCCACAATTTTCCGGCATTTTGAGCAGCGCTGAGAGATGAGAGGCGGGACCTCGGAGAGGTAAGTATTAAATATTATGGGTGCAGGGTGTGCGGTGTGGGCTCCCCCTGGACCCATTATAGATACGCCCCTGGCTTTACATGCAACTCAGGATCAGGCCCTGATATTCTTATATCACCATATGGTGCTTGTATTGCAGTCAATTACAAGGAAAATAACCAAGTAGGGAAAAATCAGTTATTCCACTCTCACCTTGTGGTTTGCGGAGTTCCAATGCTGCACTTGGTCCAGGCTCCGGTGTATCCAGGTACCGAGGGCCTAATACAGCAAGGGACACAAGTGATAGAACGCACACACTTGGCCGATGTTTTCGTTCTGCGCATGTGTATAAGACACAGTGGCCAGGTTAGGGTTCGCATGGCATAAGTAGTGTGCATGGAGACTCCTCCGATGTTGATTGACAGGAAGTGCCGCTTGTGGGTGGTGACGAGGGGGTGGTCTGCAGTATTACGGACTACTCAGCCTTTGAGTATACGGAAGATGGCAGCATTATGTAGTGCTGGGTGTCTGCATTCTATGCTGCGGTTGCTGTGCATATATGCATTCATTAGCATATTCTCTCAGCGGCCGAGTGCGTGCGTTCTCTCACTTGCGTCCCTTGCTGAATCAGACCCAGAGATGTCTATCATATGGGCATTAGGAGGGTTTTTGCCAGTGAAAAAAGGGCTGCCTGCACTTATGTTGTGTGTAAACCCAAAGAGTCCCCAAACCATTGGTGCTTTGGATACCGGGGGGGGGGAGGGATAGAGCTTAGCATGTCCAGGGGCTCCCACACTCTTGGCACATTTTCAGGTGACATGGGGCGGAGCTTAGCATGATCAGGGCGGAGCTTAACTAGACCAGGGGACTTTCACATTGTAGGTTAGCCTGGGCAGAGCTTAATATGATGAGGAGGCTGCCACACGGGGGACATAGCTTTGGTAAGCCGGGGGCTGAAATTATCGCTGCAGGGGGCTCTCACACTGGTGACAGCTTCTGATGGCAGGGGGTGGAGTTTAGCACGAGTAGGGGCGGAGCTTCTGATGGCCTTGGTGCGGTGGTCATGGTCAGTGGTCATGGTCAGCGTCTGGGGGAAGGGGGTGCTGAGTGGGCAATGCGGCCGGGAGGCTAATGTGCTGGACTGGTTTTGGTGACAGGAAAAAAAAAATTTTTTTTTTCCTGTCAACACAGCATACACTGCTGGGGATCCAGTGGGCCTATTTTCAAGGGAGGCCTGGAGCTGTAGCTCCACCCATCCCATTGTCAATCCGACCCTGGATTTGTAATATTACCCAGATAATTTACAGGAAAAAATCTAACTAATAATACGATGCACCCTTCAATGTTACTATCTTAAGTTACTATATAAGGCAGTTAATTAAATCAATATATGAACATAACACTTCCATGATTAGCCGGTATTTGCCGTGGCTAATTGATCTGGTAGGGGTTATCCAATTAGCCCCGAAAGCTGGCACTTATCGGGGGTTGTGTTTCACCTGCCTCATGCAGGTGAAACAAACTTCCCGAAATCAGCCCAGTTTTTGTTGCAGCCGTCGTGAAAACACACAGGATTCACAGACCCTGTGTGTTTTTGGACGAAAACGGGTCATTTTTCTCGCAAGAAAAACTGGCTCTCATTGAATAGCCTGATAATGACCATCTGGCAAAAATCGCATTTACAATAAAAAAATGCATATTTGACAGCAATATATGCAAACTGCAAAATCAAAATTTTTCACAAGTTAATAAAAACACAAACATTTCTAAAAATATAAGATCCCATTGTGATCCCAACTTGAAATTTGGTGTGAACAATCTTAAAACATCAAATTTTAAACACAAAGTTACACCAAATTAAGTTTGGTTGTGTTCTGAAGGAAATGGGTTGTTTATTTTGTTTGGAAAACCCCAGTCCTGGAAGTAAATGTAATAGGCTGAAGCTTTGAAATCAATGAGACCAGTGTGAGACTTATAACCAAAAACTTTCAGTGAACTGCGCAAAAACCATATATAACATGTTCACAATCATTTTTACAAAAGGAAGCCTTTCAAATTGACTTTATATGGTAGTTTCAGAACTAGTCTAAATGATCCTATATTGATCTAAAGAACTGACTATGGCCCTGATTCAGAGCCGGACGCTCTGACCAGAGCGCTCGCTCTGAATCAGGGCCCACCTCCATAATTATGGAGCGTCCTCCTGGACGCTCGTATAGCTGTGGGTCACCACCCACAGCCTATACGAGCGTGCAGGATGATGGTCGCGATGGTCTTGACCATCGCGACCATCGCCACTGCGAGCCGAAGCCTGCGGTTGAGTTTCTCAACCGCAAGGCCGGAGTGATTTTGGCTCTATCAGAGCCAAAATCACTCCCACTGACATCACTAGTGATGTCAGTGGGGCCGGCTTCTGACGTAGGCGTTCCCCCGTCTGGGAGGCACGCCCCCAGCACGCCCACCAAAGGGGGCGTGCTGTCAATCAACATCGACAGCACGCCCCCTTTGATCAGACACAACGAGCGAAGGAAAGTCCTTCGCTCGTCGCGTCTCGCGCATGCGCACGACGGAGCTCCCTCTGTCGTGCGCATGCGCAGTGCACAGCATCGACCCACTTGCAAGCGGACAGCCGCTCGCGAGTGGGTCTGAATCAGGCCCTATATCTTCTATGCAAAAGGCTTCCTTTTGTAAAAATGATTGTGAACAACTGTGAATTATAGATTAATCAATTAACTAATTAAGCAATGATGGCATAGCTTTAAAAGAAGACCAGGAAGGGGTATCCTCTGTCTTGAAAAAGCCCTTGGATAAGAGCGAAACACGTTGACTAAGGACTACCTGTCTATTCCTTGTTGCTTATAGAGATGGCAATTCCCAACTGCTTCCATACCACCGTGCTTCTGTCTCACGTACCGGCAGTGGCGTAACTAGGGCAGGGCGAGCGGGGTTCGTGCCCTCGGCGCCGTTGGACCGGCGGCGCGGGGGGGGGCGCCGCCGGCCATGGTACCGGCCCGCCCGCCCTAGATAGCCAGTGTAGCGCCGACCGCAATGAGTGCGGTCAGCGCTACACATTTGCACAGGACCGGCGATAGGCTTCCAGCGCCGGTCCTGTGCTGCACGCCTGAGCCCGTTCCCTCCCCCTGAGTGCTTGCCCAATAGCGCCAGGAGGCGGGCTCAGGCTGTGCATAACACACGCATCGCCGCCAGTGCTGGCGGCGATGCGTGTGTTAAACAGCAGCCAATGAGAGTCAGATAGACTCTCATTGACTGCTGCAGCACCCACTGCAAGTGGGTAATGGGACTGACGTCATGACGTCAGTCCCATAATGCTGAGCGCGCCAGCCCGGGCGGACTGGAGGGCGGGAGCGGCATCGCGGACAGGAGCAGGAGCAGCGTGGAATCAGGTAAGTATATTTTTATATATATGTATTTATTTTTAAACCTATCTGCACAACGGGGGAGGGGTTGGCTACTACTGGGGGGACCTCTACTGGGGGAGGTGTGGCTACTACTGGGGGTGCCATTGGGAGGACCTCTACTAGGGGGGGGCTACTCTACTGGGGACTACTACTTGGGGGGGGACTGCCACTGGGGGCATTCTAAAAGGGGCCTATTACTAGAGGCACTGCACTCGGGGGACCACTACTGGGGGCAATAATAGGAAGGGCCACTACAGGGACCACTGGATAGGGGGGGTCACTACTGGGAGCCTACATCAGGGGGACCACTACTGGGGGCACTACATGGGAGGGGGGGACACTACTGCTGGGGGCACTATATAAGGGGCTTACTGCTAGGGGCACTGCGGGGACCACTACAGGGGGCACTAGATAGGGGGGATCACTACAGGGTGCCTGCATAAGGGGACCACTACTGGGAAAACTGCATGGGGGGGACTACTGCTATATAAAAGGGCACTGCATAAGGGGATACCGCTACTGGGTGCACTGCATTGTGGGGACTGCTACTGGGGGCACTGCATAAGTGGGAACACTACGTGGGGCACTGCATTTGGGGGGGCCACTACTGGGGGTACTGAGTAAGGGGAACTAATTGGGGGCTGTATAAGAGGGACCACTACTGGGGATACTGTATAAGGGGCACTACTATGGGCCTGCATGAGAGGGACCACAACTGCATACTGGGGGTACTGTATAAGGGGTACTACTGGGGTTAAGGTGCATATGGATAGGAATGTTCAGTTTGAAAATAAAGGGGTGTGTCATGTTGACATGCCCCATTTTTAAGTGACCACGCCCATTTTTTTGACGCGCGCACATGGGGGGCTCCCTTTACAAATTTGCCCTGAGCTCCAAATACCCTAGTTACACCACTGTGTACCGGGATTCTATACTAGCGTGTGAGCACCCAAGCACCCATACTACACACTAGGAGTTCCTTCCGGACATACGGGCTCAGCAGCTAGAGCTGCACCTACACACCTGCAAGCACCGCGTGCATTACACCTCTCCTCACTCTCAGTGCTCAGACGTGAGGAGACAGGTTGGACACACAGGTGGCCGAAGAAGGGACTGGAGGCACGAGCTGGTGCAGACCCAGTGTGCCCACTAACTTTGTGGTGGACAGCACTGAAAGGATTACTAGTAGTGTGAGTACTGGATTTTAACCATTGATTATACAGTGTACTGCACATTCCCGTTCATTGCCTATTTGGAATCACAGAGGTGAGAGGTACTGCAGGCCTCCTGCACAACAGTACAATTTAGTACTCTGTTTATTGTCAACATTTTAAAGACACTAAAGGGTCTATTTACTAAGCAGTGCTAGGAGACAGAGTGAAAGTGATAAGGTGCCAGCCAATCAGCTCCCAACTGTCATCTCACAGGCTGTGTTTGAAAAATGACAGTTGGGAGCTGATTGGCTGGCACCTTATCACTTTCACTCTGTCTCCTAGCACTGCTTAGTAAATAGACCCATAAGTTGCTATTGGGAACTCCGTGTTCTATTCATATCAAGCTGGTGAGCATAAGTCACTAACTCTGCATATTGAAGGCTTATAAAGAGACATTGTTTTCAATTACAATTGCAACAATCAGCTGGTGAGCACAAAAGTACCAACTTTGGGCCTGATTCAGACCCACTCGCAAGCGGCTGTCCGCTCGCAAGTGGGTCGATGTTGTGCACTGTGCATGCGCACGATGGCGGGAGCTCCGTTGTGCGCATGCGCCAGACGCGACGAGTGAAGGAAAGTCCTTCGCTCGTTGTGTCTGATCAAAGGGGGCGTGCTGTCGATGTTGATTGACAGCACGCCCCCTTTGGTGGGCGTGCCGGGGGCGTGCCTCCCTGACGGGGGCGTTCCCAAGGGAACGCCTACCGTCAGAAGCCGGCCCACTGACATCACTAGTGATGTCAGTGGGAGTGATTTTGGCTCTGATAGAGCCAAAATCACTCCGGGCCTTGCGGTTGAAAACCTCAACCGCAGGCTCCGGCTCGCAGTTTCGATGGTCACGATGGTCAAGACCATCGCGGCCATCAAAATGCACGCTCGTATAGGCTGTGGGTGGTGACCCACAGCTATACGAGCGTCCAGGAGGACGCTCCAGAATTATGGAGGGCGGCCCTCATTCAGAGCGTGCGCTCTGCTCAGAGCGTACGGCTCTGAATGAGGGCCTTTGTATCTAGGATATAACCATTCACACTTTCCAGATGACACTGGTTGGATACTAAGTTATTCCAGAATTTTATTCAATCTATTGGAAACTAGCCAATTTGATAATGTATTGTGTTATGTGTTGTATGTATTAATTTATGTATTAAGGGCCTGATTCAGACCCACTCGCGAGCGGCTGTCCGCTCGCAAGTGGGTCGATGTTCTGCACTGAGCATGCGCACGACGAAGGGAGCTCCGTCGTGCGCATGCGCCAGACGCGACGAGCGAAGGAAAGTCCTTCGCTCGTTGTGTCTGATCAAAGGGGGCGTGCTGTCGATGTTGATTGACAGCACGCCCCCTTTGGTGGGCGTGCCGGGGGCGTGCCTCCCTGACGGGGGCGTTCCCACGGGAACGCCTCCCGTCAGAAGCCGGCCCACTGACATCACTAGTGATGTCAGTGGGAGTGATTTTGGCTCTGATAGAGCCAAAATCACTCCGGAGCTTGCGGTTGAAAACCTCAACCGCAGGCCCCGGCTCGCAGTTTCGATGGTCGCGATGGTCACGACCATCGCGGCCATCAAAATGCACGCTCGTATAGGCTGTGGGTGGTGACCCACAGCTATACGAGCGTCCAGGAGGACGCTCCATTTTTATGGAGGGCGGCCCTCATTCAGAGCGTGCGCTCTGCTCAGAGCGTACGGCTCTGAATGAGGGCCTAAATCTTCTTTATAAAGGAAGCCTTGTGTCGATCCAGCATATTATTTGAAGACATGTTATATATGGTTTTTGCGCAGTTCACTGGAAGCTTTTGGTTATAAGTAGCAATTTTACCAGAAGAGTACTGGCTGTATGAACTTGCAGCAATATCATAACTATCAGTATATTTATTTTTGTACACAATTAGCACCAAGATATCAGTTTCTAGTAATACTTTGAAACTGTTTTTTCAGTGCGAGACTGCCTATGTTTTAAAGTAGCGGTCTTTTAATAGGCAAAACATCGGGCAGTCTCGCACAGGACTCGCAGATGGCCCAAAGTTGCAGCCTATTACATTTACCCCCTGGCCAGAGAAAATTAGAAATTGTGTACGCTCACAATGCCAACACTGACATTCAAAAACTATATAAGATTTTGTTTAAAAAAAAATATATATTTTTAAGACGCTCTCTTAGGGGTCTATTTACTAAGCTGTGTTAGGAGATAAAGTGAAATGAGATAAAGTACCAGCCAGTCAGCTCCTAACTGCCATGTCACAGGCTCTGCTTGAAAAATGGCAGCTAGGAGCTGATTGGCTGGTACCCTATCATCGTTCACTTTATCTCCTAACAAAGCTTAGTAAATAGACCCCTTAGGGGTCTATTTACTGAAGTTCTATTTTAATTGATTTTGATGAAAATAGATCAAGTTCGATGTTGTGTTTCTGGGGCTAAATCACACATTTTCTAACAGACAATTTTTTGTTAGTTTTTTTTTATAGTAGTAAATGTGGGATTTAGCCAGAGAAACACAACATCGATGTTGATCGGTTTTTATTGATTTTAAATTGATTCAAATTGTCCTTTAGTAAATATACCCTTATAGTATTATATTTATTTTTATCAGTTATTTATATAGTGCATACATATCATGCTGCACTTTACAGAGAATATATCAGTCATTCACATATACTCCCTGCCCCAGTAGAGTTGACAACCTACACTACAGTATGTAGACAAAAGTGATTGGACATCCCCGTGCAATCAGATGGACGTGTTTGGGTTTGGCTATTGCTAGGTGAACGTCTGAGGCCAGAGTGTACAGCACCTACAGTAAAGCATGGAGGTAGTGGCATTATGCCATGGGGCTGTTTCAGCTGGTCTGGCATGGGTCCACTAGGTGTAATGCATGGTCACATTAACTCTGAGAAGTATAGAGATGTTCTCAATAACTCTGTACTCCTACATTGTGCCAGTTCTTCTTCAGTGTGACAGTTGGTCACTGTACTTAAGGCGGAACGGCAAAACATACCAACTTGCTTTTGTCCAGGAACTTGTGGGCAGTTTGTCAAGAAGGGTGTCTGCAGTAATCACTGCACGTGGTGGACCTACAAAGTACTGACATCAATAATGATCTATTTACTGTCAGTGTCCAATCACTTTTGTCTACATAGTGTATATTCCCTGCCACACACATACACACTAGGGTTAATTTTTGTTGGGAGCCTATTAACCTTTTGACAACTTAATTATAAGAATATTTTATTTTTTAAAATAAAGTTCTACAACCCTTTCCATAGTTTCTCTGCAGATCTTAATGGGGAAGGGAGAGGATGGGGAGTTGAGCTTTATGGCCAATATGATGTTTAATTAAAAATATCACAATACTTCTGAGGGAGGTCATTGTCATAAATAGTGTTTAGTCCTTAACTGAGGTGATCACTGATACACTGTAACATTAAAAAAAACAATGTAACCACAGTGAAATTGTGTTCATAGAAAGCCCTATATACTGTAGCTAAAGATTAATAGTGAAACCCTCCTATAAAAATAATAATATTCTGATGTGAATGTAATAGGTGTAAATAAGAAATGACATCACATTTCCCTTAGGTCAGTCATATAAAAGACACCAGAGGCCTCAAACCAGAAATAGCCAGTCTTGGCCTGTCTGTTGGAGTCTGTGAGGTCATGCTGTGATGTCATAATGGTAACTGCCTGTATCAGGGCTTTGCTTTTGCTGCCTCTCTCATACACTACCAGTTAACTGACACTGCACCACACACAAGCAGGAGATACTGGCATAAGGTTAGTGACGGGACAAAGATAAGGGCAGCTTAGTTCCATGCGGCGGCAGACAGCGTGACTACTATAATATATGACTTATCAACTTGGGGACAGGGCAGTATTGGATAAAACAGAATCTAACACCTAGTGGGACAGTGTCATTACAGCCCAAAGCAGCTGCATCTGGGACATCGCTTATAGGTGTTAGGTGGGCACTGGTTGGGACTATACTATTCCTAATTAATTCCTTTACACAGTGCTCCAGCTGGCAGGTGGGTGTTGGATGGGACTATACTGTTCCTAATGAAATTCTTTATGCTCTGCCGCCTAAGTCCGGTATGCGAGTATTGCGGACTGTTCCATTGTTATTAATGTGCAGAGGTGTGAGAGACTTATATATGTTGTGCTTTAGTCATTTGTTTTTATCCAGTACTGTCTGCCATGCACATAGAGCTCAAACCCTGTGGGGACTTCAGAAACAGCGTTAGAGCTGTTTGCTAAATATAGTATTGCAGTCATCACCCCTTTTACCACCAGAAATGAGTACTAAAAGGGTTATGACTCTTTCTTAAATGGCGCTCTAAATACTAAGGGGGTGCTAGGGTTTTTTCTTCCCAACCCCCCTCTTCCCCTCTCTGTCTTGTCTCTCCCCCTCCCATGCCCACTTCCCCTGTCTGTCACTCTCTTTTCTGTCTCTCTCACCATGGACCAGGGGCAGAAGTATGGGAGACAATGGAGGCGCCTGTCGCCAGCACTGAAGGGGCACCTCCTCCATCACCCAGAATATAGTCACCCCATTTAGAGCTGTAAATATGGAAGATAGGGGGGCACTAAATGATAACTTGCCTCCAGGCATCTGGGATGAACTTACGCCACTGCCGTGGACATGTGCTCGCCATCAACATACAGATGTGTATTTCACCAGCTGGGTAATAGGTCAAAATAGCAGATTTGAGGTGACAGAAGGGATGACGGGTTATGCACGGTTAGTGGTGGGTGGGTGATTTGGGCAAACTCTGCAAAGCCTCTTAATGCCTAGAGGGACGGGCGATCCTTCAGCCATGGGTCCCCAGAGGTTTCCTCCACAGGGGGTTTTTCCTCTCCTGAGTGCTGAAGGATGATTCTTCGTGAGTCATGAGGCTTCCACCATCTTGTTCCTCTTATAGGACAAGAGTTTAAGAATTCTGGATCAATCTTGGTCCAGAGTTCTCTAATTTATAAAGCAGAGTAAATATAAAAAAAAAAAAAATTTTACATTTTACTGGAAATAAAAGCTTTAATTATTATTTTTTTAAATATATTTTTCTTGAAGTTGTCTTTATTTTTATTAATAAATGTTCTCAAAAGGTGAAGAGGCTGAAGTGAGGCCTGTCGAGGTAAATGAGTGCAGATTTGGTAATAGAAAGTAATCAGGGCCAGATTAACAATGCGGCGGATGGAGCTACAGCTCCAGGCCTCCACATAAAAATAGTCCCATCATCATGACAGCATGATGTTGACTGGCCATCTGCTGTCCACAAGGTCATCCATAAATCATAAGTAGTAAAATTGTATTTCTAGTTACCTCACAAAATGAAGCTTTTTTTTTTCTTTTACATATTTAGGGAGACATTGGGGCTGATAATGTAGGGTGTGTAAGCTCCCACATGGCATTGGTCACACCTACACAGTAATAGTCACACCTCCTCTGCTTCTCATAATAGGCCCTTGATCATTTTCAGCTCCAGGCCCATGTGGCCCTCAATCCGACCCTGAAAGTAATACGGTGGTGGAGAGGCTGACAGGATGAAAGTTCATTGTAGATAAAGTATAGGTACTGTAAATGTGTGAGATCTGTAGGCTTAGAACCTATAACTAAGGTGACAATACATACGAGAGGGGTTTATGGAAAAATTAAGAGAATGGATTGATGCCTCTGAGTAATATGTGATCAGGAATTGGTAGGGAAACATTATATTTGTATGTAAGGGATTAATGCAAGTCAATAATACCACATAATCACAATAAACTCCTGATAAGTAGTAACAATAATAATTATAAAATACAAAATAATAATAATAATAATATTACATTTATATAGCACTTTTCTCCAGGAGGACTCAAGGTGCTTCACATATACTATAAACATAAAACAGAGGTTTATATTTTCATAAAATACAGAAACCATGAATAAAATACAAAGAGAAGCCATTTTAGGTTATCAATTCCTAGGATTATTTATCCTACCCACAAACGATCCAGGTGAGGCAGTCATTTTAGGTGCACTACAGATAAAAAACACTGTACTAGGAGAGATCCTTGCTAACTCATCAGAACCATGCATTGTTTATTCTACGAAAAAAAGTACCAAGCGAGGCAGCCATCTTGGGTGCACCCAATAGGTCATAGTTACCGACGTTTAGATTTTCTTCTCCGGGAGTTTCCCAGAGAGGAGATGCAGGTGGGCAGCAATGGGGGCTGGGCCAGACTATCAGTGCCATTAAGCTAAGCCCCTCTTCTCATATAATTGCGTCATTAGGCCCCGCTCCCTACTCGCAGACCGCCAATCCTGAGAAAATTCTCCCCATTCCCCCCACTTCTCTAGGAAGTGGGTAGAATGCGGGAGAAATGCCTACTCTTTCTGGGGGTTATCTGAAAAATCAGGAGCCTCTCACAGTTCCCGGGTGGGTAGGCAAATATGTCATAGGTTACAATATGCGATTAGCAATACATGAAAATAAAACATACAAGGGTAAAATGAAAAGCGACTAACAGGATACCCACTGCATAAATAGTTCTGCAGCTTATAGAATGAGGAATATGGTCTTACTCTATAATGGCTTTATCCAATTTTCTCCTTTACAATTTTAAAGTGAGCTGAGGGGAAAATATCATAAGAGGGTACAGTCACATTAATAATTTACAAAACAGTATCTGACTGAATATAATAAAATAAAAAAACATAAAAAGCTATATGAATTCTGTGACACTCAGCCCACATGGATTACTTACACCTCAGGAGTGATGTGATAACTTTGAGCTGTGGTAAGGCTTCCAATGACACGGACTTTGTTTTGGTGCAATATAGACAAATGCAATGCCTAGAGACCACCTAAACATATATAATTACATTTCTAAACAACAAAAGTGGAGATAATATCATACAGGTTTAATCTACAGTTCACATAAGAACCAATATCAATAAAAAGTAATACAAATGTAGTGGTATATTAGCATAAGCACTGTAGCTCCAATGTACATAAGGGACACTGAACAAAAATCAAATAACAATATCCCTGTTAACAAATAAATCGTGCAGGGTGCTTGGATAAATGGCAGATCAGGGTGGGCTCTAGGTCTACTAGCACCCTGTGGGAGAAATTTTGGAAACCTTACATTACATCATACATGCCTACTCTCCAGATTTGGTCGTGAGCCTCCCGAAAACCAGGTGCTGCTCCCGGCCCCCCAGAAAAAGTAGACATGCCTCCCGGCCCCACCAGTCCCTCCCGCAATACCTACCTCGCTGAATCGCGTAATCATGACCCCGACCCCTGCTCCACAATGCCGTAAATCTCGGCATTGTGTAGCAGGGGCAAGGCCAAATTGACGAGAGTGTGGTTCCACCCCTAGCCCCACCCATAAATGGCACATAATGTCCCGTCCCCTTTTGCCAGCTCCGCCCCCCCCCCGCAAAGCTCTGGTAGTGTGTCAATAGATAACACATATTTCTATTTCATGATAATTATATAATTGGTATAAGTTGCCCAATGTGATGAAATTTGTAGCAAATCATTAATTACATTCACAAGTCATTTAAGAGACTACAAGGGGTATAATGGTAAAAGAGGCATAAACTGAACAATCAGGTCCATTAGTAGATTCAAACTAGGATACAGTGGATGTGTCCCAATAAGCTGCTGTGTAACTACTGCTTAATATATCCTGTCTAATCATAGAATGGGATAATAAGGAGGATTCCTAGTTTATCCCTTAATAATAGCCACAAGATTGGTTTTAATAACAGATTTGTCACACAAAATCCCCTTTGTATACATAATAACAATGAGATAATATGTAGCAGCAGTATGGAAATATAGTCACAGTGATACTGTTGTTGTTCTTCTATCTAAAGTCTGTTACTAGAGAGAAAATGAACCGGGGCGCACAGATGTCTGTACTGCAGCTGCTGAAGGGAATACCAACCCTCTAATACCTCTTTTCCACCAAAAACCTGGGTCCGACCTGTGTTTTGAGACACGGGGCCTAATTCAGACCCGCTCGCGAGCGCTGAGCGCTCGCAAGCGCTGAGCGCTCGCAAGCGGGTCGATGTTGCCCAAGTGCGCATGCACACGACGGAGGCGGCTCCGTCGTGCGCATGCGCAAGAGCCGAATAACGACGGCCAAGCCGTTGTTATCGGTCTCACACCAAAGGGGGCGTGCTGTCGATGGTGATTGACAGCACGCCCCCTTTGGTGGGCGTGCCGGGAGCATGGCTGCCCAGACAGAGGCGTTCCCATGGGAACGCCTACCGTCTGGGGCCGGCCCCACTGACATCACTAGTGATGTCAGTGGGAGTGATTTTGGCTCTGATAGAAATGACATGAAGAAAAAACAAGAAGAAAGAAAGAACTCTCTGGTTGGGGTCACTCTTAAATTGTAGTAGATTAATAGTTAATAAGTAACATTTAATAGGTATGCGCAGACTCCCGACCCTCAGAAATTTGCGTTCAGCAGTACACTAGTGCGCACTGCTGAATCAGGCTCAGCGTTCCCAAACCATACTCAGTCTAGACAGCTAAGGTTCCATGTGACCCATGGCTGATTGCACGGATTGAGATGAAGGTGAGTGTTTCCCCCACTGTGAAAGTCACAGACAGAGGAAGATACATGCCACGCTGAGACGTCCCTTCCATTGAGTAACTAGCTTTGGAAATGGGAAGCAATCGGGAAGCCGACTGCCTAAATACCGGCAGCCGGCTTCCCGACTGTCATATCCCGGCAAGGGTGAAATGCCGGGCGTCTAGATGTAGACGCCCGCATTTCCCCGACATCGGGAGACCGGCGCCCGGCATCCCGATCGTAGTGATGCCGGGCGCCACGAGCGGATAGCCTCGGGGGGAGGGTTAGGTTTAGGGCTCCCGGGGGGGACTTAGGGTTAGGCACCCCCCGGGAGGGTTAGGGTTAGGCTAGGGGGAGGGAGGGTTAGGGTTAGGCACCCCCGGGGGGGACTTAGGGTTAGGCACCCCCCCGGGGGACTTAGGTTTAGGTAGCTGGGAAGGGGGTGGTTAGGGTTAGGCACTTAGAGGGGGGATTAGGGTTAGGCACTTGGGGGGGAAGTTAGGGTTAGGCACCCCTAAGGAGGGTTAGGGTTAGGGGGGGTTAGGTTAGGTTAGTAGATACTCACCTATCCACGATCGGGATTTCCAGCACTGTCGGGCTTCCGCTGCCTCTAACTCTGCTCTTGTCGGGCTGCCGCTGATGGCAGTATTTCATACCCATTCCTTGGAAACAAATGGATGAAGGTACAGGGGGGTTTTAGGCAGAAGATACTTTTTTAAAGCCTTGCACCGAGAGTGATAAAACATAACCAGTGTATGCCTCTTTATTAAGGAAGGTGAAAGCTAATAGTAGTAATCAGTGTAAAATACTAGTATTCCTTTCATACAAAGCAACCTAAATGCCATGAGACCACCCCATATGCCCTACATATACTGTACACTATGGAAAGTCCATCACCAAACACCCCATAATCTTTCCTATCCCATTAGTGTCATCATTGGGATCTCCCCCCAGCCCCCATGGCTATAACAGCACCCAAATCAATAAAGCATATGAAATGAGCACAGGCTATGGGGCCTATGTATCAAGCTGTTTTTTACATAAACTGCAGTTTTTGCATAATTTTATGTATTGTTCCTATGTACTAATAGCACAATGCAAGACATCTCACAGAAATCTCTGGCAAAGTGCTAATTAGCGCTGTAGAGCGCAGTTCCCATTATTATAAAGGACTACGATCTAACCCCTATGTACTAAACTCCAAAAAGTTAAGCTTTTTGGCGTTTACACCATTTTCAGCTGGTGTATCCTCATGTAAGCCTATGGAGGCTCCAGATGCAGGAGAGAGTTCTTTCGATCTCTCCCTCACAACCCCCCAGCCGACCCCGGAAACTGACACTGTAGACATGCGCAGTGTCATCTTCCTCCGGAGAAGTCTTTCACTTCTGTGAAAGACTTCTACAATATGCCGGGGATATAACTCACAGATATAACTCGCAGGGACAGCAGTTATCGCAACCGCTGTCCCTGAGAGTTCCCCTTTGTACATAGCGGGGATATTTTCATTAGATATGGATGGATAACAATCACGGCTGGCCTGGGAGTATTAGTACATAGACCCTTATAAGCCCTTCCAAGTGTCTATTAAAGGACACTATAATGTTTAGTCACCTATATACTTTTCTTTACATGTCCATTTTTTTAGTGTGAAAACTTAAACTTAACAGTGCAATTATTATATGTGAGAGTGTTAGTCATACTTACCTACTCTCCCGAAATGGTCGGGAGCCTCCGGAAAAATCAGGTTGCGCTCCCGAGCACCCAGAAGACTAGGCAAGTCTCCCTGGAACGGCCACAGCCAGCCCGCACCCCACGTTGCTGTCCACTTAGTATGCAAAAGTGGGCAGTCCGGGGGATCAGATGAAGCCCCGCCCCCCGCTGAACAGTGCCTGTATTACCGGCTCTGCACATCGGGGGGCGGTTCCACGATGATGCGACTGAGCCATCACGCCCCCCGCTCCGCCTACCTGCTGTGTTCTAAGAGCTGACCTTGCTGTCCCCTCCCGGAAGGGAAAGCCTATAAGTATAGTAAAATGGTATTATTATAACATTCAGGTGACTAACTGACCAATACAAGATACACACATGAGGGATTGGATTTGTAGAGAGGCCTTCTCTGCTGACTTTGTATACAGATTTTCAGTATTATGACAGCAATGAGATAGAAACAAGCTGAATATCAGAAGACACAATAACATCTGCATCAAGAATATGACAACAGCAGCTGACCCATAACGTAGATAGGTTAGCAGTGACCAAGGTGCTGACTATCTACACAGAGACCGGAGCAGGAATAAGTTATTATCACAGCAACATATATATATAACCACAATATATACACAGACCACAACATGTTACATTACAAGCCCCTCTTAATGCCATGTGAGTGCAGGCTGCCATCCTCTAAATTTACACCCATCTCCCTTCTATTATGCTGATGCCAAGATAAAATAAGCCTTAACCAGTCTTAATAGGCATAAATCCAATATTAAAACATTTAATTTGGATGGAAAAAAAAAACGCACTTAACATACATCTTACCAAGTGCCTCTGGGAGAAGGGGACAGTTAGCTACCTAATTCGGGAGTATGTGAGGCCCCTCTGTGGGGTGCAGTTATCGGGGGAAGCGGAAGCCGTATAATGGGTCTTGGGGGTGTGGGTGTGAGAAGAAGGGAGGGCTCCATCCACAGGGCCACTTCAGGTAAAGGGCTTTTCAGCCTGTGAGCAGGCTAATCAAGGGATACACCTGGAAGTGGCTCATAAGAGCTGTGTAGAGTTTTGATGCAGAGTCTCACACACCCTGGGGAGAACAGACATTGAGGTTTTGTTCTGAGACACTGTGACATTGGTATGTACTATGTTTGTGGTAAGGCAGTAGGCCCTGCCACATGTAGAGAGGGAGTTACCTGTCTAGTTAGAGCCCAGACGGGGTAGGGTTTATTTTTATGTTTTATTTGTTGATTACTGGTGTCAGACAATAAAAACTGGTGCCGACCAGCTTTCACGAAAACCCACGACTACTGCTGTTTCCTGGCTGCTGTGTGTAAGGAAGCGTCCGTCTACCCCAGGAGAGTGACCCCTACCCCGATCATATCACAATTGGTGGAGAATGCGGGCATTGCACACTGGAAATTGCAGCAAGAGGAAATATTCTACATTTAAAATTTAAAGTGACAGACACCAATTTGTTGTGTTGGATATCAACTCGTGTTCTGTGAAGTCCATGAAGGTGGCATCGACAGATGCTTAGAGAAGCCAGGTTTTGCTACAAACCTACACCTAAAGACAACATGGAGGACATTGTTAAGGCCTTGCTCCAATCTAACAAAACTCTGCAAGAGGCTATTAAAGCCCAGCAGGAAACTAACAGAGCTCAGCAGGAAAATACCAGAGCTCAGTAGGAATCCACGAATGTGCAATTATCGGCCTTGGAGACCGCCCAGAGGACTCAGCAAGTCGCCATAGAGGAAACCCGCCAGGCCTTAAAAGACGTGATACAACAGCTAGTAGTCCAGTCTGGCGATGCTTCCACTGGTCTTCCAAATGACACTCGCTCCATATGGGACAGTCACTTTCTGCAAAAGATGACCGAGAGTGATGATGTGGAAGCGTATCTTATGGCCTTTGAGAGAACTGCAGAAAGGGAGAGTTGGCCCTAGGAACAGTGGGCAAGTCTTGTGGCACCCTTCCTGTCTGGAGAACCACAAAAGGCCTACTATGACTTGTGCCTGGCTGATACCAAGGACTATGCAAAGATAAAACGGGAGTCACCTTATTTGTTCAGGCCCAACGAGTCCACCGCTGGGAGTTCCAAATGGAAAAGCCTCCACGCTCACAGATGCATGACCTCGTCCGTCTAACCACAAAATGGCTACAGCCCAAGACGCTGACAGGACCGCGGATCGTGGAAAGAGTCGTGATGGACTGGTATCTGCGATCTCTACCTGCATCTCTGCGCAAGTGGGTGAGCCATGCAGACCCTAAGTCCGCAGACCAGTTAGTCAAACTGGTGGAGAGGTATGTGGCAGCTGAGGAACTGTTGAGTGTGTCCCACCAGGCCCCGATTCTGCAACGGCGATCTTCCGTGACTACTGGTAAGACTGTTCCAGGGGAGAAAGGTGCTGGGTGGTGGAATGAACTTAAGACTGTGGGTGTGGAACCTGGGGATAGGCCAGCCAGGCCAGGAAGGTTCTTACCCCATAAGAGACTTGATAATAATATGATACAATGTTTCCGATGTAGTGAATTGGGCCATATTGCTGGTATTTGTCCACTGACCTCTGAACCTATGCAATGTGATACTGCTTATGTCCGTTGTAGTATGTCTTTCTTTGCACAGCCTGCCTGTACTACTGACCGACAGGCTGAGACAGATAAGCAAATGTGTAAGGTTACTGTAGAAGGCAATCAAGTAGCGGCTCTGTTAGATTCTGGCAGCGTGGTTACACTTATGAGAGCTGAACTGGTGAACCCCTTAAAGCGCAAGGGAAAAGCTATTGGTGTGACCTGCATACATGGGGATACTCGGTATTATGTTACTGTGGAAGTGAACATAGAAACACAGTGTGGTTTTGCTATAGTCTCTGTGGATTTGGTGCATGGCTTAACGTATAATATAATGTTGGGGAGAGACTTTGCTCACTTCTGGAAGTTGTGGGAAAGCCGATTTGTTACCGAAGTAAATAACCCCGACCCATTTGAGAAGGTTGCTGATGCAGTAGCAGGGGACGTTTCTTCTGGGTCTGAGAAGTTCCCTTTTTCTAGCATGATTGGTGAACCAGAGAATACTGAGATGGGGAGTATTGTTAAGCCAGTTGATCGTCTGTCTGATCTTGAGGTCAGAAAAGAGATCTTTGTAGTGGAGCAGTTCAATGACCCTACTCTGGTAAAAGCCGGGGAAAAAGTAAATCTTATCAAACCTTGGAAGGATAGAGCATCTCTGTCAGCCGTCTCAGCCCCTCCAGTAAACCCAGGGCCTTGGTTCCTGAAGTGACAATAGCAAAAACCCTGTTGACCGTTCAACAGCAAGAAGTTAAGGAATTTCTTATCAGAAATATCGTTTTGTTCTCAGATGTACCGAGCAAAACCACAGTCATTAAACATGACATAATCACTGACCCAGGGGTTAAGATTAACCTAAAGCCCTGTAGGTTACCAGAAGCCCAAAGAGAATCAGTGTCTAAAGAAATGAAAAAAATGTTGGAACTGGGTGTAATTGAAAAATCGCATAGTGAGTGGTCAAGTCCCATTGTGCTTATTCCAAAGCCTGATGGGAGTGTACGTTTCGGCAATGATTTCCGAAAATTGAACAGTGTGTCCAAGTTCAATGCCTACCCAATGCCAAGGATGGATTAACTAATTGAAGGGCTAGGAACAGCCAGATATTTAACCACTCTAGACTTAACCAAAGAGTATTGGCAAGTGCCGTTAACTGAGAGTGCCAAAGAAAAGACAGCTTTTTCAACACCAGAAGGGTTGTTCTAATACAAGATGTTGCCCTTTGGGTTACATGGGGCACCGGCTACCTTCCAAAGGATGATGGATAGAATTCTAAGACCCCATAAATGGTATACTGCTGCTTGTCTAGGTGATGTAGTCATTCATAGTCTTGATTGGCAGTCTCATTTGCCAGAGTACAAGCAGTGTTGGACTCCATCTATAGGGCAGGGTTGACAGCCAACCCAAAGAAATGTTGCCTAGGGATGGAAGAAGTAAAGTATCTTGGTTACACCGTTGGCAGAGGTTTAATAAAGCCACAGCTTAGTAACAAGGTGGTTCTTGGCGTTACAAAGTTTCAAGTTCACAGGAGAACACAGGCCAGGAAGCCAGCTGGCCAATACAGATGCTTTGTCATGTGTCCGTTGTTTGGGGGCTGCAGTTGTTCCGCCCACAGGTTGAAACAAAGGGGGGGGGATATATGATAGAAGCACTGGAGAAGTTAGGGATGGTGTGTATATGTATCCCAGATTCCTGTAATATGTAACTTAACCCCCAGGAAGAGTCTGTTTTACAAACGGATCTGAGTGTCAGCTTTAGGTAAAAGCCGGATAATGGGTCCTGGGGATGTGGGTGTGAGAGAGAAGAGGGGCTCCATCCACAGGGCCGCTTCAGGTGTTGGGCTTTTCAGCCTGTGAGCAGGCTAATTAGGGATTACACCTGGAAGCGGCTCATAAGAGCTGTGTAGAGTTTTGATGCAGTGTCTCACACACCCTGGGGAGAACAGACATTGAGGTTTTGTTCTGAGACACTGTGACATTGGTATGTACTATGTTTGTGGTAAGGCAGTAGGCCCTGCCACATGTAGAGAGGGAGTTACCTGTCTAGTTAGAGCCCAGACGGGCTAGGGTTATTTGTTTGATTATTGGTGTCACACAATAAAAACTGGTGCCGACCAGCTTGCACGAAAACCCACGACTACTGCTGTTTCCTGGCTGCTGTGTGTAGGGAGGCGTCCGTCTACCCCAGGAGAGGGACCCCTACACCGATCATATCACTATATATATATATATATATTATATATATATATATATATATATATATTATTGTAGTTGTATTATCTTCCAGACCATGGTTTTAGTGTTTAAGTATAAAAAAAAAAATTACCAAAAAAAGATTTACTATGACTTTGTAGCACAAACTGTCAGTTTTGAGTCCAACAACATAAATTGGGAGACAGATCCCTGTAGCCCAATATGTTCTACTTCCTTACAGCCCTCAATATTTCAGAACTAAACTATTCCCTTGACAAATGGCCTTTTATCTGTGCTACAAGTACAATATAGTAAAAACACAGTTGTGCCATATAAATCTCGGTTTGGAATAGCAGAATATTAGAGTATTAACAGACATTAAAAGGGCTGAAGGAAACATGAATTAAGCAGCGTTCAGAAGGGAAAAGTATGGTGCCTCGGCAGCATTCACCTTGTAATGCCTTATTAAGACACAAACAAAATGACATTTTCACTGGTGTACCATTAAACTGGGGCGTCCGCCTGAGGGGATGTAGTATGGAAGCCGACGGTCTAAATGCCGACACTGTAGTCCCGACTAGGGACGAATGACAGGCGTCTACATCTAGACGCCTGTAATTTGACCGATGTCGGGAGCCCGGCGCCTGGCTTCCCGATCGAGCGGATACCGGGCGCCACAGCGGACAGCTGCGGGGAGGGGAGGGTTAGGTTTAGGGCTCCTGGGGCAGGACTTAGGGTTAGGCACCCCCCCGGGAGGTTAGGGTTAGGCTAGGGGGAGGGAGGGTTAGGGTTAGGCACACCCCCAGGGGACTTAGGTTTAGGCAGTGGCGAAGGGGGGGGTTAGGTTTAGGCACTTAGAGGGGGGGTTAGGGTTAGGCACAGGGGGGGGAGTTTAGGGTTAGGCACCCTAAAGGAGGGTTAGGGGGAAAAATAGGTTAGTTTACACTTACCTAGGGACGATCAGGATTTCCTCCTCTGTCGGGCAGCCGCTGTCAGGATTTGAACCGCTGGCCATGCGGTCGGCGGTAATACATATCACACCCTGCCTGAGGTATGGTACAGATGTGGCATCCAATAGTGTCGCGTATATTTTCACAGTTTAGATTCTGCTGCAATTATTTAAGGAAAAGAAAAAAAATACATCAAGTGTTCACACATTAGCTGGAAAATTATTGCATCTTAAAGGTCTGCTCCTATATCACAGCCGAAGAAATAAATCTCAGAGTTGCAGAAATAGAAATGACCAAGGGCAAATTACTTAGCAGACTGGAAAGAAATAAAAACTGCACCCGTTGAAGTAAGTGTATGATGCCAGAACACTTAATTTAGGATAGCTGTATACTATATATACAGCTCTTCTAAATATATACTGTGCAAAGGCTGCATACTTTTTTTTTGTTTTTAAAACCTATATTAATAATATATAAATTTACAAAGTAAAGTTATAATTGGAATTACAGCAGAGGTGGCATTTAAAAGGATGGTGAAATATAGTGAAATGAATACATTGGTGAGTGGCATTATACAGATGTGGTATAAAGAGCAGTGTCATTTACTTTATGATATATCCCAATACACTACACTCTGAAGACTGAACGGAGGATACCAGACATGGACTAGGGAATAAAGATCCGCCAACAGTAAATAACAGTGGTTAGAATTTCTACCTCAAAGTGCTGGGGCCAGAAGTTTACTCCGACCATGTCCTTATCTGTATGGCAGGGGCGTATCTACCCATTGGCCAGAATGGCACTCGCCAGGGGCGCCAACCAAAGGGGGGGTGCCACCCGGCAGTGCCACCAGTAGCCAAAGGGTGGACAAGTCCCTCGGCCCCACACGTGTAGGGCAGACCGCAGTGAGAGCGGTCTTCCCTACACAGTTTACAAACACGCAGCCGCCAGCGGCGGCTGTGTGTTTGTAATAGCAGCCAGCTAATGAGAGTCTGCCTGACTCTCATTAACTGCTGTGTCGTCTGCGGGGGGAGCCAGCTGGAGCTCACTAATGAGCTCCGTCTTTCGGCTCCCTCTGCAGCATGTGATGGGAGAGATGTCATGACATATGATGTCTCTCCCATGCAGGAGAAGAGTGGGCGTGACTGAGCGGATAGCGGCGGTTGTGTCAGGAGCGAGGATCAGGGTTTTTTTTTCTTTGTGTGTAGGGGGGGCACTACTGGGGGCAATTTATGGGGGGGTGCTCACTACTGGGGGCTCTGTATAGGGGTGGCCACTACTGAGCGCACTCTATAGTGGAGGCCACTACTGGGGGCACTGAAATAGGGGGTGGCCGCTACTGGGGCACTTTATGGGGGGGTGCCTGCTACTGGGGGCTCTGTATATGGGTGGCCACTACTGGGGACAATTTAGGGGTGTGGCCACTAGTGGGGGCACTGAGATAGGGGGTTGCCGCTACTGGGGCACTTTATGGGGGTGTGCCTGCTACCTGGGGCTCTGTATATGGGTGGCCACTACTGGGGACAATTTAAGGGGGTGGCCACTACTGGGGGCACTGTATAGGGGTGGCCACTACTGGGGGCACTGTATAGGGGTGGCCACTACTGGGGGTAATTTAGGGGGGTGGCCACTACTGGTGGCACTGTATAGGGAGGACTACTACTGGGGGCATGTATAGGGGGGCTACTAATGGGGGCAATGCAGCATAGGTGGATTGCTACTGGAGGGTTGCTACTGGGGGCACTGCATTGGGGGGGGTGCCAGTCCATTATATTGCCAGGGGCGCTTGGATCCCTAGATACACCCCTGCTGTATGGAGCAAATAAAAATAAATGAGAATGGAAAGGCACTGTCAAAAGCTGCTGGTTCAAAAGGAGTATGTCAAACTCCAAGCAAAGATATAATACTGGAAAAAAGGGGGGGGGGGGGGAGTTTGAACAGAGCTAATACCAATGATATTACTGAAGTGGATATATTATAACAAATTCCACTGAAACAGTTATTACATATATCATACTAAGTATGGATAAACAATCAGACAATGCTTGATACTAATATGGATATTAATGGCTCTCCTATTTAGAGGTCTGATACGGCTTGGTTCACAATGTATAAATATTTAATGATAAAAAACCACTACATAAAAGTCAATACATAAAAAAAAATCAAAACATAAAAAATAAAGCGCAATGGTGTTCTGATCCTGGATTGTAGATAAATTATCTCAGTCTATCTTCATTGTCCATGAAGAAATACATTTATGAAAGTCACAATGACAAAGTCACATAATCAATAGCAGCGTTCATATACGAGGAATGGAGTCAGATAACAGGACAATCCGGATGATTATCCAGCAAACGATATAGGTATATTACCAGTCTTCAGAAGTAGTCCGTTTAATGTTATCTCCTGTGCAGCAAATGGACGACAATATCAGTGGCTGAAAGAGGATTGTGCGAAGATGCTGATCCGGAACCTCCCGTAATAGTCTTCAATCCAATAGGATATTCCAGGGGTGCTAAACAAGTTTCGTTGTGGAAAGCCCCCACAACTTCGTAAGTAGCTAACATACTTGCCAACTTTCCTTGATTGTCAGGGAGACTCCCTGTAATAGTAGCAATCTCCCTGATTGCACCTTACCCTCGTTATGAAGCTGTTTTATATATATATATATATATATATATATATATATATACAGATATGTACAATAAAATAGAATTATTATTTTAATTTCCCTGCATTGGTATAAAGCACAATGATTCCTATGGCTACAGGAATTTTCTGAAAAGTCATCAATAGGTAGATCTTACTAACTGCTTTGTGGCTCATTTACACTTGCATAAAATTCAATGTAATGACACGCCTACCAGATGTAGTAGTACACATCCGCTTGCAAAGCAGAGCAAGGTCACAGGCTGCCTGAAACCCCAAAGTGTGAAGATTGTACCAGCCTGGGGAACAGACAACACCCTGCCCCCTGCCCCCTGTCCCAGTCTGCCCCGTATCATTCTTTCTAAGTACACTCACACTGGGTGCAGGGACTCTGGCTAGGGTAAGGGGCTTGGTGTAACTCCCTTCCCCTGTCCTACCCACCATGTGCTGCCCACTCATCTTACTCTCATTTTATGCAGAACAGTTAAATAAATTAATTTTATGGCAAATATTAAACCTCCCAATTCATTTTATGTCCATAGTTCATCATAGCTAACCCGTAGTAAGCCCCAGACCTCTCACTGTTTTATAATAATCACTTGTATAATAATCTTGGTTCAGTCTCCTCTCCTCAATATAATAATAATATCACATATCAGTGTGTGTTTGGCGCTGTGTTTTTCCTCATAATTTATTACTGTACAGGCCCCTCTCCCCTATATAATAATAATACCACATATCAGTGTGTGTTGGGAGCTGTGCTTTTCCTCCTCATATATCACTGTACGGTCCCCTCCCCCTATATCCCTATATAATAATACCACTTATCAGTGTGTGCTGGAGCTGGGTTTTTACTCATGATTTATTACTGTACAGGCCCCTCTCCCCTATATAATACTAATACCACATATCAGTGTGTGCTGGGAGTTGTGCTATTCCCCCTCATATATCACTGTATGGTCCCCTCCCAATATATAATAATACCACATATCAGTGTGTGTTGGGAGCTGTGCTTTTCCTCCTCATATATCACTGTACGGTCCCCTCCCCCTATATAATAATACCACTTATCAGTGTGTGCTTGGAGCTGGGTTTTTCCTCATGATTTATTACTGTACAGGCCCCTCTCCCCTATATAATACTAATACCACATATCAGTGTGTGCTGGGAGCTGTGCTATTCCCCCTCATATATCACTGTATGGTCCCCTCCCCCCTATATAATAGTAATACCACATTTCAGTGTGTGCTGGGAGGTGATGATTAAAACAGACTCCCTGAACTACAAAAATCCCTGTCAGAAAATCACTTACCTTTATTCCCTTAATTTTGGACGGTGTGAAGTGAGTGACCTGCTCAGTGGTGCCCATCGGCCGAGGAGGAGGAAGCGGGACTCTCACTCTACTCCAGTCCAGACTGCCGCTTCCTTGTGGGGAGGGGCCACCGGGAAGCAAGGGTAAATAGGCTGTGTGCTGCACCTATAGGTTGCAGCAGCACTGCCAGTTCATAATTAAATGTGAAGTAAAGTTCCTTCAGCAGACCGCCCATTTACCAAGACCCCTCCTCCCCTAGCTCACCCATACTAGCAATTAGTACTAAATGATACTGCCGCACAGGCTGGTTATATACGGGCCGCGACCTTGGTGGTAATGCAATGGTGCTGATCAATATGGAGAGTACCGTCGGCATTGTCACTGGCCCTAGCACTGCAGAATTGTACCAGCCCGGGGGCAGATGGCACCCTGCCCCCCAGCCCAGCCAGCCCTTGGTCTGCAGTGGGCTGCCTGTGTGTTTGGCTGCTGACATCATCAAGTGAGACCCAGGAACATCCAATCAGTGGTATGAAAAACAGGAAAAACACTGAGCGCAAAACAAATTAGGTTAGTATTCAGTCCAAAGGACCAGTTCAAATACGTAGACAAAAGTCTCAATCTCAGCGTCAACGTGCAAAATTAAGAATCGTTCCTAAAGTGTGTATTTTCACAATACTCCGTGAATCTTCAATGGACTGCTATACTATTAAAATCCTCCGCTTCCTCAGAAGGTGTGGGTGTAAGCAGTTTACACCTAAATAATGCGTTTCAACTTGCACAGAAGTCTTTATCAAGATACCTTGATAAAGACTTCTGTGCAAGTTGAAACGCGTTGGTCTATGGGACTTCAAGCAGCCAAAACCTGAAGGTTGGAATAAGAGGCGGTGTACCCCCAAGCTGACTAAGGACTCCAGATTCCTGATCCCAGGGAGTGTATTTTCTATGCTGTTTAGGTGTAAACTGCTTACACCCACACCTTCTGAGGAAGCGGAGGATTTTAATAGTATAGCGGTCCATTGAAGATTCACGGAGAATTGTGAAAATACACACTTTAGGAACGATTCTTCGTTTTGCACATTGATGCTTAGATATTGAGACTTTTGTCTCCATATTTGAACTGGTCCTTTGGACTGAATACTAACCTAATTTGTTTTGCACTCAGTGTTTTTCCTGTTTTTCATACATTCTGCTTTTAGGAGTATTTGTGGGGGATTACCCATTTACACTGATTAGCTGCAGTACCAGTGAAGCGCGGTTCTTTTATTGTTTTTCCCATCCAATCAGTGGTGTTTGCTGAGTTGGATAACCCGGGTCGGGCCCGTTCACACTGCACATCAACTCGGCTTGTCGCCGGACCAGGTAATTTTTCTGCTGGCGCGTTCACACTGCACCTCGACCCAGGAAAACTCGGCAATATACCGGGTTACTTTTGCATTGTGAAAGGGGTATTAGTCACAGTGAAATATCTACCTTCACACATACACATACCAAAAACAGTGCTTAAGCACCTTTTAGCATTAAAAAAAAATGTGATAAAAGGCTTATCGTGGTTAAATGAGACCCTATAAATAAAAAATAGCGCTAGCTTGCAGTTCATTGAGAAGTCAACATTAATTGCTATATATACACAGTTCATCTACTAGAAATATTAACAGAGGAAGGCAGAAGTGCTTCTAGGTTCAATTCTAAAATATTTTGTTAATTGCTTTCATGTAAGACATTTTTAGTTTTTATTAAAACAAAATGTTAATTTATATACTTCAATTATGTTTCCTTATTAAAAAAAAAATACTATATTCAAGATCCTGTGTGCTTTGCTTGAAAACCAATCTCAAATTAGTTTCATAGTATTCCAAAGCATGCAGAAGGCTTCGGGCAATCGCTGACCCTAAAACCGTTAATTAGCAATTAAACAGCCAAAAAATAACTATTGCTCTTTGGTCTGCTGTTTGTACACTCCAATATTCACATTATTTATAGAACCAACCTATTGAACAATGCAATTTGGCAAATTTTTTTTCAAAAATATTTTATTAAATTCTCTCAAAAGGAATCTTGTAATATATAGAGTAATATATTTTAAATACAATTGTCAGAGTTTAAACTGAGTATTGGTTAGAAAATTACAGTATCAAAATCAGATATTCTTTACAGAAAGAAAAATTACACAAATAAACAAAAATATAAAATATCAATAATAGAACAAAAAGGGGTTGTATTTAGGAACACACAAGAGGGAGGGGGAGGTATGTTAATAGACTATGAACATATGGTTTACTTTCTACTTTCGTAGATAGGGAATACGTGGGCAGTAATCACATTTTAAAGTTTTGCGACTGAAAACATCTGTATGCCTCTGATTATGACACAGGATATGTCAGTTGTCTATGCAAGAACCACGTTGTGGGTTCAAATAATTTATAGATATGTGTTTTAACCGACATTTCTAAAGCTGCAATATAGTGTTCCCATTTTTTGTGGAATTTAGTTACACCCTTTTCTATATGCGGAATGGTAGCTTGTCTTTCAAAATAAATGATGCGGAGAAGAATATTTTTCAGCTCAGCCAGAGAGGGTGTAGACCTCTTGATCCAGTATTTCCGTATCAACTTTTTTATAACAGTTATGACAGGAATAATTTCTTTTCCCAACACACCCAGGTCCCACACCGACAAATTTACCAATATACATGCTATTGGATCTCTAGACAAATTCAAATTGAATATCTGATTGATATAATTAATAATTTTATACCAAAATATTGCTATCTTCCCACATTGCCAAAAATTGTGAAAGAATGCAGCTCCTTGCATTATACATTTTGGGCATTTGCCGGTTTCATCTGGAACAATATGTGCTCTCTGAGCCTTTGATATAAATGCTGTGTATTGTTTTGAGAGGTGTTTCCTGCAGTGAAGCAGTTTGCAAATATTTAAATACCATTAAATTATGACTTAATAAGACATCTAAATCTGAGATATCAGCAATATCATCTGTCCATTTTTTAAGAGTGTTTTTCCAAAATTTACCATACTGAGAATATCTGAGATACATATTATAATATCTAAGTCTATAAAGACCGGTACAGGAAAATGAAAAAATAGTCTGCAAAGGGTCAGGTGTCTCAGCATTGGATATAGGTTTGGGCATAGAATTAATGAAATGTCTAATTTGCAAATACATGAAGAAATGTCTGTCTACTAACTCATACTTATTTTTTAATCAGAAAAAGACATCAAGACTCCCCCCGGATCAAAAACATCTCTGATCGATACAATGCCAGCCTCTTTCCATCCAGTGGCGTAAGTTCATCCCAGACGCCCGGAGGCAAGTTATAATTTGGTGCCCCCCCTCCCCGGCACGGCCGCTGACACTGTAATGTAGCAATTCGCATGCAGACAGACTATAGATACACGAAGGCAGCAGCTGATGGTCTGACATGGAGCTCTCCACTAGTGTATGGTGACTTCTCAGGTGCCGGGAAGGGGTGCCATGTATTGGGCAGCTGTGACGTTACACTCCGGGTACATAGTTACAGCCCTAAGTGGGGTGAATATGTTGTGGACAATGGAGGAGGTGCCCCTTCAGAGCTGGAGCCCGGTGGCAGGCGCCTCCATTGTCTCCCATAGTTCTGCCCCTGTTTCCATCTCTTATATACATCATTTTGCAGGCGGAATAAAAGCTGGATTTTCCCAAAAGGTCGTAAACCTGGAGGAGCAAGGATTTCTTTGCAATTTGATATTGGCGTACCTCCAGGAATGATATGTAGTAAAAAATAAAGTACTGGAAAATATCTGTGCTGGAATGTCTTTTTTGGGTGAGTGAAGTAGTGCCCCCGGGGAGAAAGGGAAAAATAGTTCTACTTCTAGGTCAAAATTTACAAATATAGATCTACACCAAAACCAATCCAGAATATATCTAAAATGTGATGCTCTACTAAATGATTATAAATCGGGTAAATTTACCCCACCTTCAGAGCGGGGCAGCTGCATCTTAGAATAAGCTATTCTTGTTTTTTTATTATTCCATAGAAATTTGGAGAATAAAGAATCCACATGGGAAGCATCTTTCTTTGTGAGGCCCAAAGGAAGCATCTGTAACAAATATGCTAGTTTGAGAAAGGCAATACTTTTAATCACAGTAGTTCTGCCTAACAAAGACAAGGGCAAGTTCATCCAACCAGACAATATCTTAGAAATAGTTGATAATACAGGTCTAAAGTTAGCCGTGTATAGATCGATTAATAACCTAGGAATCTGAATTCCCAGGTATGTGAGAGTAGTTGTGACCACTGGAAACAGGGAAAGTATTTGGTGCAAATCAAATCCTGTTACATCTCCTGATAAGGGAAGCCTTTCAGACTTAGTATAATTTACTTTATAACCAGCAAACTTCCCAAAATCTTCAATTAAAGAGACAATTACTGGAATAGGTTCACTAGGCTTAGATATGAATAGAAGCATGTCGTCTGTGAACAGTGCCATCTTAGCCTCTACCTTCCCCACCATAATACCAGTAAAAAGTGAGGATTCTCAGAGAGCAATTGCCAGGGGCTCCAAAGCTAGTGCAAAAAAGTAGGGGCAACAGACGGGCAACCCTGGCGTGTACCCCTCTTTATATAGAACGGGGAGGACAGATATCCATTACCCATTACCTGTGACATAGGATCTGAGTATAGATTAGCTATTAATTGAGTGAACTCCGCCGGGGCTCCAAACCTCCACAATGACTCAAGTAGGTGGTCCCACGTGATTAAATCAAACACCTTTTCGGCATCAATTGATAGTATTACATTGGTATCGTGAGAACCAGCGGATTCCACCTATTGCATAATTGAAAATACCTTCCTAATGTTTGCAACAGACTGGCGGCCGTGGATGAATCCAGTTTGATCAGCGTGGATTATGGATGGTAGGACTAATTTAAGTCTATTTGCTAGTAACTTTGTGAAGATCTTATAGTCCGTGTTTAATAATGATATCGGACGGTATGAACTGGGGAGTTCTGGATCCCGACCTGGTTTTGGTAGACCTCTGATGGTGGCAGAATTAAAATATTGTGGAGGACTATTACCCATTAGAATAGAATTATATATTACCATAAGGGTTTCAGAAATTTTTAATCATTAGAAAGGCCATCAGGACTTGGGGCTTTATCATTTTTTAGAGAAGAAATTATTGCTATTATTTCATCTGTGGTTACTGGTTTTATCAAAGATAGAGCCTGATCTGTGGACATAGCAGGTACATGCAAGTTGGACCAAAAAGCCATTTTTTTTACTCATACACGACCAGATCAGAATATAGTTGAGAGTAAAATAATTTAAGAATTTCTATAATCTCTGCATTGGATCTGACCAATGTATCGTCATCTTTTTTTAAGGCTTTAATAATTGTAGGGGAGTGATGTCCTTTTGTTAAGTTAGATAATAATCTACTTGATTGATTCCCATGGGTATAATATCTCGATTCTTTATTGAAAGTATATTTAGACTCCATAGAGGGTAAAACATTGTCAAACTGGGTTTTTTGAAGATAATATGATTGTTTGGATATCAGATTAGGATTACTTTTAAAATCTTGGTATGCAGATGTAAGTTTTGCCTGGGATTCCAAGTAATCATATCCTATTTGTTTTTCTTTATGTTTGCAATAAGATAAAATAGCACCTCTCATCACAGGTTTGGAGGCCTGCCAAAAGAGGAACGGGTCAGTATGTTCACAATCTGAGTTATTAAATTTAAAATCACTCCATGTTGACTCCAACATATTAAGAAACTTAATAGAACTAGACAAGTAAGATGGAAAATGCCACTTGCGTATAGGACTCCTATCTGTAGTACCCGATATCTGTATCCAACACAAAGCGTGATCCGATATATGTATTGGTTCTATTTTAGAGTTTATTACTCTGGAGAACAAATGGTTGGAGATCAATAAGTAATCGATGCGGGAGAGGGTGCCATGAGCTGCAGACAAGCATGTAAAATCCTTCTCCACTGGATGGCACGCCCTCCACACATCTACCAATCCCAGCTGGTCACATACATAGGGCACACCAATTTTTTGGGGGGAAGGTCTTGTTAACATAGTATTTCTGTCTAATACATTTGAGGTAACTAAATTGATATCTCCTCCAAGAATAAGAGGTGCATCTGAGTACATATGCAATTTAGAAAGAATATGTAGAAAAAATTTCTTGGATTGTGAATTAGGAGCATATATATTACATAGAGTAAATCTAGAATTATTGATTGACACGTCTGCAATAACATAATGGCCACGTGGGTCGGTAGTAGTCGAGTGGACAATTATATTAAGATTTTTGTTTACCAAGATGACTACCCCCCTAGCCTTAGAAGAATATGTGGAGGAGGCTAAGACTGACCATCCCAGCATGTTTAATTTAATCACTTCAGGAGGGAGGAGATGTGTCTCTTGTAAGAAAACAACATCAAGTTTAAGTTTTTTCATATAGAAGAGGATTTTCTTCCTTTTTATCGGGGAGTTAATCCCACCCACATTCCAGGTACCATAAACAAAACTAGTCATGATGAAATACGGAAGAAGCATAGTAACCACAGAGCCATGTTAATATCATCAGATAGTGAGAACACCATATAGATCGTATCATAAGATAAGCAAGACAAGACACATGAGGATTACTAAAATGAAAAAAAAGGGGGAAGACAAACAAAAAACTGTTGGGGTCCAGAAGTACCCTAAGATTTGAATACAGACAGATTTTCAATGCATTAGAACGCAAAAACATCTCTCTAACAATTTAGGTATGCATGTATTTGAAGACAAATAAATAGTCATACAGCATAACATGATATAACGTTACCATTATACTTATCAGAACTTCCTAGTCTAATTTTAATAAAAAAGATATGTCTAAGAAATTTATAGAGACCTCTAATGATTATACATTAGACAGCATAGAAATAAGTCCCCTTACATTAGCTTTTTGTATTACATTAGAATTCAAAAACAAATATATGAAGGCGTATGAAGAAAACTAAACTGCACTTTGACTTCAGCTCACGTGGATGGCTTAATAGATTCATGGGTCAAATGTAGAGGAAGATGCCATCTCCTCGGAAATGAATACATCCGCATCAGCAACCGAAATGAAGTCCTTAAAGGAATCTCCATTAAACAATTGCAGTCTCGTAGGGTAAAGCAGAGCAAATTTGCGATTGGCCTTGTATAAAGGGGAACAAGAGGAGAAAACTCTTTCCTTGCCCGTGTCACCTCTGCAGAATAGTCTTGAAATATATACGGAATTTAGATCCCCCCCCCACTGAAGTTCTCCATGTCAGCGTGAAGCGCTCCAAACGGCATCCTTGTGGAGAAAGTTTAAGCATCTGAGGACAATAACATGTGGTCTAGAGTCCTTAGACTCACGCACTGGGCCAATTCTATGCACCCTTTCCAAAACCATATCAGAACATATATCCGTTATATTCAGTAGTTCCGGTAAGGTCGACATAAGAAATCGAGACAGTTCTGTGCCCTTATGGGTTTCGGGTAGGCCAGTGATGCAAAGGTTGTTCCTTCGTGATCTATTTTCTAAATCATCAAGTTTACTCAATACTTGGTAATGTGATTTTTGTAGAGAAGGAGTATTGGTTTTTAACTCCTCAACATCGTGGAACATGACTCCCAGTCTATTCTCATTGGTCTGAACTCTTTGAGAAATTTGTTTGATCTGAGATTTTATGTCCAAGACTGCTTGTGTTAGTTTAGCTGAATGAGCGTCCATTATAGGGCCCATAGCCTCCTGGATCGCTTTAACCACTTCTCCATAGGTAACAGGGTTATCTTGATGATCTGAGGCAGGAGAAGTGGGCTGAGATATAGCAGTGCTTGTATCCATGGGGCCTATTCATCAACACTAAAATAAAATTTTTAAGGACATTTTCCTTAATTAACGTTATTTTAGTATTCATGAAGATACTTAGCAAGGAGATATCAGTGTTATCTCCTATGCTAAGTCCCCCTGCATTAATTTCTACACTCCCCATACATTAGTATTGGGATATGGAAATCATGGTATTCATCAAATTCAGAAAATTACGTATTTTCGGAATTTTATGTAGTTACTATTCGCCACTGTGAGGTGGCGAATAGCAGGTAACACTTACCTGTGTCAGCGTGGGCAGGACCCCTGACGTCTCCCTCCAGCACTCTGGTGCGTCCTCTGGCTCCGTCTGCTATGCGGTCATGTGTTCTACCAGCAGAACACAATAAAGTTTAAAAAAATATATTTTATTTTTCTAAACAGTACTGTGTGCTGCTGGGAGACCACATGACCGCATAGCAGACGGAGCCAGAGGCTGCTGCGTGGGCACGTAAGTGATGAACGGGGGGGGGGTGAGCGGGTGGGGGGAGGGGGGGCAGGTGAGCGGAGGGGGGGACACAAACTTACCGCATCTGTAGGCAGTGCTGCACATGTGCTGGTTTTACAAATGTAACAGCGCATGGGCAGCACTGCTTCCAGCTGCGATCAGTTAGTGTAGAGAGGGATAACTATCTATTTCCCGAAAAGCTGTCATCGCAAAAATGACAGCTTTTCGGAATAGATAGTTATAGGGAGGAGGAATGATGAATTCCTCCGGTAATTAGGTAGTACATGCGAGTTCTAAACCTAATTACCTCCAGGGAAAGTTTAGTTATGATGAATAGGCCCCCATGTCTGCAATGGAGCACTGTGTCTCAGAGGCAGAAGCCATGTTGATTTCAGTTCTCCTTTTCTCAGAACAAGCTTTTTGTTGCTTGGGCTGCCTTTGAGAAGGGCCAGAACGCTCCATCTGATGTTAGAGCATCAACTCCTTTTAACACTGGGAGATCTTGCTGTATTTAAGGTGCTGCTAGTGCAGCTTTATGGATTGGAATGCCGGGGTTAATGTAGAGCTTTTTAGGTGCCCATTAATTAGGATCACTAAGGCTGTTGTGGTAATTAATTATAGAACTATCAGATAAAATTGTGCTCAAATGCTGCTTTGAATATGGAAGGGGAGCGCTTAGTGAGAAAGTGAGAGTTTGTATAAACTTAAAATGGCGCCCGGAACTCCTTTCTCCCCAGGGAACTCCCTCTCTTGAATGACTCTCACCTGTAATGTTGGGACAGGAACGAGGACCCGACCAGCGACGTCCTCACGTGTCTCCGCAAGCTGTGGTGAGTAATGAGCGGGGATAGAAATCGGCGGCGGGAGATGCGGCAGCTTCAGATCCCGGCGTGTCAGGGAGAAGTTCAGAGCCTCAGCACTGGTGTCTCCGCCGCTGCTGGCTCCCAGGGCCCTTCGTCTGGAGGCTAGAGAGGCTGTCTGGCAGGTGAATTATCTGCCCGGGGGTTTTTACTATATTAGAAAGTGCAGGACTGACCCGGGGAACGGGATAGCACGGCGGGAGGCGCTGTATGGTGATTAAAAACAGCGGAGCTCCGGCGCCATGCTACCTTCCTCTTCAGCATCCAAGCCACGCACCCTCAATTTGGCATTTTAAATGTTTGCAAATACTTTCTGTTTGTGAAGTTTTAGTTCATCCTCTGAGATAATATTTTCCATATTTTGGAAAGGAGAAAAGCGGTTTTAAATTTTAGACTAATTGTGGGCAAGAGTTAGCCCAGGAAGCATTCGCCTGTTGCGCCCAATTCTATGAACCCGCATTTGACTTTGACACAAAGCAGAGAAGGCAGGTGTAATGTAAAAGATGTCAAATGGCATGTAGGGGGAAAATGAGTGGCATGTGGGGGGTAAGTCGAGAGACATGTTGGGGGAAGGCGAGTGGCATGTGGGGGGAAGGCGAGTGACATGTGGGGGGAAGGCGAATGACATGTGGAGGGGGGGGAAGTCGAGTAACATGCAGGGGGCATATGAGTAGGTCTGAATGGCATGTCCCTGCCATGTTGGGAGGTCTGTGGCATGTGGGGGAGTTTTGAAGCACATGTGAGATCTGAAAGTATTTTGGGGCATTTTGTGTCACGTAAAATGCTGAGGGCACATAGGGGCAATTTGTAGAATCGAATTCCACACATTGGTTTGGACAAATATGTATCTATATAAACATGTAACCAAAATTGTGTCATCTATTCTTGACTAATAGGTGTTCTCTTATCTTCACTGTGATTTTTATTTAATTTATTGTACCCCTACTGTAATGTTTTACAGTGCTTTCTATTACAAAGATATTTAAAAGATAAAACTGTGACTGTTTATTGACAAATAACACATGAATACTGTATATACATAGGTAGTAGCACAATGCTGGCAAAAGCAACAACTAATTAGGTGGGCATTGTAGGAACACTTTACCAGTCAAATTTTAGTTAGTATTTATAAACAAATATACAAACAAAATAAATAATGAATCCCGACTAAAATATCCCAAAAATATAAACATTTTAAATACTATAATTCTTTCAATAAACTGCCAAAATTAGGTCTCCACTTCCAAACAAAACACAGCAACACATAGCAATGTGGTTATAAAGAGAAGACAAAATAAATATATTTTAAGTATTTAATTACAATTTTTATACAGTAGATATAATTGCACTGTACATGATTTGCACACACATTCTAAGCCCTTTAATTGGTATTTTAGTGAAGTTTTCTTCAATGTTGTTCTTTTTGCTTTACTTTATTTTTTGAATACACATTTCGCTAACAAATGTTAATAAAATTGGGAGCAAGTCTATCCAAGATCAAGGTAGTGTGCTATGCCACTGGTGCAGACCTGCATGCATTTTGCAAATTTGCATATAATGGCAACTGTTTGTTTTTTTTGTGAAAGCAATTTCCTTCTACGAAATTGGAAGCAAATGTGTTCAAAATCAGAATTATCCCCATTATTTTTTGCCCCCCCTGAAAAGCCGACTTGGCTGATCCCTCCCGGAAGGGGCAGCCAGGATATCGGCAAGTATGCATTACATTTGAAGAGCAACCTGTCTTGCAGTAATGTAAATCTTCAAATTCGATTAGGAATGGATGTTGAGAATAAGCGTACAATAAGTACATCTGTACCAACAATTTATTACACTCATATTGAATTAAGGGGTCGATTCAGACCCGGACGCCAAGCTGCGCTCTCTCGCTGCCAAAAGGGCCTGGGTATGCAAATTCCGCGATTTCACTGTCTGGTGTAAGGACGCCCTCTATGTCTTAGAGAGCGATGGCAGAGTGAGCGCACGCCGGTATAAAGATGCCCATTTTTCTTACTTAGCACACGTCATCTCCAGGAAGTGTATGATTAATCAGAACCATCGAGAGCCATCGGAGCTGCACGCAGCCCTTGAGGTAGACCCTACCCCGCCACAAGCACTGCGATCACTGCAGACTGAAATACAACCAAGTGACGTGTACGATGACTCTTCCATGCTAATTATGCACACCCATAAAACTCAGTTTTGACGCCCAGACACGCCTGCATTCGCAGCACCACTCCCCCGTTCACAAGCACCTTCCCCTGTTCACATCCACAAACGGCGCTATCTGTCACTCAGTGTAGCGCTCAGTCTTTCTGTTAAGAGCGCACGATTCCCAATCGCAATGACTGGTTCGCGCACGCACAATGCAATGCATACACATGCGCAGATAGGTGACAATCGCCCATAGTGTGCATCCGCGGTTTAGCGTCCGGGTCTGAATTGGGCCCTAAGACTCAAAATACAAGAAAAAAGTATGTAATATGGGTAAAAAAAGACAAAAGTTTGATACAAGTGACCCGCACCATGTCTTGCACCACATATTGTTGTCATTAGACTGACCAGGGGTGGAACTACCGCCGGTGCCGCCGGTGACTGCACCAGCTTACCGCAGCAATATAGGGGTCCACAATGCGCCATTTGTAAATGGCAGACTGCAGTGCAGCTGCTTGCCAGGCAGTCATCAAGGCTGTGACTGAGCCGGCCGGCAGCTACAAGCAGAGAGGACCAGGGCACAGTGCAGTCAGGCTCAGCACTGCAGTGCATTACTGGGTAATAAATCCCAGTAGTCTCTGCAGTGGGGCCAGAGGAGCATGTGCTGAGCTCTGATTGGATCACATGCTCCTCTTACCTGGAGTTTAGCAGCAGCGCAGCCTCATGGGTGTGACTCATTGTGAGGCTGTGACTGCTGCTCTGCCGGCTGCCTGAGTATGCTGCTAGTGAGTACAGTGTGGGCACTACCGGTGGTATAATGTGTGGGCACTACAGGTGGCATACTGTGTGGGCACTACAGTGTGTCATAATGTGTGGGCACTACAGTGTAGCATAATGTGTGGGCACTAGAGATAGCATAATATGTGGGGACTACAGTGTAGCATAATCTGTGGGCATTAGAGGTGGCATAATGTGTGGGCACTAGAGGTGACATAATGTGTGGGCACTATAGGTGGCATAATGTGTGGGGACTACAGTGTAGCATAATGTGTGGGCACTAGGGGTGGCATAATGTGTGGGCAATTATGGTGGCTTAATGTGTGGGCACAACAGATGGCATAATGTTTGGGCACTACAGGTAGCATAATGTGTGGGCACTACAGTGTAGCATAATGTGTGGGCACTACAGGTGGCATAATGTGTGGGCACTATAGTGTGGCATAATGTGTGGGCATTAGAGGAGGCATAATGTGTGGGTACTACAGGTGGCATAATGTGTGGAGACTACAGTGTAGCATAATGTGTGGGCACTAGAGGTGGCATAATGTGGGCAATTATGGTGGCTTAACGTGTGGGCACAACAGATGGCATAATGTGTGGGCACTACAGGTAGCATAATGTGTGGGCACTACAGTGTGGCATAATGTGTGAGCACTATAGTGTGGCATAATGTGTGGGCATTAGAGGAGGCATAATGTGTGTGCACAACAGATGGCATAATGTGTGGGCACTTCAGGTAGCATAATGTGTGGCCACTACAGGTGGCATAATGTGTGGGGACTACAGTGTAGCATAATGTGTGGGCAATAGAGGTTGCATAATGTGTGGGCACTATAGTGTAGCATAATGTGTGGGACACTACAGTGTGACAATGTGGGGGGCACTACAGTGTGGTATAATGTGTCGGGCACCCACTGCATCTCCATGCTACCCACTGCCTGTCACCTCTTCCTATCACCCTCTCCCTGTCACCCACTGCCTCTCCCCTCTCCCTGTCACCCACTGCCTGTCACCACTCCCTAGCACCCTCTCCCTGTCACCCACTGCCTCTCCCTGTCACTCACTGCTTGTCACCTCTCGCCCACTACTTTTCTCTGTCACCTCTCCTTATCACTCACTCCTTGTCACCCACTACCTATCCCCTCTCCCTGTCACCCACTGCCTGTCACCTCTCCCTATCAACTTCTTGCTGTCACTGACTGCCCCTCCCTCTCCCTGTCACTCACTGCTTGTCACCTCTCGCCCACTACTTTTCTCTGTCACCTCTCCTTATCACTCACTCCTTGTCACCCACTACCTATCCCCTCTCCCTTTCACTCATTGCCTGTCAACTATCCCTGTCACCCTCTCCCCCTCTCTGTCACCCAGTGCTTCTCCATGTCACCTCTCATCCTCTTCACTGCCTCCTCCCTCTCCTTGTCACCCACTGCCTGTCACCTCTCCCTGTCACTCACTGCTTCTCCCTATCACCCACTGCCTGTCACCTCTCCCTATCACCCTCTCCCTGTCACCCACTGCCTCTTCCCGCTCCCTGTCACCCACTGTCTGTTATCTCTCCCTGTCACCCACTGCTTCTCCCTGTCACCCTCTCCTTGTCACCCACTGCTTCTCCTTGTCACCTTCTTGCCTCCCCTTTCACTCACTGCACTCTGATCTTGGAGTAGGGTAGAGGAGGGGGGCCCAAAGCAAATTTTTGCACCTGGGCCCACCACTCACAAGTTCCGCCATTGAGACTGACATATGTACATTTTGGTAGGGAGCACCAAAGGAAATTTATGCCCAAGGCTCCACTTTGTCTAGAACCGGCCCTGTACTTAACATAACAGTTCTGAAAATGTTGCTTATCTCGAGAACTACACTTTACAATATAGCTGCTCCCCCCCTAACCAGGCTCCTCTTCACAATAGGAGAACATGCTGCTCCTGCTTTTCACACTAATTTTCCACCTGCAGTCGTCTGCATTCATTATTTGGAGTTAAAAGCATTTAACATTAATTTACAAATTGGAAGAGTCATCCATCACCTGCTCAGCCGCTCAGCACCGCAGACCGAGTCTTCACCTCACCAAAGCCAGTCGAAGTCAGCACTGCGCCCTCAGCACCGCAGCCTGCCCTGCCGCTGTGTCAGTGACTCAACCCACTATGGGGTGGTGCCCATTTGTGGCCACTCCGCAGGAACGAGCTTCGAGCCAGCTCTGTACCAGGTGTAGACAGTCGGCACCATCCATGGCGCATAACCACACAATTGTATGGTGAGAGACGCTGGGTTGATATTCTGGCAGATGGACAGCTCAGTGAGGATGGTCCAGTGGCGTAGTCCGTACTCGTATCCAAGTGGGAGCAGGCCAGTGTGAGAGCTCTGGCTACTGATGGTCCGGTGGCATAGTCCAAACTAATATCCAGATGGGAGCAGGCCAGTGTGAGAGATCTGGTTACTGATGGTCTGGTGGAATAGTCCGCACTAGTTTCTGGATGGAAGCAGGCCAGTGTGAGAGCTCTGGCTACTGATGGTTCAGCGATGTAGTCCGCACTAGTATCTAGGTGTAAGCAGGCGAATGTGAAAGCTACGGCCTTTGCAGGAGTAAAGGCACTCTTCTAGCTTATACGTAATTTTCCGATATTAGGAAACAAATTGCAGTACCAAAGGTGTGTAGAAGTGGTATAAACAGTGAGGGGTCACTATAATTAACCTTTTCCCTTGTTTTGGTGCAACGAACGTGCCGTCAGTATAACTGAATGTTTATAATCTCACTATAAAGAAGCCTATGGGAGTGGTCTAATGTCAATGGGCGGGATGCACTAACATAGTGCGCCACTTACCGCCATACATCACAATTGTACTGATCGCATATGCACTAACATATGCGATCAGTACAGCATAGGACAGCTCTTCCGATAATAGCTGTCCTTTGCGATCCCTGCCGCCTCGTGGACTTCGGGTTTATAACCCAGGAGTCCATCTGCGCATGTGCAAAGTGACGCGGCAGCCGCGGGGCATGCTGGGAGGATCTGATCGGATCCCTCATACCAGCGCGATGCAATAGAAGCTCTTAGGCTTCTATAAGGTAACGCCAGCAGAAGCTGGCGTTACCCACCACATCAGAACTCCGGCAGCAACACATTGATGCATATGGAAAATGCTGTAGAAGCCCGGAAACAGGGTTTTTACAGCATTTTCCGTTCAGTGCATCTCACCCAATGTGTGGTATATAGAGGTAGAATATGATGTCAATGAGGTATGTGGCTAGGTCTAGAAAAGATGCATAAAATATGACAGAGGACTAACAGACACAACACCTTACATTTCCTTACAGCCGCATCAGACAAAATTCTGCCATGTGCCTCCCCCACCCCCAAATTTGTGCTGGCCCCTCCTCAGAACTTGTGCGAGCTCCTGCCTGCCAGGACCAAGAAGAACTGCACTGTCACTCTTTTTCCATTTTCGTGTGATGCCCTGGGGGGTCCTGGGCTGGACGTTTTTTGGGGTGCACTGCGCCCCGGACGTGAACCCCTTAGTGTTAGGGACTGCTGGTAACAGAGAAGCCGTGACGTGGTCCAGAAGCCTCCCATGTATTTGCAAATGCATGCAACTAATATCTCTGAATTTCTATGACCATATAGTCTTCATATATTGTGCAGGTATTATTCAGTGTGCTGAGGTACAATAGGGGGTTAAATCCCCCTCCTTTTTCTACTTAGTATGACCCCTCCCTTTCATGCACCTGATTAGTACTGCTAGATTGATTGAGCAGCTGCCATTTTTGTTTGTTTGTTATGAGTTGCATGAAGGAGCCAGCATTAGTAGGGCATGCTGGTTCTAGTAGTGCTAGTTGGAGTTCCCAGGGGTGACTCCCAGGTAAGCTGGCTCTCAATTTGGATGCATTTATGTATGTGCCTTTATCATGAGGCCTTACATTTGACAAAATTATATATGTGCCTTTATCATGAGGCTTTATAATTGGTATATTTTACATTTGGGGTGAGCGTTTGGGCGTAGGGCCCCCGGGACTGGTCTGGCTGGGCCTCCTCAGGGCATCACCATTTAATACACATAGTTGCTTTTCACATCACCTTTTATGTTTGTTTATTATTCATGTATTTTTTCACATATATTTTAACCTCTCATTCCACACTTAATGATTACTCACACACAGCTATACTTTACACTGCACTGTCACTCTTTTTACATTTTCGTGTGATGCCCTGGGGGGGTCCTGGGCTGGACGTTTTTTGGGGTGCACTGTGCCCCGGACGTGAACCCCTTAGTGTTAGAGACTGCTGGTAACAGAGAAGCCGTGACGTGGCCCAGCAGCCTCCCATGTATTTGCAAATGCATGCAACTAATATCTCTGAATTTCTATGACCATGTAGTCTTCATATATTGTTGCAGGTATTATTCAGTGTGCTGAGGTACAATAGGGGGTTAAATCCCCCTCCTTTTTCTACTTAGGACCAAGAAGAAGCAAGGACACTCTGGTCTTCTCTAGGTTCCAGGTTGCTGTTCTACGCAATCTGCAAGCCAAATGCTAAAGGGGAGTGACGGTGCTGACCCCTAGGCTCTGCACTGCAGCACCCACCATCTGCTCACCCTTAGTTACTGCCCTGGCCTGCACAGAGATATAACATAAAACTTTGTCTAATGGGTGTATTCTGTGCTGTACAAAATTATAATAAGAAAAATTGGGAAGATCAAAGAACTATTAAATGGAAATTATTTAGGCTGGTTTTCATTAAAGGGAAAGGATTTCACATATTACAAATCACATAACTGGCTCATATCAACTCAAGACCAGGGACTTCTTATGAGAAGAGGGGGCCCGTGTGTGGTGTCCAAGTGGGCTCCTCCCCCCTTGTGTCCTCTATCATGCTAGTAGCTGCTCACTGTAAGTACATAGAATGTGTGTGCACCACACACCCTGCACCAATTACAGATAGGCCCCTACACTGAAGCACACATTAGGTAGCAAAAATGTCTCCAGCAGTGCCGAGTGGGCAGCACATTTGGCCTGTACGCAGCGCCGGCCCTACCATTTACGCAAAGTGTAATTACAGTTATTTCAGACTTCGCTGGTCGCTGATTTTCATGCCATCCTGAGTGTGGTTCTGACTGTAGCAGCACTGGCAGGGATGCTTTGACCCGTCCATCCTCTTACCCTCCAACCTCAGACAAGCTCCGTCTTTGATGAAAACCAGACTTAGTGGCACATTGGCTGTGGTTTGAACCCAGCAGTGACATAATATAATGTTGAAGATATTCTCAAGCCTATGGAAGCAACTCCAGCAAATTGCATAAGGTACCAGGAAATCTCTATATATGCAGCCCCCCCCTCACCCGATCCAAATGTAAATATTGTGCCCCCCCACACAGTCACTGTTCAGCCCTCCCTAGGCTTGCCTACCCTCCCGATTTGGCTGGGAGCCCTCCCGGTTTTCGGGTGCTGCTCCTGGCCCCCCGGAAAGGCAGACAAGGCTCTCGACATTCCCCAACCCTCCCGACCTCCCCCCAGAATACACTAGTAATCCCCACAGCGGGGGGGGGGTGCTTTACAGTGCCGAAAATAACGGCATTGTGAAAGGGGGCGGGGCCATGATGACTCAATTGTGTAACCCCACCCCCGGCTCCACCCCCAGCGTGTCATAGCTGTCAGGACATGCCCCCCGTTGTTCGCCGGCAATCATCTCCCTCCCGGAAGGGGTACGTACTGGGGTACATAACTGATGCAGGGATGCCAGGCCCAGGTCCCCTGGCAGTCAGCTACATACAGATAGGACATATTTGGTGCTCCAGTACATGGGTTTTTTCTGTTTCAAAGAAGTCTGGCTTTATGCTTGCATTAAAAATTATAGGCATCAGAAAGCACACCCCCACACCACTGCAGAGAAATGTGTCTCTCTAAAAGCCAAGGGGGGAAGGGGTCCTTTAAAATTTTGTTGTGGGGTTCACAAAGTTCTAGCTACGTCCCTGGACCAGGACATAATACAAATGTTGCTGCAGGGTAGTGGAAGACTTCACAATTTCTTCAGATGCAACATAAGGTCTCATCACCCACTCAGCACCTAAAGGGACAGAGGGCCTGATTCAGAGCCGGACGCTCTGACTAGAGCGCTCGCTCTGAATCAGGACCCTCCTACCTGTTATTGGAGCGGTGACCACCCACAGCTTATGCGAACGGCCAAAAAGATGGTTGCGATGGTCAAGACCATCGCGACCATCGGGCTTGCGACGAGAACCTGCGGTAGGGTCTCACTGCCGCAAGCCCAGGAGTGCTTTTGGCTCTATCACTAGTGATGTCAGTGGGGCCGGCCCCAGACGGTAGGCGTTCCCATGGGAACGCCTCCGTCTGGGCAGCCACGCCCCTGGCACTCCCACCAACGGGGGCGTGCTGTCACTCACCATCGACAGCACGCCCCCTTTGGTGCGAGACCCATAGCGACGTCTTGGCCTGGCTTGGACGTCGCTATTCGGGTCTTGCGCATGCGCACAACGGAGCTCCCTCCATCGTGCGCATGCGCACTAGGGCACCATCGACCCGCTTGCGAGCGCTCGCGAGCGGGTCAGAATCAGGCCCAGAGTAGCTGATCAGCCTAAAGTCAGAGAAGTTGGCCCAGGCCTCCTTATGACCTTGTCCAGTAGTGTGTCCATACGCACACTAGTAAAGCGTCTGCCTCCTGCACTGCCTCATTCCATTTATGTGCTCAAATAAAACAGGATATACTGCGCTAAGCACTGGGAGTGACACTGTAATGATCTATATAAACAGTTTGCTGTCCGTTTATAAACAGGAGGCTTAAAGACATAAATATAAATAAAAATATGGTGTTTAATAGATAAGACACATCAATTTTATACTGAACATAAATAACAAACAAAAAGCTAAAATTAAAACATGTATCATGTGGAAATTAATAGATATGGATGATATCACAAAATGGCTGTATCATGTGTAATACGCTAGCTAAAAAACCTTGAGTATAAAATGGTTACTCACGTATCAATATTAGACAGAGGTTCCACAACACTTTGTAACTGATGAATTGTCACTGATATGCAACACTGATGCTATTTAGCAAATGGCAGAATCCCACGGACAGATGAATGTGATTCTTCACTACTGGCGTCCCAGTGTGAGAATAGTGTCTGCACTTGGTAGTTAATGATTAAAATGTTAAAGGCAGTAATATATTGAAACGTCCTTTAGTAGCGTGTCCACGCTGATGTCCGTCCTGGTTCAGCCTGTCCTTGGCTGTGTAAAGCCGCGGCTGGAGATGTGCCGGCTGCCGTGTGACGGGAAGCGTTGAGCTTAAGATGGTGGGCGGTCAGTTGGTCAAAGGACTCGCCAAAAAGATAGCGGTGCACAAATGTGCTGTTGTTGTGGAAACCTCGTCTGCCTGGATGACGTCAACGCGTTTCGTCCCGTAAACCATCGGGACTTTCTCAAGACTGCTACCCACACCCCAGAGCACAGGCCACACCCCCACAGCATTGGTCATGCCTACCTCATCTCTAGTCCCGCCCCCTGTGGCGGCACACAATAGACCCACCAAAATGCTGGCTCCCCTTCAGTGATATTTTCCTGCAGCACTTGGCTCCTATCACAGACTAGGAGCCGACGAGGGCAGGCACTAGTCTCCGGGGGCAGCCTAGCAACACCGGGGATTATTATTATTATCATTTATTTATATGGCGCCACAAATGTTCCGCAGCGCCTTACAAAGCACATAAACAAGTTGTAGACAAGCGACTTACAGGACAATACAATACAGGACCAGGACAAGGATAATATATATTGCTACATTAGTGACCATAACACCCAGATAAGCAACAGAGCAAAAGCAGCCAAGTGTTAGGTGCCCTAGTGGTGAGTAAGAAGTAGATGAAACTAAAGTAGGGAGAAGTACAAGAGGTTAGAGGGCCCTGCTCATAAGAGCTTACATTCTAAAAGGGGAGGGGAAGACAAACAGGGGTGGCACAGATGGGGAGGAAGGTGTATGTATCAGGGAGTTAGAATGACAGCTGGAAGGTTTTGATGAAATAATGGGTCTTGAGAGCCCGTTTGAAGGATTGCAAAGAGGTGGAGAGTCTGATGGTGAGTGGGAGAGAGTTCCAGAGGTGGGGAGCAGTGCTGTCCGCACCCCCAGAGGGATTTCGTGTGAGGCCATGCCTCCTTTGCCTCCTTTTATTAGGTCACTCCCCCTTTTTTGGGCGCATGAGGGGGATGCGGTGTGCTCACCAGGTGTCACCAGACCCCGGTGACACCTCTGGTGAAAGCCCTGAGACCAGGTACACATGTGGCCTATCAATGTATGGTTTAGCCTTGGCAGACCCTCATGCTTGGCAACATTTCTAAAGCCATGTCAGTGGTAGGTGCAGAGCAGGATTAGGAATGGAATATCTAGTGTCTAGATAGACAGCCAGTAGGTCAGCACCAGATGGTTGACATGCAAATGGTAGACATGGTCAACATGTAGACAGGGTCAAATGGTCGACAGTTGAAAGTTCGATGTGGACTTCGGTCCACAGGATCAAAATGCCGTCACACAAATGGTGGACACAGAAAAGGTCGGTTTTTCATGGTTTTCAGGTTTATGGTTAGAGTTAGGATGAGGGTTAGGCACTTGGTGGAGGTTTAGGGTTAGGCTTGCAGAAGGGGATGGTTAGGATTAGGCACTAAGCCAGAGGTTCCCAAACGTGGTCCTCAAGGCACCCAAACAGTTCAGGTTTTAGAGATATCCATGGTTGAGCACAGGTGGTTAAATCAAATTGACCGAGGTACAATTTAAGTCAACTGTGCTCAACCATGGATATCTCTAAAACCTGAACTGTTGGAGAGCTTTGAGGACCGCATTTGGGAACCTCTGCACTAAGAGGCGGAATAGGGTACACTTGCCTACCCTCCTGATTCTGGAGCCTCCCGAAAATCGGGTGCCGCTCCCGGTCCCACAATAAGGCAGGCAAGCCTCCTGGCCCCCAGGCAACCCGTCCAGCCCCCCGCGGTTACACTATAAACCCGGGAGCAGGGGGACGGTGACGCGATTTGCGCTGAGTCGCCATTATCAGTATTGTGAAGAGAGGGTGGGGCCACGATGACATAATAGTGCTGTCACCCCCATGCCCCGCCCCCTTTTGCAGCAACACGCCCCCCACAGTGAAAGCCCGACAGCTCCCTCCCAGAACGAGGGAGCTAAAAGTCGGTAAGTTTGGGATAGGGTTAAGCAATAGTGGGAGGGTTACGCACTAGGGGAGAGTTAGGGTTAGGCACTTGGCATAGGGTTAGGACCAGGCTGCGGAAGGGGAAAGTTCGGGTTGGGCATTAGGGGTGGGGTTAGGGTGAAGATTAGGGTAAAGAAAAAATAAAAGTGTCGACGAATTGTATTGATATTTTGACACTGTCGACCTTAGTATATGTCAACCGTGTAACAATTGACATTTTGACTCTGTCGACCATTTGACCTTGTTGACCTATTGCCTGTCGACCATTTATTGTTAACCTAAATAAAAATTAAACAATGAAACAAAGACTTTTCAAATTGTGTCTGCACGAACTACGCTGTGATAGCAGTACTCCCGGAGACCAATCCTCGTGTTCACTTACGGAATTGACCACGACAAAATGGACGTCTTTCTGGAGACACAATGTAGTCAATGACGTAATTTCAGCTGTGCCTCCGGTGTTCTGGCCTCCATCGCTCGCCGTACAGCAGCTTCAGTCCAGTCCCCCTCTCAGTATCTGTGGCCGGTGTCGGGCGGGGTTCGCACAGGGAGACGGGGCAGTGACGCGCCCTGAGACAGCGGGGAGCAGTGAGGCTGGTGATCCGGTGGGTACCGGGTGTTGGGGTTTGGGAGTCACGCTATTAGGTGTGAGGCCTGCTGTCTGTCAGTATGACTGTCCATCATATTTGTGGTCACTGCAGAATGTCATGGGCTCAGGCAGTGTGTCTTCCCGGCTGCTCTGTGGAACTACTATCCCCAGCGTGGCCTGCCAGCTGTAGTCATTAAACGTAGATAGTCTTAATTGTTTATGGCAGCAGGACAGGGCAATCTGTGCCCTTCCAGAGTCTGTGGGACTACAAATCCCAGTATGTGGCATGCTGGTACTTGTAGTTCCACAGTGCTGGAGCACCAAATATGACCTTTCTATATGACTGCCAGGGGGCCTGGTATCCCTGCATCAGTCATGTACCCCAGTATCCAGTGTAAGGATGACCCCTATGATGGTTCCTGCCTAGGATGTGAAGTACTAATTAATACCCCTTTTCCACCAAAATCCCGGGTCTGTCCCAGGATTTGGAACACTGTTCCAAGCCGGGTCAGACCTGGGATGTACCCCATTCCCACTGCGGTATTCCTGGGTCGGCGTCGTGCACACTGGCGCAGTGCCGGCGCTTGGAGATTATGTCATCACCAAGCGCCAGAAACTCCAGCTCTCCTCTGCACGCCAGGGTGGTGGAAACTCTGGAAGAAATGCCGGGTCAATCGATCCGGGATTTTCTCCTAGGAGCCTTTGCCACTGAGCCGCTGCCCGGGTTGACATGGCAATAACTCGGGTATTTTGGCCAGTGGAAAAGGGATATATGATTATACATAATTTCAGCGTTATGGTGTAAGTCCATATCTATATGTGCTTATGTGTTCCAGTGCAGGAGATGCCCTGTTATCCTGACTGAGGTGCTGCTGTGAGTGATGCTTCTGGATAGTGTTACTTCCTTCCTTCCATGCATTAGCCAGCAATGACCTGGGTGCGGCCTCCTGTGACTCACTGGTCTAATGCTGTCTAGCACCAGCTATAAAATGTAAAATAAGATGTTTTCTATGGTGGCTTAGTTATCCTTCCAGCCGCAATCTCCAATGTTGTTTATGTTGTTCTGTCAAGAACATCTTACAGTATTTGCTCCTCACTATAGCGCTAGGTGTCGTTTATCTTTTTACGCCTGAATTTCATTTTGACAGACATGCGCTTCCATTGCCCCTTACGTTGGTTAATTATGTAATTTATGGCATACAGATACTATTCTTAAATATGAAACCCTGAATTGTCCATAGGTTCAATGTGTACTAAGCAAATAAACTCTTGTAATGTAGTATTCACAATTATTTCAGCATTTTGGACAGGTCCTTGTTGGGTATACTTGTCTGGGTCAAATATTTTGAGAATAAAGCTGGGCATCCACTATACAATTTTCTCTCAGATATCTGGCTGGTTGGAATGAAAACCTGGTAATGTATGGGAGCAAATTACAGTCGATCATATGGTTTTAAACACTGTAAAACAGACACAAAACAATTGTTCAAATTGGTTAAATTTGTGTGTTTTAACCAATTTGTACGACCATTTTTGTCTGTTTTCCAGTGTTTGTGAGGAAATGGACGATTGTCATTTGCTCCCAGGTTTTAATTCCAACCAACCAGATTGGACAGATATCTCAGATAATTGTATAGTGTATGCCCAGCATAAGACTGAACAAAGGTACCTTTTAGACTATTTGACAAGTTTATTGACACTAAATTTTCAATTAGGAATGTAATCTTTCTAAATAGTCTTTTTCCTTAAAACTCATAACATTATTATGGAAGTAATAAGTGTTGTGATTAAGATTTGCCGTCTACCTCATATAGGGAGAATTAAATTACTGACTTAGGTCCGTATTCAATATTGGAGCGAAAAGTCCATACTTGACTTTTCTCTCCACATCGGAGCTTTTCTGGGGATATAGTATTGGGTGCGTGCCCGCTTTATCCCCGTATTCAATTTGGAGCCTGCGGAAAGGTATCGGGGAAAAATAGGGGAATTTTGAGGAATTCATCCTGGGACCCCCCTAATGATGTCTAGACATGGGGCATAACTGTGGGTACCCCCGTTTAGCCCTGCAGAATGCGTTCTGCATTTTTAAATAGCCGCGGCAGGTGTTTTTTTCCCGACATTGAAGAAGTGATGCAGAAGAGCACTTAGGTGTTTTTTTTTTCGTTTTTAAAAGTGGTCCCATCAAATTTGGGGTACATGAAAATGGGTACTAGCATATTCTTAAGTCCCTAAACTAATTTTTTTTAAATTCTGCAAAAATGCACCTGAACCTATTTCCCTATTTTTAAACACTGTTCCCCAATTATTATTTTTTACCCCAAAATTAAAATAAATTTTTTTGGGGTGTACATATTTAAAAAAAAAAAAAAAAACTTTTCATTTTTAGGGGCTATTCCCAGGGGTGCAGGCTTTTTTTTTTTTTTTTTAAGCCTGCACCCCTAAATCCCAATTCTGCACTTTTTTTTTCGCCATGTAAAACGTGAAAAGTTATCCCCGTTTTTTTACAAAGACTTTTCGAACCGGCAAAAAGTCTTTGTAAATGAATACGGGGATAATTGAAGCATGCGAAAATGACGTTATCGGCGATGATTTATCGCCGATTCCGGCTGTTCGCGGCCTAATTGAATACCCCCGTAGACGCAATGTTCCTTTCTAGAACAGCACATCGTGTCCTGCTGGCATTGCACGTTTCTATGGGGTTGCGGGGAAAACTTGCGATGTGGGCGCTACCATAATCGGCCGTTATGTGATCAGCCACGGCAATTCAGTCATGCCAAATAGAATTTTCCCCTATGTGGAGGTCAGTTGCTTCCAGCATATAAAGTGAATCCAGCACTGGGGACTGTTCACTTGATTTTTATTTACTGTTATATTATTTTGCCTATAACTCTGTAAACAGCTTGAAAGGAATCTGTAATATTGATGTATGTAGTATTAGCGTGAGGAATACAGTATGTGTACTAGTGTTGCCCCCATTGTTGTCACTTGGGTTATGATGATGCCTGTTTTGCTTTATAAAGAGGTTGATATTTTGTTTCCTCTCTTCTTTTGCCCATTTTTTTTTTTAAATATATGCATGTTTTGTTATATCACTACGTGTTCAAATTGTTGTTTACGGAGGGCCGTCTGTTCCCCATCACTGGCATTGATGGAAAAAGAAGTATTCGAGGCATTCATGTTTTGTCCAGCATTCTACCTGTGTTGCCCCAAACATCCGCGGGCCTTGAGCTCCTTGTGATCGATGATCGGTTTTCCATGTCATTGGGGCATGTTCATTTAGGTGTTGGATTTTGCCTGCAAATAAATCATGCAAACCTCGCACCCAATTTTGAAATACCACAAAATTCAATAATAAAAAAAAGGGACGCAAAATTATTTGCAGGCAAAATCCTACGGGGGAGGGAAAAAAAGATGCGGAACATCGTCCACTTACCGATGTGTTCTGGCCACTCCTACGTCTCTCATCTTCCCTGTCAGCCCTCTCTCCTGTTGGTGTCAAGCTGAATGGTTAGTCCAGGTGCGGAGGAGAGAGAGCTTATCTGAGATGTAGTTCCTGCTGCTGACACCAACACACACATGGAGGTCACACACACACCTGACAGGGGGTCATACATACTGACCGGGGGTCTCGCACACACTTACAACACTCGCACGATCTCGCGCACACAGCTGCAGAAGAAGACCAGCATGTTGGGAAAGCGGAGGAGGAGGAGAGGGCTTCAGAAGGTAAATACTTGTGGACTAATTAAGGGCCTGATTCAGAGATGAATGGCAGAGCCGCACACAAGCAGTTCCGTCCATCTGCAGGAAGAGGTTCTAGATGCCACCTTGCTCCATTTGCGAGCAGCATTGCAACCATTGCTTCTGATGTTCGCCATGGTTGTTCCTTTGGTCAGGCTGCGGGGGCTGATGCTTGATCGAGTGAGTGCTGGTCACTTCAGAGGCCACGAATCTGCGTCTGCCGATGCAGACCTTGGCTTCATCCCTCCCAGAAAACACCTCTGCTCCGCCACCCAAACACAGCAGCATGTCAATCATACTGCAGCTTGGGGGAGGGGGGGTCTGCGAGCATGCATTCTGAACATGCACAGAACGGGTCCTATACTTGCGAGACCCCTAACCATCAGAGATGTACGTTCTTCATCGGATGAACGTTCATTTCTGAATAAGGCCCTAAGCCAGGGGTCTTCAACCTTGGCCCTCCAGCTGCTGTGGAACTACATATCCCAGCATGCACTGCCACCTTTTTGATATAACAGCATGCTAAAACTATGGCAGCGTATGCTGGGATGTATAGTTCCACAGCAACTGGAGGGCCAAGGTTGAAGGCCCCTGCCCTAAGCTAAATGGAAACTTCCAATTGCATAATTGGTCATTGGGGGGAGGGGGGGGTCTCCAAGAGCTTCAGAAGCAAGTCCATACAATTTTTTCCCCCACCCCCCAAAAAAAAATCTTACACAATTGAATACCAAATGTCTGGCACCTGTGGGAAAAACTCGCAGTCATATGGTAAAGTTCAATTCTATTTGCAGGGATGAAGCTCCCCGGTTAAATGCCCAGAGCTAGTCAGTTGATGGCATTGCGCCGGGCACTTAGCACCAGAGATGCACCTTACTGCGACTATTGCCCAGGGTTTAGGCACTGTACACTACATCTCCCGGGTTAAATGCCAAATGCGATGCTGTTACCTCATGTGGTAACACCACTAGGCACTAGTTAGCGCGGATTTCCTCTCGAACCTCAGGAATTTGCGAGCAGAAATCCGCTAACTGCAGGTCTACAGCGCTAGCAATTGAATAGCTCCAAATACTAACTAAGGAGCTATATCCCCGCAAAGAGAATTGAATTCCATTTCTCAAACCCAATTAGTCAGTAAAAGGAATTTTAACAAATATTTTGTAGAAAAAATATGAAAATTAATAATGTAATGGAAAACCCCTAAACTAGACCAGAGGTGCGGAACATGCTCAAGTTTTCAAATGGGGACATGGAATTTGTGTGTGTGGGGGGAGGGGGTTCTGCTGATTTAGATCTGCAACACTTTCTAAATTATATGTACTCTTTTTGGGGTCCTAGAATCTCATTTTAAACGGATGAGTGCGTCTATACCAGGGGTGGCCAGACTTGTGAACTCTGTGATCTACCGAGCCTGAAAAAGGGGGCTTGACCTTGCAGCAAGTACAACGCACAGTAGTGCCCCTTATACACAATGCCCACAGTAGTGTCCTTTATGTAATATTCACTGCAGTAGTGCCCCTTATGCGATGTCCCTTGTAGTAGTGCCCCTGATATACAGTACACATTATGCAGTGCCTTTTATACGGTGCCCCCAGTAGTGCCTCTTATACAGTCCCCACACACACAAACAACACCATACTTGCCTAAATCCCCGCTTCTGTGCCCGCCGCCGCCCTACTGCTCTTTCAGCTCGGCACTACGGGAGAGATGTCATGACATCTCTCCCATAGTGCCCACTGCGTGAGCCGAAAGGCAGAGCTCAGGAGTGAGGTCCAGCCTCTGGCTGCAGGGAAGGAGCTGCCAGGTGCCCGCCGGTAACAAAATTTAAGCAGACGCCTGGCAAATGGAGTAGGCAGCGGCGGCACCTCTCCAGCCCGGCGTCGGCTAAGCACATTGCCTCAGCCCTGGGTTCAGCATCCAATAAGAATCTGCCTGACTCTTATTGGCTGTTCCCGGACGTCCACCGTGATCGACCTTTTGGCCATCCCTGCTCTATACTATATACTGTTATATTTTGTGGCTGTAAGGCAAGTCGCTAGACATGCTACTTTTGTGTGGTATACAAGTATGTATTGTGCGGATTGTTGAGAGAGGTTTTATTATGCTCATTAAATGTGTATTTGTCTAGCTAAAACATTTTTTTTATGTACACAGCTCAGCAGCAGAGAGACCCATAATTTGGTGAAATAATATTAAAAGTGTTGTGATTGTCTCTTATTTCTGTTTCAGATTTCAGCTTGAAATCCTTCATTAGCTATCTGTAAGGCTGCACGGTAGGTTCAACTTGTTACGTTTTTAACTAGTAAGCAGATTTTTTTTGTTATTTATTGTGCCTCAGAGCACAGAAAAACAAGAAGAAAAAAGCACTCTTCTTTTGGGGCACTCCTTTTTGTATTATTAATACATTTAAAATGTAGCTTTTATTAGATCTATAAATTTAAATATAAACAAGCCTAAATAAGTGTTGGCTCGTGGTATAAGACTACAGAAGACACATAACATACATATATCAAACAAAGTGAATCACATAAAGTATAAAATACATGAAAAATACTAAATATAGCAGGGAGTATGGTGTATTACATGAAAAAATTATCATGTATCCCTTCCATATGTGTTAGGTGAAAATATCTGTATATCTCCTTATAAATTCCAGATAAACAAACTGATTATAATATATGTAAGTCCAGATCACAAGATCTCCATTGGATCGTTATAAATCAATGCAATAATTGTCTTAGTATTGTCTCGCTTCATATCATAGTGAAATTACTTGCAGTATGCCCACATCACAGGTGTTTGTGTCAAAAATCATTTTTGTTTAAATATAGGACACTCTAATGTAATTTGTTTCATAACATTCTGTTCATGCAAAGGAAGTTTCCTGAAACTAATCATTAAATATCAAAATATATACCTTGTTACATTGTTTATCGCATATGTTTAACAAGATATTTGTATCAAACAATATTGTGTGAAGAAAAAGAAAAAAAACATGCAGATACAATTAGGTACACAGGGCCTGATTCAGAGCCACTCGTAAGCGGCAGCTCGTTCGCTCCAAGCGATGTTTGCCCAACTGCGCATGCGTACGGATCGTTATACGCATGCGCGAACCAGTCAGTGCGGTCGAAATTCATGTGCTCGCAAAATAGCGAATGCCTGCTAATTTGAGTGACAGAATGAGGCGTATGTGGGTGGTAACAGGGGAAGGTGCTTGAAAACGGGGAGTGGAAATCCGATCGCAGGCGTGCTTAAAGGTCAAAACGGGCATTTTAAGGGAGTGCATAATTAATCCAGCAGCGTCATTGACCACGTCACTTGGTTTTTTTTAACTCAGAACTGCTCGCAAAATAGTGGTTGAAAAAACCAACCACAAGAATAGCGAGCAGTTCATACGCTGGTCGATGTGTACTCGATTAATCTAATAAATAGCGGACATGACGTATGGTGCGAGCAGCCAGGGGGCGTATTTTTCAAATTTACGTTCGCATGTTTTGCTTGCTCGTTCAGACTTAGAGGCGTGAACAGACCGCAAAGTGCGAACGGTTCATTTGAATAGCCACCCCTTTTTAGAAAACGAACGACCGCAAATAGCGAGCGGCTCTGAATGAGGGCCACAGTGTCCTGTTAATGCCAAAGGAAAAAAAGGTGAGCTGATCACTTAAACATCAAAACATATAACTTTTAAAATAGATTATTTAAATGGTAATTGACACAAAGGCAGGACCACATACAGTATGCAAATAAAGAAATATCAGGAATAGCAACCCAAGCATCAAGACACACATATAAAACTCTATGAGAGGTATTCAATATGAAACGTTAACTTCACTGTCGAAGTTAACGTTTCATATCGGAGTTTTTTCCTGCGTTAAAGTCTGGTGCGCGCTCCCGCTTATCCCCGTATTCAATATAAAATTAATGAAAACGGGAAACTCCGAAGTTGGATTTGCGTAAAGTTACAAATTTTTCCTTAAAATAATTGTAAGACCCCCCTAAAGTTGTAAAACCATGGGGGAACACTATGGGTACCCCCGTTTTAGCCTTTAATTGAAAGTCGAGGATTTAAATAGCCGCAGCAGGTGTTTTTTTCCCGACATTGAAGAAGTGATGCAGAAGAGCACTTAGGTTATTTTTTTCGTTTTTTTAAGTGGTCCCATCAAATTTGGGGTACATGAAAATGGGTACTAGCATATTTTGGTGTCCCTAAAGTAATTTTTTTAAAATTCTGCATTTGTGCACCTGCTGCTATAATTCTATTCTAGAAAACATCTGCCGCATACTTGCAGAATAGCCCTGAACTTATTTCCCTATTGCTAAACAATTTTTTCCCATTTTTTTTTTTTTTTTACCCCAATTTTTAAATTAATTTTTTGGGGTGTCCCTATTTATTTTTAAACTTTTTTTGACAGTTCTTTTTTAAATGTCATTCTCAGGGGTGCAGGCTATTTTTTTTAAGCCTGCACCCCTAAACCCCAATTCTGCACTTTTTTTCGACACCTATTCAATGGTGAAAAGTTATCACCGTTTTTTATCAAAGACTTGTCAAAACTGCGATAAGTCTGAAATTGAATACGGTGTAAAAGTAAAACCTGCGATAATGACGTCACAATTGCGATATTAACACAAAAACTATGTTATCGCACCCATATTGAATACCCCTGTATAGGTGTTTGATTTATCAGTCATAGGTGAATTTAACTTGTACACAGTTGCCAACACACATTGTACCCCAGCATGAGGATTCATCATAATTCAGTTTACTGAATCATGTAACCAGAAAATCTTTTTGTCTGTAGACGTATGTACCGCATTAATTTGGCAGAGCCTAAGATTGCTGTAGCATGTTGGTGTATGTGTGTGTGTGTATATATGTATTGTTGGTGTATGTGTGTGTGTGTGTGTATATATGTATATATATATATATATATATATATATAATCTCTATCTCATCAGGTGTTCCCTTGCCTCTGCTGTTTAGTAGTCTTCCAAGGGATAGGATTATTAATGAGAGAGCAGAGGGACAGTGCTCCCTTGGAAGATGGATACATCGGTAACTGGTAGTCTCTAAGGGGAGTTAGATTGTCTCTGATGCCCCAAGGCATTGCAGGTACAAAATGCACCCGAGATTCCTGCATCCTACTTTAGAGAATAGATGGTGTGTGTTGGCGGTACCTACTGTATGTGGTCATAGGGCAATTTAAATAGATGTTACATCAGTCAACGGTATCTGGAAAGAGCCCCGTGTGTCATCAGGACCTCAGGAGTGAAGTGATGTGCGTTTCACCTCCGAGGCTTGGTCACACTTATACCCCTTTTACACCAGAGCTACAACCCGGGTTATTGCAGTGTTAACCCGGGCAGCTCCTTGGTGTAAAAGGGGACAGGGTTGAAATCCCGGGTCGAGTGACCCAGCAATCCAACCCAGGTAACTTGCAGGGTTTATCACGATGACCCGGAGCACGCCGCATGCCAGCCGATTGGCCGGCTTCAGTGGCACTTGGAGATGAGCAGACCCAGCTCCAGTGTGAACGGCGCCGGCTCGGGGAATATCCTGGCGTCAGCGCTGGCTAAATTCTGGGTCTAATCTGGTTTGGAACCCTGTTCCAACCACCGGGTCAGACCCAGAATTTAGGTATAAAAGCGGTATTCGTTTTTCACTACTCTATGGTCTGCCAAGTACAGTGTTTCCCAACCTTGTTCCTCAAGGCACACTAACAGTCCAAAGTGTCAATTCAGTTAGGCGCGAGAGGCGTGGTAACGTCGCCAACAGCCCTGCAGCTCGCCCCTCCTTGCGACAGTCCCGCCCTGGACTCGTGGATTTAAGTCGTGCCTAATTGAATTGACCCTCAGGTTTCAAGGGTTACCATACTTGAGCACAGGTGACTTATTTAGTACCCCAGTTATTTTGATTTAACCATCTGTGCTCCAGCATGGATCTACTTAAAACCTGTACTGTTACTAAGGATACTGAATTTGAACCTCTATACGCTCCTACCTATACCTTCTAAAACCTGCCTATAAATCTCTAAAATTTACGCTATTTGCGTACGCAGTCATACCGTAAAATAAAGACTTTAGACATTGAACATGTTTCCAAAGCACAAAGTATTATTCAAGTAAAGTACAGTCAGTTACACGCTGTGATCTAAGTACAATTTAGTGCAAAGAATTATACAGACCCAAGATACAGTTATACATACGCACGCGCTCTGGACCAGATACCGGCATCAGCAAGAAGACTCCAGACTGGGGTCACAACACACACATTTATACCCTTACAGAAACAGACAACACAATAGAGGTGTTTGTTGCTGATCCCATTGGTTCCCCATCACGGTGTGTTTTACAGGATATTTAACAGGTTGATTCAAATAGACACAGAACAGCCTCTAACAGCTTGTTGCCTCCTCTATTCCCCCTGCATGCAAATCTAGGCTGTTGGTTTCACAAAATACATTTTGGTGCTTTATATCTCTACGGTCCATAAGTTGAGAATGCATGTTGCGATCTTCACACCGATGATACCGGAAAGCTGTTGAGAAAGTGCAGATCAGTATAATACCAAACATGGCTTACTTATCACGTATTAAACCTTAGATACCAATATAGCCTTTATTTCACAGCATTTGTAATAAATGAATAAATCTTAGATCTTATACTTTAAAGCTATGGAACCTTTTAAGTGAGTGTGCATTATGTAAGTATTAGGGGTTTGGGAAAAGATGCTAGTTAGGTTTATCTGATTTGGGGCAGATGTGCACGCATGCAGCTAATAAACAGCGTTCGCATGCAGGATATTGTGCATTCGCTAATGTGCATCATATTAACAGCGCAACTGTGCGTAATGTGCGGTGTTTATGCATGTGATTTTATTTATGATGGATTTAAAATATATATATATATATATATATATATATATATATATATATATATATATATAATATAAAGTACACAAAGAAGTGTCGGCGCCAACTTGGAGTTAGTTCAGAGGATTGCTCAGGATATATAAAAATATACGTACTCCCTTACTATAATAGGTTGTCAGCTAAGCCCAATGTGAAAGGACTTATGGGGTAGCCCTTAGTAGTGAAATGTTATAAGTGTATTTGGTGATGAGCGACTGACGTATATTAGTGCAATAATTAATAAAGTGTGTAGTTCAACCAACGAAACATAATACACAAAGTGTATATAGATGAAAAAATATATAATCACAATTTAATAATAAAATAAATACACAAAACATAAATGTATATAGATACTGCTTAGATAAGCACGAAGTGTTCTGATAAATTAATTACCCACAGTGTGCAAAAAGTGCTTATAAATATTCTAAAAATGCTAAACACAATTCAACCGTTTAAAAGCGATTTAAAAAGCAAGTAGAATTCATATATTTCAAAATTCAGTATCACAGATGAATCAATAAATAAAAACAAGTATAAGAAACTCATTAAAAAAGTTCCAAACTTGAGTGAAAAAGCAAAGCTTATCTGTAATAGTTCATTTCAGGCAATGGCAGCAAACCCAACGCGTTTCATCCACTTGGGGACTTCATATAAATTTCTTACTAACATTTTTTTAAACTGCAATGCAAATGTGTTATGGGCAGTGAGCTTCACTCTCAAACAGGGTGGAGACCACCAACCGTGTGGTGCCAGACTGTCTGACAGTGAGTTTAAAAGAGCAGATTGCTTACCATTGTTCATTCAGTCAAATTCAAGTGTCTGGGCCATATTACAATTTCCACAGCTACACCTGTCCACATGGGGGGTCTCTCCCTTTATATGCAAAAACACCCACAGTTCCTGGTGTATTGTTTTTTTCTAATTCCTTTTCTCAGGAAGCTGTTTTTCTAGTTGCTAACTGATACTGTGTTTGTTTTGGTATATTTCTATGCAAGGTTGTCCCCAGAATGGGCCTGTCACTATTTCTAAAGGTATTACCAAAAATATTGCCATCTGTACTTAGCTCGTGAGTTGTAACTTAAAATGGCGTTGTGCAGATTCTTATTTTTAAGATGGAGTCTGGTTTCCATTCGCAAGATGGCGTCGCTCCAAGCTAATTTTACACTGATTCTGTCTCAGCCACTAAACCAGCTTCGACATTACTGGGCCTTGAGAACCAAGTTTGGGAAACACTGGTCTATATCTTCCAGCTAATTTGTCAAGGTACAGACATGCACTGGACACAGGGCCTGATTCAGCAAGGATCGCAGTTGCTTATACGCACGCAATCTGCCGATTATTTTGCACTGCGTATGCAGTGCGCAAAGCAGATGCTTCGATCGCAGTGACCACGCAGACCCATTGCCGAGTTATTGACAGGTAGTGCCGTTTGTGGGTGGTGACGGGAGGGGAGGGGGGGTCGGGCGTATGGGTCCGATGTTACCGATTATTCGCTATGTTGACAAAGTATACGGATGTGAGTACGGGGAAGTGGCCGTCCCCATATAAGGCTGCGATCGCAATGCGAATCCAGACATTTGCATATCACTGCTGATATTAGCAACTGCGTTGCGTTTGTATAAGCAGAATAGCGATCCAAGCTTAATCAGGCCCACAGTCTTCTGCTATGTACATTGGATGTATCCAATGTGCCTTGAATCCAATATAATAATTGTAAATTACTTTGCTTTTGTAAAAGTAATACTTGCAAGACTGTGAGCATTTGCAGCTTGTTAATTCCTCCTGACAACGAGTGTAAACGTTACATAAAACTTGGGGACATTCCTAAGTTAAACAGAAACTAAGGATTTATTTGATATTAGATACCTCAGTGGTTAATTTTGAGTGTATTCCCTGCAAGATTGTCCATGAAGCTTTTTATATAATGTCCCCCGCTGATTTGATTAGCGGATTTTCCGTCTCTAATGTAGGGATTGCACATTTCCTGTAGCACTGTCTAATGTCATATGGAAATGAGGCAAACAAGCCTACATTGCTCCTGAAAAAGCAGTTTAATGTATCCAGTAAAGCAAATTGATGTGAGCAATTTAATGGTGTGTCTCAGTAAGCTGGCCTGTATGGATGGGAATACAGGGCCTAATTCAGACCCGCTCGCAAGCGGGTCGACGTTTGCCCAGTGCACATGCGCACGACGGACTTGGCACCATTGTGTGCATGCGCGAGACCCGCATAACGACGGCCAAGCCGTTGCTATAGGCCTCGCTACAAAGGGGGCGTGCTGTCGATGGTGAGTGACAGCACGCCCCCTTTGGTGGGCGTGCCGGGGGCATGGCTGGCCAGACGAAGGCGTTCCAATGAGAACGCCTACCGTCTGGGGGCAGCCCCACTGACATCACAAGTGATGTCAGTGGGACTGCTCCCGGCTCTGATAGAGCCAAAAGCACTCCAGGGCTTGCGGCAACGAGACCCTACCACAAGGTTCTCGTCGCAAGCCCGATGGTCGCGATGGTCTTGACCATCGCGACCATCTTCCTGGCCGCTCGCTATAGCTGTGAGTGGTCACCCACAGCTATACGAGCGGCCAGGAGGCTGCTCTAAAAATTCAGAAGGACAGCCCTGATTCAGAGCAAGCGTTCTGTCAGAGCGTCCGGCTCTGAATCAGGGCCATGGTGTATTGCAGTGTTGGCTAACCTTGACACTCCAGCTGTTGTGGAACTATATATCCCAGCATGCCCTGCCACATTTTTAGCATGTAGCAGTGCATGTGCAAAACTGTAGCAGTGCATGCTGGGTTATGTAGTTCCATAACAGCTGGAGTGTCAAGGTTAGCCAACACTGGTGTATTGCATAGTTCGTATGCTGCAGCACATTATCACTTGGTGGTATTGCCTGCTCTGTTATACCCCTTTCACATCGCAAACACTGGTCGGACCCGGGTCTTGAACCCGGGTCCGACCCAGTTCAGACCTGGGTCAGGACCTTTCACATCGCCTTAATAACCCAGGTTATTCCCGGGTTATTGCAGATTTGGTGCCTTTTAACTCAACCCGGGTTGCCCATGTTAAAACAGTGTGATGTCATTTTTAAAGGATTTTATTGGCTCACAATTATGACGACGTTTTCAATAAAGAAAAGGAGGGGCTGGGGAATGCTTGCAGTGCAGCAATCATGCCGGCAGAGCACATGTCACAGATGCAGCCCACATTTTGCTGACAGTGCCAGTTATCTGTTTACATATGTCTTCCTCACCCTGATCCGCAGCAACTCCATTACTTCTTCATCACTCCAGTTTGCCATGATTCCTCTAGTGAAAGTACAGTATAGTACACCGTGCTGTCTGTATATAGCTTATTTTCTACATCAGGGTCCATATGGTATCCACAGGATACTTTGGGGGTATAGGTGATGACGTCAGGCATCGGGCACCATAGAGTTAAAGTTTTCAGCCTCCCAGGATGCACTAGGGTCCCCCTCCTATTCCCCGCCCCCGAGCCAGGGCATCTCAGTTTCGTTGGTGCCCGGCTCAGAGTCGGATGCACCTGTTTAGAGGGGGCTAAGGTTAGCCCCTGAAGTTTTTTCGCAAGCAGCTGTGGCTGCTCATCTGGAAGTACAGCATGGACAGTCAATGCTGACGTCCATGCTGTCTTCCCTACACCCCCGCCGGTACAGCTAGCGGAGACCCCAGATGTTTGGGACCATGGCCGGATTCAAGGGGGCAGCAGGTAAGCAGCGGGGTCCCGTTGTGGGTCCCTGCTGAGTACATGGTCCAGAGTCCCCAGGCAGGGGGCTCCCTGGGGACTGGCTGCAGCGTGTAGCCAGGTAACTAACCTGCGCTTCCACTACCCCCCTGGGACAGCGGACCGCGGCTGAGCGGTAGCGCTGCGGCGTCCCAGGGGTTAATTGCATGCCAGGGGAGCGCGCCTTCCCTGTACACAGCCGGCGCCTCCCCCGCTGCACACAGCCCTCTCTGCATCTGCTGACTGGCCCTGTGGCAGCGCTCCTCCCCCAAGCCGGCCTCCTCTCTGCTCCTCGGTGGTCATCTTTTGCTGGAAGCATGGTGAGCGCTGCTGGACGCTGATGATCGGTGGCATCGCGGTCTGGGTTCCCCGGCATACCTCTCCTCCGTTGGTTACAGGTCTGTGTATGCAGCGCTGTGTCCTACCAGGCTCTGTGTCTGCGTAGTTGAGGATCAGCGCTGTTAGTGCAGGAATTGATTTATTTGCATTGCATGTGACTTCTGCTAGCGTCTGCTGCTTGTACTTTCACTTTCTGCTGTCTTCTTCTGCTAAAGCCCTTGCGGTGCTGTGATTGCAGGGTGGTTCTCCCACTATGCTAACAAGTATCAGTGAGAGGGGTCACATACTTACCATCATGTCTGAGAGTGACTTTCCTCTCCAGCTTATTTGTACTACATGCAAGGTGCCAATAGCAGAGGGGGAGGGTAACGCGGAGGGGCTATGTCGACAGTGTTATTTATTGGCGCGGCCAATTACTGTCACGGCTCCAGTACAGGAGCCACCCTGGGCTTGTTTCGCCAAAGGGCTTACAACCCGCGTGGGCCAGTTAGCTCCACAGCCTGCGTTCCCACAGATGGGATTGTCCCAGCAGTCAGTGGTGTTGTCACCCATGCAGGGTTTCCCGAGACAATTGATGGTACCCCACAGTCTCCCTATTTCCTCTCCTCAGGTCTCTCAGGAGCCTGCGTGGGTTAATTCACTGACAAGTTCTGTACAGCATTTGTCAGACGTGTTACAAGGGGAGTCTGTGTTGTGGCCACATAAGCGGCCGGTGGCGTCTCTGTCCACTCCTTATGAGGATGACGACGTGACGTCCGATGATGGGGAGATTCCTGATCTTTCTGACCAAGAACCTCTCCGTTCTAAAGAGTCGGACGCTAAGTCCAAGGTTTATATTCCTGGACTTACTCGGGCAGTCCGCACGGCTTTAGTGATTGAGGATGAAGATCCTCCAGTGTCCAAGTGAAAATATGCCTTTTTTAAGGATATTAAGGGTGACGCCACAGTGTTTCCTCTTTCGGGTCAGTTAGTAGACCATTTAGAGGAGGCGTGGAAACACCCTGGCAAACAGTATCAGCCTCAGAGACGCTTGGCGGTGGCTTATCCATTTGCGGACAATTATTTTTCTAAGTGGGAATCCCCTCCACAGGTGGATTCTCATGTGACACGCCTAGTCCGAAGTGCCACATTGCCCATGCCCTCCATGTCCTCCTGAAAGGATGCTACAGACCGTAAGGTGGAGATCTGCCTAAAGTCCGTTTATTCCCTAGCGGGGGGAGCAGCCAGGCCGGCTATGGCCATTTGTTGGGTAGCCAGAGCTATGGAGCGCTGGGCTGACAGTTTGGAGGCGTCTTTGGAGTTGATAGGCAATCTCCGAGATTCGGCCACTTGTATCAATGAAGCGGCCTTGGATATCAGTACCCTTACTTTTCTTCTGCAGCTGTGGCTGCTCGTCGCACCTTATGGTTGCGATCTTGGAAGGCGGATGCTGATTCCAAGAAGGGCTTGGAAGCTTTGCCTTTTAATGGAGAAGTCCTATTTGGTCCGGATCTGGACAAAATTGTAGCCACGCTGGCGGCTGCCAAATCGGCATGTCTCCCGTCTGCTGCCGTTCCTTCCAGTTCAGGTACGTCGTCCTTTCGGCCTTACAGGGCCCAGGGTAAGCCTAAGGCACAGTCTTTTCCCCAACAGGCTGGCCCCAAAAAATCGGCCAAGCCCCGGAAACAGGCCTGGAGTACCAGACGTCCGGCCCCTAAGCCAGATGACAAGCCTGCGGCCTGACGATCCGGGCCTCCCTTTGGGGGATCCCAAAGTGGGAGGCCGCCTGCTTCAGTTCGCCCAGTGTTGGTCAGTTACCACGACAGACACTTGGGTTCACGAGGTGGTTTCTCACGGGTATGCCCTCTCCTTCCGGCACAGGCCCTCGTCCCGATTCTTCACCACGGGTCTTCCATCAGACCGGATCAAAGCCATGGAACTGCGGAAGGTTTTGCACACTATGCTCCAGGCTGGAGTTATAGTGCCTGTTCCATTCTCCCAGAGAGGCCAGGGTTTCTATTCCAATCTGTTTTTGGTGCAGAAAACCAATGGGTCGTACCGTCCGATCCTCAACCTCAAAGCACTCAATAAGTCCTTGCAGGTGCCGAGGTTTCGGATGGAGACCCTACGGTTCATCATTCTGGCACTGGAACCTGGGGATTACATGGTGTCGTTGGACATACAGAATGCTTACCTGCACGTCCCTATTCTTTTACGCCATCAACAGTTCCTCAGGTTTGCAATCCGCAACGATCACTTCCAGTTCCGGGCGTTACCTTTTGGGCTTGCGACAGCACCAGGTGTGTTCACCAAGGTTATGGCGGTCATGGCGGCTTCCCTGCGGCTGCAGGGAGTCCGCATGTTGCCGTACCTGGACGACCTTCTGTTGGTAGCAGGATCTCCAGAGCTGCTCCTACACCACTTGGACCTGACGATTGCGGTACTGCGTCGGCACGGCTGGTTAATAAACTGGCAGAAGTCCACCCTGATCCCGTCTCAGAGGATTCTGCACCTCGGAGCCTTATTGGACTCCGGACAGCAAAGGATCTTTGTGACGGGGGGAAAAGATCTCTGCCTTACAGTTGAGGGTGCGCAGTTGTCTGCAGAGTCGCCAGGTGTCTCTGCATTCGGCGATGAGGTTACTGGGCTCCATGGTGTCAGTATTCGACATGGTCGAATATGCCCAGTTTTACTCCAGACCTCTGCAGCAATTGATCCTGTCCAAATGGAATGGACTGCCTCAGAGTCTAAGTCACTCCGGAGGTTCGCCTGTCCCTAGCCTGGTGGTTGCAGACGTCCCATCTCAACAAGGGTCGTCCATTCTGGGTGACGAATTGGGTCCTGTTGACAACGGACGCCAGCCTTCTGGGCTGGGGAGCTGTCACGGGTCCACACTTTTTCCAGGGCAGATGGACTCAGGCGGAAAAGGAGCTTCCGATAAACATCTTGGAACTCTGCGCTGTTTTCAGTGCTCTCCAGCAGGCACAGCGGGTTCTCCAAGGTCACCCCGTGCAGGTCCAGACGAACAACGCCACCACCGTGGCCTACATAAATCGGCAAGGAGGAACCCGAAGTCGGGCGGCACTCATAGAGGTGTCCCGCATCCTTGTCTGGGCGGAGCGCAATCTCCCGGCCATATCAGCAGTATTCATCCCGGGAGTTCTCAACTGGGAGACGGACTTTCTCAGTCGCCAGGACGTTCATCCGGGGGAATGGTCTGTGCACCAGGACGTCTTTCAACTTCTGGTGGACAGGTCTGGTCTTCCAGAGATCGACCTCATGGCGTCACGGCACAACAACAAGTTGCCGGTGTACGGGTCTCGCACAAGAGACGAAAAGGCGTCTCTGGTGGATGCTCCGTCCGGTTTGCTTATCTCTTTCCTCCGTTTTACCTTCTTCCACGGGTAATCCGGAAATTCAAACAGGAAGGAGGGACGCTCCTGTTAATAGCTCCCGCGTGGCCCAGGCGGCACTGGTTCTCAGACCTTCAGGGTCTGTCCGTGGACAGTTCTCTGCGGTTGCCGCTACGACCGGACCTTCTGTCACAGGGTCCTTGTCTTCACCCGGACCTGACTCGGCTGTCTTTGACGGCGTGGCTGTTGAGACGGCCATGTTAAGGTCCAGGGGGTTTTCCAGCTCTGTAGTACGGACTATGCTAAGAGCTCGGAAGCCTTCTTCTGTAAGAATATACCATCGTGTGTGGCATACGTTCTTCCAGTGGTGTCGGCCGAGAGGTTATGCACCTCGGGAGTTCCGTCTGTCTAGAGTGTTGGCTTTTCTACAGGCGGGACTAGACCATGGGCTTCGCCTTGCTTCTCTGAAGGTACAGGTGTCTGCCCTGTCTGTCTGGTTCCATCGTAGGATTGCTGCAATCCCTGATGTGCGCACCTTTATGCAAATTGTTCTCCGAATTCAGCCACCTTTTGTTCCACCGGTGGCGCCTTGGGATTTAGGTGTGGTCCTGAGAGCTCTCCAGGGACCGCCGTTTGAACCACTGGGCTCAGTTGACCTTAAATGGCTGACAGCTAAAACAATTTTCCTTCTGGCTATTGCTTCAGCCAGACGTGTTTCTGACATAGGGGCTCTCTCTTGTAGACCCCCTTTTCTGATTTGTCAAAGGAACAGGGCGGTGCTGCGCACTCGTCTTGGTTTCCTTCCCACAGTTGTTTCGAGTTTCCACATCAACGAGGAAATCGTTGTGCCGGCTTTTAACTCACCTGACCTTTCCGTGGGTGAGGCCACTTTGGATGTTGTGCGGGCCTTAAGGATTTATGTTGACCGCACTTCGTTTAGCAAGTCGGACGCCTTGTTTGTCCTCTATGGCTTCCGTAAAAAGGGTTGGCCTGCTTCAAAGCAGACTTTGGCAGGCTGGATTCGTATGGCTATTTCAGAAGCATATCTTCATGAAGGCCTTCCGGTTCCTTCCTCTGTGAGGGCTCATTCGTGGGCAGCTCGACGTGGTGCCTCTGCAGTCCAGATCTGCAAGGCTGCCACGTGGTCCTCTGTCCATACCTTTATGAGGTAGTATGCGTTTGACAACTTTGCCCCTCAGGATGCTTCCTTCGGGCAGCGGATTCTCCTTTCAGCACAGGAGCGTCCCCACCCTTAAAGGATACTGCTTTGGGACATCCCCAAGGTATCCTGTGGATACCCTATGGACCCTGATGTAGAAAATATGAGATATGGTAAGAACTTACCTTTGTTATCTCTATTTCTACGAAGTCCATAGGGTTCCACAGGACTCCCACCCTGTCGCACCTGTGCTGCAGATGGGCTTTACTCTGGTCACCGGTTTTTCCGTCTCCCTCTGGCGAGAATGTGATTCTTGTGTGTGTCCAGATCTATTTTCTCTCTCTTCCTTCTCCTCCTCCGGCCTATGGCTTGGTACGTAACTGAGATGTCTTGGCTCGGGGGCGGGGTATAGGAGGGGGTCCCTAGTGCATCCTGGGAGGCTAAAAACTTTAATTCTATGATGCCCGATGCCTGACGTCATCACCTATACCCCAAGGTATCCTTGGAACCCTATGGACTTCGTAGAAATAGAGATAACAAAGGTAAGTTCTGACCATATCTTATATTATTAGCTGCCTTTTCCCCAAAGTGTGCAGTGCAGGACAGTAATGTAACTACAGAGACATGTGCTCTGTGTGCAGGCTGGTCAGCTGACTGGAAAAAGCCAATCAGCACTATTTTCTCAGACCCGGGTCGAATATCCCGGGTCTGTACCATTTAAGAGCCAAGTAACCCGGGTCTGACCCTGTTTAACCCTCCTTTTAACCGGGGTTGAAATACCGGGTCAGCCGACCCAGGTTATTCATTTTGGTGCATTTAAAAATCACGTAGACCCGGGTCGACCAGGCAACAACCCGGGAATAACCTGGGTTATTTTGGCGATGTGAAAGGGGTATATATTAAGTGCGACTAGCTCAGCGCGACTATAGACACAAATATATTAATCATCATTTTACATAACACCAAAATATACATTGCTTTTTGCAAACAGTATTTAATCATTCACTTCTGTTTAAATTATCCACTATGCAAACATACACAAATATTAGACTTTTATTTTTGTGTGTGGCCTGTGAGTAGAAAGGACACCCATGGGGAGAATACCCTTCACAAGCTATACAGCTTTTACTTCCAGACAGCAATGCTAACCAGTTTGTCACCCTGTTCGTTAAATATTAATAATATTGTTTAACAGTGCAAAGCTAAAATCAAGAGTGACCGTCTTTTGTGCAAAATGTTATTAACAAAACTCTAAGAAATGTAAAGGTGATTCTAATGCTGGCTCTACACCATGAAGTGTCACAAACAATAACTGGAAAGTGTCTGATGTGCAATAGGATGACTGAAAATGACCAATATGCTAATAATCTAATTAGTATTTACTATCCAATTGCTAAATGCTGTCTCTGAATTCTGCTATCAGCCTGTGTGTGCATTTATCTTCTAATCTTAGCTACAGATCCCAGGCAGGCTGTTAATATTCAAAGTGATAAACGGACAAACCTTCTACATAATGTAGTCCGCCTTTACTTTGATCACACTGATGATGGATTTGCCCCCGGGGTGATGTGTATTAATACTGTGTTAAAACAAATCAAAATTATACATAGCCCTAATAATATATGCCTCTTTCAAAGCATTTGGTCAAAAAGCCCGCTTTTAGACCCCAAAAAACGCCCTGTTGGCATATATTGTAAACAGCGCAGTGTTATAGTTGGGGAGATTGGACCTGCTTTTGTGCAAAATACTGCAGCGTGTAGTGAGCAACTTCTACATTTATTTTTAATAACCTGTTTTTCTGTTGTTGAAGGTCATCTAAAATAGTACATTCCATCCTGCTATACAATATAGCAAAATACTATTTTAAGTATATTAACTGCTGTGCTAGCATCATTTTTTGTCTGCAACATAACTAATGTACTCTATGGAAGGAGTATACTACATGCGGCCCTCCAGCTGTGGAACTACACATCCCAGCATTCCCTGCAACAGTTTTGCTGTTGGTGTTTGCTAAAAGGGTGGCTGGACATGCCGGGATGTATAGTTCCACAGCAGCTGGAGGGCCACATGTTGAATACTCCTGCTCTATGGGAATGATATAACTGCAGACGAAGCCAGCATGCCGCACTAGTGGTTTTTGTACGCAGCCCTATGGATAGAAATCAACAGAATGGCAAACATTTAGTAGACACCTCTTAACAGGGTCACTATATACACTGTGCATGTAGTTTTAAAATATCAGTTCTTAGTAGGTATCATGTTAGACACACAAAAAAATAAGTACAATGAGAATCGCCTACTTCAAACTTTTCACTGACAAAATAATTACATTTCATATAAAAAAAAAACAACATAAAAAACAGACTTCACTTGTAGCGATAAATACTGAGTACTAGGTCCAGCCAGTATATAAATATATATGATTAGTGGCAACTTCATTATAAGTGGAGTCGCACATTACCACATCTTACTCCAGAATCCAAGATTTATCCCATGATGCCCCCCACCATTGGAACACACTCCCTCGTTCCATCAGACTATCCCCCAGCCTGTAATGTTTCAAGCGGGTACTGACAACCTACCTGTTCATAAAAGCATATCTGTCCACTACTTATCACCATGCGGTCTACCTCACCTTCTCTAATTCTCTCACTCCTACTTCCTACGCTTAACTCCCCTTAAGCCGGGTACACATTACACGATGTGTGTACCCGGCCAACCCACGGTGCAATTGATGACACATAGTGCGGTTATTCACAAGCCACATCTAGTAGCATGGGGTTGTTCATCAAATTGACAGATTGAGCATGCATGCAGCTCAGTTTGTCGATGCGATGAATGACCAGCAGGCGCGCGCAGGTTCGTCCATAGTGGTTACACATTTGCCGATGTGGACGATATGTTGGCTCGATTAGCAGACCCACTTCTTATGTCTTCTAGTTCTCTCCCCATTCCCTTTAGACTGTAGGCTCCACGAGCAGGGCCTTCCTCCCTCCTGCTGTCATTCCCTACTTCTACATACCAGCTGCACTCAGCACCACCTGCTTGGGCTCTCGGCCCCCAGACTGCACTCTTTCGTTGTCTGATGCTGGGTACACACGTAAAGATTTTCTGTCCAACCATCCAACTAGTTGGTTGGTTGGAATGAAAATCTGGTAAGGTATGAAAGCAAATGACCATCAGCAATTTCCTCCCAAACGCCGGAAAATGGACAAAATCTGTTGTTTGAACAAATTGTTTAGATCAAACATTTAACAAACTTGTCTGACGACCATTTTCATCTGTTTTCTGGCATTTAGGAGCAAATTGCTGATCATCAGTTACTCCCATACGTTACCAGATTTTCATTCCAACCAATCAACTAGTTGGATGGTTGGACAGAAAATCTTTACGTGTGTATGCAGCATTAGTTTCTTCTGACGACCTAGACCCGTTATCTGCATCCACGCTAATAGGAACAGGTTTTAGCTTACACTGACTATTTTCATTGCACCTCTTGCATCAGTGGCTGATCAGTTGTAGTGCTATTAGTTACTTGTCTGCTGTATTGAAGTTTACGGTCTTATTGTTTTGCCCTCTGTGTGGCGCTGTGGACCACTTGTGGCGCTCTATAAATAACGTTTTTAATAATAATATCAATGCATAAATAGAAACCTAGTATTTAGGCTATAGGAAGACGTTGTGGCTCACTCTCTTTTTGGGGGACAAATTTGTCCAGACTTGGCAAAAAAAAATTTCTTCAGTAGGATGTCCTTAAAGGTGCCTACACACAGCGATGTGCTCACGATCCGACTTGAGGCACGATTTCCCCAGAACTCTCCCCAGGCAGCTCCCCGGCAGTCGTGGTCACGAGTAAAAAATTTCCAATCTGACGTAAGATCTATCATGCATCCTGTGCATTGTATCCCAGATTGGCAAATCTGCCCTACAGCACGGCAGATCTGAAGATGCGATGTACGAAGAGCGGGGACGCGCCTCGGCATCGTGATCGTGAGTAGAAACTCACGATTTGGGCATATTTTACATGACTTGTCATCACGATTCGTTGAAATCGGGCAAATCGTGTATAAAATCGCCATGTGTGTAGGCACCTTAAGTTTGTACACAGTTACTAAAGTGTGTTCCCGAGTCTTCTCCACCCCACCCTCCCTCCGACAGTAGTTTTCTCTTGCCTGTGCCAGACATACGGGCATCCGTGGCTTACACACTTGGTGCCTAGTGTGATGTGGTGTGATTAAAACTGTATGTCCTCACACAAGGAGGACTGAGTCACTGGTGGGAAGCTACTTGTCCGTTCCCACTTAAATGTAGTGTCTGCCACATATTCTGAATGCTTTTCTCTTTCCTCATTGTCTGACCCTTTAAGCTATAATTATTGTCTAGCTATAATAAAAAAAAATAGCTTCCTTTTGAAGATTCACCTTCCATCCTGTCTGCCAGCCCCTTTTAATGTACTTCTCCTTTCACAGATACATCGGAAGCCACTGTCAAGTGGTAATGGTTTTCCAGTAATGTTTTCTTTTGATCTGGAATGAAATTCTTCCGATTCCTCCAGCTATATGTTCGTTTAACAGTTTTGTATCGTGCAGCTTAACATCACTGTAACCACATATTTTACATTTCCCATATGATTTATATGATGTAGTCGAAAATAGAAAATGTATTTAGTAACTTAATGGAAAAGCTGCAGAAAACATGCACATGAAGTAGAATTACAATTTTACAAATTGCTTTCAATTACAAAAACCACAAATACATTTGGAAGAGTTTGTAAACTATTAAAAACTGCGGGCTGGTAGTTAAATATTAAACCAAAGATAAATAAGTACAATTTATAATGTATCAAGCTGGCAATCAATTTATAGTAAAATATGGGGAGTATAGCTTCACCAGACTGGAGATAGGAGACATCCGGCTATGATATTGTTGTCATACACATCTCGTTGCAATTGCCTATACCTAATTGCATTGTCCTACAAATGTAATGGGATTTCTCCATACACTATGCAAGTGTCTAATTTAAGTGTGTTGGTAACAGGTGGGGCTAAACCCATTATAATACACAGCACTATGCAACCTTTACCTAAAATATATTCTGCCACAATAAATAAAAATATTGACTTAATAGACTGACGTTGTATAGCAGACAATATATATTTATTATATTTAGGTAATGTATAGATTAATGCAATAATTATGGTATTATGAGCTTTTATAGCATCACGTGAAATAATGATCGCTTGTCTCTCCATATTAATAAGGTTTTTGTTTCAATGTAGTAATTATTTTAAATTGTAATGAATTAATATGTAACATTTTTAGAGACTGGAGCGGTAAAGTTTTACGCCATATGGTTGCTTATGACACTGTACAGTCTGTTACATAATGTTTCTAATTGTAATACATTGTTACAGTCCTATTACATATTATAACCATTCTAAGAAATAATTCATAACTTGTTACTTTGTTAATCTTGGTAATTTATTTATTTTATTTTTCATTTTAAGATTAACCGACTAGCCCCAAAATGAAGTTTAATTTTTTTTTATTATTTTGACTTGTAGTCTTATAATCAGAATCATGTGGTACAATGAATGTTATTTTAGTATTTGTATTCCTTTATTTCTGTTTATCTCTTTTGGGTTACTATCTAGTCATAAATGTTTGGAAGCAACTCTCATGCTGTGTACACACTTGGCTGACCGAGTGGCCGATTTGGGTAAGCTATACACATTACCAACCGGCCACTTGATATGTCTGGGCTGACATCAATACTAGACGGGCATTTATATTTGCCCGCCCAGTTGTGATGTGTGTGTCGGCGGTTCCTGTGGCTAGTGTACGGGTGGTCGGTGGGTCGCCCATACACACAGGCAGATGTATTGATATATCGGTATCAATCGTGCTGCAGGGCCGACCTGATATGTTTGTGAATGCCGTCATTCACAGACATATCATCTGTACACCCGTACATTTGCACTCAGCGGTATTTCATTTGCCGGCTGTATGAACGACATATCACATAGTGTGTTCCCGGCTGTAGACAGGTCTACCATGGTCTTCAATACCATTTGTAATCTGATTATTCTACCTCTCATCCCCACTTAGAGAATGAAGCCACTGCTCCCTCCCTGCATCTCTGACCTCCTCTCTCCCCACACTCTGTTCAGCCCTCTCCACTTCCCTACACCTCTCCTTCACCCTGGTGAGCTTCTCTCAAGCTCTCTTCCAAGACTTGCTCGATGTGCCCCATCCTCTGGAACCCACTCAGTCACCCTTAAATATTCTGTCCGTCTCCCCAGCTGGAAATGTGCCCTTAAAACCTACTTGTTTGGACCATTGAGTAATGAATTGATTTTCCCCTGAGACTCTTGCTAGCCTTTGTATAATGCCCTACCCATGCCCGTTATCCATCCTACCAAGTTCTGTGGTGTTATGTTGTTGTTTTAGTACTTATGCTATGGTCTAATGCTGTGTATTGCTCTGGTGCTTCTAGCACACTCAGCTGATGCAATATACTGCTGAGATACAGACCAGAGTGTGCTAGAAGCACCAGGGCAGAGAGCGACACCCCTGGCAGGAAAGAGGGACTGCATGGGTTGTGACAGGTGCAGAGTGCTAGAATGAACACCACATATGCCCTGATACTCTGATCATTTGGAATATTTCTATAAACAATAAAAATATATGGATCTGCGCTTCACAGTAGGCAGCTACTGATGGCAAAAGGTAATCCCTAATATTACCCCAAAAGAGATATATAAAACACAATGTAGTCACCAGAGCGCACAAAAAACAAGGACATAGAGTTAGAATAGTAAATGCTGCCACTATATACTCATATACAATGTGACAAAAACTTCAACAAAAAGTGTGTAATAAGAGTCTCTGTGGACTATCTCCGTAGTCACAATAGGAGGGTTGCTTCGTTGTGTTCAGAAAACTTTTTTCATGAAGGTCTCCTTAATCCCATGTCACTCACGTGCACATAAAAGAAAGGAAAAAGATGACCATATATTGCATTTCATGGTCTGTGATAGTACCTGAATCCTTATACCTTGCTAGTAGATTTAATAAGAGTTTCTCAATTCTATCACTAGGATTGTTTTTAAGTAGCTTGTAAGTGTCTGTGTCATTCAGCTGTCTCATCACCTCTGTATTGTAATTACTGGTGTCCATAATCACTATACTCCCACCTTTGTCAGCTGGCTTTATGACAATCTCTGGGTTATTTCCTAGATCTTTGAGGGCCTTTCTTTCCTTATATGTAAGATTGTCCCTTTCATAAGGCTTCTTTTTCATTTTTATACCCTCTAAATCCATACTGACTGCCCTCGTAAAGCTGTCAACAAAACACCCACGGTTAAAGGTGGGATTAAAAGTGGATCTAGGTTTGAATAACTCTCTTTCACTCTTCCCTTCGGTATTCGTACTGAGGAAGTATTTTTTAATGGACAATTTTCTGACAAATTTTTGTAGGTCAAGATAGGTACCAAATTTATCAAGTTGATTATTTGGGGCAAATTTTAACCCCTTTGCCAATACAGAATTGTTTCTCAGGAAGGACCCCTATAGCGCTTTTGGTGTACTTTGTCTACACCCCCACTTTCCGGTACGCCTTGATTTTTATCAAAATACGGTGGATTTTATATGTCTTGCATTTATATGTTTTACGTTAATAAATGGTAATACACCAGGAAGGTCCCTTTCTTTTTCCTTTCTTTTATGTGCACGTGAGTGACATGGGATTAAGGAGACCTTCATGAAAAAAGTTTTCTGAACACAACGAAGCAACCCTCCTATTGTGACTACGGAGATAGTCCACAGAGACTCTTATTACACACTTTTTGTTGAAGTTTTTGTCACATTGTATATGAGTATATAGTGGCAGCATTTACTATTCTAACTCTATGTCCTTGTTTTTTGTGCGCTCTGGTGACTACATTGTGTTTTATTGGAATATTTCTATGTTTGCCCTATACGGCGCTGTGGATACTTTTTGACACCTTTATATATAACAGTTAATAATAATGAAACCCCACTAAATAAGAGTATTAACACCATATAGTATTGTCATTGCAGGTCTGTTTTAGTTTACATTGTGTATACCATATAACCCCAAAGTTTCTTATGTAAACTAGAGAAGTGATCCCACCAAATAAGTTTGGCATTGATTATTTTGGGTGACTCAACAAGATCCATGAGATCTGCTGGGTGCTTACAATATGGGGTGTGGTGCTCTCTCTCAGTGTAAGGACTAAATGGCTTTTTTAGATATGCAGTCCAATAGTCTTTTCTGTAACAACTATCTTGTTTTGTGGGGGTTTTCTTTCTTTCTTTCTTTCCGAGATCTCATCATGTGTTATCCGGATACTACATATTTAATCTGCAGTAGCGTAATAAGGCGGCTTTGTTAGGCCCTCACTGTTGGCTTTATGTAACCAGTATATGGCGCTTGTATGAACAGTGATCAGCATCGGAGAATTGAAAGCACAAACTAAATTCATCATCTATAAACTGGTTATCTTTTCTTCCTTCCAATCACTTTTCTTATACCATAACCTGTACAGAACAGACAATCGTTCAGACATGTGATTGGTTCTTTCTCATCAGATTCTTTGTAGTGAGCGACAAGAGGTTTAGCATTGATTGTGTATGAGGTCATTGTACCTTTATAGCACGTGCGGCGCTGCAGGTTGTGTTCCCGCTGTGTGGCGTACCCGACATTCCCCAATCCATCACTCACAGCTGTTCTGTCATTCAAAATCTGCTTGGACTTTGAAGTTTCGGGGTGAAGTTTGTGCCCTGTTAACATTCTGGCCATTCCATAATACAAAGTATCATAACTTTAATAATGATGAAGCATTAATAAACACATTTACCTTGGCTAGAAGCTGTGGCTCAGCCTGTCTGTTGGAGTAGATCTAGAGCAGTGAGTGACTGCGGTTAGCGGCAATCTCTCAGTATAGTGATTACCTTTATGGAGACTGAGAGCTCTCTCGGCTGCTTCTCTGCTAAGACCAATGTATTGCATTTGATTGACCGCTGGGCTGCCTGTCATGGGCATGTCTCTGTCAAATCCAGCCCCAATGAGGTATTGCCACCCCTCTCCCCAGTGTCTGGTACAGAAAACATGTGAAGAAAGAGATAGAAATATAGCCACCACCAGGGTGATGGCCCTGTCTAGGGCTCCCACTAGAGGACTGCAGGTTGTGCACGGCTGGTATATAGCCACAGATCTTTCTCTGTTGACCATAGTCTTACATAAACCATTATGGATTTTCTTCTATAGTGTTCATTCTAGCACTCTGTACCTGTCACAACCCGTGCAGTTCCTCTTTCCTGCCTGGGGTGTCGTTCTCTGCTCTGGTGCTTCTAGCAGACTCTGGTCTGTATCTCAGCAGTTTGTTGCATGAGCTGAGTGTGTTAGAAGTGTCAGAGCAGAGAGCGACACCCCAGGCAGGAAAGAGGAACTGCACGAGTTGTGACAGGTGCAGGGTACTAGAATGAACACTTCTAACTAACTCCCTTATATCTTCTAATTGTTGCTGATGTTTTATTTTTTGTTACCTTGTGCCTTTGTAGCTATTCGTTTTGATCTTGGTTTCCGCACATGTGGAGCTCTGTGGTGGTGTACCTGGGCAGCTAGTTTTTATTGTGATTGTGCCTTTCTTATTGTATTTATATAGTAGTGACTTGAGAAAGAAGTTTGTTTCCTTATATCTATGAAACTCTGCTCAGTGCTCTCCCCAGAAAGTGTTTCCAGCCAGGTGGAATTGGCTGGGAAGAGGGGGTGAGAACTTGTACCTGCATGTACAGACTGACCCTATCAGAGGAGGTAAGCAGCAGCACATTGAGCTCCTCCCCCTATTGCATCTCACTTACTGATTGGCAGCCTCCAGGTAGGAGAGGGAGAGGCTGTGTGTCTGCAGTTCGGGGTGGGCCGGGGTGGAGGCAAAGTGGGGACTGGATGACCCCCTGGAATCCTTGTTATGGCAGGGGCAGCTCCGTGCAGTGAGCATTTATGTTGCTCACGGCGCCTCTGCTGGCTGGCGCTCTGTGTACCAGCATACTCTTGTATAGATTGGACCGACCCTTGGTGCCTGATGCCGTGACTCCCCAGCTGTCAATCACGGACAATGGAACAGATTGACAGCTGAGTAGTTTGGGAGACATGCACCCGTGAAAAAGGCCCTGGGGAGAACACTGTCAGGTAGAACTGCAGATCAGAGACCTGTATTTCATTACTCATTGTTTTTTATCCACTGCTGAATGTAAGATGCGGAGAACCTGGGCAATAAGTATTTTATTTTGATTGTTCCTTTATATATCAAATATATAGCCTATTATACAATATGTAAGTCCCATTTGTAACATTATAAGAATGTATTGACTGTATGGCAGTGTGGCGGCAGTTCCTTACCGAATGGGTTTCTGCAGTGTTCTGTGGTCTTACACCAACTTCTCTACAAAGAAAAGCTGATGTGTCCTGACACGTAATAGCCTGGGAGTAAAATGCTGTATAGTTTAATAGGCTTGTGTGCTGCTCTGCTCTCAATTAGCTGGATAACTTGGCAGCTACTTATCTGGGCAGAATACACAAGGACAGAACAGCACTGGGCTACGATGGCCTTTTCCTCTTGTCTTGTGGATGGGGGAAAGGCTATATTTATGTGCTAGCGAAGGTTTTTTTTTTCTTTTTTAGCAAACCACTTTTATTCTTGTATGAATACAAAGCTTGTGATGTGGATACAAGAGGCGCAATATAAAGAGGAGTCAGACAGTAGAGATGAGAGAAATGTTCAATTCCGCTATGGGACAGATAGATGTAATATCCCAGCAGTGCAGTGTTTGATAGGCGCCTTTATATCACCATTTTATTTGTTTATTACCAGTTATTTATATAGCGCACACATATTCCGCAGCGCTTTACAGAGAATATTTGGCCATGCACATCAGTCCCTGCCCCAGTGGAGCTTACACCCTATATTCCCTATCACATGCTCGCATACACTAGGGATGTGGATTTTATAGTCCTATTTTGTGAGCCATGAACTGTGTAACAGTGATTCTTACCATTATTGTGGTCCTGGAGAATTCATTTTGAGTTTTAGGATTCTTTTGCTTCACTTTTTTTCTTTTCTTATGTAATTATATATTATTATGGCTACTACTTTGTGTTATTACTCTTCCATACAACCCACTTTTCACTTTATTCATCATCATCCTGGTACTTGACTGAACAGTTGATATTGGTTTTTTTTTAATTAAAAAAGTATATGATTGTAGTTTTGAATATACATTGTATGTTTTTTTCTAATGTAAGCGTGCTGCACCAATTTCTGTATGGATATATATTTTCTGATCCTTGCAATTATATAGGAATCATACATTCCTTAGAAGCACACAGGAGAACCCTTTATTCACATTATGCCACACAGTAGTGCCCCTTATTCACATTATGCCACACAGTAGTGCCCCTTTTTCACATTATGTCCTTGTGACATGCCCCCAATTCATCACTATTGCTGGGCTTCCCACAAGCTCTCCCCTTACGGTGTTAAGATTATGTGTGGCATCTCTCCACCCGGCGGAGAACGGTCCCCTTAACTTTTTCCACCTGCAAGACACTGCGGCCCATGGGTGGGGAAGGCAGAAGACAGTCTGTTTTAGCCGAGCGCCGCTAAAAAGGAAGGGCGCATTTTGCCCCTTTTGAAATCGTGCAGGGAGCGGCTCCCCGCTAAAACAGCCTAACAGGAACACTACACTAGTGCCCCCTTTTTATGCCACACAGTGGTACCCCTTACATTATACTACCCAGTAAAGCCCCTTATTCACGTTATGCCACACAATAGCCCCCCCCCCCCCCTTACCTATCTGTTACTAAAGAGTGGACTCAGCCTAAATTAGTTTAATGGTCTTTACTTGTGGCACGGGCAGTCTGTCTGTCTATTATGCCCCTTATACCTTTGCTTCTCACCACCTGCAGCACTCTCCAGTCTTCATCTTCTTTCTTCGGCCGCTGGCCAGTAGCACCATCTTCTGGCCTCTTCGTCGACTGCCGGAGCTCTTCAAGTGACATCCTATTCTATTGACCGCCGCTACCATACTGAAGGCTCTAACGTCAGATGCCGCGAGCAAGGCTGAGCTATGATGCTGTGAGCCATGATTGCTTCTAATTGGCTGCCGGTCCACGAGCTGTGATTGGCTCGAGCCCGGCGCCAAGTTCAAATAGTACCTGCTGCCTATTAGCCCTGCAGTACACAAGTACGATTGGCTCGCAGATGGTGGCAAATTTAAACTGACATCGCACCCGCTTGCCCGGCACTTATTAAAATAGTGACCGAGGCTCGGACGGTTTCTGGCCTGGACATTGCCCCTCCAGCCCAGCGCCCTACTGCAATGCTAACCCCCGCTTACCGCATGGTGCCGGCCCTGCATAGATGATTACTTCAGCTGGCCGATGTGATATACCGGGACCATTCTGAATAGGCCAGACAGTGGGGGGACCCAGTTGGGGAGCCCCTGCTGATGTACTAGTATAGGAAAGAGAGAGCAATTTAATCAAACTATTTACCTGTCATAAACTTGTCTGATTTTTGTTACTGTAAAACTTTATTCATATAGAACACTGAAAGGTTGGGAACATGGGGGAAGGGAAACTCAGTAGGCGCTGTCAACTAAGCAGCTAATTCAAATGGAGGTGTCAACTCCTGATACAGGCAATAGAGGAAAAATATATATATGAACAGCACTAGATTGTCTAAGTATTTGTGTGAATAAAATATAAACAACATAAATAACGTGTAAAAGGATAATTTCCTATAATTGATATTGCAATGATCTAAGAGATATATATGATGGAAACAATGTAAACTCTATATGGCTTGGTTGAAAAAGATCAATTTAATCTTAAGTTATAAATATTGGCGATATACATATAAAAATTGTTACATATATAACATAATAAGCATCCAAACATCAGGAAAAGGTGCAATAAAAAGTCTCTATAGTTGCAACAGTCACTGGCCTATGCGTATATATCCGGAGTAATGTCCAGCTAGTGATTTAATTAACAGACTCAGTTGGAGTGTGGCTCTCTATATGGCTTGATTGATTGGTTTCTTTTAAATGAACAACAGCTGTTCATGTTCTTCATCTATACAAGGGTATAAAAAGCCCTTTACTGGATATGGGGGTATATGCTACTGAGGAAGCTGTGGGTCCTACCACAGCGAAACGTGTTTAGCTCCCCTACTACACCCTATACAGCACTTGGAACCTTTGTGGATTCATTTCCGGACCAGCCTCATGTCATCTGCCCTCCAGCCTCTACCTTTTATCGTCAGCACGCCAGTGCAGGAATCTCTGCATACACTTCAGGTTGTTGACACTCCAACTGAGTCTGGTAATTAAATCACTATCTGGACATTACTCCGGATATATATGCATAGGCCACAACTATATTGACATTTGTCATTTAGTCTGAGATTGTCGCTTTCCTTAAAGATACTTTTTATTGCACCTTTTCCTGATGTTTGGATGCTTATTATGTTCTACATATAAAAATTGTTACATATATATCACCAATATTTTTATCTTAAGATTATGTTGATCTTCTTTTTCAACCAAGCCATATAGAGTTCACATTGTTTCCATCATATATATCTTTTAGATCATTGCAATTTCAATTATAGGAATTTCTCCTTTTACACATTATTTATGTTTATACTTTATACACACAAATACTTAATTAGACAATCTAGCGCTGTTCATATATATATTTTTACTTTATGCATATAGAAGGTTGATCTAACAGATGTTCAAAGAAAACCTGAAATAGAAGCTAATACTTTGCACTTTTCATAATTCAGGTGAAGTTTTGGACCACACCCGTCCAATATAATGGCAATATACAGTATATATCTGGCATTAATGAAGCAATATGTTCTGATGTTCCCCTTATTCATTCAGGTCTCCCACCATGTCTGACAAAAGTGAGCTTAAGGCCGAATTGGAGCGCAAGAAACAGCGCTTGGCTCAAATAAGGGAGGAGAAGAAGAGAAAAGAGGAGGAGAAGAAAAAGAAGGAAGTAAGTGTATCTGCATGACGTCGGCTCTTCTTTGTTTTATTTAGGACCTTACAAAATCCACCATCCAGAGCAAAGTTTCAGTAATTCTCCGAGCTTAACTCTGCAGTTTTAAAGGCACATTATCACCCATTTATAGCTTGTGCTCTTTTATTTGTATTTTGTTTTGTTCTATTAACTTTAATGTGATCAACCAGCGCCATACCCACAATGTTTGGGAAAGCCCATTGTAAATTTAGAAGAGAGAAGTGAGGATCCTTTGGTGTATATGAAAGGACCAGCTGCATGATGCAGCTCTATCATCATATTTGGTGTAATACATAAAAATATATATACAGCAGGTAAAATAAGTATTGAACACATCCACATTTTTCTCAGTAAATATATTTGTAATGGGGCTATTACAATGACATTTTCAACAAATGTCAGCAACAACCCATGCAATCCACACATGCAAAGAAATCAAACCCTAGATGTCCATAAATTAAGTTATGTGTAATAATGTGAAGTGACACAGGGTAAAAGTATTGAACACGCTTACTGAAATGTATTTAATACTTCGTACAAAAGCCTTTGTTGCTAATGACAGCTTCAAGACGCTTCCTGTATGGAGAAACTAGTCGCATGCATTGCTGAGGTGTGATTTTGGCCCATTCTTCCACACAAACCGTCTTCATATCTTGAAGGTTCCGTGGCCTCTTTAGATTTTCAATTGGATTCAAGTCAGGTGATTGGCTGGGCCATTCTAGCAGCTTTATTTTCTTTCTCTGAAACCAATTGAGAGTGTCCTTGGCTGTGTGTCTGGGGTCATTGTCTTGCTGAAATGTCCACCCTCGTTTCATCTTCAGCATCCTGATAGATGGCAGCAGATTTTTATCAAGAATGTCTCAGTACATTTTTCCATTCATCCTTCCTTCAATTGTATGAAGTATGCCAGTACCGTATGCTGAAAAACAGCCCCACACTATGATGTTTCCACCTGCAAACTTCATTGTTAGTATGGTGTTTTTGGGGTGATGTGCAGTGTCATTTCTCCTCCAAACATGGTGTGTATTATGGCATCCAAAGAGTTACATTTTGGTCTCATCTGACCAGACTATATTCTCCTAGTAATTCACAGGCTTGTCCAAATGTTGTGCAGCAAACTTTAAACCAGCTTCAACTTGCTTTGTCTTAAGCCAAGGAGTCTTGCATGGTGAGCATGCATACCGGCCATGGTGGTTGAGTGCATTACTTATTGTTTTCTTTGAAACAATTGTACCTGCTAATTCCAGGTCTTTCTGAAGCTCTCCACAAGTGGTCCTTGGCTCTTGGACAACTCTTCTGACAATTATTTTCACGCCTCTGTCAGAAATCGAGGAGCACCAATTCACCCACCACTCACACCAATGTCACTGTGTACCCTGTGCACAGACTGCTATGTAGCCTATCCTATTCACCCACCACTCACATCAATGTCACTGTGTGCCCTGTGCACAGACTGCTATGTAGCCTATCCTATTCACTCACCTCTCACACCAATGTCACTGTGTGCCCTGTGCACAGACTGTTGTGTAGCCTCCTATTCACCCACAGCAATGTCACTGTGTGCCCTGTACACAGACTGCTGTGTAGCCTATCCTATTCACCCACCACTCACACAAATGTCACTGTGTGCCCTGTGCACAGACTGCTATGTAACCTCTCCTATTCACCCACCACTCACACCAATGTCACTGTGTGCCCTGTGCACAGACTGCTGTGTAGCCTATCCTATTCACCCACCACTCACACCAATGTCACTGTGTGCCCTGTACACAGACTGCTGTGTAGCCTATCCTATTCACCCACCACTCACACAAATGTCACTGTGTGCCCTGTGCACAGACTGCTATGTAACCTCTCCTATTCACCCACCACTCACATCAATGTCACTGTGTGCCCTGTGCACAGACTGCTATGTAGCCTATCCTATTCACTCACCTCTCACACCAATGTCACTGTGTGCCCTGTGCACAGACTGTTGTGTAGCCTCCTATTCACCCACAGCAATGTCACTGTGTGCCCTGTGCACAGACTGCTGTGTAGCCTATCCTATTCACCCACCACTCCCACCAATGTCACTGTGTACCCTGTGCACAGACTGCTGTGTAGCCTATCCTATTCAAGTGACCGCAGGCCCAAAGCACCTCTCCCCCCACCCCTTAACGGCCACACACATGGTGTCACACCTATCTCTTGCATTGATAATGTCTATAAATTTAGTTTTTTTGCTATTGCTCAGCTTTAACTTGACGGATCGAGATGAAACAAATTGCAGGTTATTTCTAGGAATTTCCACTAAAAAAATTACTCAGTTTTCATGAAAATCGGTTCAGTAGTTTTCGCGCCAACTTGGAACAGACAGATGGACACAACATTGTGATTAGTGTAGATACAAAAATGACATATAATAAAAAAACTGCCCTGTTAAATTTCTAAATGGCTGTATTGTAAACCTGAGTGATAAAATGTCACCAAACTTACCTACATACAATGTATCTGGCATCCCTCGTTCTGTAGTCTGTAAATGATAACACATGCACAGGGGACACCTATAATGCATGGTTGGGCTCCATTACTCCCCTCATTTTTGTGTTTCAGTGTACCTGCACAAAATGGATAATTATATCCTCAATGTTTTATATTTATTTAATATAAACTATTTTGTTTTAGTCTCCCCTCAATTCACAAATTGTGCTATTAACCACTAGTTATTTAGTAGCTTCACTCCTGTAATAACCAGTGGTTCCAGCAGGGGGTGCCAAGACCATAAGTTTCTGAAGCCAGCACAAAGAACTGATGACTCGCAAGTCATTAAAGCTGCAGTACGGTATAGATGGTTACTGAATGGTTACCAGAAACCACTTGACTTAATAAAATGTACTTTCTGGAACATCTTATGAAAACGGTGCTAATAAAAGAAAGGTGCCGTTGCCTGTAGCAATCCATCAAATTCTATCCCTTGTTCTGTTAGCTTGGTTGCTTGTAGGAGATTCACCTTTTTCCTTTAGCAACTATTTTTACTTTACTGCTGACTACAAAGCGTTCACATTGCAACAAGCGTAAGCTAAAGGCTAGCACCTCACAATGGAAAGGCAGCTACCTCCTGATCACACATGCATCTGATCGCTTCTCTTATGTCATTTGTACAGCTTATTTAGCTATAGATGGTTTTTCCTCATTTTAACTGTCTTTTGCACTAATCTGATTTAAGGTTAGAGATCCTGGTCAATAAATCACGTCCGTAACCTGTCTGGCAAGTACCGTTGGGGACCAGTGCTGACCTTGTGCAACAAAACAGTGAATGTAGCCAACTAACGGACCTGCCTCAGTGTTTTATTCTTTTACTGGTTGGTTCAGATTGGCTGCTGACATCATCACCAATGGCATGCCAGCATTTCATATTCCCTTTTCAGTTTCTAGCATCTGATCCTCGTACACTGTACAGCTATAAAGTGCACCCAGCGAGGGAGACTTCCCGACATTACACACACACACACACACGGACACTAACCTACCAGTATGTTTTACACTGTAGAAAAGACCACTCAGAGGAAACCCACGCAAATACGGGGTAGAAGAACACTGCATTCTAGATAGGGTTAGAATACAATGGCCCCAGCACTGTGAGGACATAGTCATAGGGCAATGGGCCATCCTGGGTCCTTGTCTCTGATTGTGGACCTTGATTTTCCACTACCTGCCTCATCAATTTGGATTAATAATCTTTTCCAGATAGACAGATATACACGTGTTCACATTTACTGTATGATTCTGCTTTTTCCTCTTTTTTTTTTGGTTCCTGTTAATTTCAGTTCACTCAACTTTTTTTATTGCTTATAGACTGATCAGAAGAAGGATGTGGCCCCTCCACAGGAAGAGTCAGACTTGGAGAAGAAGAGAAGAGAGGCCGAAGCCTTGCTGCAGAGCATGGGGATTACCCCGGAGCCCCCGCTAGGTGAGAAGACTGGCAGCATGTTGGAGCCTACACGTGACTGCATGCTTGCCTGATCTGTCTGGTAATGCTGCCTGCCAGGATGCTATAGTTTGCCTCCTCCCTCCTCACTATGTTGGACATGCCTTTTAAATATTATTCTGCAAAATCTAAGTAAGAGTTGTAGATGATAACTGTTTCCAATTGCTGTGTACGAAGACTGTATCCTGAATCTTAACGGCAAAGACAACACCAAGTAGTCACCATGAGTGAGAAGCCAACACTGGCTCTGCCTATCTGTCCGTCTAGTCCCAAGAACACGTTGGGGCAGGTTCCATACGGTGAAGTCCTACATTTAATAAGCCGCACATATCGTGTGTAACTTCACTTCCCGTAGTTCTGCCGCTCTCACACCGTTCTCCCAGACATGAGGATAAGGGAGGCGGAGGTGCAGATATCGCAGTAAAATATTGCCGCAGTGTCGCGCATTCATTCTGCTGTGTAGAAGCTATGTGACGTCCATGTGCCTGAGTGGGGAACATCCTGAACCCTCAGAAATGGTCAAATAAGCAGGTGACCTGTAAGGATAGTGTACGAGGCTGCCTGTGGCCATAGGCAGAGTATAGGAGGCTGCTCTTAAGTCTCGCAGGGTTGAATTTTTACAACTTGTATTATAATATTGATAGCCAGCATGTGTATGTCAGCACAATGACAGTAACTATAACTATTGTGATGTGCAGTATCAGTGTGTGCATACAAGTAGGTAAAATATTGTGACTCTCATCTTCAAGTTCCAAATATTAATTTTCCATCAGTTAAACACCCAACATACATGTTCCTCTCTCTCCGCTTTTTAGAGAAACTTACATGAAAAATCAGTAAAGACGTATGTAAGACCTTTAACGGTATTATTACTCATCAAGAGGGGCGCACCAGGGGTACTGCACTATGGGGCTGCTGAGATTATTAACGTTCCAACTCGCAGGGGATATATTCATTTCTAATAACCGCTGTCCCTGCGAGTTAAGTCCCTGGCACTATCTGAAGATGACGTAAACTACCGGGGCTAAACTCCAAAAAGCTTTGTTTTTTTGGAGTTTTTAGTACATAGGGGTCAGATCGTAGTCCCCATTGTTAATAATGTGGATTGCGATCTGCAACGCTAATTAGCACTTTGCCCGAGATTTCTGTGACGACATCTGCATTGTGCTATTAGTACATAGGAACAATATATAAAATTATGCAGAAGCTGCAGTTTCTGCATAGTTTTATGTAAAAAAAAAAAAAAAATGGCTTGATACACAGGCCCCTATATTCTGACATTTCTTCATTACAGTAAGGACTATAACAAATTTATCACCTACTCTGTGACGCGAGCGAAAAGCCACAATTTCTGCTTCTGAAACCTGCATTAACACAATATTCTAATTGTATAGCAAAAAGTCTTGTGACCTTGTTAGTGCCTGTTGTCAGGTGTTATGGCTAAGAATACAAGGAGAGCAGAAGAATATAATATGTGCATAGCTGTGTGCCAAATAGATGCACATATATAAGGGAGCTTATCTGCCCACTGTTGGGGTTTCACAAATTTCTTGCAACCACAAACGCAAAAATGTAAAAAAAAAAAACTTTAACAGAAAATAACAATATCCTAATACTATTGGACCCAATGCTCCTATTAGTGATAACTATGCAAAGGTGTCTGCGTTATATCAGCTCATCAGCCTGTGCTTTCATTCGCTCCATCTTTACCTTTTGTAATTCTATACATTGTCAAACAATATACATAAAAAGAACAGCCGATAGCGTATACATTTTTTTTTTTTACAACAAACCCAATAGGTGATTACGTATAAAAAGTACCAAACGATAAACCTACAAGTCTGATATCCTGGAGTCCTTCTTGTTCTCTTTTTCTACTTAGATATCAGAAAAGACAAATAGTAAACAGGAACACAGTGTAGTATATTCTCAGAAGCTTTATTGGTTACTCATTTAGTAAAAGCGGTCAAAATCCCAATCAAATTGATAAACCCTGGCCTTTTACACATGAAAAGCCTTGGCGCTCAATATTATCTCCAAGGCAGGGTTTTTATTTATATAACTTACACTATAGTATATTTTCCTGTATAGCGCTGTGTAATGTGATTGGCTCTATATACATAATATAATAGCTCTTCCAGTGTGAGAGCGGGGTTACTGGCCCCTGGTATAAAGGTTATCTCGCTACATGTAGTGTTTCTAGTGTAAGAACATAATATTGATATATTATTTAGGTGTTATTCTCCCATAGATAAATGTGTTATGTTTTACAGTTCACTCCTGTATTACAAGTCCTGTGTACCGAACAGCCTGCACAATGGCAGACTTGCTTCTGGTGCCAATCTTTTTATTATAAAACACACACTGCGTTAACCTGGGCAAAGCTGTGCGAGACCTCATTATGTCCTTTTGTGAGCTGTTGGTTTAGAGAGAGCCACGTTTGGCCAGGTGTCTGCATCCTAACCACCGTTAATTGGTTTGTTAGCCAGTTTCCAAGAAGTGTCCTACTAGTGAATGGGCAGAGAGGCTGAAGGCAGCTCTGCAGGTGGCCCACTCATCCCCCTCCTCAGCCCCAAGCTGGGGATTAGAAGGCAAGTCAGTGGGAATGGGCTGGCTCTTGTGAACCAGCAGCGCTCCCATTCCCCACACTGCTTATCTGTCCCCTCTTCCGATGACCTAAATACAGAGTCAATGTGGTCGGCTGCCCTTTCAACAATGGAACAGTTGGGAGGTGCAGTAATACATAGGTTTTGCTCACAGCGTTTGCATTATATTTGCACATTTCATCATTTATTTATTTTTTCGACAAAATGCAGCCAGAAATCACTGTAAGTTTCTCTGAGAAATATTTTGGCATCATTTATGCCTTCCGTGGCTAGTAAAATATAATGATAATATAAATATTTCACTTTCACTGTAATTTAGCTGGAAGCCGGGGCAAGTTGTGCCGTCAGAGGTGGCATCTGTGTCAGTGAGTTTAGTACCGAACGTCGCTACTCTATAAGCACCCTTTTAGTTTAATTGCGCCAATTTGTTCTGCAGCGCTGTATAGAGGTATCCAGGCACATCAGGACAGTGGAGCTTACAGTCTGCTCACTCTCGCTCTCCAGAGTCATTCAATTAAAAGTGATGTAAGATTGCAGGTTCTGGTTCACGCTACGGGCAGTGTGCTGCGCGCGCTTAACCCAAATGTACCATAGCCCAACATTGTGCATTTTCCTGCACACTTTTACTGGGGGGGGGGGGGGCAGGCAATGTAAGGTGCCATTGCCAGCATTCACACACTGTCCCAAAGGCACATCGTTCATACATTGCATTTGATTAAATAGCCCCTCTCTGTGTCTTTGGACCATCAGGGAAACATGGAAACAACATATAGGCAGATAGCAGCCTTGTCCAAAAAAGACAGTGCTACCCCTGGCTAACCGATGTGCTCTGTCAGGTAACTGTAGCGGATACTTTGTTTTATGCTTACTAGAGCTCTATGTGTGTTTTGAGGGGTACAGAGCAATCTTCCTGTCCTCTGACTCTTGACACAGTTAAAGAGGCAGGACCTGCCACGCAACCTATATACTAATCCAGTGGTTCTCAAACTCGGTCCTCAGGACCCCACACAGGTCACGGTTTCTAGGTCACCCAGCAGGTACACAGGTGCAGTCATTACTCACTGACACATTTTAAAAGAGCCACAGGTGCAGCTAATTATTTCACTAGTGATTGTTAGGAGACCTGCAAAACATGCACCGTTTGGGGTCCTGAGGACCGAGTTTGAGAACCTGTGCACTAATCTATTACTCATATTTATTTTTTCATATATTTAAATTTTGGGGGATTTTTTTGCACATCTTATATAATTGCCTCTCTGACAGTCCAAACTTCTTGCCACAAATCCCTAAGAGACAAGGGTTGGAGCTGAGCACATTGTCCATCCTTAAGAAACACTTGCCTGTATTATTATCTAACCCTGCTGCGGGGACCTAATCTTCTCATGCCTCATTATGCTTGCACTAGGCGTTTTCTCTTCTTCAAATTACATGCTTAAGAAGAGAGGAGGGAAAAGGATTTAAATGTAAATAATTCTGTAAGTCCTATGTAACCTGTCAGCACTTCTAAAAGGACATATAAAGTCTTATTGATACAAGCCGAGCCTCCCTTTTCAAAGTTGTAACCAGGAATATAAATGTGATTCCTGGAGATTTTGCATCTGTGTGTCCCATTATTTCAGCGCTCTACACACGCTGGCTGACTTTTGTACTATCAGGCCAGACTTCAGTAACGGAGAACAAAACTCGTTTTGTTCGTATTTAATCCTTGTTTGTTTATGTGGAACAGTCACGTCCATGCAGTTGGCTGATTACACCGTAATTGTGGAGGAAGTATAAATAAAGATATAACCCAAACTTTATTTAATTTTTTTAAAGTGCACCCATCACCTACACAGTGGGTGCAGCTATTTTGTGAGCTGAACCCTATTAGGCCTACGGATTCGCTAGGCGATAGTGACCTCTCTTGCATTTGTGGGGCTGATTTGTATTCATATTGGCTGTAGTTGCCGGCAGCCGGGAAGGTCTACTTTACCTCCTTATGCTGATGCCAGATTCCGTAGCGCTAATGTAGGGATTCGCAAATCCGCAAGTACAAATTTTATTTATTTGTTTTACGTTGGCCGACGCAACAGTTATCATTATCTGCAATGGTACCAGCCCCATGCAAGTACCCCACACCCACGACGCCCACGACACTACCACAAGTTAGGGCGGTCCCATGCCCTCGCATTGTTGCAGACCAATTTCATGGAAAGACAGATCCGGCCAAGTTCCGTCTGACTCAGAATACGATGGACGTGCGCAAAGATGCGTAAATTTGCTTCTGCTTTTTAACTGTATGCGAACACTCACCATTTGCTCTCCGCAGAGAGCTTCATCCCATTCAGTGTATGCGAACACTCACCATTTGCTCTCCGCAGAGCTTTATCCCATCAGTGTATGCGAACACTCACCATTTGCTCTCCGCAGAGCTTTATCCCATTCAGTGTATGCGAACACTCACCATTTGCTCTCTGCAGAGCTTTATCCCATTCAGTGTATGCGAACACTCACCATTTGCTCTCCGCAGAGCTTTATCCCATTCAGTGTATGCGAACACTCACCATTTGCTCTCCGCAGAGCTTTATCCCATTCAGTGTATGCGAACACTCACCATTTGCTCTCCGCAGAGCTTTATCTCATTCAGTGTATGCGAACACTCACCATTTGCTCTCCGCAGAGCTTTATCCCATTCAGTGTATGCGAACACTCACCATTTGCTCTCCGCAGAGCTTTATCCCATTCAGTGTATGCGAACACTCACCATTTGCTCTCCGTAGAGCTTTATCCCATTCAGAATCAGGCCTTTTCTATGTGACAGAAGCACTTTAATACCTTGCTGACCAGGACAAATGGGACTTGTACAATATAGACTGTTTCTGCTGCTGGCCCCTCTCATGGGACTCGTGCACTATAGACTGCTGCTGGCCCTCTCATGGGACTTGTGCACTATAGACTGCTGCTGGCCCTCTCATGGGACTCGTGCACTATAGACTGCTGCTGGCCCTCTCATGGGACTCGGGCACTATAGACTGCTGCTGCTGGCCCTCTCATGGGACCCTTGCACTATAGACTGCTGCTGCTGGCCCTCTCATGGGACCCGTGCACTATAGACTGCCTTCTCATGGGACTCATGCACTATAGACTGCTGCTGGCCCTCTCATGGGACCCGTGCACTATAGACTGCTGACCCTCTCATGGGACCCATGCACTATAGACTGCTGCTGGCCCTCTCATGGGACTCGCGCAGTATAGACTGCTGCTGGCTCTCTCATGGGACTCGTGCAGTATAGACTGTTGCTGGCCCCTCTCATGGGACCCATGCACTATAGACTGCTGCTGCTGGCCCTCTCATGGGACTCATGCACGATAGACTGCTGCTGCTGGCCCTCTCATGGGACTCGTGCACTATAGACTGCTGCTGCTGGCCCTCTCATGGGACTCGTGCACTATAGACTGCTGCTGCTGGCCCTCTCATGGGACCCGTGCACTATAGACTGCTGCTGGCCCTCTCATGGGACTCGTGCACTATAGACTGCTGCTGGCCCTCTCATGGGACTCATGCACTATAGACTGCTGCTGGCTCTCTCATCATGACAACATTTAGATAACTTCCTGGGCTGCATTGGTGTGTGCCATTGCTCATATGTGGATGGCTTCTAGTCAGGTGTGGGAAGGTTTATTATAGTACTAATGGGGTACACAATTGTATTTATTAGGGCAAGACCAATGACTGACTATCTAATTTAGCTAGAAAATGGTCTGATTGCATTTAGTGTTTAGAAGATAACAATCAGTGTATTATATCATACAGACATTTTTCCTGTCTGATTATATTAGTGGTATATAGTGTCTGTGTGTAAGGGACTGTGACAGGTAGCTGCCCCAGGTAATCCTCACTTTAGCAGAGTTGACTGTACATATTGGGAAGTCACTGGAAAGGGGCTCATTCATTATAAGGACAGCCTACACACAGGCATACAGGTAGCTTTGATTGTAATCTATTAAGTCCAGATGAGTTCAGGTTCCAGTGCATTGTGTTAGTGGAACGTGTGTCCTGACAGGTCATTGCAAAACTTATTCACAGAAACATAGTGCAATGCGCTAAACTAATTCAGTCAAAGATATTGTGCATTTTACCCCAGCCCCTGCATTAGTCTTTGCCCTTGCACCACTCCTATGATAGGTGCTAGAGATTTGTCAGAACCAGGCTTCCCTACCCTGTATGCATGACTCAGAAGCATACGGAGCTTTAGATGCATGTCTGACACTCCCGCAAGTCAGCATGATTCTGTGCCTGCACATATTTGCCTTCTGAAACGCACAATTTCACAGAAAACGTCTGTGTAGAAGCCCTTCATTTTCAGTACAACAAAAACCTCAGTGCAATGTTTTATATTTATCATTATGGTCATTTTATAAAGGCAGATTGGATGAGTTTTGTGCGTTTCCAAAAATAGTATTTAGTACACGGACATTTAGTTTTATCCAGCGCCGGCTTATCATACCCATTCCGTTTAAATACAGTACCTGCAATAAATGACTTGTCCAGTAATAGGAGCAGTTTACCACTAGGTGGCAGTACCTGCCCAGATGTCTAAAATAACAGTGCTTTGGATTACCTCCTTAACCTGTTTATGCAGATAATATGCCTAGATCATGAAAGACTAGACTTATGGCACCATGTCCTGTTGTATGAAAAGCCTAATATTATCCAAGGCTGGAGATGTAACGTCCCATTTATAATACACAAATGTTTGGCTTTTATTTGTTCCCCAGCTCTTACATAGAGGTCTTTGGCATCTTTATAAAACAAATATGAGAGCAAAAACCATTTATAGTCGTTGTCCACGTCTTATGCTTCTGACCCTGCTCGTGTAACTTAATGCCGGCTGAGACGTGACACAGTAATTAAACATAATTTATTCTCATGGCCCTTTCCCTTTAAAGTAAGTTACAGGGGAGAGTAATGCATAGCATAGATTACCTCTGGAGTTACTCCAGTGTGCGAGACAACTGAGCAAGTGTAATAGGCAGCACCATTAGCATACAGATGGTATTGAAGACCACTGGGCAAAAATTAAACCTAGAAAAGAGATATATATATATATTTTTAAACTACAACAACCCAACATTTCTAAAAGCATAAATGATAAACTATTAGGCAATTTTTGTCCCAGATTCGGTCACCTTACCACTTCCCTCTATATCTGTGGTTGTTGAACTTTTCCTCCACTCTCGCCCAACAATAAGACACATAGTAGAACCGTTAACGTTAGTTATTGGGTAGGAATAATGCAAAACAACTTTCTGTTACAGTCGCTGTGTTTGTTTTTATACTAGTTTGAGATTCTCGCTTTGAAGTTTACTGTGTGAGCCCAAGAGGGTGTTGGGCCATAATAATCAGTGAGATAATTATACAGTAAGTGAGTGATACTTAATAACAGTAGCAGTGTCCTGGAAAGGGTGGCCAGAAAGGATTAGTCGCTGACCGTGAGTGGGAGTGCACTGGAGGCAATGATAGCTGAGAATCAAGACGGTGGAGGGCCCTGCTCGTGAGAGCTTTTACAGTTTAGTGGATAAGACTGTAGGCTTGATTCAGCAAGGAACGCAGTTGCTAATATGCACGCAATCGGCCGCTTGTTGCGTACTGGGCATGCACCGCAGTGCGCCTGCGCAAACCGACCACTGCAATGGGGACTGCGATCGCAGAGTGATTGACAGGAAGTGCCATTTGTGGGTGGTGACGGGGGGAGGGGTGGTCGGCAAAACGCAGGCGTGCTAGTGCCTTTGGACGCCGTTGCAGGGGCATGCATCAATTATCCACTCCGATGCCGTACGCAGCCCGAGGCCTCATAGTGTGAGATGAAGTTAGTAATGTCTGAGTAAGGTCAGGGCTTGTGCAAGTGAGCGTGAGGCTGCGATGGTAACGATGGTTTCACAGTCTTGCTAAACATTACGGATGTGCGCTAAGTAAAGTGGGCGTCCTTGTGTAGTGCTGCGATGGGATAGCGATCGCAATGGATTAGCATACTATTGCGGTTGAACTGCGTGCGTAATCGCTATTGCAATCGCAGTTGCGTTCTGTAGGGAATCAGGCCCTATGCTACTGCTGGAAACACAATTGAACTGTCAGCCAAATCTCAGCGTTGTAAATGTTACTATTAACTGTGCAGCCCAAATCTAATATTGCTCCAGTAACAGGTCAGTCCTGTCGGTACATTATGGTGTAGGCTCGTACACACAGAGGAATAGGAGATATGGTTGAAGGTGAAATGTCCAAATCTTTCTCATCACTTTTCATGCTTTCTCCCTTCCTTGTCACCGATGTGTTATATGTAAATGCATGTATAATCCAGCATGTGATTGGTAACGCTCTCTTCCCTTCTTCTTTTTCCCATTGTTCATCTCCATCCATGTATGTTTTTGGTTTGCCATCCTTCTGTTTTTGTTACCCTTTTTGTGTTTCTTTATCAACCCTTCACATTAACTTACTTTGGAAACATCCTAAGCAGCCCAACCCCTGCGAATAGTAACAGAGGATACGTGTCTGTTTCACTATTTAGTCCCTCCGCCAACGTCTCCCTCCTCTAAGTCTGTGAGCACACCAAGCGAGGCTGGAAGTCAGGACTCTGGAGATGGGACAAGTGGAGCCAGGTAAGTCGGGGCGTTTTTCTAAAAGAATATTCGCAAATATTTGTTTTAACAGTTATTTATGAAACGCACACACTCCCCGCTGCGCTATTTGGCCATTCACACAAGTCCCAGCGGAGCTTACCATCTATGGAGCTCATTCAGACCCGTTCGCTAGGCTGCACTCATTTACCGCCATAAGGAACAAAAATATGCAAATGATGCGATCGCACACTAAGGTATGAGGTCGCCTCCTATGTCTGAATGAGCGATCGCCTGGTGAAATTAGACGCCCAGCAGCCTGGAGTAAAGATGCCCACTTTCAGACGTCATCTCCAGAAAGTGTATGAAAACATTGGTACCATTGGGCGACATCGAACCACCACGCAGTGCTTAATCTAGACTCTAGGCTACCGCAAGAACTGCCATCACCGCTGCCTTTATTTCTCTCGCATGACGCGTATGTTGACGCTACGTGTTAATTATTCACACCTTTAAGTTGGTGTAAAAACGCCCAGCCACGCCAGTGCTAGTGCAAGCACACCCCGTTTACACAGACCTGCACCAGTCACCACCCACAGACGCCCCGTTCTGTCACTCAAACTAGCGCTCTGGCAATATGCAGAGAGCGATCGTCTCCCGATTGCAGTGACAGGTTCGCGCATGCGCACTGCGACTAATATGCATGCGCAGTTTGCAACAATCGCCCGGCTGCGAGCGATCGCAGCCTATCGAACGGGTCTGAATCGGGACCTATGTTCCCTACCATATGTATACACACTACAGTTCATTTTTGTCGGGAGCCAATTAACCGTACAGTATTTTTGAAGTGTGGGAGGAAACTGGAGTACCCAGAGGAACCCACTCAAGCATGGGGAGAATATACAAACTCTGCACAGTTAGGGCTGTGTTGGGAATTGAACTCAAGACCTCAGTGCGTTGAGGCAGTAATGCTAACTGTTACACCAAGCTGTGCGGGCCAAAATGTCTATAATTTCAGGAACTTTTTTGTAATGGAAGATAATTCAGAAAACCTCTACAATGGCAAAACATGGGTTTCACTGTATATAGTAATAATATTCAGAAAAATATTTATAAACCTAAAATGTATGTGGTCCTAAAATATTTCTTTATATAGTTATGTATTTGGAGAAGCAATTTATGTCTGGGCCCTTCACTTCCTGAGAATATTGTAATGTGGCAGATGTTCAGAAGATACACAGAATATTGATTAAAATGAGAATACCGGGCTTTGACACTGAAATGTATACTTTCTAACAGTATATTGGCGGCCACTGCAGTTTGCTTGAACTAACTTTTTTGAAGGTACCTTCCACTGTGCAAGATGTACTAGTTGTAGTAAGTAAAAGAAAACAAAAATCAGATTGCTTACTGCATTTTGTACTTAGCTTTTAGGTGTGGAGTCAGTGGAAGGTATTTGTTGAGTGTAATGCTTATTATATTTTAACAAGGGTTTGACTTGTCAAACATATTAACCACCTGCATGTGCTTGTTTTGCAGTTCCAGACCTACAGTTACCAAGAAGTAAAGCATATACCTTTTTTTTTCTCAATTTATTTTCACGATGATTGTAGTAAAATAACGTTACATACAGGTAGAGCCTGCCGCCGCTCATCTCCATGTAGGGTTGGGATTGATGTACAATGTAAAGCATTTTTAGTGACAATCAAGTATAGTTCAGTATATCTGTACGTGGTATTGAACTATATAACTACAGTGAACTCTGGTTTATTATATCTATTCATCTATAATAAGAGGGTTGTGTAAAGTGCAGATGTGTCCTTACACATCTCTGCTGCAGTTGCACAAAAACCAAAAACAAAACCCTCTTGGCGAGCCAGGTCCTGCGAGAGACTGCTAGCATTGGCCGTCTTTTTTGCGTCCTTTTTTGCCGAAAATGCATTTAAGGGCCGTATTCAATTGGCAGCGAAAACGGACGTTTTGCGATAAAAAATGGCAATATTTTCGCCAAAAAACAGGCGAAAACGCAATTGGCGATAAAAAAACTGGAGAAAAGTTCTCTCCATCCCAGATCAGGCGAAAAAAAAAGAAAAAATCCCTATTTTTGGTTAAAAAAGGGTGGATTTCTTACAGAACCCTTTGGACTAACCCCCCCCCCCCCCCCCTCGTAATGGATGCAAGTTGCGTACTTTGGCGAAAAACGACCGCTGAAATTTCAGTCAAAATATTTTTTGGTATTTCGGAGGACCATATATTCGTCAAGTGTTCTAAACGTCGCTAAAGTATCATTAGGGTGGCTGCCCAAAGGTTTCTGTAAGAAATCCCCACATTTTTACCCAAAAATAGGGAGTTTGCAACTTTCCTCCAGTTTTTAGGTGAAAAACGGCCGTTTTTCGCCGACGTTGGCGAATTCAGTCCTTCACGGCCGATCGGATAGCCGATTTCGCCAACGACTGCGAAAACGGCCGATATCGCCAGTAAATGAATACCCCCCTCAGTTGCAATGTGATGCGACTAGGACTTACCAGCAGACTGTGCTGATAATTTCATATGCAACACTTGTATATCTATGTGTGCCAGAGTCCCTGAATCAGCATCCTGTATGAAATGCTACAATGTAGCGACCGCAGCTTTTTTCATTCCAAGTTCCGTTGTGCTTCATATACAGACTCAGGTGCATACAAATATATATGTCCCATATCACATTAATCGGCACTGCCTGTGCGTCCTAGCAGCATTGCGGCTTAGATGCATTGTTGGCAATACAAAGGACACCTGACACTAGTAGAATTGCACGGGACCTGGAGGCTCACTCAAGCCAGGCAAGTCGCGCTGTGTGGCGTATTAAGGCTAGAGGGCACATCTGTACCATTACATGGTGAGAGACCATTTACCACGTTCTTACAATACAATAAAGTTTAGTGCCAAACAGTTAAGTGAACTAATACTCTTTCAGTATATAGTGTTACTTGTATATCTAAGATCCATTAGAGGTGGTTTGTTAGGATTTTCTTGCATTATAACAGTAGAACTAACTCTGTGTTTTAAGCGGTTCTTGTATTTTCCTTGTGAATGACGTCCTGTGTGCTGGCTGTGACCATCTACTTTTCTTCTGTGCCCACAAGTAATGCTAGCCCAATGTGCAGCTCATGTTCCCACCACTACAGCCGACTAATTTGTCAGCTGCAGTAACATCCATTTAACGAGAATGCGTTACGACCGGGACATAATCGTATAAAGCGACCAGCGTAAACGAATTGTTGGATATGGATTGCTGCAAGCCCTAATTACTGGATACAGCAGAGTGATCGGGATTGAAATACGGATTCCCTGACACCCCATTGTAAGGGGCTAGTGTTTAATGTCACCCCTCACCCACATGCAAAACTTAAAAAGGCAGGAGCAACCACCGTGGCCATTTCAGAGTGTGGGGGTTAAGCAGGCTTGCCCAATTCTGCTGGGCTGCTGAATTTATAGTAGACGTATGGTGGGTTTCAAACGCATTGACACATATGAGCCTAAGGCTGTGCTTAACCTATAATTACAGCAGTGTCACATCTTGGAAACACTATCAGTTCCACATCCCAGTGGAAATGGAGATTGTTTCCTTACCAAAGAGCCCGATGTGTTAGCCTTTTTCCTGTACCATTTCCTGCACATGTTTTCTGCTGTGGGCGATGTTACGGGATACTGATCGTGTACGAGTTCTGCTCAGGATCACATCTCAAATTGGATGAGAAACAGATTAACAAGTTTTGCTTAATGCTGCGGCAGATAGAAGTGCTGAAACTCCACCGGACGGTAGCTGGCTTTATGCCATAGAGCCCGATCCATCACGGATCGCAACTGCAACAGCGTACGCAGACGGAGCAATAGTGCGTACTGCATAGCAGTGCGCGAGTTAGCATTGCGATCGTTCTGCGATCACTCAGAAGGAAAGCCATCACAGAGCGAGTGACGTCAGGTCTGCCTTTGGGGGTGGTGACGGTTGAGTGGTTGGAATAATGCAGGCGTGCCTGGCAGTCTGAACGCCGTTATATAGGCGTACATAAATTAGCCACTGCGACGACATACGCAGTTTGAGTACTCACTGTGTGCGGCGAGGTTAGCAGTTTCTGAGTAAGGTCAGACCTGTTGTATTTCTGGGCCGATGTTACTCGATGTTCCTGATGTATACACAAGACTGCGAGGTATTACTGATGTGAGATAGCCGTAGTGGGCGTCTCTATGTTGGCTGTGTGACAGCATTATGATTGTAGTCATTAGCATATTTTCGCAGCAGGCCTCCGTGCATAATCGCAGCTGCGATAGCGATGCTTAGTGATCGGGCATATAGTCCGTAATGTTGGAAGCATACATCAGTGCACGAAATATGAACAAGTTCTGCAAAATATTGCATGTTCCCTATCCTTAAAGTATGTACCTGCCAATGTAGGAAGAAAGACAAGGCCAGCATAAACTCTTCACCCTAGGAAACCTCGGCATGTGATGCTTATCCAGGGGCTTGTAAATACGATGATTTCATCACCATATGCTTCACTCCGATCCACTTTAGCATGAACTGCTGCTGTGAACACATCAGAAAAGGTGATCAGTTATCAAATACTTCCCTTAGTACCATCAAAAAAACTAAATCTCCCATATTTCTGTTTTCCAAATTATGCTGAAACTCATGCTAGACAGCTGCGGCCGATAGAACACAGCCAGGCCCCAGCCCGGGCACGCCAGGGGGTTTAACAGTTAGGAACGAGAGGTTTTGTAACTTGTGATGCTGACACCAGTGTTCCGCATTGTATCCTTCAAGAGATCACATACGCATGTGTCATAAGACCTTAAATAGCAGTCTTGTACAATGTCTTCTCTGTCCAAAATAATAGTAATCCAGGTACATGTCTGTAAAAGAAAGCTTTGTATTCCTAGAAAGCCTAGAGCCAGGCTGACGGACATCCGGTGTCCGAGCTCACGAGGTGCATGACGGACTGTTACAGTACCTGAGAATTATTGTCACCGTCACAAAATAAATACATATATATTTTTTTTAACTAATTGTGACATGAATAAATTGTGTACAGTATAACTTTCGGGGTTTAGTAAAAGCACCGATAATGACAGAATACATATTTGTTGTCAGCCTAGAAGTTCAGATTTCTCAAGTTATTGGCTCATATTCCACCTAACAGAATTCATTGAAGTATACAGTTCTATCTCTCAGCTAGTGTAATTTAGGATAGTGGCACTTATGTCATTAGGGGGGGGGGATTTAATTATCCGTGATAATGCCAAAAGTTTTCACGCACTATGTTTTCGTACTTATTGCACCTGTGCGCTTCCGTGTTTTCATGCAATTCAATTCCAAAAGTGGCGATGCGGCATTTGCACAAAAATTCTTCCTGGTTTTATCTGCGATAAATATAGGTGACAATGGGGAAATCTACCTGAACCCCAAAAAAAGGCAAAATGATATAGGATAAAAATGTAGAATTGTATTAGTGGCCCATTAAAAATATTTGGGATTCTTAAATAAAAATGCCCAACACCCACCTGCAATCTTAAAAAGACATGTCCCATTCATATAGCACCCCCATATACCTGTCCCACATCAATGAACCCATTTTCCTGCACTTTGCACTTTTTCAACCCAAAAATTACATAATTATTGGCCAAATTAAGCTAATTACAAATTATTTTTGTCTAATTAGTCATTGCGGGTGTCCTAGTGGTTTCTAATCAAGGGCCTGATTCAAACCTGCTCGCTAGGCTGCATTCACACGTAGCCTGCCGATGTTTACAATGTGCGCAGGCATATAAGACTGTGTGCTCAAACTATTCCATGCAATCGAGAAGCGTTCGCACCCTGTACAGACACCTTGCTAGAATGAGTGACAGGACGAGCCGTTTGTGGGTGGTGACGGGTTGGTCGATGGAAGAGGGGGAATGATGGTGCGAACGCAGGCGTGTCAGGGAGTCTTTAACGCCGTTCCAGAGGCGTGCATAATTAAGACGCAGCATCATAACACGTCACATGGCTGAATTACACACTGAAGCACTCGCAGTGCTTGCGGTAGGGTATGGTCAGCCACAAGTGCTGTGTATGGATCCGATGTTACAGATTGTTGGATACACTTCCTGGAGATGACGTGTATCACTAAGGGAAAGTGGGCGTCTTAAGACAGGCTGGTGGGCGTCTAAATACACACCGCGATCGCACGCCAAGACATAGTGAGCGTGCTAATGCCTTGCCGTGTGATCGCGGGATTTGCATACTTTGGCTGCGTGCGAACGCATCTAGCGAGCGGGTCTGTACCAGGCCCTAAGTCCCAACATTTTTACCTCAAAATAGGGATTTTTCACTATTTTCACCTGCTCAGCAGGTGAAAGCTAATTTTCGCAAAATGTATGTCAGAACTTGCACCCACAAGAACCGCAGCTAATAGGTCTAAATTTGCACGGTAAGCCGTTTTTCACGAAAAAGCGGTTAATTGAATTCCCACCGTAATGTGAAATATTACACCTGTGCACCTAGATCCTTACAGAAACATTGAGATGGCTGGTGGTCACTTCTTGCAGTGGATGCTCATTTTTTTTTCAAATATATATTTGTTTTATAGTACAGTGAAATATTTTTTTTTAACCATATAATGACATACCAGTGTTCTGTAGACTTCAAGATGTTTAACTAACTGCATGGATAAATATCCTTATTGTCCTTGTACTAATTGCTGCACAGTATATGGGTACTACTGTATATCTCTCTCTGTGCAATAGTTTTAACAACTTGTGTGTGTGTGTTTGCTTAACTAACGTCTGACCTTTTCCGCTAACGCTGCCTGGCAACCAATCAGGACACTGCATTGGGACACTGATCCGTCAGTTCTTCAGCTCCATTCTGACTCCGAACTGGGGTATTTCAACAATTTATTACTCATTACACTCTGAAATAATAATAAATTGTATTAAGCGTCATGATCCTTCTATGTTTTTCCCATTTCAGTTAAGCTGATAAGGCCTAAAATACCTTATCTAGTTTTCTACACATGTTCCAGCCTTGTAGTATCTTATTTTTGATTATCAGTCTTTATAATGTCAATCTGCTAATGCCTGAACATTCAAATAATGATGATTTATATCTGTTATGTTCCGGCTGAGCATCTTGGGAGGACTTACGCTCCTGCTCTTATTAAAACCCCCGTTATTCCAAAACCGTTCTAGAGAGTAGCAAATAGATTAAACCCAAATCATTGACCGATTTTCCTTTCAAGATTGAGATGTAATATTGCAAATCGTGTTTATCTGAGAAATATAGTATGTTGTAATGTGTGTGGGTTTTTGTTTTCTTTTTATCCTGTCTAGACGGGGTCCCATGAAATTGGGAATGGCCAAAATTACTCAAGTGGATTTCCCTCCTCGAGAGACTGTCACATACACGAAAGAGACACAAACCCCAATCTTGGCTCAGGAAAATGAAGGCAAGTGATGAAATGTGTTTATTGGTCTTTGATTTCACTGTATATAATCTATAACTTGAATATTTTTACATTTCTTGGTTTCTTATGTGATTTTATATATGGCGGATTTATAACTCTTGCTGCAAAATCGCTAGGGGGCGAGTTCAATTAGAGGCGACTGTTTGGACGCGATGTTTTCGCCATGCGCGTCACCGCTTTTCTCCCTATTCAATTTCAAAACAGGCGAAAAAGCGGATAGGCGAATGTAGTGAAAAGCAAAACCAGCGAAAAGGACAGCATAATTTGGGGGAAATCAGTCTGTACCCCATAAAAACCCTAACTGACCCTGGGTATTAATATACCTGGGTATTAATATAGAAGAGTATTAATAGCCCTAATAAAAGTAATTAGGGATCTTATATTGCGTCAAAGGGCTGTTATATGCATAGTTGCATAATTGTTGAAAAATTATATAAAACTTATTTTTATTTTTTTTTAAAAACCATTGCATCGTAGTTAAATTTTGGGCTACATGTAAATGGGAATTGGTATATTTTAGTGTCTCTAAAGTGGAGATTTAAAAAATACACCTGCTGCAGCCTCCTGCAGTCCTAAATACACCTGTCTCAGCCTTATAGCCCCCCAAAATACCAGACCCAACACTTTTTACCCAATTACCAACACTTTTTACATTTTCGCCCCAAAAATGACATGTCTGTTTTCTGGTGAATTAAGATAATTTTATTGCCTAATTAGTCATTAGGGGCGGGGGGATTTCCAAAGTGTTCTGAACCAAATCCCCACAATTGTACCCCAAAACAATGTATTTTGCACTTCTTTTCTCCTGCCTTTCACTGGAGAAACTTATTCACCTGTTTTAGCCTATGGAGGTTTCGCTGAGGCGGAAACTCCCCGGAATTGAATACGGAGATACTTTGAAAACAGGCGAAAAGCGCACCGAACGCAGCTTTTCGTCTCTAATAGAATTCGGCCCTAAGTTTTTTTGCTATTTTAGTAAGACCTAGGGGTATATTTACTATAGTGAGGGTTTTTAGAAGGGGAGATGTTGCCCATAACAACCAATCAGAGATACTACTTAACATTTAGAAGATACATAGAACATAATGGCTAGAATCTGATTGGTTGCTATGGGCAACATCTCCACTTCTAAAGACCCGTGCTTAAGTAACTATACCCCTAGTTTTCATTTGGAAATGTTGTTGTCCTGTGACACAAGGGGCAATTCTAGTGCCAGGATGCTGCTTGTGTTCCATTATATACTCCGGCTAGGAATGCATTAAAGGACGACCATCTTTTGGTAATATTGTACATGTTTATGCTAAATGAAAACTGTGCAATACTATATCCTGGATATTTTGTAATGATTAAATAAGGTTTGCAAGTAGTCTACCAATTACTAGGATCAAGCCAAATATTAACTATTAATATGTATAATACAGTACAGATAGACGTTGCTCAAATCTCTAATTTTACTGAATAACAAATTCTACCTGAACCTGTTCTGTGATTTTTATTTTATTTTTTTCATGGCTCTAAAGACTCAAAAATAGATTTAAATTTTTTCCAATATGACATCGTTTTAGGTTATAACAAACTAAAGGAATAGCTCAGTGCTTTGAAATAAAAATCTAGAGATTAGTATTCAGTAAAATGTCTGAAATGGCCAAGGGTCCACATACTTTCTCAAGTATTATGATGATTATTCTGATAAAGCACACGCAGACACAGGTACGTCAACGGTTCAGTATAATGCGTCCATCTTGGGTAACGGAAGCCTCCGAATTCTGACAGCCGTCTGTTGAGATACTTATGCTAACAACATACTTAGCTCATGTTTTTGGATGTTAACAAGGAAAAGTTACTGGGCCTTGGCCTAATGACTGTACCAGTAGGCGACACAACGCTACGTACCACTGTGCAGGATGAGGAAAAACAGGCTGTGAGATAAAATGTAATGTCACATGTGACAAGAGTCGCACATTATGTATGTATGTATTCATTTGCTTTTAAAAGCTGTTAAGTTTTGAAGAGATAAAAGGATCTCGCGTTAGGGCTTAGAGACAGCTCTTAGGGAATGGTGCTGAATGAGCAGGGTCTAAGTGAAATAAATGATCATATATTTCTCCATTTTATTCTTAGATGCATCTTTAAATAACTGTATGACAGACACCTGAAATCATCACCAAAGTAATTGGGTGGGGTGCGGAGATTAGTCCGGGCGCGGTATAAATGTGTATAGCTCATACTATAGGTGGCTAGGTTAGACCACAGCTGCGAGTTACTGTAGATAGATAGTTACAAAATCCCTTCTTTCTGAGCATCATCATAATAATGCTTATTTATAAAATGCTCATCTCTATGGGAGTCTAAAATGATTCACAGTTGCAGGTAAAAAAAATGAACTGTACAAGGAATAAATAGAATATAAAGGAGATAAAAGGACACCAAGTGCCAATTGGAGGAAATGTTACGTTCATGGTGAATAGCTGAAACTTCAGCTTAGCATATCAAGGTCTGCAATGGATGATTAGGAGTTGTGCAGCAGAATTGTATCCAGTGCGTGAAACAATCCCTTTGTAAAAGACTTTATGGGGTATATTTACTAAAAGGCAGGGTTTTTAGAAGTAAAGCTGTTGCCCATAGCAACCAATCACATTCTACTTATTTATCTAGCACCTTCTAGAAGATAATAGCTAGAATCTGATTGGTTGCTATGGGCAACATCTCCACTTCTAAAAACCCTGCACTTTAGTAAATATACCCTCATCTGTTAATCCTTCACATGGGCCAATTCAATTCTGCTGGATGTGCCTTCGGAATGCTGGTAAGGGCGGCACATCATAACTGTAACGTTGCTCATTTTGCCTTACACCTACATAGGGGTGTGCAGTGAAAAGGGTGATGTTACATTACGTACATCGCGGCCACACTTTGCTTGGAATTGAATTGGCCCCTATAGAGAAAAAAGGAAAATGGATTTTATTTAGAAGTTGCAAGTAAAGCCAGTAAAGCACTGCCTATGGTCATTTCTCTGGGTACCCTGCAGTTAGCGAGATGCTCCCCCTTCACTATGTGTCTGAGTGGGGAGAGTCTGAGATTCTGACAGGTGTCATCTCCATTGTTTTTCCTGTTCTTAGAGTTCAAAATTGTTTCGAAACATGTTTACTATCAAAATAATGTCTATGTAACGGTCTGGCAACAAAAGGAGAAATGTTCTATGTCACCATGTTGGCATTGTTCCGTATGATGGCAAATGGCTGTAAGGTCACAACATTGTTCAAGGTATATATTTTGTATACTGTGCACAAATTTGTACATGCTGTGTACAAGGTACTCTTAAGTGCAGACCTGCAGTGAGTTAATGGAAGAGTGATAGTGTATAATCTCTCCAAGTTTCAATCAAAGTGTATATATCGCATAGTGTGGGGTCTTCTTGAATCTCCCTTTATGCTAATGCCACAGCCGATGTGTTTCGTACAGGCGCCCACCAGCTGCGATGCTAATTCTCTGTTGTGTGCGTTAAGATGCACCAATGGCCACACATGGGTTGTACATTCTGAGATTGCAACAGCCCTACGGAGGCGCAGAATCTCCGGCTCTGAACATGACCGCCAGAATCAGTGCAACTGCGGCAAAAGACGCAGGTGCTGGCCGCGACTCGCCTGTATCTGGCTAGCCACCCCCTGTCACCACACAGGCACGCATACCTAAATTTCTTCTCTCTGTGTCTAAACTCTCTCTGCGATTTCGGCTGTAACCGTCGGGCGCATGTGCAGTGCAGGTCTGATGAATGCGAATGCTGAAAACATCAGCCGCTAGCGTGCGGCATGGACACTGCATGCAGTCAGGACCGTAGTGTGCTTCGTTGAGAACATATATGTGTGGTAAGAGAGAGCTCATACTGTAACTTATAGATCGTGTGATCATATAGTACTATGTGCGTACTGAAACTCACATTCATACATTTTAAATAATTCATGCAATATCTCCAATTCTTATGCTGACCGCAATATACCCTCAGACTAGAGGGAATTGCCTGCACACCAGTAGTAGTAATGAGATTTTAAGTCTCCGATGGAAACAGAAACAAGAAGCAGGGCCATTGTGTACTGCTTGTTTATAGAAAATACAAGAAGACGTGCGAGGAAGTATAATGGAATACACTTCTCTGGAGATTCCTTTACGATCCAGGAACAGTTAGAGCATGTTATGTTCAGCAAAGGGTATGAAATTGAGTCGCACTATCAAGGGCGCTCATGGTAGGATGAAACGCGTTGGGTCACTTATTGGGATTCCATAGGAGACTTCGTCTAGCCGAGATGAGCTTTGCGTTCACTTAATATTGGTACAAATATGTATTAAGCACAGAAATTTTTAGGGTCATTCTTTGTAGTTGGGATACTGTGTTAACGCTGTATTATGCAACACTTAGCCGCAGCCTACATGCCGTCTCTTTCTTGGGACTTTGACAATTCTGTTACACACAGCCAGCAAATTAATTTGTTCAGTAGAAAACACAAGACCAGTGCTATATAATGAGGGACAAACTCCCAAGTACTAAGAAAAGTGTTTGGGTAATCTATAATAAAACAACTCAGTTGGGTTCAGTCTTGGTTGGAAGTACCTTGTCCCCTTATCAGGATAACATTCATATCGGAGGCTGTGCAAACCATAAAAAAGGTTTTTTAATTGGCATCAGACCCCTCCAATGTCATATGGCATCGGACCATGGAGCATTAGCCGAATGCGCCCTGAACTCTTTACAATCCCTTGGAATGGTGAGCCCACCTTTTTTCTTACTGGCCGTAATAACTGATCCATTGCTGGATCTCCTGGGGTATACACCATATTTACCCCTTTCTCCTCTGGAGGACTTTCTAGTGCTGCATAACATCATGCATATGTTCTCATCAAAGTGAAGGCTATTTACACTTCTATTGTGTAGTGGAACAGTGTCAAGTCTATTGATCTGTGTCTGACTGATATCATATATCAATATAAAAACTAATGATAGAAGCTATTTGATTTTTCTTTTTTTAATTGTCTGTAGGAATTTATGTACTGTACAGGTATTTATATCGTGTTCTAAGGGGTAGATTTACTAAAGTTTGGGTTTTTAGGAGTGGAAATATTGCCCATAACAACCAATCAGATTCTAGCTATTATCTTCTAGAAGGTGCTAGATAAAGGTTAAGTAGAGTCTGAATGGTTGCTAAAGGCAACATCTCTGCTACTAAAAACTCACTTTAGTAAATATACCCCTAAAACTCCAAACTCCCCTGCGGAACACTCAGAACTTTAGATCTCTTTAGGTTGGGGCACACATATATAATATTTCACCAAGTTCTTAGCAGTAGCATACACGTCTTATCATATAAACTCTTCCACTGATGGATGATCTATACCCCGTGCTCCTTGTACTACTGAGGAAACCTGCTGTGACCAGATAGCCTTCGGCCCTGTTCGATCAGTGGCAAAAATAGCAGTTTTTCACTAAAAAAAGGCGATATTTTCGACAAAAAAAACAGGCAAAAACGCAATTGGTGAAAAAAAACTGTAGAAGCGTTTTCTCCATTCCAGACCAGGCGAAAAGAAGTGCAAAATCCCTAAAATGTGGGGATTTCTTTCAGAACCCTTTGGACACTCCCCCCCCAAAAAATCGTAAGTTGCGCACTTTGGCAAAAAATGACTGCGCAAATTATGGAATTTAAAAAAAAACCCATTGAAAATGGTTTTAATGTATTGGGTCTGATTTTGGGGGGATGGTATGGATGTGTGAAGTATTTTAAACATCACACGCGGTCGCTGCACGCATTTTTTTACGGCTTTTTAAAATTGCGTTTGTACGACACGAAAATATACCTGCACCCATTTTAACGTACCCCCAATTTCCGTGGAACAGTTATTTCCTGGGAAAAAAAATAGCTTCCTATCATTTTCAACGGTTTTTATTTTTTTTCACCCAAAATTGCGCGGTCGTTTTTCAACAAAGCAACTTAAAAATTTTTTGGGGGGTAATTTATCATTAGGAGAGGGTGTCCAAAGGGTTCTGAAAGAAATACCCACATTTTTAGCCAAAAATAGGGATTTTGCATTTTTTTTCCCGCTTGGTCTGGAATGGAGAAAACTTATCTCCAGTTTTTTTCGCCAATTGCGTTTTCGCCTGGTTTTTTTTGCGGAAATATTGCCGTTTTCACCACTAATTGCATACGGCCCTTAGTCCGCTAGCCTGTACAGATTGCAGGGAAGTTACTCTATTCCTGAGCAACCTGTGTGAGCTTACTGTGCCAATCCAGGGGTCTAGGGAATTCCTCTCACTGTCAGTAACTGACTGTCACTTATTACTCCTCCCACTGCACGGTGGGCAGGTAGCTAGCTGCCACAGCCAGGCTTCTACACTGTTACATGTAACTTCTTGTTCCACCAGACTCTCACACTTGGCATCTGGAATTGCTTACTTCTGGGTATGTGTGGTCAAGCTACTGCTGCACCTCCTGGTTGGTGTCAGCTAATTCCCACTAGTCATTTACTTTGGTGTAGTTCTGCACTTGCTAGTGGGCAGAGGGCTTGACCTTTCCCAAAACTGGCCACTACTGCTGGACAGCAGGAGAATGGAATAGTGTTTTATGCTGTTCTGGTATTCGCAACATACAAGCAGATGCAGGTGTTTTGGAAGCAGGAAAGTTGTTTATTTGCTCCAGTAAAAATGTATATATGTATAGTGGTAAGTATCAAGGTAATTGCAGGTATCCTCTGATGGGTTTTGCTTCAATTATGGAAGTTTTATCATAGAGGCTTTTTGATAAAGTTTCCATAATTTAAGCGAAACGCGTCAGTAGATACCTGCAATTACCTTGATGCAACTATTTTCATTGCCACTTGCCAAATGGTTTACCGCAGCTGGAGCTGAGCGGGGACACTGATATGTAAATGTTGCTATTTGTACACGCAGCCGTAGCAGAAGAGAGCTGCAGCCTAGTCCGTTCAGTGGTGCTATGAATTCGGTGACTGCTCTGTGGAGGGAACTTAACCCTTCTTACCACTAACTATCTTTTTGGTGAGCTAAAAACTGGATTATTACCTAGTTATTTGCAACACAAGAGCTACGTCATTAAAGCCGGAATCCCACTGGTAATTAAAGCATCGACTCCTTTTACTAAGTAGAGAATATAACCATCTATATATCTCCCTCAATAAACGCAAAGACTCTGTTAAGGCACAGTGGCATGAATTTATTGCTATATCTATATTGGCAATTTTTTATATATGTATTACAATGAAGTGGTAACTAATGGGGATAATATACTTGTGCATTATTTGCTATTTTGTAGAGAGAATATATGTGAATTTGTTGTGACAAATTAATTTCAAATTCTATAAATCTTGTTTCATTACAAAAGCGGCGTCTTGAATATTATTTCTGCCATGCCAAGAATATACATATTTTTTATTTACGGGTCTTATTAGCGCAGCACCATTGTTGTAATATTATTGGATTTAAGCACAATCTGATTCAGTACTCTAAAAAGACAAAGGCACCACTAGCCCCAGAGCAAATGGTCAATCAAAGGCTTAATTAACATATTATTAGCTGCATCTGTGACGCACAAGGCCAAAGAAATAAAAACTAATGTGCCTTGTAAATGGGTTTCAGGGTTGGGTTTCTAATGTTTTCAATACGCTTTTCAAATCTTTATTATGGAATGTTAGTTGCTTTTTAGGACTCCGTTATACCCAGATTGTAGAATATTATGCCTCATCTTGTTTGCTCTACTAACTTCTGAAAATGGGAATTTTGTTTTTACCATAAATCCTTTACTCATAGTTCATGGAGGACTTAAGTGTTTCACCATGTTGCCATTATGTCCACATCTGGTTGCCCACATCAGTCCACCATCTGTTGAAAGACCTCCAGAATGGAGAAAGGGCCACCTTGCTGTTCCACAACTGGAGGAACTACTGCTGCGAAGAGAAGTAACTGAATTGCTTTCCTTAGGGACATACCTTTTGTGTTCTCTTTGGGAAGACCTGTGGTGAAAAGCTTCTGGATTTCTGTATCGTATTTCTGAATGACAATGCCTCTCATCAAAGCATCTTAGGTGGAATCAAATCACTGATCCCGAAAGAGAAGCAGATGGGACCCTTTTATAGGAGTTACTGCGTTGTCCGCCTGCCTTTTATCCAGAATGCTTGTAAGAAAGCTTGGGAGCTGGTATTCTAGCTGCCCAAGCCTGCTACCTTTCGTTAGCCCATCATGGGGAACGGAGGGCTGACCGATGGAAGTAAGACTCTTGCCTTCCCCTAGGGAAGTAAGCATTAAACAGAGGTCCCTTGGGTCTATGGAGAAAATGCTATTCTCCTATGGCCTCAGGAATAAATGTTTCAGTTCAGGACTGATAAGTAGCACAGTAGTATGTATGAAAGGAACTCCAGAGTCACCTTAGACTTGGCAGCCACTTCACAAAAATGATAGTGTCTGGCAAGCTTATACTGCTGAGGCTGAAACCCTGTCCTAGAAGTCCCATATCAAGGGCAGTGTCCCCCAGGTGCACAAATATGTTCAACTAAATGCAATGAATCTGGTCAGCAAGGGACAAGGTCCTTAGCCAATAGTTCAGACAACACTTTCCTTCGCAGCCTAATTGGCCCAACTGAAGATCAGCTGTATCTAAGGTGTAAACCATTTTAAGGGAGGTCTCAATTTTCCAGTCTGTGCTATCCCGTAAAGAAGTCGTGTTCCGAATCGGAGTGGTGGTGGTTTTAGAGAGGCAAGATATGGGAGCATGCAACTTAGATGGGTTTCCCATTTCACTGTAATCTTGTCACTGCAACTTGCGGGATACCTAAACTCTTTGATCAGTTGGAATCCTGACAGTGATCAGAGGAAACCTCAGAATCAAAGCCCCCCACCTTGCTTTCCTCTTGAGAGGAACTGACTCCTCCAGAGTTTGAGAAAGCTCTGTCAGCTGCCGCTTCTGCTCTAAGGAACAGTGATAGAACCATGTAATCACCTGAGATCGTCTAATGCCAGTGAAGTAGAAACCAGAGGGGCCACTCAGAGGCAAGCGTGGATGTTGTTCCAAAGTCTCATATGCCATGCACAGATCATCCCCCCTGCACTTGGCTTGAGACTATTTGGAATGACATCTGGAGGAAGTAAAAAGTTTTGCCACTCTGTCTGTAGAGTTCATGGGATTCCAGAGCATGTCTCATTTCCTCGATCCTGTTTACATGTTGATGGCTAAAATATACAGAACGATGATTAATTCAACATCCGTATAAAGTAATTCTAAGCTGGAATGTAAGGCTCTGTCATTCACATCATGCCATGTCCCTGGGATTCCAACAACAAATGGCTCCGGCGATGTTGATGTGAGCCTGCTGATAAAGCAGGGGTCTCTACTTTGGAAATTCGGGCAAAATTTACTAAGCGGCGGCTTCTAAAATCTGGCGGTTTGGTGGTGATTTCTAAATTACACCAAAAACGCTGCTTAGTAATTTTAGCCCTAGCCCTGTTCTATCCTATTCTAAAATGTGTTTTGTCGGGGGTTTTGCAGCCATTTTGGCCTTAGTAAATCTGCAGATAGCAAAGCCACCACAAAACCGCGGAATCTCCTGGCTCGTTCTACATACAGTTCTTGTGTACAGCTGCTATTGGGGCAGTCACGCACTACTTGTATATGAGTGAGCGCTGCATAGCGGATCTTTTCCTGCCAGGAGAATGAACAGTTTACCGGCCTCCATGAAGAGGCGTCACGTTAGTAACTCCTAGAACCCCCAATGTGTTGCTAGCATAAGTATTGCCACAAGTGTAGGGCATCTCACAGCACTAAACCCCTGTCAGCTTTTCATTGATTTTATCAATAAACTATGTGAATAAATACCGTACATATCATCAATAGATCTGTAGTGTTTATTTTCCAACTGACGTTTTGGTTTTATCATCGTCAGGGCTACAAGGACAACCTGACGCAACAATATGATTTAATTGTGTCCTTTGAGCGACTGTGTTATAGAGACACAAGGAGTTTGGCCGAAACAACAAATCTTTTCCTTTGCTTTGAAAATTGCAGATTTGTTTTTCTAATCAACTCAGATCTCTCGCAGCATAATTCCTGCACATCTAGCCCATTGTTTTATATATCCAAGTATCTGTTAAAGAAAAAAAAACAACTGATTAGTTTGATATGCAACACTTGTATATGTGTATCTCTGGGGCGAATGATAGACGCCTATCTTTATTCCCATGCCGGGCTTTCAGTGTCGGGATTCTGGCGGTCGGCATTTCGACCACCGGCATCCTGACTACATCCCATTATATATATATATATATATATATATATATATATATATATTTTATTATTATTTTATTTATTACCAGTTATTTATATAGCGCACACATATTCCGCAATGTGTGTATAAAATTATTATTTTTTTCTCCAGAAAATATAAAGTTTTGTTTCAAGTTGAAGCTGCGGTGTTAACCAAAAAAACTATGTATCGTTTGTACAGCCAATGAATGCTATATCGCTCAGCAGATGTGATATATCTGAAAGATATATTGTGCACATCTGCCTGTGTGTGCAGGGAACCGACCAACCCATCTGCTGTCCACAGGAAATAGCCACAGTGACTGCAGCCAGACATTTCAGGCAACTGATTTGTGTAATCGGTCGCAAAATACACATCAAGTCGTTGGATGGGTCAGACTGTCTGTCGCCGGCCGATCCATAGTACAGGTGTGTACCCCAATACACATCAAGTCGTTGGATGGGTCGGACTGTCTGTCGTCGGCCGATCCATAGTACAGGTGTGTACCCCAATACACATCAAGTCATTGGATGGGTCGGACTGTCTGTCGTCGACCGATCCATAGTACAGGTGTGTACCCCAATACACATCAAATCGTTGGATGGCTCGGTCCATCCATCGTTCAGGTGTGTACCCCACATTATACACACCATAAAGTATAATCCTAATATCACTTACTTACTGAGATGATGACACAACTTTCTGCACTACAGGCATATTCCTGATCACCCAATAGCGCCCCTGAATTACAGGATCTTTGTATTCCACCATTTCCTGCCATTTATTCTTTGTCTTAATAGAAGCATTTGGTAATTGAACTCACTTTCCCATTAAGCTTTTTCTATCTACAGAGAATTAATCTAAATTCAAACTCTGTAGAGGCAAAGCGTCTGTGCTTTAAACGCATAAAGAATAGGTTATCACCGGGATCTCCGGCATTCATCAATAATATATATTTATTTATTTTTTTGACACACAGACATGGTAAATATACATATTTTAATACCCTTGTTTGTGCCTACGACTGTCTCTCCCGCTCCCCTCCTCCGTGGGGCATGCCCAAAATTTCAAATGAAATCCTGCTAGAAATCTTTGATACGAAGACACCTTGAGCTTAACAAAAGGCGCCCATTTCACAGATGATTTAACTTTGATTAACCTGCTCTGCAGCAAAAGATTATTCAGACAACTGGAATTTTACTCTATAGTGTTATTGCTGGCTGCAGCCTAATTTACAGAGCTGTTTTTCTTCCATCTCGCCCAAATACATCACAATTTTGATGTTATCTCAAAGTAAAAATTCCCTGGTTCATTACACCAGCCTTTAGCATCTATTGACAAGAGGTTTGTCATTGCTTAAGGCAACTGCTACTTTTCTGCCATTTTAAACGGTACCGTGTGTTAACCACGAAGACCGAAATGAATATTCATTTATACTTTGACATAACACCCGGTGACCTAAGGTCCCCCCCTCCTTTGTTCTATGTTTTCTATCACGCTCTTCACTTTAACAGCTGTAAACAGATTAAAATAACTACAGTGGTTATATAACATTTTAAAACGTAGGTGGAAATGGTCAGTGAAATCTCTTTACGCAATTTGAAAATAAAAGCGAGCGCGTTCCGTCACTCGTATAAGCTTCCGCTTTGAGTCTTTGGCTTCGTCAGACCTACAGAATAGCCCAGAAATCGTGCAATTTTTGCGTTGAATCATTTCCATATCAAACTATGGCCTGATTCGGAAATGGACGCTATGCCGATATTTACGGAATTGATTATCGGTAAACTGTGCATGCGTTACGGTACATTAGCGTTGTGGATCCCAGATGACTATTTACTCGCTGTGTGATTGACAGTCGGAGTGTTTGGGAGAAGGTAATGGGGAGTGGCGGCAAAGCAGGCAGGAATCTGAGATCCCATACACCAGAACAGTGGCCCCAGCGTTTCCGTATCCGTGCCCATTCTGTGCGGTCATAGGGTTACTCAGAACACCGATAATCAAATTATCCTCAACCGACGTTGAGTCCGAGCTATTCAATTATCTGCAGCGCGTCAGACACTTCAGTTTTGGGGGATGCTGTTTACCACGACTAATTCCCTGGGCTTAGTCGCGGTAAACTACATTTTTCCGACTTGAGGACCAGGCACGACTCTGTCAGCGCACCTGCTAAGCCCACAACTAGCATGGTGACACTCATTATATCCGCACCTCCTGATGTGCAACCAGCAATCCTGTAGTCACAGGTTTATAGAGCGGCCAATCGAGGAGCTCCGGGCGCTCGTTCCTGGAGCTAAACAATCGTTCAACAGTATTCACCCCATTGTCTCAGTGGAAGAACTATGTTTTATCAACTCCACTTCCTGTAACATTGATTTATTTTTTTCCCCCTTATATCAAAGTAGTGTTGACCAGAAGTGTACACTGTCCTTTCCATATAAAGGATTTAATTGCCTGTTTGACGGATACAATATGGATGACTGTGACGAAATGCGGAAAACTTCCCTAAGCTCGCCCCTATTTGTGTGTACAAAGCATTATTATATTAGGCAGAGATAAATATCTATTTATCCAGTGTGTGTATCCGCACAAGGTTACTGCAGACGGCGTCCTAAGCGCGCACCTCCTGCGTGTATTTCAGCCATGTCCTCCTGGCAGCCTTCACCCCCCCCCCCCCCCCATTCCATAATTATCTTGCCCCCAAAAAGCTTTCTCTTTTTTTTTTTCCCAAGAAGCAGAGAGAGCCCTAACTGGCGTGCTTTGTAAAGAAGTGTCAGTGTGTTAGTGAGTGCAGATCAGTGAGATTTCGTTCCCCTTTGCACTACCGCCTCCCCAGCGGGGTCACTGAGATCACTAGCTTTTCTTGAAATGGCCACTTTCCTTGGCAGGTGCATTATACCCTGTATTTTCAGATTGTTTTTCCATTCTGAATGCTTGGCAGGTTGATTGCTCGGGCTGCATTGACGGAGGAAGGGCTGACAAATGCGGTTGGGCCCGGCTGAAAAGACAGTGATTACTGTTTTCCTTTGTGGCTGATTGAGGCCCTTGAAAGGAAAGATTTTAACCTTCACCATTTGGTTCAAAAGTATGAGCATATATTGAAATCATTCATGCCATTTATCCGAGTTCTGTAAACTTGTCAGAACGTGCAGATCACTCAATTTCAAGTAATGTTGGACTGCATGTGTCATTACCATCTGGCTTAAAGCACCCATCCTCTCTTATTTTTTGTAAGAAAAAATAAATAATAATAAAAACAAACCCTGACTACTCTTTAAACCAAAAGCATGAATTTAAGCCGTAAGTCTTGACTGATGTCCTTTTGGCAGGTGCGCATGAATTCCATGCCCTCCCATTGTAACACTCATCTCTTACACTGCTAGCTTGCAGGTTCTTTATACCCGTCTTCAGTAGCTTTTTATTCTTCTATATATTGCTATTTATCTAGGGAGATCGATTTTAATATGTGTTTATAGAATAATCTGCGCATTTAGAAGACTGTAGTTTTTGTATTCTATTTTAGATGCAATGTGTGTTCTTTATAAGGAGGCTTCAATCTTCTCCACGTCTTAATGTATTAAATAGAGGGAATTCAAAATCCATCTATGCAAGGACGGCACAATCGATCCCCCGGTCTCAGCAAATCCGCGCTTCATTGGTACATCCACATCTCAATGAATACATATGTTTCTAAACAGGCAGTGTAAAGTGAATGACCCTTGATCTGGCCAGGCTCCTGTCTATGTGTGTGGTTTGGCAGCTGGTTATAGAACCCTGCAAGTTGTATTATTTTTTTGCATTGCATGCGTACATTCTCCCCTGTGGGGGACCGCCTGCGGTGCTGGTAATTGTACATTCTTGCCTTTGGGGAAAGCCATGATTGGAAGCAACCAAGCATAAAAATGCTAGGCCATCCCATCGCCACCTCTGTAGCAGAAAGAGACAATCCCCAGCAGTACCATCTGGTTGCTGCTATCTTGTCAGCTGGCTCAGCTAGCCGAGACTTGGGCTTTGCAGCTGTTAAATGTGCCTTGACCATTTTTTTTTTTTTTTTTTTCTTTTTTATGTAGCGCTTTGGATAACTTTGAACATGGGTCAGAGAAATCACAGATACAAACAAGTTGAGCTCCTGTTCATTACTGGAGATAATGCAGGGTCCAGTCCCCTGCTGCCGTTTCCTCATAGACGGATGACACCGTTGTTTGGCCAGTAGCCTTTACCGTGGAAGGCAGAGTGGGAATCAGAATGAAGGCTGATAGGAGATGTCTGCTTTTAACCAAGTCGTTAAGGTTCTTCCCTGGTCCCTGTTTGCAGTAGTAGGATATATAGTGATTATGCAAAGCAGGTGTCACACTCGATTCTGCCAGGCAGTGCCTCTCTGCATGCCGTACTAGGCTTCTACATTATTCATGGAAATTAGGAAAATACATTTTGGTTTGAAATTCTCATTGTCAAACATGATACTGTGTAGCAAATGGGACTTGCATCCAGGATGACAGGAGAATCAATTGCAGTTGAGACTATTATGTTTTGTAAGAATCTGTCTCCAGCAGCAATCTGAGAGCTAATGAAAGACATCTTTACGCCAGGCCCAGGGCCCATTAAAGCCGATGATCACAAGCCCCACTTTGGGATGATTCTCTTTATTCACCAATAATAATGTCATTGTGTTGCACACAACCATGCAGCAACTATTGTTTTGTTTGACTTTACATGAGAAATACATGTATTTTCTAGTGAGTAACATTCAGCGGCCCAATAAATGTCACTGCGGCTTTGTAACACGGCTTATCCTGAACGGGGTGCACGCTTTAGTTAGTGGAAAGAACAGCATTTATTTTGTGGTGTTTCTTCATTTAATTTATATTTTACTTTTTTTTTTTAAAATTTTACCTCAGGTTTAGTAGAGTAGCCTTTAAAAAATGTTGGTTTGACGTTTTTGTTTTGCATACGCTTTACAAGAAACCTGACACAAACAGCATTTATACTGTACCGTAAAGAGGCATGTAAACAAATGTTTTGGTATACAGATGTGTCCTCACTCGTCTGTCTTGACAAAACTCTGATACGACTATGACGCAACAGGACAATGTACTGATTCATTTGATATGTGACACTTGTATATCTGTATGCGACCAAGAGGTCTGTTTACTAAGCCTTGGATAGAGATAAAGTACCAACTAATCAGCTCCTGTCATCTTTCAAATACAGCCTGATTGGTTGGTACTTTATCTCAGTCCTTTAGCTCTCTCCAAGGCTCAGTAAATAGACCCCTGAGTCTCCCAATCAACATGCGAAGTGCTACGATGCAACGGCCGCAGCTTTCTTAAACGCCAAGTTCTGTATACAAACTCCGTCGCGCACAGATATACAAGTGTCACATATCAAATTAATCAGCAGTCTCTCCTACTTACATCGCATTGCGACTTAGACGTGTTTTTGGCTAAAAAGATGCCCGAGGCTAGCAGAGTTTCCCGGGAGCTGGCGGCTCACTCGCGCCAGGCACATCGCTCTGCGTGGCGCATTAAGGCTAGATAAGCAAGGACGCATCTTCAAATTGCCTTCTGTATACATGATGTTATAGTAATAGAGGGTTACAAATCCCAATCTGGTGGTAATGATATTCTTGTGTATGGAACAACAAACCATGCCAGTCACTACTATGGACTAATTGGTAAGCAGACATGGGGCACTCCAGTCAGTACCCAGGTCCCACAAACTATAGACTGTCAGGGCTGACCGAAGATAGTTCGAAAGTAACTACATTGCAAAGTATCCTTCTATCAGTGCTACTGAAATAGGAGATTACGGCTTTGTTTCTGTTGTTTATTGATTTATCATTGTGTGTCTACAAGGGCCTTGATCTAATGTCACTTGCTGATATCTCTTGCTTAAGTCACTCTGTTACCAGCGATAAAGCAATTTCCAGTCTCCGGAGGATGTTAGCGTGTCTAATGCGGCCTAGGCTTATAAATAAGTGGTTCTTAGCATTTTCTAATTGAGATCTGTATTTTTCCTTTGAAAGTATTTTATGGATTTCTGTCAATTGATCACGTTTTAATGCCTTTATCGAATATCTATCTAAATATATATATATAATATCTGTATATAATGTGTGTATGATAAATAGTTTGTTGCTTGATAGACGAAAACAATCTTGCATGAAGTGTTACTGTAAATGGCTTTGTGATCCTTGCTTTGGGCTTTAAAATGCAACTTAAGAGTCCCTGCCACATAGGTCACAATATCGGCTAGTGATAAGTTAAAAATAATTTAGCTACATCTTAGCACCTTGCTGTTGAAATTCCCTGTCATAGACAAAAATTCTTGAACTGTGGTGGGCCCAAAGGAATCCCACGTGAAGACACGAAGTACATCCAAACTATATACATACCCTTGTCTGACCCGGACCCAGCACTGAGAGAAAGTAATGTTGGCCACCGGTCCTCTTTAATCTTTATTGCAGTCTCTTGGTGTACACAAATGTACTATAATGTATCACACTTGGAATACCTCTGGTACACATGTTCTGTGTATATTAATCTGAAGAGAAGAGTCTATACCAGGTACACCAGATAGAAGGTATTCTACTTGTAGAAATTGACCAGAACATGGCTGAATGCTATGTACTGGCAAAAGAGCATGTCCATTCCAAGTTCTGGTATTAAAAGACATGGGCGCACAAGGAGCCCATATGCGCTATTATGAATAGGGAAAGATCTGTAAATATGTGTCCCATTATCATATTAAAGCACGTCTACAGTGTTTAAGAGTTTCACCTCATGCTTGCACCTTGATTCAGATGGCCATTTTGAAACCTCAGGCCATCCAATCATCATTCTGCTAATTACAGCTGCAGGGATGATCTCCCACCATATTGTGCTTCATTTTTATATCCCAGCCATGTATAACACAAATTTCTCTGTCTCAGCATGGGACCTATAAATGTTTAAAGAAGAACCTCCGTCATCTTGGTGCTTTTAGGCAAATGGCTTTCCACCGACTACTAAAACATCATTGTCCTCTTATGTATCCATGAACTAATTCAGAGACTGGTGTTTATACGCTTACTATCACTATTTAGCCATAAATTATAGAGGCAACTTAGAAGTATTAATAAATCCAGTTAAAGATTCATGTATTATTAAGCAGACTTGTCCATGTAATAACATTTTTGTGGGGGCACAGGTAAGAGGACCCTTATGTTTTAGTAGTTGATGGGTGGGGGAGGGGTAGATAATTGTCACGCCAAAAGACCAGGATAACTAACATCCTCCTTTAAATATCTATAGGTCCATTCTATGTTGTACATGTCTGGGATATGAAAACGAAGCACATTTAGTAGATTATACACAACTGGAGGGGGTACAAAAAAAAAACTAACACAAAACAAAGAGCTGATTATTCTACCAATTATCATTCCTCCTCCTTTTAAAGGACTCTCTCCAAAAACAGTAGAGAACAGTAATTTATTGTAAATAGATATTTGACAAAACCTGGAACTTAATAAGCTGCTGATTGTCATTCAGCTAAATGGGACTGATTAGAATTTGTAAGATAATTATTATAATGGAAGGGAATCTTCCCTGGGCCTCTCTGCGGAGATGAAAGCTCTGGAATTCTGTGCTTGCGGTTTTCCCTCTGGTTTCACTTCACCCACGCTCTTCGAGGAAACCAAAAAGCACCAATGTTCGCGTAAAGCAGACCAAAAACTATTTTCAATAGATCTAAAATGTTATTGTATGAGGTGGACTAGAACCTGAAGCACACTTACAGAAAATAACAAATAGTTACAATTGCACTTCTTGTGTGCCCTAGAACAAGGTCTCTTCAAAAATAATTAGAGACAAATCCGGCCTCGGTGATGTCACTAATTCTTAGTATGTTTATATTCAGCCTGAAGATTGGCTCAGTGCACAAAATGGCTGCTTCCACTCTGTGTAGGCATGTAGGCAGAGCAGCACTTCAAAGAGAATTAAGGAATTCAATCAATATTTTTATATGTTAAATAAAAATATATTTCTTTACCTGCTCAATAAACAACATTATCCCCTTTCCTGAGTGATGCTTTGTTTAAAAGTTTACTGTTCAAATATAGTTAATTGTCTACTGCCATCATTGAAAACATAATCCCGTTGTAGTTGTCTGATATTTACTTTAAGCTTAATTCAGCAAGGAGCCAGCCACCATCTTTCCAAACAAATTCTCATTTACCAATGGAAACTGGCTACATAAAATATCTGGGCATTAACATTATCCGGACATATGACCAACTCTGTAAGGCTACTCAACCACCTTTGATTACAAAAACTGACCACAACTCTACGTACTGGTCTAAACATTTCCTACCGTGGATTGGTAGCATAAATGTAGTGAAAATGATTGTTCTTCCCAGATTTATACTTCTTTCAGACTCCACCTGTTGAGGTTACCGGCCAGATCATGCATAAATTGCAAACTAGCAGTGACCAATTCATATGGTAAGACGACAAAAATAGGAGTAAATAAAAAACACTCTTGGCCATGGCTCCTGTGGGAGTAGGGGAGACACTGGGCGCCCTTTTCTTTCAGCTATATTTATAATGCCACATGTATGAGCCTTCAATAGGTCAGGCACCCACCATGTGGGTAGATATACAGAAGACCTCGTGGGTGAAAAGGATATCACTTAGCTAATATGCATTTTCTGATACAGATATGAGTGGGTGTAAAAGTGTATTCCTGTATTGTTCATTGAACAATTATAGAAAAATTAAATAAGCAAGAATATTGTTGTTGCCTAAGGGGCAAGTTAAATTAGCTGCAGCTCCCAGGTTTAATGCCCGGTGCTATTAAATTTACTTTGAAATTTCCATGCGCGTTAAGCCTGCGACCTCATGCACTAAGTCATAGCTCCTGGGTTAAGTGCCTGGAGCTATGGAATTACCCCACGAGGTAACCCCCAGAGGGTGTACTTAATGCAGATTGCAGTGTTAAGTGCACCCTCTGGGGCTTACCGCGCGGAGCAGCGGCAGTAACTGAATAGCTCCGGACAGACCTGTGCGGTTAATTGGTTCTGCCCCTTTAAGTGTACCAGTCAACTGCTAAGCTTGGGGAAGCCATTTTGTGTTCAGGACTATTCCTTTATAATTGTACTTGTTGCTAGTGGATTGATTGGTTGGATGCTGGTTCTGGCCACAAAGCGGCTGATGGGTCTGCCGGAGGCTGGGGTTGAATCTGCATATCTGGAAAGTCCAAAACACATTCTTTATACACGGATGCTTAATAGGGTGACCCATATAAATAAACTGGAAAAATAAATGGTAATTAGCCGTGTTATTGTGCTTGTATTTCTCAGTTTTTAAATATGATGCAAATCTCTGCCTATTGAAACGCAAAAATCAAAAAGTCAGACACGGAAAATGTGCAAATGATTGGGAGCCAAAGCCACAATTGAGCTTTTATTTGTTGATATGTATGAGATGCTCCTGCCCTGTTTGTTGGTCATGAATATTTCAGCATGTTTACCGATCATCATACCCTGTATGTTTCATATTCATGCCATATGTGCTGAAACGCAGAGATCATTTCTTTGATCAAGTATTCGCTACACTTATTAGAAGGCCCTCCTATAACTGCTCGCTTCCTCGCCGAGCCCTTCATTCTTATTTAAAACTTCTTGAGTAGCTCCATTGTCTTTTGATTGCCGCAACGTTTGTGCAGCTGTTTTCACTGATTAGAACTGGCAGGAAAACATCTTTATTTTTCCCATGTAACAGTTCAGTCTGCTGAATATATTTACATTGTACTTGCTAGGAAGCTCGGCAGTGATATTATGTGCTGGCATATACCACATTGGCTTGGTTGCGCAAGTACGTCTCTCACCTTTTTAAGACCAGTGTTTAAGATGCAGCTATATAGCGATATAACGTTTTAACCAACTGGCAAAAATGGGGACTACGCTAGGGTTGACTTGTACGGGATCATTTCCACCCATTTGTCATTTTGCCTTCCCCCTAAAAGATGGTTTCAGTGACCATTTTTATAGCAACACCTTTTTATTTTGTTAAAACATGATTTGTTCATAGGTGGTATGTGCAATATTATTGCAGCCATTATTTGTAAAGTCAAAAAGAACCTGAGAAGTACTGCTGTTGAATCCATGAAACCTGAGAAGTACTGTAGTTGAATCCATGAAGACCTATTTGCATTTCTAAGTATCCCATTTGCTAACCTTAGTCTTACCAGGGGTGCTGACCAGCGCTAAAGGACCAGGAACCAAAATGTGGATGGCTCTCATATGAGCATGGATGTAAAATGTATAGCTTCTGCTAATTTGACGATGAATCTATAGTTTGTTGAAGAATAAAGTCCCCTTTGTTTTGGTTTCCAAAGTCCTAGGCCTCAAAGAAAATAATTGCACACTATCTCCCTTTAAAGCTTTCTAGGACAACTTTTTGGTGCTGGAACAGCTAGGTATATAGTACTGGTTCCCAGGGCCGGACTGGCCATCTGGCACTTCTGGCAAATCAACAAGGGAAAATAGGAAACAGTACTCCTATTAGATGGGGCACACCTTACCTAAATTAAAACGTAACTTTTATTATTTGATATAGGTCTCTATGACGAGGAGTCCCAGTTTATTGAGGGACGCCTCATTAATTATTTTGATTCCTATTTATGGAACAATTTGTGGTCCATTTTAATTTTATGTCATTACACTTATGATTTGTTGTGTATGTTTCATTTTGTTATTATCGCCACTATTCACTTAAGGTGAATATTTACACTGTTTGTGTTATATGCACTGAGCACAGATATATTTGTTTATATCTTCACATGTATGTTTGTCTTTTGTACATTTAGTAACTGCTCGTCATAGAGACCTATATCAAATAATAAAAGTTACGTTTTAATTTAGGTAAGGTGTGCCCCATCTAATAGGAGTACTGTTTCCTCTTTTCCCTTGTTGATAACCTTCATTTTGCTCCAAGGGTGCACCCTTACTTTGACACATAGTCAATGTATATCACACAATTTTTTATAAAGGTCTCTCCTGATTTATTATTGTATTTTCATTGTTATTGTTCTTTCACTATCCTGAGGAGTATTTAGATTCTCATTTTTACCCTAGTGCGGTGTACTATTTCATTTCTGTTTCCTTCCCTACTTACTGTCCCCCCTTCTATTTCTTATTTTCTCGCCTTTTTTACGACACTTCTGGCAAATGCCAGAAGGGCCGATGGCCTCAGGACCGGCTCGTGGAGAGTAGCTGCCGCTGCACAGGGTGGAAATCACCTGTCAGACTCCAGAGGTGTCCCTGCCCTCCACCCCCAGCTGGAGTTCATGATATGAGCTGGGGGGAGGGAAGGGATGGTGGCAGTGCAGCACACGGCCACATGATGGGCCGGTCCAGTCTTAAATCCTTGCCGAGCAGCACCACCTCCCGGTGCTGTGCTCGGCCGGATACTAAGAGACGGGAAAGGGGGGGTGGGGATGCCGCGAGGCCATGCCCTCTTGACTTACGTCACGCACCCGTGAAACTTAACCACGTCCCTTTTGCAAGTACGTGGGAGCCTATAGTGTGCACACAGGGGGGACTGCCAGGGTTCATCTACACCCAAAATCGTCCATAGGTGTCCAAAGGTAGCGTGTAGGTAATCCCACAAGTAGGGTGGCCACAGGTGTGGTGTAATGTGTCCTAAAGGTAGGGTGGTCCCACAAGTATGGTGTATGGAATCCCACAGGTAGGGTGTAGGTATTCCCACAAGTAGGGTGACCACAGGTGTGTAGTGTGTCCAAAAGGTAGGGTGTCCAACAAGTATGGTGTATGCAGGGGCGTCCGAACAATTTTATGGGGAGGGCAACATATAATTTAATTTTGGCACCTCCCTCCCTCAGCCACCGATTCCCTCCCTCCAACTTACCTGTTACTGGGTGCGTAGGCGCTGGAGGCGGAGCAGCAGGGGGCAGAGACTGGAGCGGCGGCCGCAGACTATCAGGGGCTGTGCTTTATAGCAATAGCCTGCGCTGCTCCTGCACTGCACGGAGGAGAAGGAGGTGTAATATGCTATCTTTTAACTTAATGGTTCGACGCCTATGGGTGCATGGAATCCCACAGGTATGGTGTAGTGAGTGTATGATATCTCACAGGTAGGGTGTAGTGGGTGTACGGTATGCCAAAAATAGGATGACCACTGGTATGGTGTAGCAGGTATACAGTATCCCACAGGTAGGGTGTAGCGGGTGTACAGTATTCCAAAAGCACAGGTATGTAAGTAGCAGGTGTGCAATATCCCACAAGTATAGGGTGACCGCAGGTATGTGTGTAGCGGGTGTATGGTATCCCACAAGTAGGGTAACCACAGGTATGGTGTAGCCGGGTGTACAGTGTACCACAAGTAGGGTGACCACAGGTATGGTGTAGCCGGGTGTACAGTGTACCACAAGTAGGGTGACCACAGGTATGGTGTAGCTGGGTGTACAGTTACCACAAGTAGGGTGACCACACGTATGGTGTAGCCGGGTGTACAGTTACCACAGGTAGGGTGACCACAGGTATGGTGTAGCCGGGTGTACAGTGTACCACAAGTAGGGTGATCACAGGTATGGTGTAGCCGGGTGTACAGTGTACCACAAGTAGGGTGACCGCAGGTATGGTGTAGCAGTGTGTACTGTGTACCACAAGTAGGGTGACCGCAGGTATGGTGTAGCCGTGTGTACTGTGTACCACAAGTAGGGTGACCGCAGGTATGGTGTAGCCGTGTGTACTGTGTACCACAAGTAGGGTGACCGCAGGTATGGTGTAGCCGTGTGTACTGTGTACCACAAGTAGGGTGACCGCAGGTATGGTGTAGCCGGGTGTACAGCGTACCTCAAGTAGGGTGACCGCAGGTATGGTGTAGCCGGGTGTACAGCATACCACAAGTAGGGTGACCGCAGGTATGGTGTAGCCGGGTGTACAGCGTACCTCAAGTAGGGTGACCGCAGGTATGGTGTAGCCGGGTGTACAGCGTACCTCAAGTAGGGTGACCGCAGGTATGGTGTAGCCGGGTGTACAGCATACCACAAGTAGGGTGACCGCAGGTATGGTGTAGCCGGGTGTACAGCGTACCTCAAGTAGGGTGACCGCAGGTATGGTGTAGCCGGGTGTACAGTGTACCTCAAGTAGGGTGACCGCAGGTATGGTGTAGCCGGGTGTACAGCATACCACAAGTAGGGTGACCGCAGGTATGGTGTAGCCGGGTGTACAGCATACCACAAGTAGGGTGACCGCAGGTATGGTGTAGCCGGGTGTACAGTGTACCTCAAGTAGGGTGACCGCAGGTATGGTGTAGCTGGGTGTACAGCGTACCTCAAGTAGGGTGACCGCAGGTATGGTGTAGCCGGGTGTACAGCATACCACAAGTAGGGTGACCGCAGGTATGGTGTAGCCGGGTGTACAGTGTACCTCAAGTAGGGTGACCGCAGGTATGGTGTAGCCGGGTGTACAGCGTACCACAAGTAGGGTGACCGCAGGTATGGTGTAGCCGGGTGTACAGTGTACCTCAAGTAGGGTGACCGCAGGTATGGTGTAGCCGGGTGTACAGCGTACCACAAGTAGGGTGACCGCAGGTATGGTGTAGCCGGGTGTACAGCATACCACAAGTAGGGTGACCGCAGGTATGGTGTAGCCGGGTGTACAGTGTACCTCAAGTAGGGTGACCGCAGGTATGGTGTAGCCGGGTGTACAGCGTACCTCAAGTAGGGTGACCGCAGGTATGGTGTAGCCGGGTGTACAGCATACCACAAGTAGGGTGACCGCAGGTATGGTGTAGCCGGGTGTACAGTGTACCTCAAGTAGGGTGACCGCAGGTATGGTGTAGCCGGGTGTACAGCGTACCACAAGTAGGGTGACCGCAGGTATGGTGTAGCCGGGTGTACAGTGTACCTCAAGTAGGGTGACCGCAGGTATGGTGTAGCCGGGTGTACAGTGTACCTCAAGTAGGGTGACCGCAGGTATGGTGTAGCCGGGTGTACAGCATACCACAAGTAGGGTGACCGCAGGTATGGTGTAGCCGGGTGTACAGTGTACCTCAAGTAGGGTGACCGCAGGTATGGTGTAGCCGGGTGTACAGCGTACCACAAGTAGGGTGACCGCAGGTATGGTGTAGCCGGGTGTACAGTGTACCTCAAGTAGGGTGACCATAGGTATGGTGTAACGTGTCCCAAAGGTAGCATATTGAACAGATTTAGTTAGCTATGGTGTAGCGTCTTGCCGAGTTAATTATAGTTTTATTACTTTTATTAATATCTAGCTGTAATTTTACTTGTTTCAAGTTCATTATTATAATCTAATTTGTAAAGTGTCAACTGCTATACAGTATTAGGCGATGTACAAAGAAGCAACCAAGCCAAAGGGTGAACCTGGCCCTATTCATGAGACCCTGCATGTAATGGGGATGCATCAAGAAAGACTTTAAGGCAGGGTTTCCCACTCTCCTCCTCCTGGCACCCTAACATAGCCATGCTTTTGCGCACACAGTATAATCATACTGACTGAGGTACTAATTAAGTCCCCTAAAACATTGGTTATTTTACCCCACAATCATTACCTTTATGGACTACATATTGTACTCCTTATTCTGCATTTCTTTTTCTGTCTGAATCTGTATTTTATACAATTATATGGGGTCACGTTGTATAGTTATTCCTCCAAAGACATATTTTTTAAGAACATTGAGATTTGTCCGATGCTCTTGAATATCCCCTAAGATGTGGGCTGTGTAAGAGGCTGGTGTTATATATCCCAGGGGATATACAGGAAGGGTATGAGTGGCAAGTCTGTAAGAAGAGGGGGGTCCTCAGCGCCAGCTTAAAGTGGAAGAAGTTAAAAAAAATATATTTTTATTTACGTACCAGGTGATGAAGATGAAGAGGAAACTGTGACTGCAAAGCCAGCAGCTGTACCCGAGGAGGACAAACCTGCGAAGACGGAAGAGAGTGGCGAAGGTAGTGACTGGTATTATGGTGGTGACACTGAATTTTATGGAGGGTGATCGGGCACAATTTTCAATAAAAAAAAAAAAAAACACACAAATGATTATCGTCATTCTTAATTTGCAGAGCAGGAATGTATTCTGCGGAGATGTACAATCAGTGTTCTAATCAGCCAATCGGTCCCTGCCCTGGGAGCTTACATTCTGATTTCCCAGCCAAACACACACCGGGCCCAGATTTGTCAGACGCTAACTCCATGCAGACAGCGGTATCTCTCTCACTGAGCCTGGCACGGAGCCACACGCCATGTCTATGTCCACTGAGTGGAGCAATCTTTGGCTACTATGCGTTGTGCGCAAAACCCTAAAAACGCATAGGGAGCTTGCGTCCCACGGAGCGTACACACAGAGGCGCGTGGTGTCAGATAATATGCTGGGGAGGCAGGTGGCAGCTCAGTGCCCGCAGTAGTAGATTGCTGTGCTGCTTGGCATTCAGGCTTGGAGTCACCTGACTTGTGTGTCCATCTCCAGCTCCCCCGCATGAACTGACAGAAGAGGAGAAGCAGCAGATCATCCACTCAGAGGAGTTTGTCAGCTTCTTTGACCACAGCACCAGGATCGTGGAGCGCGCCCTGTCTGAGCAGATCAACATTTTCTTTGACTATAGCGGCAGAGATCTGGAAGAAAAAGAGGGGTAATTGTGGAATAACTGAGACCTTTACTACTTCTCATTTACACTTCCATTCATTCATTTTTTATGTTTTACTTTAAATCCAGGCACGTTGTTGTTGTTTGTTTTCATTTATGTTTTTACATTTTGTTTTTATTTTTTTACAGGGAAATACAAGCAGGTGCGAAATTGTCTCTAAACAGACAGTTTTTTGATGAGCGTTGGTCAAAGCATCGTGTTGTCAGCTGCCTGGATTGGTCCTCGCAGGTATGGAGGAGGAGCCATTAGGTGTCTGATTATGACAAACTAAACACTGTGTAATGTTGCCCATGACGTGTATCGTGGTTTGCAAACCTGTGGGTAAAGACGTGGCACTCTGGTATTTGTGAGCACTCGCCTAGCAAAACCATGTTCTGGTATTGTAAAATGCTGCCCCAGAGATACTGAACAGTGAATAGAGAACACTGTTTTCCTCTCATATTGGAACTGAAGCAGCCTCTAGTGCAGGGGTGGCTAATAAGCGGTTCCCCAGCTACTGTTGAACTATACATCCCAGAATGCCCTGAAATAGTTTTAACATGGCCCTTTACCAAAATTCTGGCAGGGCATGCTGGGATCTGCAGTTCAACAGCTTGGGGGTGCTTATTGCCCATCCCTGCTCTAGTGTGATTAGAATGACCGTAAACTGCTCAGCCGTCTCTTGTTCGCCCACCCCCCTGGGTACCACTATATTAATTTTATGTCATCCTAATAATTTTTATTAGAGACCAATTTCTACTTCAGGGTCCATAGGGGGTCCACAGGGTTGACCTTGGGGTATAGGTTGGGAACCAAATCCGGGCACCACGCAGTTAAAGCTTTTAGCTCCCAGGATGCACTTGGGTCCACTCTCCCTATAACCCCACCCCCAGCCAGAGGCACCTCAGTTTAAGTTGTGCCCGGCCGGAGTCGGGTCACCGTTTAGTGCAGTGGGGAGCTGATTAGCAGCCCCATAGCTTTATTTTTTCTAAGTACAGAGTTTTTTTTTTTTAATTTTTACTTTGGACTTTCAGAGCGGCAGCGTCGGACTGTCCATAGGACGTCTAAGCTGCCGCTCCGTCACCCCGCCGGCGCTGAGACGCCAGTACAGATCTGGGGATCTCAGCGGAACCCCAGAGTCTGTACTAGCCGGACTCTGCGGGCGCCCAGGACTGCTGCCGGATCTACGGGGAGCAGGTAAGGTCGCGGATCACCGCTGCTTAATATGCAGTCCTGTGCCTCCGGTCTCCGGGGACAGACCGGAGGCGCCGGCAGTGGCGGCGGGCCCCCCATACCCCGTGTGTCCACTAGACCACCAGGGACTTACTGATCGGCGCTGGGAGCCGGCGTCCCGGGAGGTTAATAGCCGGCCAGGGGAGGAAGCTTTCCCTGTTATAGCGGCTCCTCCCCTCAGCTCAGCGCGCCTTTCAGTATCTATAGTCTGGCGTCGCTGAGCTGCTTCCTCCGCGGGCCACGCTTCTTCTGAGGTCTCCAGCGGCCATTTTCTTGTGGTGCAGCAGCAGAGCTCCGGAGATGGCAGTGAGTCCAGTCCCCCTGCGTACCTCACCATCAGGTCAGTGTACACAGCGCTGTAGCCTTCCCAGACACTGAATCTGGGTAAGTTGAATGCAGTGTAATAGTGCAGTATATTATGTGACATGTTTATGTATATATGTATATATCTGCATGGTATGTGACTTATGCTAGTGCTGACTGTCTGTATTTAATTCTCTCACCTGTCAGTGTATATCTATCCCTTTTCCTTATCTGCCCTAATACAGCTGTACTTAGGGTGGTTCTGAGACCTCACATTTATATACTCGTTGATATTTGTGAGGTTTGTCACATACTGTTGCGTGCTGCACGTTGCCACATTTTCGTTGGAACTGTGTGTTGCATACGCTGAAAATGGGTCCCTGCGGCTAATTTTAGCATCGGTCAGGACCAGTATAGCACTGCTTGATATTTCCGCCAAGATTGGTCAGATATGTTTGACCAGGAGATAGAGCGTTATACTGCACCCATTTTTGCTATCCTGCAAGTCATGTGCTGCAGGTGTTAGTGCGGAGAATTTGTTTCATAAAGGGTTCTGTGTGTGGTGTCATCTGGTGCCGGCCCCTTTCACGACCCCCTTGGGAGGTTTGTTTTCTCGGGATCCTCTCAATTGCGGATCGCCGGGTGGGCCCATTGTTGTACCTCACCTGGGGGTTACTTCACCATACTGCCCTTTTCATCTCAGGGTATCTCGCAGTTTCTTGCACTCTTCCCCTGTGACACAGACTACTGCTCCCTGCAGGGGTTTTTCGCAGTATATGAAATCCCCCTGGTGCCACCATAGTCTGTCATTCCCCTTGCAGGGATTCCCACGGCCACCCTGGGTGGATGTCGTTTTCTACGAAACGCAAATTGGCGTGGTTGACGCCCTGTGGTTACTTCCCAGTTGGCTCTGCGTGAACTGGATACTGTTTTGGGCTCTTTCCCTCTTACACGGGGGGAAGCCTATTTCAAGTATTATTATCCCTGCTTTGGGCTGGTGGCAGGTCCATTCTGGTTAGAGTGAATGTTGACCTGCACCTGTATCATACACCCTCAGTATTGCGTGCCTTCTGGTTCCCTGTTGCTGACTAGCGGGGGGATCGCATGGCGGGACTCTGGCTGTTGTCAGTTATGAGGTATTACAACAGTGTTTGGCCTCCTGTCCCAAATTCCCTGAGGGTCATCACGAGCCCCTCATGGGGTGGATGGGCGTGTTACTCGTCAGATTACAGACGTTACTATGCATCCCATTCCTGCGTGGATGGATTCTTCTGATCCGTAGGTGGTAACTCTGCCTGAAATCAGTATACTCGCTTTCAGGGGTTGTTACCCATCCTACCATGGCTATAGCATGGTTGGTTAATACTATTGCATACTGAGCTGATGCATTTGTAATGTTTTTTCCCCACCAACACGTCTGGGGTTCAAATGTATTTGGTCGCTCATGTAATATATGCAGTTGTCATAGGTGGACATGCCTATATTGGATACCAGTCTCCTAACTTTCAGAGTTCCGGCTGCGACGGTATCCTCTGTAATACCCTATGGCTGCGCTCTGGGAATGCAGAGGTGCAGATACCATCTATAGGGTAGATCTTGTTGGGTCCTGACCTTGACAGTGGCAGTACAAATTTCCCGCCTTCAGCTATGCCCACTACAGGGCCTCAGACTAAGTCTATTAAGTCTTTTTGTCCTCTGGGTCAGCCTAAAGGTCTGTTTCTTCAATCGAGCAGGCCTGGACTGCCAGCCGATCCTGCTTCTGAACCTACGGATATATCGTCAGCATGACGAGACAGGCCTACCACTGGGAGATGGCGATTTTCTCAGTTCGCCCGGTACTAGTGTCTAGTTGCCGCGGCTACGTGGGTAGGAGGGTACGCCCTCTCTTTGCTCAGGCGGCCTATTTCCATGTGATGGTACGCAGGCCCTTATTCGGACCCGAACAGGGCCTTACGAATCCAGAAAGCTATACAGTTGTTGGGGTAAGCGGAGCTAATTGGGCCATCCCCACTTTCTCAGCGAGGGACTGGTTGCTCTGCTTTCTTTCTGGTGCGGTGGCTGAATGGTCCTCTTTGGCCTATTCTCTGTCTCAATTCCCTGAACCAGTTCCTAAAGCTACCTGGGCTCAGGAGGCAATCCCTATGCTCCATCATACTATGTTTGGAACCTGGGGACTTTATGGTATCACTGGATATACAGGACGCGTGCCTACGGGCACTTACAGAGACCTTGCCTCAGCATGGACTGAGGTTTGCTGTATCACAGCACTTACGGTTTTCGGGCTCTGCCTGTTGGGACTGTTCTCAGCCCCACAGGGGTTTACCAGCGTTTTGGATTTTCTGACAGTTCTTCTGTTCAGTATATCCCAATGCTCCTGTACCTGGATGGCCTCCTGCTCTTAGCAGGATCACCGGGGTACTTTACAGCCGGGTCAGGTTGACTGTGGCTTCTTCAGGGTGCAGAAGTTTAATCAATGGGGAAAAAGTCCTCCCTGCATCCCTCTCTGGGTATTCTTCACCTAGGAGCCCTGCTGGATTCTCAGAATCTGAGAATTCTTCTGGCGTAAGACGGCATCTCCACTCTTCCATTAGGAGTACATGGATGTCTGCGCAGTCGACATATGTCTTTGCACTCTGGGATGCATGGTCCACTATTCAGTGTCTGCCTTTGGAAGGGTGGAATGGGCTTAGTTCCATTCCAGGCCTTTCCATAATTGGCTTATCTCCAGATGGAACAATTTTTTTTCTGTCTGATCACTGTTCAAATGATGCTGCTCTCCCCGGAGGCAAGTCTGTCCCTTTTCGGGTGACTATGACCATCTCGTCCAGGGTATTCTTTGCTAAGGACAGTGTCTGGTTCGCATCCATTTCAGTGCAATTGGATGTCTGTCGATTCCACCCTGTCAATTAACTTGTTGGAACTTTAGCCTGTCTTGGGCCTTCACTCTGGCATAGCCCTTGTTTCCCGGTGAACCTGAAAAAGTTCAGTCCGACAGGGTCAGAACAGTAGCTTCCTTTTTAGCAATACTGTTCGTTGGGTGGCAATGTCAGGTATGTCATACATTCGGACATTGTCTAAGGGTCTCCTCCCGACCATCTCGACAGTGTTCATTTCAGGTGCTCTCCATTGGGAAGCGGGAGTCCTCAGCCGTTACGACGTGCATCCCGGGGACTAGTCTCTTCCCCAAGAGAGGTTTCATCTCCTGGTGAGCAGGGGGGGGGGGCCCTCCTGAGGTGACACTCATGGCCTTCTGACTCTATCACACTATGGTGTTACAGTCCAACTCTGGGGATTCTGAAGCAACCTTCAGTGACTCTTTGTCGGTGAAGGGGTTCTTCCAATTTGCGTACCTGTGTTCTCCAGTCTCCATTCTTCCTCGAGGGAAGTGTTTCAATCGAGACAGAGATGCTTTCCTGCTGGTGGCTCCTGATTGCCCCAGATGTCAGGGGTACTTGGTTTTTCGGAGTCTCTCCATCGATACTCCATTCCTGATGCTTCACTACCCAGACCTGTTGTCTCAGGGTCCTGGGGTTTGCCTTGGACCTGGGTCGTTTGTCTTTGACTACGTCCCTACAGTGGTCTTATGGCTTCCATGGCTTTGTCATCGTTGGAATGATTGGAGCACATGGATCAGCTTTTGCTGGGACCTACCACAAACTGTGGCAGCCATAATTCTTATGGTATTATACCTATTGATACGATCCTCTGGTTTTCCAGGATTTCCAGATATTCTGGCATGCCTTCCGGCTGGCTTGGGTTTCACCCTCGGCCTGGCCTTCCTGACAGTGCAGATCTCTACACTGTCAGTATGATTAGGTTATGGAATTGCTCCGCTCTGATATCCAGTTCATCCTTTGGAGTGTTTTCTGGATTATGCCTCCATTTGTCCTCCCTAGGGACTCCTTGGGAGTTAGTAGTGGTTCTTCGTTAACTCCGGGGAAAGTTAATGGAACCGCTGGTTGTGATAGCCATTACATGGTCTTTTGCTTTGGCTTTCTCTCTTTCTATCAGGCAGTTTATATCAACCAGGTGAGTGTCGGAATTGGGAGCGTTCTCATGTGGCTCCCTCTTCTGGAGGGCATCTTGTCAGGGTGTGAGTTGCTCTCACCCTGTGTTTCTTCTTAGTGATTTTCAGGTTCCATATTATTCTGGAATTTATGGTGCGGCCATTCAGTCCCCAGTCCTCTCGGCTGGTGTGGCCTCATTGACTGTGGTCCGGCCTCTGTGGATTTATGTGATCCATTCAAGTTCCTGACGGAAATCGGACTCCTTATTAGTGGTCTGAGATTTCTGGTTTTAACAGGAAAGGATGGCCGGCCTATGGCCATATGTTGGCTGGACGGCCTCGTATGTCTTCTTCAGGGGCCTACCCATGGGTAGGCCTTTCTGTTGTTGCTGCTTGTTTTTTCTCGGGCCATGTAACCCTCGTGGGTGGCTCGCTGTGGCGCCTTGGCTGTTTTGCCTTGCTAGGTGGCCACGTGGTCTTCTGTCCACACCTTTTTAAGGTTCTAGGCATTGTTTTCCTTTGCCTCTCCGGATGCTTCCTTTTTGGCGGCGGATTCTCCTCTCAGCACAGGAGCGTCCCCTCCCTTGGTTGAACTGCTTTGGGACATCCCCAAGGTCAACCCTGTGGATCCCCTATGGACCCTGAAGTAGAAAACAAGAGATATGGTAAGAACTTACCTTTGTTATCTCTGTTTCTACGAAGTCCATAGGGTCCACAGGGCGCCCGCCCTGACGCACCTGGCTTCAAATGGGCTGTGTGACTGGTCACCGGTTTTCCGTCTCCCATTTCTGTGAGTATGGTTATCGAGTGTTCCAGTTTTCTCTTTTTTTTTCTCCTCCTCCGGCCTTTGGCTACTTACAAACTGAGGTGCCTCTGGCTGGGTGTGGGGTTATAGGGAGAGTGGACCCAAGTGCATCCTGGGAGCTAAAAGCTTTAACTGCGTGGTGCCCGGATTTGGTTCCCAACCTATACCCCAAGGTCAACCCTGTGGACCCTATGGACTTCGTAGAAACAGAGATAACAAAGGTAAGTTCTTACCATATCTCTTGTTTTTATATTAGATATATATATATGTGTGTGTGAATGTATATACATTTGTAGTTAGATGTGGAATGTATGACATGTTATGCATAGTACTTCAGCTATGGAATAATGGGGGGGGGGTCTTTGGCTGACTCTGGTCACCTCCAGCTCCAGCTGACGGTCAGGTAATTTCATGCCAATGTGAAACTTATAGAGCTATTTTCAGGGTCAATGTTAAGGTCGAGGTTTTTCTTTTTTTCCCGAGGAAATCCATTGCTGTACTGTTGTTTGGGTTCACACTGATTGGTAAACGTTCACACGTCACAGTCCATAGCGTTTTCATTGGTTACACACCAGGGCAGTAGCCGCATAGCATTGTAACTTGCTTGTTTAAACCCGTTGCTCAGTACTGCGTTTACTAAGCGCGAGGAACCCGTGAAAAATGAAAAGCACCAGCAACCCTCTTGGCTTCTACATTTGTCAGAAGATTAAACCGTCCACTGTAGACGTGTCCATGTGTATAATGAAACGTATATGTAAAATGATAATATACAAAATACTGACAGCTGCATATATTTCTGGGATGGGGTGTCGCCTATGATGTTTCATTACTACCAGATAGGGAAGCATTAGAGAACTTACAGCCGGCCATGTACCAGATTTAGAGGCTAAAATCCTGGTACAATAAGCCATATTGTGGCAGATTCAATTAGGCACACGGTTCATTGCACAATGTATGGTAGTGAAATCTTGATATTTTTTTTGCTCATTCCTCTATAGCATGCGAGTAAAATCAAATACCGTCTTCCTACCTAGACAACCCGCATAGTATTGGGGCGCAAGAGTAATGCTTCACCTCTGATTTTATGAGGTAGCAAACACAAGACCAACCCAAATGTAAGGGAGACGGGTAAATGAGAATCTTCACATTGGTAATTTCATCCACATTACTTCAGCTGTATTGAGAAATAATGGTTGTTTGCTTTAGTACTTCTGCCGACACTGGAAGGATAACGAGGTCACTCATTCACTGGGAACTGCCATTTTGTGCCTGGTTTCTTACATGATTTCATTAGTTGCTATTTAGGCTGGTTGCTGCTCCCACCCACAAAATGGCTGTGCTACGTGATGGTGACAGGTACGCATTAAATGGCTATATAAATGACAGTATTACAATAAGCCCCCAGGACTGAAGGTCATTATTCGTTAGCATTACTTATGAAACATCTGTTAAACTTGAATATTTGTCATTTGCATGAAATGGAATCTTTTTCTCCAGCGCTGAATGTTGCGTTTCCCCTGACAGTACCCAGAATTGCTGGTTGCTTCGTACAACAACAACGAGGACGCACCACACGAACCAGATGGCGTGGCTCTTGTGTGGAACATGAAATACAAGAAGACAACCCCAGAGTACGTGTTTCACTGCCAGGTATGAAGCCAGACATTTTATGCTAATCATTTGGATACATGCCTCTCTGTGCCCTGAATACTAGGGAGCATAATGATTTCATTGCTCCTATTTAAACCACATGCGTTTGCAAACATAGGCTGATTGAGCCCTTCATCAGTTTGCAAAAAAAAAAATAATAATATCTTCTACTTTTGGACCCGCTGACATCATCCATATGGTTTAAGCACTCCAGAATCCTATATGCTTCACCCCTCTGATTCCTATTAATGCAAGCCCCCTTTCCCCGGGCCCAATGAAAGAGATGCTAGCTACTTTCACATGCCAGATAATATGTTTTGAGCCATTAAAGCAGAAGTACGTGGCCCGAGGAGATGGAAGCAGACTTGTTTAAGTGGAAACACATGCTCAGAATGTGATATAAATTTTAAGTCAAGAGAATCGCTTTAACTGTGTTTGCCAACAAGTGAGCAACTTCTATTTTCTAGATGTCAAAATTTGCTGAGTTTATTGTGATGGATTAAATGTAGCGTGTAATCCAGAGCTGTCAGATTACTGTCAGGGCACAGCCGAGATGACTGACAAATGTTAATTTTGCTGAAACCGATACGAGAAAAACCCTTAAATATTTCTGTGTTTAAACTCTATTTTATGTTGTTTTTAGCTGCTTTTCGTGTTGGCCTACGTAGAACATGTTTGCATGGCTATACGCCTTTGTATTATTCATGAATGTGATCATTTTATTGTTTTTATGCAAGGGCAGATATTTTAAGCAGTCATGTGTCTTTTTTTAAGAAATGACATTTAGATGAACGTTTGTCTTGGAGCAGAATTTTGAGACATTAGTACATTGTATCAGGATGACAACATTTTACTAAGGGTAGAGTTACCATGGGGCAGTCCCTTCAATCTATGGAGCTCATTCAGACCAGCTCGCAAGATGCGGCAGCTCGCTCCCAGCATATGGAAATTCAGCTAAGTGACGTCAAGGCAGCCGCTCGCACGGCAAGGCATAAGCACGTGCACTATGTCTTTGCGAGCGATCACTTTGTGTTTCCAGACGCCCACTAGCGTACGTCATCTCCAGGAAGTATATACAACCATCGGTACATCGGGTTTCATCAAATCTGTCCGCAGTGCTTGCGGTTGACTGTACCCTACCGCAAGCACTTCAGTGTATTAATCAACCAGGTGACGTGTACTATGACACTGCCTGTTAATTATGCACGCGCCAGAAATGGCGTGAAAACACTCTGGCACGCCTGCATCCGCAACTCCACTCCCCCATTACTACTGCCCTGCCCCTGTTACCACCCACAAACGGCCTCTCCTGTCACTCATTCCACTGGGCTGTCTTTGCAGGGCGAGCGATCACATTTCGATCGCTCGTAACAGTTTGCGCACATGCACTGCGAACTACACGCATGTGCACATTAGCGAACATCGTCTGCAACGAGCGGCCGCTTGCTAGCGAGCGGGTCTGAATGACCTCCTATGTCCAGAGCAAAGGGCTGATATTGGCAGACTAGTGGCCCCATCCTTGTTCACGTGGCTGCCAATGTATATTAATCCACACCTTTGTAAGAGTTCCTACATTACTATTATATCGTGTTTTATTTCCTGTGTATTTCATGGGCTTTAACTCCTGGCAAATGCAGCTAAAATGCTGGTTCTCCTAGGAACAATTTTAGAATATGACCTCAGTACACATTGAAAGAACCAGAAAGAGAACATGCTTCATCCAACATCTGTGTGTGTATTGGAGGGTGCTGGCCATACGGAGAATTACTTTCTTCTGTTATACTTTTTGCATTTTACATTACACTGAGCGTTCACTAATGTTGTTATAATATGTTATAATCCATGTTCCGGTCGATAGTCACTTATGTTTTATTTACCATTGAGACCGATATTGCCAAACACATGTGTGCCATACGGCGGAATGGGAGAACCAATCCATGTCAGGCTCGCTTTAGTGTTTCATTAATGTGAACATGTTAATGTTTTTGTGATGCATATGAATAGCTGAGATTGTGCTGCTGTTGTTTTAATATTCTTTGTTTGTGTGTTTTTAGTCTGCTGTTATGTCGGCAGCTTTTGCAAAGTTTCATCCCAACCTCGTTGTTGGCGGAACATACTCAGGCCAAATTGTCCTATGGGATAATCGAAGTAACAAGAGGACACCCGTCCAGAGAACGCCACTTTCAGCAGCTGCCCACACGGTAAGAGGCGATCCCCAGGGAGACCAGTATATAGATAGATATATAAAAAATGAACCCCTATATCGTGCTTACATCGGTTCAGCTGCACCAATTAGGCGGACCTCCGCTAGTAGAGAGCCTATAAACAGAAATGGAAAGAGGGGGGGTACCTTTGGTGCGCTACAACTTTGTATAGTAATTGAATAGGAGAAATTTCCACCACTTAGGGGGATTTATTGCAATATTAGCTGTTGGTCAAACACGACCTTCTAGTTAGTCTTCAAATCACCCTTTGTTTATGTTTGGGATATTCATAAAATAAAAGCCCTATCGTAGCCCATGGTTCTTATACCTGAATATTTTATTCTTGGTATATCAACAGAGGTAAAACTATATAAAACAATATACAGTACAAATCAATACATAAATAGCATAAAACAACTTTTTGTAAACCTGCCCCAGTTTAGAGGGATATATGTTGTCTGCCACCTACACCCTTAGGGGTGTGAGCTCTTAGGTGGACCTCTCATGTGGTAGGTGCAGGTTTTTCAAAAAGATGACCCTCATGTCATCGTTTTGAAAAACCTGCACCTACCACATGAGAGGTCCTTCTGTACTGGAGCAGGTGTACAAAAAGTTGTTTTATGCTATTTTGTCCCAAAAAAGTGTGTATGAAGAAGTGTGTATGAATAGATAGAGAAGTTCAGAGAAGGTCGCATAAGTTCAAGCCATGAAGAAGGAGCCGGATGCCCGTCCACGACTGATGAGAACATTGAGCTTGCACGGGAACGGATTTTGTTGGGTAGAACAGTGACAGTTAATTATATTGCAAATCATTTGCAAATCAGCCATGGGTCTGCCTATGCAATAATCCATGACAGAAGACAGCGGTGCATTTGTGGCTCGCAGCTTAGCGTAAAACATTTTTAATGAAGGAATACCAAAGCTTGCTGACACATGGACAAAGTGCATTGAGAAGTAGGGAGATTGTCTAAAAAACAGGATTTTGGTACTTACCGATAAATCCCTTTCTCCGATTCCACAGGGGACACTGGAGTTCAAGACAGTGGGGTATAGACGGTGGTAGAGCAGAGCTTGGCACTTTAAATAATTTAAAAGTGTGACTGGCTCCTCCCCCTCTATGCCCCATCAGCCCCAGTTTAAGAACTGAGCCCGAGAGGAGACGGAGGACAAGAGAAAAGAAAACGAGGAGAAGGAGAAGACCACAGAACGGAACAAGACCGACTGAATGAGAACAGTGGAACCCATAACAGGGAACCATGCAGTCACACAACCATATAATGAACCCAACAAAACGTCAGGTACGCAGCGCTGGGCGGGCGTCCAGTGTCCCCTGTGGAATCGGAGAAAGGGATTTATCGGTAAGTACCAAAATCCTGTTTTCTCCTTCATCCACTAGGGGACACTGGAGTTCAAGACAGTGGGGACGTCCCAAAGCCAACCTCCTGGGTGGGAAGCGCGGAGAACTTGCTGACCCCTCGGCCAAACCGAAATAGGGACTGCCAAGAACAATAGGCCCAGCAGAGGCAGAGGATCAAGTGTCGTAGAGCACAGTAGACAAACACTACTCCTCAGGAGACAGTCACAGAAGAACTTCCACAGCGTACGCACAGCGGAAGCCAAAATGAACAGAACGGCTGGCGAGAAAACAATCACAGTTGAGAAGCGGCTGAAAATAGACCAAACCAGACAGCTGGTAGCAGAGAGCCCCAACAAGAATCCATAGGAGAAGGGCAGAAAACGAGAAAAACTCGTGAATCGTACTAGAGTCTGCACAGGAAACTGCAACAGCTGCAGACAGCAGAATCCCAGCACCGCTGGTCATAATCATATAGATAGAAGTATGACAATACCAATCAACAGATACAAAGTTGATCCTGTCCACAGACTCCCAATAAAGAGTATACTGGGAGGTCAAAGACAAGACCGAACAATCGCTTGGAACGATAATTGAGGTCCCACTACAACAAAGTTGTGAACCAGCGGAAAGGTTACACCATAGAAGTCTCCAACGTGTGGAGATCCCACGGGACATGAGGCAGAGGCGAATACGAGAGGATGGAGACTACAATTCCTTTCAGAGGGTCAGACAGCAGTATAACCCATACTGAAAACAGGGATAAAAAGAAAACTTCCAACCTGATGGAAGTGCGTAGTCAGTACCAACTGCCGGCCCGAACATAGTGTGAAAACAACCAGGAACTTAGCAGTAAAGGAGCACGAATGTAACCCCACCCAGGGAGAGCTACCAATATAGGGAAGCATCCCACACAGCAAGGCCAGGGCAGCAGGACAACCATGCAAGTACCCGTCAGGTACCTATTAGTGTGATAAAATATAAACATATACTGAACAGGAAAACCCAACCAGGCCCCCTGCGTGGAACATAGTGACTGTCACACTTATGTAAAGATGTGCACTAGCCCAGAGATGCGCTTTGGTCCATAACCCCAACAGATTCTAGTAGAATAGTGTCGCTAATCTCAATGTACAAACTATGCACCCACACACCAGGGAAACTCTAAAGTGTAGAGCCAACTGATTAAAAGAGCAGAGGGCTGCTAGGACAGCCGCTAGGCTCCGTATGGGAGATTAACGTTATGTATGTCAGGTTGCATGAAATAGGAGCATCTTCCTAGGCATTAGTGAGGTAAGCTCTTACCTGTGAGCGACCAGAAGCACTCTGGACGCTATGTAGAATGTCACTGACCTTTTATCACACAGCAACCCGCCATGTTAGGTATAAAGAGTAGCTTCAGTGGGCGAAGACCAATGCTCCACAGCACGGACCTTAGTCTGGAGAAGTGCAGTAGAAATTACTGTGGAAACTAATAAAATGTTAGTGGAGACAAGGTGGTCGTATAACAGGACTCTAAATTGAGCCTGTTCTGTGGGCGGCCCAAGGCCTCATGGTATGAATTGTACCTAAGGCCCTTTTGAGACTCATTTTATTGAGATATGCGACAAAAATATGGAGTACCGGAATAGATACTGAGAAGGGTACCTGTTCGGAAATATTAATACAAGTGCACCACTGTAGTTGTAATGAGAATAGATCCCCCGAATGGGGCGCGCCCCAGGACATGTATAGGGACCATACTGGAAGCAATGCCCAGGGAATTGTGACTATCACTATGTAAGCTGCAGAACATGATTCTAGTTTATAGAACCACCATATAATAGGAATGGATATAGCCTACAGCTTATGGTAAACCCAGACGGCTACGCATCCGTGGAATAATAGGTAAACCTAATGAATGTGGAAGTATAAACATTATATATTCACACACACACACACACAACCCAATTTCTAGGGAGAGATAGTGTAAAGCGGAGTCATTGTACCAACTACCGCATCAGGAGCGTCCAGCCTCCAATCGTAGCATCTTTAATTATGCTAGTATGTTATGGTAAGGATAAGGCGCGATATCCACATATGCATACGTGTTCCTACATACAAGTTTAGTAGGCGACGATAAAATTTAAAGTAGAACCTGAGCATAATTAGCGCCATGGATGGACAAATTCACTCCAGCATGTATATATTCTAAAGCAGGGCTGGTATAAAATTCTCTCTCTCTCTCTCTCTCTCCCTCTCCCTCTCCCTCTCCCTCTCCCTCTCCCTCTCCCTCTCCCTCTCCCTCTCCCTCTCCCTCTCCCTCTCCCTCTCCCTCTCCCTCTCCTCTCTCTCTCTCTCTCTCTCTCTCTCTCTCTCTCTCCCTCTCTCCCTCTCCCTCTCTCTCTCTCTCTCTCTCTCTCTCCATACATACCGTGGCTTACCTCCACGCCGGGAGGCTGCTCATGTGGCCGTCATTCTGTTATGGCGTAGAGGCAAGATGTGTTAGCAGCGTGCTGTCCCAGACTGGTGTCGTTCCTGGGACTTCTGTTACTGGTGTACTCGCCTTATTTATTATGAGCGTGCGTGCTTCAGGTGAGCTATTTTAGCTCCAGAATAACCCGTTTTTTGAAGAGGGAATCAAAAAGACGATCTCAGTTTAGGCAGAGTAGCTAGTACACCATGGAGTAACCTTCACAGGCTATGATATCAGGCCATTAGATTAAGCTAGGCACCCTTTGTTATAAAGCCAAGGGGAAGCCTGACAGTGGGTAATACCCTGCGCTGCAATGGCGGCACTGTGTCCCGTCAGCCCAGCGCCTCTAGCCGGGAATGTGCACCGGCTGAGTAACTGGCCCCTCTCAGAACCGCATAACGCGGTGTTATAGTGCAAACAGGGGTTTACGCTAGTTCCCATTCTGCTAACAACTAGCTATGCACAGTAGCTAGCACTATACAGAACTGGAAGGTTTTAAAACCAGCCTATAATGTAGTATATGTGCTGGCACCTATATAAGCCTACAGCACCTGGTATTCCCAGGTGGTCTCCCATCGAAGTACTAACCAGGCCTGACCCTGCTTAGCTTCCAAAAACAGACGAGATAGAGCGTGTTCAGGGTTATGAGGCATAAGCCTGGGGATGGGACGCAATAATGTGCTAACCCTGAGTCAGCGCTTGCCCATCTGTGTTGGAACTGACTGCTGGCATTGCTCAGGCAGGATGTTCCAGAGCGTTGAACAGGGAAGCGCCATTATTACAGTGAGCCGCTTACTAACCTCAGGGATGCTGCTGCAGTGCAGACTACATGAGGGGGGATCCTGTACAAAGGCGCAGCTGTGCTCATTAGCTCTAACCGCAGCGTGGCACGCGCTGTCCTTGAGCCCAGCGTTTTGGCCTTGGCCGGGTCGCCGCTAAGCCCCGCCCCCAACGCCACATTAATGGCGGTAAATCAACCCCGTCCCGCTAACGGGGACTCTGCACTACAAGCGCTGTTATTTTCCAGCCTCTCTCTCTAGGCAGGCATAGCGCTGTGAGAGCCAGCGTCGGTGCTTCTTCAAATAAGCACCGGCACAGCAACCAACCGCTAAGAGCGCTGTACCGCGCTCTACAGCGGCTAATGAGCATAAGCCAGCGCCGGTGCTTTCATACAAGCACCAGCGCGGCAACTTAGAGCCGCGTTGAGCGGCTCCTTAAGCCCCGCCCCAGCCTCGTTATGCAGGGCTATAATAGCGGGGCTGCAGACTCCCGTTATGGTAGCAGTGGGACGCAGCAGTCTTGCTTTATCCATCCCCTCATTTAAATAGGAGAGGGGGAACAGTGGCTAGGATAAGCCAGAGACCCGGACGCTGACTGCCGAGTGCAGCAGCGGGTCTCATCAGCAGCTCCGACACTGCCTGTTTACTGGCAGGGGAAGGAGGCTGTGTAACAGCCGCGCAGCGCGCGCTGTCCTGAGCCCAGCATTTTCGCCCACCACTCCAGCTAGTCAGGAGTGGTGGGATATACTTACGGGCTGTTGCGGCCGGGATGCTGGGCTGAGGGGGCGGCGAGGAACCCGGACACATGCCGGTGTCAGCAGTGGCGGGTCCTCGCAGGGTCCGATGACTCCATCTGCTGGTGCCCCCTCCTCAGGGTCACCGGACACAGGCTGCAGTAGCCGTGTGGTGCCCTCCCGGCGGCTCCCCCGTAGCAGGCAGACTGTCACAGCAAGCAGTCTGCCTGTCCTCAATGCTTGAAAAATAAAAAATATGAAAAAGGCTGGAGACAGCCAGATGTGCGACCGGCTCTCTCGGGCACATTCTAAAAACTGGGGCTGATGGGGCATAGAGGGGGAGGAGCCAGTCACACTTTTAAATTATTTAAAGTGCCAAGCTCTGCTCTACCACCGTCTATACCCCACTGTCTTGAACTCCAGTGTCCCCTAGTGGATGAAGGAGAAATAATGTATTTGTCCTCTCTGAAAGCTGATAAAAATACATTCTACAGCCAGAGTGTGGATATTTTTTGACTCACCCTTGTGTGTGTGTATATGTGTGTGTGTATATATGTATATATGTATGTATATATATATATATATAGGCAAGATATGTATATGCTCTTTACAATTATTACTTTGTTTTGATAGTACAGTGATGTGTTCATTGCCATATTGTATTAAGATGGACTTTTGTTTTTCTTTATTATAAATCCTGGATATAAAATGTAAAGATTTCTTAACATTGTTTATAACCTGGTCCTAATCCTCCTGTATCGTACTGTACACTGTTTCTTTTTCCCCCTGTTCTAGCACCCAGTGTACTGTGTTAATGTGGTCGGTACACAGAATGCCCATAATTTAATCAGCATATCGACCGACGGCAAGATCTGTTCCTGGAGCCTTGACATGCTGTCTCAGCCGCAGGTATGTGACAAGCTGGAAAACCTGTGCTGTCTGTGACTAGGTTGATTTCAGATAAGTGATTTTGCTAACATTTCCTATACGGTAGTTTTTCCTGTCAGGCAGAAACTTTTGCTCAGTAGAACGCATGCAGTGTTTCCTCGGCATAAGTGCTTTTATATGTGACAAGAACTCAAACTCACCGGGAGTTATTCTATAAAACTACCCAAAGGAACAATAGGCGCAGGAAAATATGGTGTACAGATTTTTAGGAGTAATAATGTAATTGTATAAAATGCTTGCGAGGGATTTTTGTTTAACAGAGCTTCTCTTGGTTATTGTTATATGAAATGTGTGTTATGGATGTCAAGTTCAATAAAAAATAATGCTTAGATTACTTACACAAACAAAAAAATACTTTTGAAAATACATCTTTGTGTTCTTAATGTGAAGAATAACAAAATAAAATGAGTTATATTTAAATAGAAAAAACTTTCAGGCCGGTATCCAATTGGCAGAGGTAAATCACAGCTGGTCATGTACCCACCGGGAACTATCCAATTAGCCCTGAATTCCGGCACTTTATTGGGGACTTTTTTAAGGGACCTGATGTGTCCCGAAATATATTCCCCAAAAAGTGCCCTGTTTACGCCGGTGCAGTGGTGAAAACACATAGGATCTGTGATAAGTTCATGAACCTATGTGTTTTTGGCCGAATTATCCTATTTGTTCGCACAAACAAATAGGATAGGGTGATGAAAAAATTGGCGAAAAATGGGGATTATCTGCGAAAAATCCCTGTTTTTTTTTTGTCCCCGAAAATATATCTGGGCTAATTGGATACAGGCCTTAGTCCCTTTAATACGATCTATCTATCCTATCTAGATAGATAGAAATTGATTTCTTTGTTTTGGCGCACATACAAAAACTGAGTGGAATGCCAGAGGCAGCCTGGGCCACATTGTTGGTGCAGGCTATTGCAGAGCTGCATGTTCCAGGGAGTCGAATAGGGACCTCCTTCCTCTGTCCCTGGAATGGGAAGCAACTCTACATACAGTGAGGAACCAGGTGAGGTTGGTGAAGGGTCTGTTTCAGGTCTCCTCTTTTTAGGATGAGACTATGGAATCTGCCACCATCTAGCCTGTGGAAGCAGTCTTGGGAAAGATCAGACACTGAGTTATCCTCCCGGGGAGAAGACGAGATGGCTGAAGTCACAGGCTTTCTCTCCCCTCAGTTGAGGGACCATTTAAGCAAAGTGTGGATCAAGTCTGATTTGTAATTGTTTCAAGTCTTCTAAGACCACTCCCATTCTGCTTCCAAACTCAGCACACAATGTTGCAGGCTTCCCTTAGTGGTCATAGCTTTGCTTTGGTCTGTAATGCAGTGGAGCTGTGGTAAAAGCAAATGGCGGAGGGTTTGAAATCTTCTCTGACCCAGATCAAATTCGCTAACTCTGGTGGAACAAGGTTTCCAAATATCTGGGGGATACTGCCATCGATGCAAGGTTCATTGGGTCTAAGATTTCCTCCTTAGCCATATTGGCACACTGTGCCCTCTTGCTTGGGAGGTGGAAGGAAGAGTACCTGCCCTTTAGAGAGAACTTGTGTGGTCCTAAACTGGATGAGATGACTCCCCTGGCCATAGGTGGGAAAGAGTTATTTTCTCCATGTTCTCCCAGATACAAAAGGACCCTAGATCCCCGCTCCTTTTGTCCCTATGGGATGGAGAGAAGTCTGGGATTCTGACTTCCAGAGGACAGTCATAAAAAAGACGTGTGTCTAAGTGTCCCGGGAACACCTGTGATGATGTTTCAGTCCTGGACGAGCAGGAGGGGTGCTTTTTATTAGCCCATTCTACATCTGAAATTCTTGAACATCCACCTTTGAGTGGACACACTTAATATGGGAGTCCTTGAGGTCTGTCATCGACAGTATGGATGTCACAGTGCATATAGCCACGATATCGGTGTTCCTCCCCTGGGGAGGAGACATTTCCCCGTAACTCTCCTGTGCGGGAACAGGGAAATCTGTCGCTCGCCTGGGGCTGCACATACACTGCCCAATGTGGTGATTAGCAGCTCACAAATTATCAGATCGTTTGGTCATGCTGGACTATTTGGCATGTCCAACAGACCGATAATTTGAGCCCGTTGGCAGCAATGCACTGTACAGTTATCTGGTCGATTTTATAATGTAGGCCCAGCATCACAAAACAAATTATATGTATTATCTTCTGTAATCAGTATATCAAACCTTAAACATTAGCCTTCGATCAGCATATGGTATAAATAGGACACAGGTGACTTCTGAATTCATTTGTGCCCCCTACTTCTTCTCAGGACAGCATGGAGCTCGTACACAAGCAATCGAAGGCCGTAGCCGTCACCTGTATGTCCTTCCCTGTGGGAGATGTCAACAACTTTGTGGTGGGCAGTGAGGAAGGCTCTGTGTACACAGCATGCCGCCACGGAAGGTAGAGTAAAGCCGTCCTTATCTATGTGTGTAATTTAGGGAGATGACTGGGTGAAGCCTCTCTAATTGCACTCAGTAAGAACTTTCTGGTTTTATTCATAATGGAAAACACCTCATTTAGGTTGTACAAAAATGATTCACATCAACTACTAGCATAAGAGTCTAATTTTTTTTGCCCACTTTTTTTTCCCCTGTGTTTTTGTTTTTTTCCCTTCTCAAATGTTTGGAGCGGTAGTGTGTACGATGAACTGGATGGTCACATATTTTCCAATCAGATGTGATCTAGATATATATATTATCGAATCCTAACTGTCGCTAGTCTCTATCAGCGCTGCAAGCCGCTTAAGAAATCTATTAATACCTCCTAATTGCTAAAGTGAAATAATTGCTTTCCAAACAGATTGTGGTTCCAACACCTCAAAAAGTTATATTATAAATCAAAAAGCATAACACGCTTTGATCTAGACAATTAGCGCAAAAAGCAAGTATAATACAAAGGTACAACCGAATACATACGCTAGCGCTCTGGAATCCAGTACTCAGCCATCAATCCTGAAGCCTGCAGTCATCTAGTAAGGGAAAATTTACTCCCATACAGTTCACAGAGCCCTAGCCTATATACCACACAGATCACATATACAACAATAGAAACGAGCTGGCATGATTCCATTGGTTCTTGCTCCTTGTCATTCTGATACAATGTAGGTCATAGGTCAGTTCATATGATGCCATTAGGGGTATGTCCTGGTTCTCCAACAGTTGTTTTGTGTGGTTTTCCCGCCGAAGAAATGCTAACCTGGCTATCGGACACTACATACAGATGTATACATTCTGACCACTAATTCCCTATATTCCATAATTTGCGGATGCAAGATGCGATTTCCTTGCCGATAGAACCGGAGATCTGCTAATAAACAGGGATTTAGAATGGTACCAAACATGACTTGTCTACTATGTTCTATACTTTAAATACCATATACATACATTTCACAACATAATTATATGCTACTAAAACCTCTAATATTAAGTTTAATGTGAAGGAACCTTTTTCTAAGTACGTGCATATATGAGTGTAAGATAATTGTGTAAATTCGCTAGTATGGGTCGTGCGTATGTGTGGGTGCGTGCGCACTCAAAGGTGCGTGCGTATGTGTATGCATGTAGTTACATGCTTACACATAAACGCTCGTATGTGTAAGTCTAGTGTGTGCGTTATGTAATTCAGTGTATTTGTGATGAATTTATATATATATATATATATATATATATATATTTTATCCATTTCTGATATATTTTAATATTTAGACATTGTCTGAACCAAATTCTAAGATGTAAATAAAGGTTTATTTCTAAGCAGAAGGTTTTCCTCTGCCTATTCAAAGTCTAAATGCCAGTTCCTCTGAACAGCAGTAGTATCGAACAAAAGGTATACAATTGTTAACGTTAAACAGGTTCCTGACAATGATTTTTTTAATTTTGCATTTAGAACACTTCTTCTGATCATACCATTATCTGTTACATTTTAATTATTTGTTGCAGACATTTTGGGCCAAATGTAATAGGGTGAGAGTTTAGAAAAGTGAGAGTTTCTGACACTTTTTAAACTTTGCCAATGTAATAGAGTCCAAAAACAAATTAACAGAGTGAACTTGCATGTTTTTTTAGACTTAAAAAACACTCAAGATTTAAAATCTCATTCCGATGTTTTTCCATTTTGAAGATAAAACTCAACCAATGTGAGAGTTTACTGCTAAACTCTAACATTTTCTAAACTCTCACCTTATTACATTTGGCCCTTTGTATCTGTATGCGGAGCTTCTCAAAACACTCAGACATACACGTTAAAACCTGTTTTCCACACTCAGACTCAACCTTGCAGTAATATAAGTATATATACATATGTGCGCTGACGCAGAGTAGCTTCCAAGCAATTCGTCATCAGACCATAGACGACTAAATTGTAAGATGATAATTGTACAGCGATCATACACAATTATTTGACTATATATATATATATATACATATATATATATATATATATATATATATATATATATATGTGTGTGTGTGTGTGTATATATTTTACTATGGGCAACTGACACAGCATTTTCATGGATCACACCTTGTGTATTATAGTCACTGTAGTGAGCTAAAATCGCCACCACTTTGCATCTCACTGGAATTGGTAGTAGCTTACTTCCCCTAGAAGATAACCAGATATTGTGGGTTGCATACAAAAATCACAGAAAGAGGCAAAACCATTGCAACCAATCAGACGTTTGCTTTAATTGCCTAACTTGCACTTGACGGGAGACGAAGCTTATGATTGTTCGCTGTGGTGTGATTGGCATCTGTCTGCATTGTTAGTAAATAGATACTATGCCAGAGATTGTATCTAACAAATTAATCCAAATCAACATGGAGTATAATTTAAAAATATCTTTAGGTCTTTATAGTGCAGTGATTTCGTGAGATTGGAGCTAAATGGCTGCCCACAAGTGGATGTTCATTTATTATGTAAGACAATCTACATCTATTTGTTTTTAGCATCAGTGTGACATTGTGTGTGTTGTATCGTCCTTACAGTAAAGCTGGTATAAGTGAAATTTTTGAAGGCCATCAAGGACCAATTACAGGAATCCATTGCCACTCTGCTGTGGGCCCCGTGGACGTTTCCCACTTGTTTATCACTTCCTCCTTTGATTGGACAGTGAAACTGTGGACCACAAAGGTTAGTACAGATTTGCTTATGGCAAAACACTGAGCACTGTAGCTGGAGACAGACAATTAGCCGTCAGGGGCCACTTCTGTTGTGCGTATGGAATGTAAGTGCTAATGTTTCTGGACTCCAATGAATAGGTTCTCTGTACGGTACACTGGGGTTTCATAGTGTCTGCTGTGACAATCTGCTTATCTTCTCTTGTCCTTTTGTAGAACATAGCATTATATCGCAATGTTTCCTAATTCCTTCATTCTTTTCATTACTGTCACATGCAGTGTGTTTTGCTTGTCATTTCCCCATGTACCATTCTTTGCAAAAAAAAAAAAAAACTCTGTATATATCGCTACTCAGCTCCATTGTTTTATCTTTGAAATACACATGCAGGTCCCCCGGGTATTTTCCACCCTGCTGGTTGAGGGTGACCTGTCCTATTTCTGTTAAAGGACATTTTGCGTAGTGCACCGTGCTCTATGTAAGTCATAAAAACAACATTGCTCTCTCTACCAAGGATGCAGCATGAAGTATCCCTGCAAAGCTATATGCTAGTGACAAATGTTAGTTGCATGTACCTGGGCAAGTCTCTGCAGCCAACACTCAGCGTTTGTGTTTAGCACAGGGACGCAGAAACGTTGGAATACTTTCTCCAGGGCGGAGGGAGCAGCGATGGACATAAATAGTGCACATGGCATTGCTTACAAACATCTGTTAGCTGAAACGTGAAGTAACTTACCACCAAGGCATGCAGCTTCAAAAAGTACACTATGAGCCAGTGATGTAACCGAGGTACTAGTTATTTGCGGATTACTAGGCTTCAGTCTCATGATTTTTAGTTCAGCCAGTAGAGTCGCTGCATCTCTTTTACAGTTATTATCATTCATTTATATGGCGCCACAAGTGTTCCGCAGTGCCTAACAGAGTACATAAACAAGTGAACTAGAAACCAGTGACTTACAGTACAATACAGGACAAGTACATGATTTATACACACAGGAATCAGTATGAATGATCCCCACGCCAGCAGCCCAATGGGTGAAAATCCCGACTGCGCAGGTAAGTATACTATCCCTAACCCTCCCTTAGGGTTGCCTAACCATAACCTCCCTCTTTTAGTGCCTAAACCTAATCCCCCCCGCACCCTAAACCTAACCCTCCCATGGGGGGGTGCCGCCTAACCCTAACATTCCCCAGGGGGATGCCTAAACCTAAGTCACCCCGGTGGTCCCTAAACCTAAACCCCCATCCCCGGGGGCAGACGGTAGACCGGGAGGAAGGAGCATGTAGTAGCAGGTTAGGAAGAGAGCTAGAAGCCGATGATGAAGTAGTGGGTCTTGAGAGCCCGTTTGAAGTGTCTGAGAGGGAGAGAGTTCCAGAGGAAAGAGTAGCATGGGCAAAATCTTGGTTGCAGGAGTGGGAGGAAGTACTCAGTTGGCAAGCGAGACGGCATGCATTTGTTGAGCAAAGAAGGCGGGCGGGAATGTGAAGGGAGATGAGGTCAGAGATGTAAATGGAAGAGGATTGGGTGAGGGCTTTGTAAGTGAGTGCAAGGACATTGAATTGGGTTCTGAAGGGTAAGGGGAGCAAGTGTAGGGTTTGTAGGAGAGGGGAGGCAGATGTAGAACGTCTGGAGAGGAAGATGAGTTGAGCAGCAGCATTGAGAACCGATTGTAGTGGAGAGAGGTGAGAGACTGGGAGGTCAGATAGGAGAAGGTTACAGTAGTCCAATCTGGAGATGACCCGTGAGTGGATAAGGGTTTTGGTAGCATCCTGGGTGAGAAAGGGTCTGATCCTGGAAATATTTTTGAGATGGAAACGGCAGGACTGCGAGAGGAGCTGTATGTGTGACTTGAAGGAGAAGGAGGAGTCCAGGATCACTCCAAGACCTTGCCGAAATAAACGCTTTACAGAACCGCTGTCACCCATACTTTCATGAGAAAGCATTTCGCTAGGAACCATCACTCATGACTATTGAGCAGAAGTGCATCTCTGGTGTCACTGGTTCCTAGTGCATTATCCAGATTCACTGTAACGGAAATTAGTCCAGCCATAAAAACATCTGCATCCACTGCATTAAGGCAACCTTTATAGAGAGCAGATGATGGTTTTACCGTTCTTTGCATCTAATTTCTGCGATTAGATTCTAGTATTCGTAAGATATTTCATTTTGCAGTACCATGGTTTGTCAGCAATTGAATTGATAACTGTAGAGTAATATTCAATTAGCGGCGGGTTGTATTCTCCAAAGGTGCGAAATATAATACGCATAAAGTGCGATCCTCAGGGCTAGTTGCAGGCTGAGTGCTGGCCTCTTACTGAGTAGCCCCTGGCGCTTTAACCACAAGCAGAGGCCGCGTGGTGCAACCCAGAGTTAATTGAATCTCCCCCTAGGTGTGGTTATAACTGAAGTGATGACATTTGGTGTAAGACCTCATACACACCGCATTCAAGCCTTTACTATATATTTTTTAAAAGCTTTATTTAAATGCCTCTTGACTCGATCAGTTGAAATTATAATGTATGGGAATTGACCTGTTACTGTTTGTGACAAGTGATCGCTTTTTGTTGGTTTCGCTGTCGTCTGCAGTTGGTAGAGTCATTAAGTACATAGTGCTGTGTATGCGACAGGGATGGTTTGAGGCGGGTTACTCAGTGCTCCGGGGAAAGCGGACAAGGTTTTCACTATACTTTTATCTAGCGTCCTGGGTAACGACCCTCCTGATACAAGAGATTTCTTCCTTGAACACAGGCTTTAGGTTTCTGAGCAGAATGGATAATTAAAATGCATGTACACCTAGACGAGTATGTAGGGCAAACTGCTGTCATTTGAAAGTGTTGCTGGTAAGTGAAATTTGTTTATTTCTCAGCTTTGAGCCCCCTTCCCCCCTTCTGACTGCTCGCTGGGTCATGATTGAAAGCCCACAATATTTTACTTCTCGCTTTCCTGCCAAGTGTTTGAGAAAATGATTTTTAGCGAAAGATGACATTCAAAAATGTTTAGTGTGTGCATAAAAGATATTTATCTATAATCATAATGAAAAAGGAAAAAAGTGCATTTTAGACAAAATAATACTTCAGGCAGCTTCCTCGATGTTCACCCGTCATTCACGGCAGCAATTCTGTCAATAAATTGTTTTTAAGTGTAGCAATATCAGTACTTTGTAAGGGAGGTAATTAGGCAGAAAAATGTGGAAGGTAGCAATCTTCAAATGTAAGTATTAGAGCTGCTTTAGATAGTAAAATAAACCTGCAGGCACACTGCGTTCTAACCACCGTTCCCGCACTCCACTGCTGAGAAACCGGTAATCATCTTCCTACAAAATATTGTAACTGGATATATGTATATCTGTGCAGACAAGATGCGATTTTACTATAAACCCCAAACAAAACACCTTTATGGTAGTTATCTTTGTGTTTTAAGGCATCTCTAAAAGAGATGTATCTTTTATATTAAGTGTTTTATTTTTCTTGCTGTAGGATGTGGCTCTCCTATGTCCCCGTCTCGTGTACATACACACTTCCTGCATGTTAGAGTGTAAGATTATCTCTAGAAACACTTTGTGGGGAATTCCCTTACATCCGCGGCTAAATGGTCGTGCTGCCCGATTCACTTATCTTCGGAAATCTTGCGCACTAATTACCAGAGGCAGATTTTTTTTCCTTAGCCTCAGTAGCTGTGATGAAAAATTCTGCATTGAAATGTGGGTTCTGCATTTTAATACACACGGGGAATGAATGGGTTAGCTCGTGTTTACCACGTGACGAAATGGCTAATTTAATTGAATAGCTCTTCCTCGTGCTGCGCAATCAATTAGGTGCAGGGTATATCTTGCGGATAATTGAATTCACCCCTCCTATATATACCTGTTTCGTGTACCAGTAATCAACACCATTTACTTGCTCAGTTTTGTATTGTGTATGCCAGTTATAGCAGAACATCTTCTGTGGCCTGTGGTAGTCTTCTCGCATAAACTTATATGCCGTGGCCTGCAGCTGTTTAATGGCTTTTATCTAGTCCAGAACACGTCGTATTCAATTTATTTTGTTTTGCGCTATCTGGTAACATAAGTACTTCCTCTAAAATATCTAAAGTTTCCACATACATATTTCACATTCTATTTACAAGTAAATGAATTCTCAACTCAAAATAAAATTCTATGTTCTGTTTTTGGGTTAGTAAGATTCACCCACTACTTTCCTGTGATGGGGTAGCTATTCTTGGGTTGCTAAACTGCACCCTGCTAAACTTATTTCATACCTAATAGCTAGCTTTAGGTCCTGCAGTGTTCCATTGATTCACAGCTGCCATGTGTGGTAATGGATGATCTTAACTGTATTGTGATCAAATCTGCTTAGACATTTTACTATTTATGTATTATTGCGAAGGTAGCAAAGCAGTCGAAGTCCAAGAGTAAAAAATATCTATAGGTACTGAAAAGGGCGAAGCCCATCAGACCTCCCCACATGCCATCAGACCACCCTTCATGTCGCCTAAAGTCCCTCAGACCTTTCCATGCCATGAGACCACCCCTCAGACCTCCTCATATGCAATCAGACACTCCCATATACTCATTAAGTCCCCTCAGACTTTCCCTCCTCTCCATTAAATACACCTCAGACCTCATCTCATGCCATCAGGCCACCCTATACGATTCTCAAACCTCCCCACGTTCCATCAGACCACCACCACATGTTTCTTAAATGCCCCTAAACCTCAACATGCTCCTTAAATGCTTATCTGACCTCGCCACATGCCCCTTAACATAGCCTCAGACTACTCCACATGCCATCAGACCTCACCATATTCTCCCTACATGCCCTTCAGACCATTCCACATGCCAACAGACAACCTGCATGTCCCTTAAGCTGCATACACACGTGAAGATTATCTGTCCAACCATCCAACTAGTTGATTGGTTGGAATGAAAATCTGGTAACGTATGGGAGTAAATGATGATCAATTTGCTCCTAAATGCCAGAAAACAGATGAAAATGGTCATTAGACAAGTTTGTTAAATGTTTGATCTAAACAATTTATTCAGTTTTTGTCCATTTTCCGGCGTTTGGGAGCAAATTACTGATTGTCATTTACTCCCATACCTTACCAGATTTTCATTCCAACCAATCAACTAGTTGGATGGTTGGACAGATAATCTTTACATGTGTATGCAGCTTTACGTGTTCATTTGAACTACCATATACCCCTCAGATCTCCCCAAATGCCCCTTAGACCTTCCTGCTTCCCATCTGACCAAACTACATGTCCATTCGCTCCCTCCACATGCCTTCCAATTTTTCCATATGTCCATTAAATGCCCCTCAGACATTCAAACATCCCAAAAGCCCTCCGCAAATGCTCCTTATATAGCCATCAGATCCCTCCACATGCCCTCAGACCTCCTCGCATACCTTTTTATATGTCAGTCAAATCCCCCCCACATGCCCCTTATATATGTCTCCCAAACCACCTCTGCATGTTAATTAGACCTTCCCAGAAGTCTTCTCATACAGTACCTAGTCACTTTCCATAAATGCTGCAGCTTCATGCCAATCAAAGCTTGGCCCACCCCAGTGTTATTGTGGACCTAAAACACTGGGGGCATCCATTTAGTGTTCAGAAAGTTTTCAGTTTATCAATTTACTAGGAACCAGCCTGGTGATGCATTCATGACGTGCTGGTCCTAAGTGAATTGATAGGCTATTAATTTAACCCACCAAATGTCGTCTCTTCTCTATGTTAGGGAAACTCCACAGATACAGTAAGCTAGCATAGGGAGAGTCCTGGCATGTTTGGTGCCATCACAGCTATGTCTATAAATCATATCATTGTAAACCCTGACTATTTTTTGCACACAAGCACATTGGTTTCTGCTCATAACGTTACAACTATGTGTTTTGTTATTGTGATTTCATACCTTGCCCTGTATTCATTCTGCTGATGAATTAGTTATTTAAAGACCATCGTTCCACTTATTGTATTATTATCTTGATTTAAGGTTTTGTTTTCTTTCCTTCCAGAATAACAAACCATTGTACTCGTTTGAAGACAATGCAGACTATGTGTATGACGTTATGTGGTCTCCCACGCACCCAGCCCTGTTTGCTTGTGTGGATGGTGTAGGGCGACTGGATTTGTGGAACCTTAACAACGATACCGAGGTGAGCAGAGCACTTACTAATATATATTCCAGCACTCTGATCCGTCCATGGCCAGAGACCTCGGCATTAACCATTGTGCAGCCACTAATATACGTAGTTCTATCATATGTGCCAAACCAAGTTTGCAGCCATGTAACGTGCGCCAGCAGGCAGCCCCTGGGAGGTGTAACCTCTGATTCCACCACTGCCTTTGGTTCCCGTTTCTCAGTAACAGCAGTTCCAGTGCATTAGGCTCTGCTACAAAGCTGTGGGGTCTGGACAAGCTTGTGACTAACAAAACAACATGGCAGGTTCCATTCATATGTATAATCATACATGTACAGATATGGCTTTTCTGTGTGCAAAGTCATTTTCAGATGATGAAAGTTAGTTTATTCTTGTTCCCAGTTGCTGTGCCTTAGCGTATTGATGTGTTATGCAGATTTTATGCACTCCCCATGTACCGACCGCATGTATCAGTGCTAATGGTGATGAGTGAGCGCTAAGCTATCAGACATTTTCTTATATTTATGTGTAACTTGTTGTGTACAGGTGCCTACAGCCAGCATTGCAGTGGATGGAAACCCAGCGCTCAACCGTGTCAGATGGACTCACTCTGGGAGAGAGATCGCAGTGGGAGATTCGGAAGGACAGATCTTTATATATGATGTGGGAGAGGTATGTCTGGTCGTACACATCGCATTCCTATAGCATCTCTTGTTTCCTAGGGGTCTATTTACTAAGTCTTGGATGGAGATAAAGTGGACGGAGATAAAGTACCAGCCAATCGGCTCCTAACTGTCATTTTTCAAACACAGCCTGTGATATGACCGTTATGAGCTGGTTGGCTGGTACCTTTATCACCGTTCACTTTATCGCCAACCAAGGCTTAGTAAATAGACTCCTTAGTGATCTATGCTGCGCCCTTTTATGGGTGGTCGTTTTACTTATGTTTATGTATTGCTCTATTCATTTCTCATACACCCCTTTGCGTTGGCAAAGGGTTATTGAATTGACTCTTCTAAAACACACTAAGGGGTCAGTTTAATTTCCATGATCTTATATCACATTTTCCAGCTTAAGGTACTAGAGAGCAATACGAACATAACACGTACATATGGTAGCCTAACATTGCAGTTTCCTGTGTGCCCCTATGGGGTATCGGGTAAAATCCTTGATGTAGGGTGCTGTTGCTGGCATTCGGTCACCATTCCAACAGGGCATCGCCCCTACATCGCGGGCAATGGAATTGCTCCCCATATAATGAAATAACCCTAATATAATGGTAACTATTTCATTTATTAATAGAAATCTTTGTTTGAGGGAATACAATTATTTGGAAGCGCGTTAATCCTGAGAAATGGCTGCCGGAAAGCGCAGGTTACAGAGTGGTGTAAAGTTGGAAGCAGTATATAGCCGTACAGCTGTGGGCTGGCGTGCGTGTGTGTGTATTTGGGATTAGCCTTGGTGCTGAATACTTTGCCTTCGGAAAGCTGTGCGTTATGTAATGTTGACTAACCCCGATCTGTACTTCGCAGCAAATTTCAGTGCCCCGCAATGACGAATGGACCCGATTTGCCAGGACGCTAGCAGAGATCAATGCCAACCGGGCAGACGCAGAGGAGGAAGCTGCAAATCGCATCCCCGGCTAAATGCTGCCCAGCTTCTAACCCCAGAGGAGACCAGCACTGACCTAACATACCCTGAGGAGCTCTAGCATGTATCTGTCGAAAAGATCATTTAAGAAGAAATATGTGGATAGGATCTGTGGACTACAAAGTTTTATAAACTTCCATCGCAACCAAATGCAGTGTATGTTATTACTTGTATCACTACGTACAGGCTCCGCTATATGTAACAATAGTACAGCTGTGACTTCTGGCATACCCTTTGCTGTAGGGAAAGCTGTTCAGCTTCTTTCCTCTTTTTAAAAACCATATAACTTCCTAAAACACAATTTCTTTTAAACTGAAACCCTAACGCCTCAGGATAGCACTATTAGGGCTGTGTGAGAGGAAAGATGGCCCCAACGCCGCACGGACCGGGCCGCTGCAAGCAGTGGGCGCGTCTATGTTAATACAATTACCTAGTCTGACGTTTTATTAAAAGAAAAATGTTTCTAACTTAATATTTCCAATGATTGACTTGTGTGGTGTCATGTGCCTCTAGTAAAGACAAATAGATTTCTGTAACACAATTGTGATTGGGGCTGTTTATTTGTTTAAATCACTTTCAGTGTTAATATAACATAATATAATGTGGGCCGATTGTTTACCCTGGTCTGTGTGTTCTGGATTTTATATGATAAGATGGCAATCCTTTCACTGCTATAATACCTACTGGTATGCTTATTGCTATATTTCAGGGTTAAAGTTCTGTAGAATGCATTGTAAAATAGAATTAAACTTTAACCTAAGCTAATCGTAAAGATGTTCTCTAATGTTAAGCTAATAAATTAGATTTGGGGTCAGTTTGTGCTGTCAAATTAAAATACAGAGATGTACTTATCTAGGGTACAGAGTTCCCCAGATTCTGCCAAGTGTCATACGGTCCCATTGCTCTGTGCCTGTGTCAGAGAGGACGCGCTGGTGTTGGGGACCTTTGTCTTTGAACTTTCCACCTATGCTGACTCAAAGCTGGACACACAGTATTCATTCCATCGTACGATATATTGTTCCGTCGCAGATCGGGGCGATATATTGTGCGCATCGTAATGTGTATAAGCCCGGTCCATCGTTCATCGCATCGTCCCATTTGCTGATCTGCAGGGCAGAAGGTACGAAGCAATGAACAACGTGGCTTAGTTACATGCAGAATATATACAGAAACATCGCTGTCGTACGCCAGATCGTGCTGCGTATACGGCACGCGTTACAACGCTCCTCGCATTGCTGGGTCACACTGTTGTTCAGGTGTGTACCCAGCCTTACATCCAGGGAATGCCTTACTCCAGATATATAAAGCTCTATATATTAATATCGCTTGGTGAATGCAACTCAAAACTAAAGTTCATATTTATAAAATTACTATTTGTGTAAGAAAATAAGCTAGGACCAGTGGTAAGTAGTCAGTGGTGGATAGACTATTATATCAAGCCCTTTTTAGGGTGATTGTGAAAATACATGATATACAGTATATCCATTTACAATAATCCAAGTTTTTAACAAAATAAATACAGAAAATCCACCCACCAAAGGGCAGTCTGCCGTCCCGTTAGACACAGACAAAACTGAGGACCAATGAGTAAAGTCCTAAACACAAGTACAGTGAAACCCTCACTGTTAGGCCGCTGCGGTTGGTCCATTAGTTTTACTTGTGGCAAACTATTTGCTGAATCTTATTAATGGTTGAAACAAAAGTTTAACATAAAGACGTTATGTAAATGTATTACCTTTGCTTTTTTCAGGGTTTTTAATGACACATTTTTTGGCAAAGGAGACTTATTAGAGGACAGTTGTCTTCTGAATTCTAAAACGTTTAATTGGGATTGTCAAAAAACTGCTTGGTAGCCTGATATTTGTAGAAACGCAAAATGTATACATTAGCTATACGTTTTATATAATAATAATAATAAATGTAATATTACAATTGTGTAAAAAAAAAAATAAAGGTCTACTGAAGAAAATAGCTTAAATGATGATCCCAGATCTACCACGACCAAATTTCAGTGACCAGGTTCTACGTGTGAGGTTCTGCATGGATGGATGCAGGCCCAGCAGAGAGCATGACGCACACAAGGAAGCAGGACTCTAGAGCATGGAGCATATACTGTATGACCTGCTGGGGCGGACCAGGGATCAGAGACCACTCTTCCAGGTTTACAAGGTGCTGTGCAGTAAATAAGGAAATGTAGATCCTGATGACAGATTTGAAATCAGCAGCTGCAATAAAATATAGGGTGGGATTTACTATGAGACCCCACCATAGCAGTTCTGGTGTGGACTCGGAATAGTAATACAATAATGCATGGGACAAACGTTATTATTGATAAGACTTAGACCATATACAACGAAGGGCAGATGATGTAGAACTTTTATTCTTTCCTTTTGTCAAACTCTGTTACTATGATTAATGGTATGATATTATATCTTGTAATAATCCTAAATATATGTTAAAAGTTTGGGATTGTGCAATTTCTACCAATGAGCTTTCTGACGAGCACATCAAGAAAATACTTTATATATTTGTCTTTAATATCCTTTTTAGTGTATTTATTGATTACATAGATTTATATTTTAGGTTAAGTAGTGACTTACATTTCAGGAAAGTAATCATATAATTTATTTATATAGCACCAATAGTTGTGCGGCTGTTATCAGACCAGGGTTTATATAGCACTAATAGTTGTGTGGCTGTTACCAGACCAGGGTTTATATAGCACTAATAGTTGTGCGGCTGTTACCAGACCAGGGTTTATATAGCACTAATAGTTGTGCGGCTGTTACCAGACCAGTGTTTATATAGCACCAATAGTTGTGCGGCTGTTACCAGACCAGGGTTTATATAGCACCAATAGTTGTGCGGCTGTTACCAGACCAGTGTTTATATAGCACCAATAGTTGTGCGGCTGTTACCAGACCAGGGTTTATATAGCACCAATAGTTGTGCGGCTGTTACCAGACCAGGGTTTATATAGCACCAATAGTTGTGCGGCTGTTACCAGACCAGGGTTTATATAGCACCAATAGTTGTGCGGCTGTTACCAGACAAGTGTTTATATAGCACCAATAGTTGTGCGGCTGTTACCAGACCAGGGTTTATATAGCACCAATAGTTGTGCGGCTGTTACCAGACCAGGGTTTATATAGCACCAATAGTTGTGCGGCTGTTACCAGACAAGGGTTTATATAGCACCAATAGTTGTGCGGCTGTTACCAGACCAGTGTTTATATAGCACCAATAGTTGTGCAGCTGTTACCAGACCAGTGTTTATATAGCACCAATAGTTGTGCAGCTGTTACCAGACAAGTGTTTATATAGCACCAGTAGTTGTGCAGCTGTTACCAGACCAGGGTTTATATAGCACCAATAGTTGTGCAGCTGTTACCAGACCAGGGTTTATATAGCACCAATAGTTGTGCAGCTGTTACCAGACCAGGGTTTATATAGCACCAATAGTTGTGCGGCTGTTACCAGACCAGGGTTTATATAGCACCAATAGTTGTGCGGCTGTTACCAGACCAGGGTTTATATAGCACCAATAGTTGTGCGGCTGTTACCAGACCAGGGTTTATATAGCACCAGTAGTTGTGCAGCTGTTACCAGACCAGTGTTTATATAGCACCAATAGTTGTGCAGCTGTTACCAGACCAGTGTTTATATAGCACCAATAGTTGTGCAGCTGTTACCAGACCAGGGTTTATATAGCACCAATAGTTGTGCAGCTGTTACCAGACCAGGGTTTATATAGCACCAATAGTTGTGCAGCTGTTACCAGACCAGGGTTTATATAGCACCAGTAGTTGTGCAGCTGTTACCAGACCAGGGTTTATATAGCACCAATAGTTGTGCAGCTGTTACCAGACCAGGGTTTATATAGCACCAATAGTTGTGCAGCTGTTACCAGACCAGTGTTTATATAGCACCAGTAGTTGTGCAGCTGTTACCAGACCAGGGTTTATATAGCACCAATAGTTGTGCAGCTGTTACCAGACCAGGGTTTATATAGCACCAATAGTTGTGCAGCTGTTACCAGACCAGAGTTTATATAGCACCAATAGTTGTGCAGCTGTTACCAGACCAGTGTTTATATAGCACCAATAGTTGTGCAGCTGTTACCAGACCAGAGTTTATATAGCACCAATAGTTGTGCAGCTGTTACCAGACCAGTGTTTATATAGCACCAATAGTTGTGCAGCTGTTACCAGACCAGTGTGTTCCTTTTGGAGAGTGGCAGGAAACCAGAGCTCATGGGGCTAACCCATGCAAACATGAGTACATACAAACTTCACATTGATAGAGCCCTGTATGGGAATAGGATTCTAGTCACCTAAGGCTGCCTTGCGCAGTGTGTTTATGTGCGGAAAGAATGATCATGAGACTATAATGCAGCCGGTGTGCTGCACTTACATACTGTACCTATAGTGTGCGAATCCAGCAAGCCATCTTTATTTGAAACAATCCGTTTGACATTGTATAATTTATGTATAGCGGCGTTCATAGGTTACCAGTACAAATTGTCATCCAGTAAATTTGTTCTGCTATGGGAGCTACATTTACAAACTGTTGGTCTCTCTGTATATGGAACCCTGCAAGTCAGAGGCTCCCAAACGCGGTCCTCAAGGCTCCCCAACAGTTCAGGTTTTATAGAGATCCATGTTTGAGAACAGGTGACTTAATTAGTACCTCAGTCAATTTGATTTAACCACCTGTGCTCAACCATGGATATCTCTAAAACCTGAACTGTTGGGGAGCCTTGAGGACCGCGTTTGGGAACCTCTGCTGCACGTTTAAATCCAGATTTGGATATTTTCATATTTAGATCATGACGGTAAAATACACGGTTCCTGTTTCAGACACTTGGCTGCCTTTCCTCCTGCCCACCTTTGTGTTCTTGTTGTACGTGTGTTATCAGCTTTATAGAAGCATCTGTTGGATACATAGCAATAAAACGGAGATCTGTTTTACAAAACATCAAAAAAAACAAATTGCGCTCTTCCTGAGAAGCCACATCTTGGTCTCTGTTACGGTCACACCTCCAGCTTGTTTATGTTGTCTTCGTGTTAGATGCAGTGTCAGGATCCATTGTTACGCGAGTGTTAAAGTATTCAGCTGCCGCAAACTCCTGTCAACTGTTCTATAGTATTCAGCGGGAATTGATGAAACTTCACTCGCAGCATTTAATATAGCTGTATAACTTTCTGCGTATTCTTTTTCTCTCTTTATTCCCGCTGCCATATCGTGGAAGGAAGATGAAACGTCTTCTGCCCTAATGAATGGTTTATGAAGAGATTTGCTGGTTTTATTTCCAGCACATCCACTCTGTCCATCTCCTCCAGCATATCGGTAGTGATTAGGGGAAAACGTGAGAAACACCCTCTAAGATTGACTGAAGTGTATCAAGTGAAAATTGCTGGAAAAAATTAGATTGTGGAAATTGTTCCTACAATTTTCCCAGAGATCCTGTTGAGTGCTAGAATGTCTGTCAGTCTATTAATCGAGAGCTTTAAAAACACTTAATGCAGACCCCTTGACCACTACAGAGAGCACTAACCAGCATCCGATGTGAAACGTATTGTGTGTTATAATTCTCTTCATAGAAAGGAGACCAGGGCTTGCTGGGTTATAACGGATGTTATACTGAGCTGGTGATCATATTTTATTCTTAGAATTGCAAATGTCATTTTTTCATTTAAAAGGAACCGATTTATTTTTTATTGTTATTATAGTGGGTAGCTCCATATTTAACCATAAGAGCAAAAAGATGATCACAATGAATGCTATGCCTACGTTTTTGTAAAATTCCGAATCACATTGTGTGATTTCTATTGTACATAAATCCTTTCCTGGTAAAGTTTATAAACTATATTTTAGAATTCTATACTCAGGATGGAAGGACTCTACAGCACCATTGGTGGTCATGACTGGTACTGCAACATCCCCCCCCCCTCCCCCAAGTGTAATGGTGCTAAGAGCCCAGGCATCCAATTCCCCCAGAGTAAAACATGTTCATATTTATAGATATAAAGGGGAAACTTTTAGTAAACCTTTGCAGATAAACTGTGAATAATTTAATCTTTTTATACATAGTGGGGTAACTAAGCAAGAACTATGTTTCCACAGAGCAAAAATGCCTTTATGGTGATAAGGTCTCTAAAATCATGTGTGTGTCATTATATATATATATATATATATATATATATATATATATATATACATATATATGATAAAATTATACTAATCCCAGCGCTCAACCAATAAGACGTTTCTGTTAAGCTAAAGGTAGTTCAGAAAATAGTTCTGCTATGATTCTGGTGTCCCAGTGGCAGCTTTAGTCTTCCCAAGTGGATCCTCGTTGTATGGGTCCCAAAGATTTATGAAAAACAAAAGGTGAAAGACAAGCGCCTCATAGCGTATTATATTAACCACAAAGTGCACACACCATACGTATTTAGTATGCGTACCACAAAAATGCTCATCCAGTAGCTCATACAAGATCTTTGTTTCTTGAGTCTTTAGACTAGTTCTCTTACTCCCCTATAGCTGGACTCTGCATTGCCTATAGGAGAGTGACATTAATCTTGCACCAGGGCTGCAGCTGTGATCCTGTCTGTGGGTGCTGGGCAGCGGGCGATGCATCCGGAGACACAGGCGAACAACCTGAAGTGAGAGAGTCGGGAGTAAGAGAACTAGTCTAAAGACTCAAGAAACAAAGATCTTGTATGAGCTACTGGATGAGCATTTTTGTGGGACCTTGACAAAGGTCCATGGCTAGGACCGAAACGTCGGAGCTTTACTATGATGCTGTAAAAATTTTTTTAAAAAGATGAAATAAAAACTCATTTTAGAAGACTGGTGAGTGCACCCCCTTTGTTCATTTTTTGTATGCAGGGATACAGGTGATCCCTTTTGGGTGGCTACCCCAGCAATTGGATTTTCAGACGTGAGTGTGGACTAATACTGGACTTTATATATATATATATATATATATATATATATATATATATATATATATATATACACATAATATCCACCCCCCCTTTCCCAAAGGAATATACAATAAGAAAATCACATAAACCACAAAATAGGAGTATAGAGTGAAAACTGTGAGTACTATGACAATCATGGACTTAGTTTGGGAAGCTCTGGTCTACTGTATATAAAACGCTCATGATTCATTCTATCATTTACAAGCACCTTCTGCTTTACCAGCTTCATGGGCCTACACCCATCCATATTCTAAAAGTTGCAATTAGCTAACGTTATCAATATAAAAACATAGTATACACAATGGTAGCTTAATGTTCCTTGAGAAAATACTAACTAAAAATACTTTGGGAGCAACATTGGGAGAGTGTCTCTAATATAATTCCATACCTGATACCAAAAGGCTACCCGCAATACCACATTTGGGGCACTTCATATAGCCATCTTGTACATACCTTCCAGAGTGTAATATGTTTTTTGTGCAAGAAAGATATGAATCTGCTGATTCATAACACAGGTTGTTGGGTCCTGGATTTCACCCAGATAAAGGACCCATATCTTGTCAAGGAGAGTTCCCAAATCCTCCTCCAATTTTTAGACAATTCTTTAGGGGGGGTGGATGATAAAGGGTTAAGAGTGTTGTACAAGCTAGACATATACTACATATGCCAAATTTAGGTTTTTGACTGGGGAGGTGTGTGCACACCACTGTAGAAGACTGTTGAAGCTGGGCACCAAGAACGAGTCTCAAGTGAAGAAAGCTGTAAAAAGCTTAATTCAGGATATTGTGATCCAATCGAAATGGATCATGGCACAGAGCATAGATTCCATAATGCACCCAAAACAGCTCACACTTCAGCAAGTCCAAACTGGATTTCAGGTTTTTAGCTCCATCCATAAGCTGATGTGACCAGCCCCATTCTCTACATGTTATTGTATAATGGGCTAAGAGCCTTGGAGGATTTACCAGAAGAAGCTGCAAAGTAGTCAATGAGGTCACTGCCTGCTCACCAAGGATGCCTGCTCAAGCCTCTGATGGAGAGACCCTCACCCAAGAAACAAAATTAACCAATGGCACAGCTAAGTGGTATATTCTAAGGTTAGGAAGGACAAGGCACCCGTACCGTAGATCTGGTAAGAATATTCTGTTTAATTTTGCCCATTTTCTCAGCCCAGATGAAAGAGGAGACCAGTCTAGAAATTACCTGAAACACTGTTACAGTTAGGAATGTACAGCACACCGGGGATATTGGGTTGTATAACCATTTCGGTGAGGTTTACCTTGCCCATAAGTATAATGGAGCATACACACAGTCAGATTTGTCAGATCAATGACTTGAACAATTTTACCAAAGATTTGAACGATTTTTGACTACATTAAAATGAATGGAATCGTCCAAGTCTGACTGCAAACATCAGATTTCAGATATCGTTATCTGACCATCGGGAACGCGCATCGTTCAAATCGTTCATCTGACAGATATGTCAGATTTTCCTTCAGATATGAACGATTTTTTAAATCGTTATCGTTCAGATCTGAAGAAAAATCTGACCGTGTGTATGCACCATAAGTTTCGACCACACATACAATTTTTGTTTAAACGAGTCAGTAACTGGGAGGGATGCAGTCAGTTGACATTCCTAATGTCAATATGGTTAAAATGTCCACAGTGCATTAGGCTCACCTGAGAAATGTATTGACAACATGCTGATCCTTAGAATAATGAACTCGTCGACATCACCACGTCAACAATATGACTTGATATGGTCACCATAATTTACCAAACCCTTAACTGGGTCAAGGTTAAGTCTAAATTCAATAGAGTCACAGATCCCCAAGTGTTTAAAAAGGAGTGTACGCAGCAACTGCGGGGGACGGGGAAAGGAGACAGAGACCGGTGTGAAGCCGCCCAACTGACACTTACTGGGTTCATTCCAGGTCATACTGAGGTTCAGAGTAAATTCCAAAAGGTTTTAAAACTGTCACACGGACACCATAAAGATTCATGGGCATCAGACAAAAACAGCAACATGTTACCTGCATACAGTATCATGTTATACATAATACCTCCAACTGGAAGACCACAAATATCAGAATGGGGTTTGGTTTAGAGTTTGGCATAAAAAAAAAAAATTAACTTTGCACCTGGACAAACCATGTAGCACTGCATCGGCTGCAAACATTGTTTTATTTGCATGCAGGGTAAATACTGGCTGCTTTTACATGTAGCCCACAAATGCTGGACAGCTTTATTCTTACACTGCAGTTTACATTTCAGTTTGGGCACCTGCAGTGTAGCATGGCTCTGCTCTCCAACTCTGAATCAATCCTATTGTGAGCAGGTAACTTAGTCCTGACATTTTTAAAACTAACCCAAATTCTACCCTTGTTCCTCTAGTCTAGATGTATGAGAGATGCAGTATAAGGTTCTGGCGAGATAGTGTCCTGATATTGTACATAAATACATGTACTCTGTGCCCCCTGTCTTCTGGAGATGCAATAAGGAGAGAGGCTCTGTGTTACACGTTTGGTGGGATTACCCCCTTATTGTTCCCTTCAGCAACAAGTTAATTAATTTGGACCAGGAGATAGTGACTCCATCTCTACCCATGGGCCCTGGGTTCTGGCTTTTTTCTTCTGATGATTTCCTGCGGGTCTCACACAAAAAATGCCTATGCATAGAGATAATGCAGCGAGGGCCGTCATACCTGTCCACTGACGTTCCCAACCCCCACTGTTACTAAGAGGATGTACTGTGCATTAACATACAGAGTTCACAGGTTTAGCTGGATAGGTTGCAAGACATCTGCTACATCTGCCAAACGTTTCTTACCCCATGGCACCGGGTTTTGTATCTTTTGTTGAAGGTTAGAATGTCTCCATAGTCACTGATGAAATGTCAACAACTGGCAATGCCGCTGTTGCGGAAGGTAAGTGCCCTAACACACACACACACACTCTTTAAGCAGGTCTGTCACTTCTATGGGGTGCAATCACAGAAGATGTCTGTTGCACTCCTGGGATGTAGTTGGTATCCAATGCCAGCGGTCAGAGGGCCTGATTCAGAGCCGGACGCTCTGACAGAGAGCTCGCTCTGAATCAGGGCCGGCCCTCTGGTTTTGCAGAACGGTCTCCTGGCCGCTCGCATAGCTGTGGGTGACCACCCACAGCTATAGCGAACGGCCAGGAAGATGGTCGCGATGGTCAAGACGATCGCGCTTGCGACGAGACCCTTGTGGTAGGGTCTCATTGCCGCAAGCCCAAGAGTGCTTTCGGCTCAAACAGAGCCGAAAGCACTCCCACTGACATCACCTGTGATGTCAGTGGGGCCGGCCCCAGACGGTAGGCGTTCCCATGCATGGCTGCCTCCGTCTGGGCAGCCATGCACCCGGCCCGCCCACCAAAGGGGGCGTGCTGTCAATCAACATCGACAGCATGCCCCCTTTGGTACGAGACCCGGAGCGATGGTTTGCCCGTCGCTATCCGGGTCTTGCGCACGACGGAGCCGGCTCCGTCATGAGCATGCGCACTGGGCCACCATTGACCCGCTTGCGAGCGCATAGCGCTCGTGAGCGGGTCTGAATCAGGCCCAGAATCCTGAAGGCTGCGATCACAGCGGTGAGTATTAGGATTAGAGGGTTAGGGATGGGGTTAAGGTAAGGCTGCTTGGGGGGACGGGACGGTTAGGATTTGGCTGCGGGAGGGGTGGGTTAGAGTTAGGGGAAGGGTTAGAGTACTTACCTGCATGCATCAGGATTTCCACAGTCGGGATTCCGCTGCCGGGATTCTGGCCTCCGGCATTATCAGCGACAGGGTCGCACACTCCTCAATGGAATCCAGGCCATTTACATACACAACCAGTCAGGGTGGAGCTACTCAGAGAGAATAAACTAGGGTTGGCCATCGACTATCAATGATTCAAAATCATCCATGTCTTATGACCGATGTTGAATGGTTCTCTGCCATTGATGGATGAGTGGGAGACAATATATTTAGCCCCAGCCTAAGCCCCCCTCCTTTTTTTGATTGGTTTGCCACCGCAGCGGTGGCCATCGAGTGTTGCAAACCATTGATGGTTGACCATAGATGGTAACCCTTGATGGACACCCCTCCGATGGCCATTCCTAGAATAAACCCTCATATGACCAATGTATCAGTTTTGTAAAATTGCTTTCGTCCTTACCCTTACTGTACTCAAACTGCATGTACATGCCCCTTCCCTCCCCCAATTGCCTCTCAGGTCTAAGGAGAAGCAAGTGCTCTATATATACGTGCAACGTCCTCTGTAGGCCGTACTGTGCAAATGACATTACGCAGGTGTAAATACCAATCTGCTTCAGCCCCTAGGTCTCTTACAGTGTATGTAGACAACATGTGCCCTTTAATCAGCATAAACGCTCCTGTAAACACAACAAGATTAACAAACTTCAAAATAATTAAAGCGCTTTACAATACCTCTTGCTGCTAGGAATTCTCACTCAGTGAATTGGCAATTACACAGAATTATTAGCGTGAATGAAAGCCTAGGCCACCATTTGTGCTAATACAGCTGATTTCTGAGTCAACAACAAAAGTGATGATTTATTTAAATCTTTCCTAACATAGTTCTCAATAATAGCTCTGTATTCAGCACATCATGTAATGCTGGGGCTTTGCTGAGTTCTATTTCTTTCTTCATACTTGTGATTGTAGCTTGGCAGTTGTCATAATTGGAAAATGCCATATTTTAGCACGAGTGCCTAGTAGTTATTACTATTATTGTTATGCTGTAACCCATAATAATGTAACAGGCACTTGACTTTATTGCACTGGATACCACAGACAAATTAGGTTGCTGAATTATTAAATAAAACTGGTACAAAAAAAATATTGTATGTTACAGTACAAGAATGCAGCAGCAGTAGCAGCACATAGGCACTAAATAATAACGAGGGTAATCCAGAAGGTAAGGAGCGCTTGTGTATTTGCACCGCGCAGGTCCTTCACTCTCCCCAATTCATGGTAGGACGGTCTCCCTGGCCTGTTTTCTAAATGCTCTGTGAGTGGCGCGCCGTTATGGTTATTTTGGCGATGTTGTGTGGTGTTAAAATTAACCCTACGATAAAAAATCCCTCTGACCTTAAAGTGTGGAGTGTTATTCGATTCTTTAAATGTGCAGAAAGTGAGACCTGACGAAGTTTATTGCAATTAAATCAGATGTGAAGTGATGTAAAATGTTCAATAATGGATGAACAAACCCACATGACAAAGACTGACCGGACGTCCATCAGTTGTCACGGATTTGGGTGGGAGCTTTTCGATCACCACCCTGCGTTATAGTCTGGACCTTGTTCCAATCGATTTTCACCTTTTCACTAAGCTCAGAATTCATGGATGTAAACTGTTTGGAGTGATGGTGGGTTGACTCTTGCAATCAACAACTGGTTCATTGGAGTGGAGGCAGCCGAGTAGAACAGGGGATTCTAAAGCATGTGGACAGGTATGATAAATGCTTAAATGAAGGACGCAATTCTGTGGACAAATGTACTATATGCTTAAAATAATATATATATACTGTATATTTATATATTTTTTTATACAGCCTATACTCTCTGTATTATCCTCGTATGCACCTGCTTAAAATGTTGCCGCATTCAGTTGTTGCAGTCCCCAGTGAGCCTATGGTCCCGCAGAATGGACGCCAGAGCCATATTTCTTGTGTGACGGGATTCCAGTCGCAGGGTGAGACACGCCCCCAAAATGCGCACGACTTGCGACACGCCTGCGTTTCTTGCCACCACTTCCTGTTATCTCCACTGTCAATCAAACTGCAGGTATATAATCGCTGCAAACATCTACCGTAATGTACTTTGACGTATGCGCAGTGTGACTCAGACGTATGCGCAGACGGCCGATAATCGTTCAACTGCAAAAACATCGGCACAGAGCACATCTCTGAATCAGACCCAAATACTTTTGTTTTTGTCATCCTAATTTTTATTGTTCTATCATAATACATCTTGTCTTTGACCTATTTAGTTGTGAAATATGGAGTTTGCCATCTATACATCATGTGTAACATCTTTGTGTTGGGTTGGGATTTTTTCCCTTTTTGGACTTTTATGCAGCTATAGGATGTTAACCTTGTGAGAGAGGTATACTTCATAAGCTGCCATAACTGCGGTGGTTTTGGTATTGCAGGCTCCCTCTGTGTGCACCATCATTAGTTATATTGTACTGGGGGTATGGGTTACTTGCTGAGTTTTTTCATCTTTTGGAATTTCCATGTATCTAATGCTATATTGTTATGAACACTGGCTTATTATTATAATATTGTCATATTATTTTTTTTTAACCCAGTTATTTTTTAATTTATGTATTTTTTTACTTTTATCATTCATGTTTTTATTTTAAAGCACCATTGGTTTGAGTTGTTATAAGTTTGAGGATTTGCACACACCCAATATATGTATTCATGTATAATTTGCTGTATGTTCGACATATAGGTTATTTTTCTGATGTTTAACCATACAATGACCACCGGCAGAGTGTGTCATGAGTGTGTGGTTATACTATGCTTTCTGGTACATACCATTTGGGTTGTATATTGTGTTCATGTTGCTAGGAGACGCGTGACATTAGCTACAGAAGCCCACACACACTCTAATCCAGCATTTGCCCCTGAACTTGGCTGTTCTTTTTTAATTTTTTTTTTTTAAAAGGACCTCACATAATTCTCTGCAATGTTACTGAATGCTGTAGCACTATGACTTCTTGCCTTCATTGAAATTAAGGGGTCTAGGTTAAACAACGATAAACTTTTACTAACTGACATTTTGAAGGGTGCCATCCTATGACAGAGCCATGCTGACAGCCACTGAGCTCTTCAGTACCACCCAGTCTACTGCTAATGCGTGACTATGGTGATTACATGCCTGTATGTTTGGTTTTATGCACCTTGTATACACTGACCATATACCTTGAGATAAAACCCACCACCAGGCAGACAGACCAGTTATCTGACTTTGCCATAGACAGTAGTCAGATAGTTGGTCTGTGTGTCGGATGGCAAGTAAATCCGATGTCAGATCCATACAGCATTTATCGCATCTTTCCGGCATGCTTAAAGATTTCTCATGTCGGCCTAAGAGATAATTGCTGCTTGATCATGGCCATACCCTGTACAATTATATTATATTCATGCTGGTCACTAATTCTGTAAATATTGAAATATCATTTATTGTATTACTTAACATTCAACAATTTATATTGCACAAATCTAGGATAGCTATTATCTGTACCATACACAGATTCATTAAAAATCACCTATCAATCTGAAAATGTCCAACAATATATATAATAAGCGAGAAAGTGTGTTTGTGTCTGTCTTTCTGTTTGTCCTTTATGCATGGACAGAGTTTTGTGCCTAGCTCCACCAAATTTGGCATGGTGGTATAGGTTTTTGCCTAGGTTTGAACTTCGGTAGGGCCAAACACTGTCACACAATCCCATAAAACTGGGATACTCTTACATTACAGTTTCTGGGACTGAGGGGCTGGCTTCATACACACTTTCACACTCTGGCAGGCTCTTGAGCAGCTCAGCACTCAATACATTCCATTCAATACATTCAGACTGTGATAGTCAGCATAATCAATCCACAAACAGTAATAGTCATTAGTCAGTAATACTCAATCCACAATCCATTAGTGAGTAATACTCACCTTCCAAACTGCTGTCTTCTGCATCCAGTGTCGGGATCCAGTCTCCCGCAGCAGCAGAGAGTATGTAGTGTGTGTGTGTGTGTATCCCCCCCAAGCTCAGTGTGCCCCCCCCAGAATGGGTACTGGGAGAACTACATCTCCCGGCAGCCCTTGCCCCTCCCAGCAGCCCCGGAGCCTACCAGTAGCACCTGGGACTCCCAGCGGGACTCTGCATCTTTGGATGCAGCTCAGATCAGTAATGCATGCAGGAGGCGTGTCGCCTCCTGCTGCATTACCATATTACAGTATCGCAGCTGCTACCATGGAAGCAGCTGTGATATCATATCCGTCCACAGCTGAATCACCCCCTCATGTACTCCTGATTTGCATAGTTATACTGGATATAGGCGAGTACCATTTAAAAAAAAAATGAAAACTGCAGGTGTACCTCAGTCTTCAGCTAGTTAATAAGAAATGCAGGTTCTCAAAAACAAAATGTGGTCGCTGCTCTTGTGGGTTTGGAGCCGCACCCCGGCCTTGAGAGGTACAGAGGGGGGTGCCAAATTATGGCCTTGCCCCGGGTGACAAAAATCCTAGTTTCGGCCCTGCACCAGCTGACAACAAAATAGCAGAGCTGCTCTGCAATTTTGGTGTCACACCCTCAGCTGGTGTCACCAAGCATGTGCGGATCATCTACACTGTATCTGGAGAGGTTAGGGGCTGCCCACCAGGTCTTGGAGTGCTGGACAAGCCCCCAGTGTGACAAGATTGAGGGCGTCATACAACTGGGACAGGGCCGGATTAATGCCCACATGGGCCTGGAGCTGAAAATTTTCAAGGGCCTATACTGAGAAGGGGTATCGGTGCTGTGTGGGTGTGGTCAGAGTCACATTGGTGTGTACATCCCCTACACTATGAGCACAATGTCTCCCTAATTACATAGAAATAGAAAAATTGCATAATGTTTTTTTGGGGGTGGGGGACTAGAAAAACTATTTAAATACTTAAAATGTATGGCCAGTTAGGCACCTGGTAATCATGCTGTCATGTTGATGAACCTATTTTTATGTGGAGGCCTGGAGCTGTAGCTCCATCCGCCCCATTGTTAATCTGGCCCTGAACTGGGGCGTGGCTTCTCGGACATGAAGACATGCCCCCTTCAGCGGGTGTGTGCAACTTAAACGTTTGCAAAGGAGTACAGAGATGGGGGGTGTCAGGATGAGTAGGCAGACTGCGTGACCCCACTGATCCTAGTAACATTTATTGCACCGCAATATAAATATAATTAACGTGTAACAATGTCACAGATTGGAAAGCATAAGGAACAGACACTCAGTAGAAACTACTTGCACATGTGATGGACCGATGTCCTTTCAACGTCCTCTTCACAGTAGCTGATCTGGTGCTGAGCTGTTAGGCTCCTTAATGGCTCCCATCCACTAGCGACGGATGCTGCGTTCCTGCGATGCCGGGATGGACGAACAGTGAAAGCCAACATGTTGGATTTCACTGATTTGCCGATCACAATGAAAATATGATCATGATTTTCAAATCGGTAAAATGTAACGTATAATTTCATCCATCCTCCGACAGATCGCGGAACATCAATTGCTGCTGATCGGCATTTCCCACCGGCGGAACAGTGTTTCCGATCCAATCGTAGGACCTGGCAATCTGTCGCCTGGTGTATGGGGGCCTTAACTTGATTATTTCTGATGTGAGGCCTGAGCTTATTAACACAAATGCAGTCCAGCAATAGAACTAAACTCACTAACTTATCCTGGCAACAGAAAGTAGGACGGAGATGGCAATAGAGTGTCCTTCTTGTAGCGTAAGCTGTGAACTAATAGACAATTGGCTCTAAGGATGCATGATAGAGTGCAGCAATGGCCATTCAGTCAGGGCTGGACTTAAAGGTAGTCTCAATAGGCTGCAGCCTATGGACCCCCACCACCAAGAAATAGGATTGCATGCTATTATTACAGTACTGTAATATTATGTATTAATAGTATGGTCGTTTCTGGCTTCATCTGATGTTGTGCTGTTCATTTCGGGATTGTTGCTACTTTGTTAACGGGCACCAGGAGCAGCTTGATTTATAGAGTGAGCGCAGGCATATTTGGGCCATTATAGTTATCTCTACACATCTGCTCCCCTGCATTACAGTATGATTTGCCCAGATGCCCAGTTACTTTCTCTTTCTCGGAGTGGCTCGGAGTGCATTCAGAAGTAAGATCAAACTAGAACGTATGATGAAAGCTAACGCGTTTCGGTCCTTTAACTGGGAATTTCTTCTGTGATCAGCAACAATTACTTAACGTTGGATACCAAAAACTTTTTTTTTTTTTTTGCCAGGAATGCACTAATAGCATTATCAGTGTTAATTATCCAGTTATATCACTTTTAGATTTACACTTATTACCTACTTAATTTTATAAATGTGAGAGATTCTACACATCTGCTCCCCTGCATTGCAACATGGTCTGCCCAGGTGCACAGTTACTTTCTCTTTCTCACACTATTCCCAAATCTGAACCAGATACTGGTTCCCTTTCGTTAGCCATGGCTCGGAGTGCATTCATAAGTAAGATCAAACTAGAACGTATGATGAAACCTAACGCGTTTTGGGCCCTAAACTGGGAATTTCTTCTGTGGTCAGCAACAATTACTTAACGTTGAATACCAAAAACTTTTCTTTTTTTTTGCCAGGAATGCACTAATAGCATTATCAGTGTTAATTATCCAGTTATATCACTTTTACACTTACACTTATTAACTGCTTAATTCTGTAAATGTGAGAGATTCACACCACCCCTGAGCAGAATCAATCATTTGCATATTTAAATAGCATTTTCCCTTTTCAGTTACATCAAATGTATTTTATTGATCTTCTCATTTTCATAACACTACCAAGAAAAAGATGCGACAATAAATAAATAAAACAAAGAAAAATCTTACACAAAAATAAGTAATCGGTTCAAAAAGTACAAAGTACATGAAATGCGATAAATTGAATATAATATTACCAAAGACCAAGCAACGGATTGTCCTATAAAACTGGACACAATCCAAAAATATATTTAACATATTATATTGTAAGTGCAATAAAATAAAATCAACATGTGTCGGCAGCCCTATTAATGTGGAGCATCTATCCGTGGTGTACCCTCAACACCACAACCAAATCTCGATTTGTACCACCTAGACCAGAGCTTGCGATACTTGGAGAACACTTTTCTGCTTTTATAGAGATATATTTTATGGTTTACAAGGTCATTAACTAAAGCTATACATTCATGAAGATCCAGGGGGTCCTCCCTGAGCCAATTTCTGGCTACAATAACCTTGGCTAGAATCATCAATTTGAAAACATAAGGGGTCTATTTACTAAGCCTTGGAGAGAGATAAAATACCAACTACTCAGTTCCTGTCATTTTTCAAACACAGCCTGTAACATGGCAGTTAGGAGCTGATTGGTTGGTACTTTATCTCTCTCCAAGGCTTAGTACATAGACCCCATAGTTATATATTATAACATTAAATGATTCTTCTAATGAAAAACTAATAAAGGCAAATTATAGGGTCAAAGGCGGCAGGGCAGGTACAGTGGTATGAACACAATCCCAGACCCGAGTCCAGCACCTCCTGACACTCCCAGAGATGCCAGACAGAGGCCTCGAGCAACCCACATCATCTACATGTAGAAACTGCCCTAAGCCCCATATTAAATAAACTGGTGGTGTATAATATATTCTGTGGAGCACAAAAAAGTGTATCTGTTGGTAACGTAAGAACGCTGTGGCCTCACAGGTACCACCAAACATCAGCGCCCATTTAGGCTGTCAGGAGAAAAGTGTGAATTGAGAGTGGAGTAACAACCCCTCCATCTTCCAGAGAGAGCAGCAGCTTCCTACCTGGAGAGACAGCGATACCAGGTGGGGAGTCCCCAAATTGGGCATGTTCATTACTGGCTGACACATTTTAAAACACCCACATGTGGTGCTGATCATTTCACGTGTGATTCTGTGAGGAGACCTGGTAAACCTGCACCATAAGGGTCCTCTGAGGACTGATGTCAGGAAACACTGCACTAAATGCATAAAATATGGCAGGGCTTACTTATTAACATTGCATTAGGGGCAACATTTGCAGTGAACCATGGCAACCAGTAATTTACACTATAAACCGATTAAAGATAGTTGCTTGATGTGGTCAGCAAAGGCCTGGGTGTCTGCAAAGAGGCAGGCTATGGGTCATCTGAACCTGAGGAGTATACTTGTTAACATTATGGCTGCCCCCCAGGTAGGCACAGCAGGGGGGGAGGGGCGGCACACGGAATATGGGGTGTAGCGGAGCGGAGGCATGTCGAAATTACTAGCATTGTGAAGAAGCGGAGTGACGATGACGCGAGTCAGTGTAAATCAATCATTGGACCCCCCCACACTGCGGGGGGAGGGGGTGTGCGGGTGACCGGCCATGAGACTTGCCCACTTTTCTGGGCCATTTTTCGGGAGCATCTTGGTCGTTCCAGCGCTGAGGAGTAACATTTAATTGTCAGGCCCAGAGCTTCTTGGCTTGTGCGGGGGACAGTGCATGATCAGCAGGGGCATATTTAGAGAGGAGGGGGCCCGTGTTCACTCACCATCCGGGGCCCCCTCCTCTCTCTCTCTCTCTGGTGTCCGTGGCGAACTGACACATTCAGTAGACTCAAGGCACAAGTTTGTGCCCGGAGTCTCCTGCGCCTGCGCAGTACACCGGGATACTGGCGCGGCCACTATCCAGGTGTTCTGTGTAGCGCCTCTCCAGCCAATGTGGGACTTCGGAGAGGTAAGTAAGGGTGCAGGAAGTGCGGTGTGGGCCCCTCTGGGGCCTGGCACACCTTACACCTATTCTAGATACGCCCCTGATGATCAGTGAAGCCTGTAAATGTAATACATTTTTCTTCAACAAAATCAGTTTATTGATAAATAGGTCCCTGTGTCCAAGTCTGGCTCTGCCCTCCTGTGTGTAGCATAATCTCATTAAGCAGAAATAATATATATATATATTTTTTATCTCTAGTTTTCAGAACTTGGTAGATTGTGAGTTACAGGACTGAGACCCTACAAATCATGCGCATGCGGAGCTGAATGTACGTCTGCCTGCAGAGCATTTCTTGCTTGAATTTGCACTGCACGTGCTGAGATATGGGTGCACGGAAATAGGGGTCATGCAGATGAGTCCGCACATTGTTCTCATCTACGTTTATGTCTGAAGAGGTGCAACTGGGCGATGACCAGATATTAGGGAATTGTATGTAACCGTATACAGATGCCTGTTAGGAGGCGGCCGGCATAGGGAAGATACCATTATACACTGATGGTGATAGCAGCAAACCAACCACAGATGTGTACAATGCTGCCTACGGGCGAGAGTGCGCATTTTTACAGCGCTCGCTTCTTTTGAGCCCCATTCCGATTTACTTCCAGCTTCCAGCCCTTTATATACTTTTTTTTTTTTTAACATCTTTCATCTCAGCCAATTAGCTAAGAGGAAATAAATGTTTTAAGACATTAAAATGATGACCTTCACCCGGTATCATAAGAGGTGACGATTGTTAAATCGAAACATAAGTCCATAAATAACAAGCCTGCTGCGCTGTGGAATCTTCTGGCCACCAATATATTAGCCGATAATATCCTGTGAGGGGAGGAAAAAAATAAAGTAAAAACAATACTGTAAGATTCCATTAGAAGCACCTCACGCGGTGCCCTCCCCCTGCAATCAGAGCGGAGCCTTCAGGTGGTTTGCCTTGCTGAATAGGTTTGAAGAGGCCTAGCTCCAGGCTTTCCAACAGGTTACCTCATCATAACTATCCCCTCTATTTCCAATCCAAACACACTGCTGTTCCATTTGACATTTGCCCTGTGTGTTTTCATCACCATTCCCTCCGTTTTATTCTTTTTTTTCTATGTTAGCAGTTCTAGAAGTCAGTCACTTGGAAGAGACAGGCCTGTTTCATGTCTCCTCTGACCCTGTAATTTGCATATAATTGCTATCCAGCGGAGAATCAAATTAACCCTTTACTAAGCTCAGTGGCAACAAAACTTCCAATTGGATGTTGTTGTGTCCGATTTGTGTGAGCATGTCCTCTTTTGTTGTATTTGTATGAGAGTATAATACATGTTATTTCTGAAGCAACCTGTGAGGGCCCTTACAGAAAAGTACCATAGTAAACACCCAATTACCAGGGAATTTTATGGTAATTTGCTTGTTTACTTGGGTCCGCTTGTGCATTTTTTATTTTTTTTGTAATCGAGCTGCTCTGGAACTAAAAGCCTGGCAGTGTATGCTGGGTTTTGTAGTTCCACCACAACTTTTGACGGTGCCATAACAAGGCTTCTGAGTACCCTGTGCTGCCCCTGCCTCCTGATTGAATGACGTCATGTCATCTCGCCAAGGGGACGGGACCGGCACTGCCCAGATGTTCTAAGCGACTGCACTTACATGCGGCCGGTGCATAGACTGCTCAGAGCACCCAGAGGACGCTCCGGCCAGCATCGGTCACACACCCCTAGTTATGACCCTGACTTGTGAACCACTTTCCAAAGCTTGCTCTAATCAGTATAATTATTACAGATGCAGCAATAACAAAGATTTTTTTTAATAACCATTTTATGCCACCAAACTCCTACACGTGCCCTTTTTATGCCACAAGATCCCTCCACATGCCACTAGTATGCCATCACTTCTCCACATGAACCTTTTATGCCTCTTGACTCTTCCAAATGCCCATTTTATGTCATCTCTCCCACTACTATTCTCTCTCCCGCCCTTTTTATATTATGCAGTGCCCCCCCCTTTCGTATTCTGTGATACTCTCACTGCCCCATTGCCCCTTCCCCTTGTTTTGTATTATGTAGCGTTTTCTCCAGCACTTTTGTATTATATATCATTCTTTCTGCCACTCTCCCTTGTTTTGTATTGTGTAGCATTCGCTCCACCGTATTATGTTCTACGCTCAACCATTTTGTAATAATGTAGTATTCTCTCCACCTTATTATGTATTATGCTCTACTCTCCTCCATTTTGTAATAATGTAGTATTCTCTTCCCCAAAACATGCATTATTTTGTATAATGTGGTATCTGCTCCTCCACCCCCATTTTGTATTGTGTGGAACTCTCTATCCATCCCCTATTTTGTATTATGTGGTATTGTCCCCCCACCCTCATTTTGTATTGCACTGTACCCGCTCTCCACCCTCATTTTGTATTGCACTGTACCCGCTCTCCACCCTCATTTTGTATTGCACTGTACCCGCTCTCCACCCTCATTTTGTATTGCTCTGTATCGCTCCCTCCCAAGACCTCGGTGAGCCAGTGTCCATTCCTGTGTGTTGTTCTTGTTGGCAGGAAAGCGGTCACTGGACTGGCAGGTACTGCTTCAATGATGTAGTCCAGAGCGGCTGCCCCTCCCCTAACAACTCCGCCCCCTCAGCTTATTGTGACATACAACATCATTAGAAGATGCCCACAGGACCGCGACCTGACAGCTGCAGGGTGATCACCGTGTCACACAATTAGGTAGGTTATATCCTCTGCTGCAGGTGCTCTCTCCATGCTACGGCCCTGAGTGAGCTGGTGGGCTGGGGTTGAGCTCCAAGATTAGGACTGTCTGAAGCTGCATACACACAGTACGATCTGTACCACCAACGACTTGAAAGATCTCTTACAGTGAAGTCATCCTGTTACATCTCTGACCAGGCAAAGTTGACAATATCGCGGAAGTTGGCCTGCATGTACGGACGATCATAGATATCGTTGTCGTTCATGCAGGTGCATCGTTGGTCGCTTACTGCATAAAAATTAACTATATATCGTTAACATTCATATAATTTATAGATAACGTACCGTGTGTACGCACCTTTAGAAAGGAACAGTATGCTGAATTTAAAAAGATCTCCCCCTCAGCTAGGAGCTGGCTGCTCCACGTCTCCTCCTTCCCTGTCTTTATACTAAAGCTGGGCATCCACTATACAATTTTCTGTCAGATATCTGTCCAATCTGGCTGGTTGGAATGAAAACCTGGTAATGTATGGGAGCCAATGACAATCGTCCATTTGCTCACAAACATTGGAAAATAGCCAAAAATAGTCGTTCAGACAAAGTGGTTAAAACACATAAATTTAACCAATTTGAACAATTTTTTTTGTCCTTTTTTCAGTGTTTAAAACCATATGATCGACTGTCATTGGCTCCCATACATTACCAGGTTTTCATTCCAACCAGCCAGATTGGACAGATATCTGACAGATAATTGTATAGTGTATGGCCAGCTTTACTGAAGATCCTTCAGTTGTGGGGCTACCATGTAATGCTAGCCATACACGGGACGATTTTTCACACAATTTGGGCAGAGCAATCATTTGAAAATAGTTGTATTTTGAGTCTTCTGCGACCACGATGTGCGTCCCCACCGTCGTCTAGTTGGATCGCAGATCAGATGGTTTTGCAGAGAGATCTCAACTTATCGTGTAGGAACTGACACACATTATGTGATGTGATTGATCATATTGTATGGTCTTATGTGAAATAGTTGCATTTTACATTCCAATCGTCCTGTATCTAAAGGGAAGAATGTTCAAGGGAAATCGTACAACTGATCTGACCAAGTTTTGAATCTCACCGTGTATGGCCACCTTAAGATTCAGAAGCTGCCACTAGGGATAGAGCACTTGACGTGCCACCATTGACAAATATGTATGATAAGGCTGCCTAATGGGGTGACTTTCCATTATTAGGGAGTGGTGTGTAGTGAATGTTATAATGTGCTGGGGGCACCGTCATGTGCCATAATCTGGACTGGGGGCACGGTTTTGTTGCATGATATAAACATAAAATGAACTAGGGCACTAGTATGCAGCATAAAAATAACTAGGGCGGCACTAAAAAGGGGGAAAAAAATTAACTTAGAGCGGCACTACTATGAGGTATTAAATGAACTTGGACACTACTATGGAACACAACATTAACTAGGATATAACATTAAATAGGGCACATTAACTAGGTCACTTCGATGGGGCACAACATTAACTAGGGCACTACTATGGGTCATATAATTAACTAGGAAGGCACTACTATGGAGTATAAAATGAAGAGTACTACAGGGGGCAGTGCAGCTGTATGACCTACGGTATAACATTACGCTGCTGCTTAGGTCACGGCCCAGGTCACTGGAAGAGCCCAGCTCTGCCATAGCCAGCAGTCCGGTATGGCTGCGGAGGCAGAGGGTCCGGTGCTGGCAGTTGCCATTTAATCCAGAGATTGCTGCTTCAATCCTGGGTTTTAAAATACCAGACTTTCTGGATCAGGATCCCAGTATTTGCTTCCCTAGTACTAAGGGCCTGATTCATTACGGATCGCGGCTGGAATTATGCACAGTGTGACTGCTATATGCTAATCCATTGCGATCGCTATACAATCGCAGCACTACATAGAGACGCCCACCTTACCTTACACATATCCGTAACACTTAGCAAGACTGTGAAACCATCGGTAACATCGAGTACCATCGCAGCCTCGCACTTCCTGTCAATGACTCTGCGATGGGTCTGCGTAGTCTAATTCACGCATGGGCACTGCGATGCATACACAGATCGCAACAATCCGTATCTGAAAAAGGGCATCTTAGTGGCTGTCTCTCACATGTTTACGATAGTATATAGCTCAGATTTATCTTATTGGCTGTATATATATATATATATATATATATATATATATATATATATATATATATATATATATAGTCAAGCTGCAGAGACAAGGGCACCTACTAGAAGCAAGTATTTAAGTGAACAATTTAGATAATTATATTAATATAAAGGTGTGCTCTTATTTTAATCAATGTTCATTTTTGGCCTAGGATATCATGCATGAGAATTGCACACAATATAAATATTTAGTAATATTGAAGAATATTGTAATTTCCATGAATAAAACCTTTAAAATCTGCAACTGGCTCCAGAAATTAGGGACAGTTGGCAATTATGGTTCAATTTTACCCAAACTCTACATTTCCCATCTGATGAGCGTCTGTGAGTGGCAGTGTAGTTACCCGGAGATTGAGTTCTCCAATTTCTACAAGGAGTTCTTGCAGTGTTGCAGCTCAGAGATAGCCGAGTGAATTCCTCTAAAGCAGAAATATAATGTACTTTGGAATTGAAAGGCGCTTCAGAGAGACACAAGTTATTATATTACTTCTGCTAGCACTGGCATCCCAGCAGGAATTCATTTGTTGCTTGTGTTGACAAGGTGTACAATGCACGTAACATCACACTAGCTAGATCAAATTGGTCACTGGAAGCCTAAACCTTAATCTCAGAATTCCCCTCCTGCCCGTCAACTGTTGAATGAGTCCTGCAAAACTGGGTTAACATCCTGATGTGTTATAAGGAGCGACAAAATGTATTTTTTCTTTTGTCCGAGATTTATGGAGAACAGGTCTCGGTGGCCAGTACATTTAAACATATTGTAAAAAAAAAAAAAAGAAAGAATGACTTTCGGCTACAGGGGCCCAGCGTGATATTGTTCAGAGCAAATGGAGCTCATATAATGGATTGGACATCCCTGTTGTTGCATTGTAAAACCCTTAATTTCTTAAATGAGGAATAATATCACCGTAATACATGGTTATTGTTTCTGCTGTGAAATTTACTTTAACTTATATTGCTGGTATTGGAATATAGTGATGTCATCAGTTATAGTTATACAAGTCTGACAATCAATTACTAACGCCAATTAGAATGGATCATAGCTCGTAAATATAATGAATACCGCAAGTTACTGCAGAGTTCCCTGTTGTGTATGAATGAGCATTATCGGGTCTGTTTTTTTTGAGCATCATCCATGTAGGATATTTTTCGACTACAGCCAGTGGTGGCTATCACTGAGTATCGCCAGCGGTTATAATAAAGCCTATATTTCCTAAAGAAATCGTATCGTTTTCCTAGATAACTATCCATGAAAGCAGCTCATGCAAGCGAGGAAAGCTACAAGACTGGTTATCAAAGTGCTAAAAGTCTCCTTGAAGCTACCAGCCAGCATCGCTGGGAGAATGGTTCTTATTGGGCGCTCCTAGGCCTGCTTAGCATCTCAGATTTGTAATGTGCCATACGTTACAGTAGGAGGCAGTGTGAACCATAATTCTGTCCAATTCCATTTTGCTAACCTTAGTTGCTTATCCTTATAGAAGAGGGAATGTTCCCTACTAAAGTACATATTTATTTGGCATGCAGACTATAGAGACCTTTAAGAATAATGATATAAATTAATTATCACATCCTCATTGCGATCTGGGCACAGTATTGGCGTTGCAGTATGTGATAATACCCCCGGAATGTATTAAATAGCACATGCAGGGACAGGAGCTCTGAGAGGAGACCGTCTCTGTGATATGCTCAGCGTGAAGAGACCGCTGATACGGTCTCATCACGCTATCGGGACTCCAGTGCAGTCTGCTGACCACATATGCTGTGGAGGAACTCTCTCCTGGTAAATTCTGCAAAGTGTAACATACGGTATATTCTACAGCTATTAACCCCATTTTCAGATGACAGCCCTTGTATCATACACTCTGAGGATGTTGTTGTAGTTTTTGAGGGGCACAAAAGCAGTATGTAACCTATGATCATTCATATCGTGCTGCAGGGCACTTACAGGGGTGCCAAGAGTAGGTGGCCCAGTACCAAATACATAGATTTTTGGTCCATGTGATAAGCAATAGCAGTGCTGGTGGGTACCACTCATAAAATATGTAGACATAGAAGAACAACCCTGTCCACCACCACATAACTTAATTTCCTAATTGGATGATCGTAGCTGTGATGCCTCCAGACCTCATGGCATAGGAAAGGCTCGATAGGACAGGTGTTTTTTTCACCCCATGCAGATAATATAAATGATTAAATACACAAAGGTGACTATTTATGCTCTTTTTTTGTAATGATGGAAACAGGATAAGGTCTCAGCAGAGGCCGCTACAATGGCGGCGGCGGCGGCAGGCAGAGCAGAATTGACCTCATCAGAGCCTGAGGACACAGAACATTTAAGAGCCCAACTGTTGTCTAACAATACTTCTGGTGGCACAGTCTAATGGCACAGGGTTATTTACTGCACAATCCCCCCTCATCCCAAATAAATCCCTTTCCTTTTTTGTATATTACAAACTGTACTATCCTGAAGCACAGAGCGCTGTACATAATTAACTTTTTAAAACTCTAAAGAATCCAGTTTAGAATATTTCTACTAAAACTCTGTGAATTTTAATATCTGGAAAAGTAGCTGATCATACTTTCACTTTTATTAAACCTTTATGAGAACATAAAATGTCAGTTAAAAAAATGATATTGGGACACCAGACGTGCTTAAAGTTGTGATCCAGCTACCGACCACAAGAACTTCTAGCCACTGCTTGTGGTACAAGGTTATTGTCCTTCTTAAGTTATGGAGGTGTGACAAGTATAACTTTATATTAATAGTAAGAAGTTTTTTGTTTTAATACATTGTCCTGAAACAAAGCAGACAAGGGTGGCACTTTGTCAACAGTCTAAGTAGCCTTTCACTAAATGTTGCTCAGGTGCCAATATTACAGCAGTCACAGTCATTTACCAACATCAGGACAGCAGACGCGTTTCATGCCCAGTGTATGCAAAGAGCCGGACAGCAGACGCGATTCATGCCCAGTATATGCAAAGAGCCGGACAGCGGACACGTTTCATGCCCAGTATAAGCCAAGATCAGAACAGCAGACGCGTTTCATGCCCAGTATATGCAAAGAGTCGGACAGCAGACGCGATTCATGCCCAGTATATGCAAAGAGCCGGACAGCGGACGCGTTTCATTCCCAGTATAAGCCAAGATCAGAACAGCAGACGCGTTTCATGCCCAGTATATGCAAAGAGCAGAACACAGACGCGTTTCATGCCCAGTATATGCAAAGAGCAGGACAGCAGATGCTTTTCATGCCCGGTATGTGCAAACAGCTGGACAGCGGACGCGTTTCATGCCCAGTATATGCAAAGAGCCGGACAGCGAACGCGTTTCATGCCCAGTATGCGCAAAGACCAAAGTTAAAAAAAAAAAAATCAAAGAGTCAAACATTAATGATTTATTTTCCATAAAATACATCAAAATGAGTAAATGTTGAACTGAAATTTTAATTAATACATAGATTATCCCAGGGTTCTTAATAAAACACCTCCAATATGTCCTGTACATTTTGTGCCACCCACTTGTAAAAAGAGTAACAGCTACCCCATGTGCCAAGATGTATCTGTACAGATGTACAATATGTACAGTAACAATAAGTGCATCGCTGTGTAAATCAGCCTAATAAAAAAACAAACACATGCTCTCTTCAGGAAACAAAGATACATTCTAGGTGCTGAATGAAGCTGTGAACCTTTCCCTGTGCAAACAGGTGATTCGCCTCTCAGCAAATGATTATATAATGTAGAATGGGACAAGCAGCCTCGATAAGCCCACATGCAATTGACCGGAGAGATACTGTTCCGTGCTGCATTGTTATACACGATTTGGATTGCACCCTTAGATCAGGCCGGCGTATCTGATATTATACAGAGGCCGAAGCTTTGGCCTGGACAGGAGCCGCATTTGGGGGCCTAAATTTTGGCAGATAAAGACCAAATTTGTTTTCTATTCCAGCGAACGTTGCAGTAGCCAGTCTGTAGCCCCCAATATGATCGGGGTGTGCAGGAGGAAGGTCGGAGATCCTCGTCTTTGGCGCGGGCTCTGAACCTACAGGTTTGCTGAACAGAGAAAGAGGAAGAAAATAAAAAGCTTTACCAATAAACAAGCTGGTACTATGCCATCTGATTGCAGCGCCAGGCTGTAACATAAGACGGCCAGGAAGCCGTGTGTTAGAAAACTGTTTATGTTATTGGACGGGCTAAGCTCACAGACCTTATTATGTGACTCTCAGAGCAACATGTGCATGGGACATTTATACAGCAGTCTCGCTGATTTACTCAGACAATTCTCAAGGCTACTGTGAACCTGCTGTCACTATATTTCACAGCATGAGAATACACCATTCATCCACAGCTCTTGGTGGTATTTTACCCATTCACAAACACACAGACCCAGACCTGAACGGAGGCTGTGATAGACCCACAAAGACATTACGCACTGAGAAAAACCCACGTAACATGTGAAGGACTTTCTTCTGCTTTTGGTTTTCCACAGAGAAAACAAACATGACCCCGAACTTTTCTCCTGTTGGGAATGAGACTAGGGGGTATATTTACTAAAGTGTGGGGTTTATAGAAGTGGAGTTGTTGCCCATAGCAACCAATCAGATTCTACTTATCATTTATCTAGCACCTTTTAGTAGATAATAGCTAGAATCTGATTGGTTGCTATGGGCAACATCTCCACTTCTACAAACCCCCACATTAGTAAATATACCCCTAGGAGGCTTAGTGAAGAGATATTATGACAGACTTTAATGGAAAATGTGAAAGTAAAAGCTGTTCTTGACACTGGCTTCTATATCGCCATGGCTGATTTTGTGATACATAGGACATATTAGCAAGTAGGAGTCAGTCTGCAGGGGTAACAATCTACAGAGCTGCTGTAAACTCACTTCCTCCTAACCCCCCTGGAATATTAGTGTATAGAACCTCCTAATGGTTAGAGCACTGTATTGCAGTGTTCGCCACCTAAGCTCAGCTGATCAATGGATCGTAATTCTTTACTGAATATGCACAGTCTAAACACTTGTACTATAACATGTCTGAAACACTGGACAATCATCTGTTTAGAACAAAAAAAATAATAATACAGGTTTTATATTTGTGATCCAAGTCCTTTGAATAAATATTCTTTCTGCTCAGTGTGTACAGGAAGACTTAGATGGAGGAGGCAACATCACTATATTTCCACTCTTAAATAAACTGCCTCAATGAAATATGGTATAATCTCAATAATCTACATCTTTATCTTAAAGCATTCTAAAAAATTAGGGCTGCCAAGAGATCAGGTGGATCTGGGTAATTGCCAATCGTGCATTTCTGGGACCCTACAGAGACCTCAGCGATTTGTATCCTCCTCCTCTACAGAATGAGGTCACCTAGCATTTTAATAATTATATAGTTACTGTTTTGTGCTATAGTTTGGCATCAGTTTTACAAAAGATGTGAACTTAAGGAGGGATTTTGAGAAACTGGAGAACACTTTATTATAACAGGTCCCCCTGTATACAGGGTATGTAATATGAATGAGTTATCACCCCAAACTGCACAAATCCTTTAATTGTTAAATGTAACAGACTTCTGGTGACATTCTCCATACATAGTATTCAGTAGTAAAGCAAGAATTGTATTAAACATTTTGGTTTATTTTAACAGCTATCCAACTTTTATGCTGATGGTGTGTTTTCTACCCCTCTGAACAGCACAAAATAAAATGTCTGCGTGTTTACATGTACTCTTTAATGGATCTTTCTTGTAATGAACGGCATGGTCTATAAACAGGGTTTTCTCTTATATCCTGTGAAAGTTCTCATCTGCTCATTTGTATGGAGCACAGGATGGGAAAGAAAATGGGTTTAGTTAACAGACTGAGTTTCAATTTGAGATGTGTTCAGCTAAATGATATATTTTTTTCAGCCTGTGAATTGATATCATTCTGCCGAGGAATCCAGACTTTCAGAGACATGACTCTGGTGTCAAATGTCTGAGTGACATCACCCGAGGACCGGAAAAAGAATGTGCGTTCTATTATTAACACAGATAGGCGGCATTTCAGAAATCGGCCTTGCACACAGCTACTGTATGCATAAAAACATCATATACATAAATAACACACTGTAATACTTACATCCCTCCAAAGTCAACATACAGCCATCTCTGCAGGAGTTCATAGGTCACCAGGGTGACACCAAATTGGGGGGAGGACCGAAAAACACGAGCTGGGGAAATAGCAAATACATTTCTTTAATGTGTCTGGGTCTACAATAGGTCAGTAAGACATGTGGACCCAAGCCTGAATATTTACATGTGATTTCAGATTAAAGGGTAAAATCACACAGGTATAGACTTCAAAGGAACCGTTCCGCATAGGAATAACTCTGATAATTTAACAAGGCATGCAAACAATAAATATCTGTTATAATAAGTGTATTCTTTTTTTTTTCTGTCTATGCTACCCCGCCAGTTATTACGTAGCGTATACAGAAAGGTGAAGTGATCTCAGCGCTAACAGTGTAATTTTAAAGATATAAAAAAAAATGTTTTTATTTATGTATTAAAACAAATTTAATGTCTTCATAAAAACATGTATATAGAGTGCATAAATTACTCACAGATTTAGTAAGCATAAAAACATATGTATTTAGCTCAAACAAGTAGCAATAAAAATCATACAAATAGTTCCTACCATTAGGTAGCTGTGAGTGTCACTCCAGATCTTAAAAAGCAGGGGCTCCGGATAACACCCTGTTTCTGGACACTCACAGGCAAAGTCCTTAGCAGGATGAATAACTGCACCTCCAAACCGCCGACACGTTTCGAGCTTTATCTTTATCAAGGCCTTTATCAAGGCAGTCAAGCTCGAAACGCGTCGGCGGTTTGGAGGTGCAGTTATGTACTTTATATACAATACATGCTTTTATACTGTATTTTTATGAAGACATTAAATTTGTTTTAATACATAGAAACATTTTTTTTAATATCTTTAAAATTACACCGTCAGCACTGAGATCACTTCACCTTTCTGTATATAGTTCATATTGTTTGGGTAAAAGGGATACCCTATATAGTGACTACCAGCTGCTTATTAGGTGTGGTGCACTAAGGGATTTGCCATCTATATTCTAAAAGGGATTACGTAGCATCCAGCCACTATACCGCACTGCGCTTTGTGATCTCAGCATGCATGGAAACGGTATGATGGGGCTGCAGGCCCTAATTCTACCACCCCCCGATACTCTGTAATGTGCATTATGTGATAGGGCAGTATATTGGAACCAGGCAAGCAGAGCTTACATCATTATTTTATATTACTAAAGTATCAACTTAATTTCTCCCTACTCTGACACCCATCTGGCTCTAATTCCCAACATTAAATAAGTATATGTTTAATTTGAAATTTTTTGTGCTATATAAACTAATGCACATAAGCAGTATATCAATAATAATACTACTAATAAACACCTCCAGCTCCTTTCCAAAATGCCCTTGATCCCTCTTCTTTGAGGATTTTTCTAAAGCAGTCGATGACTCCGCTGTACGTCGTTTGACCGGCTCGAGCCGCCACTTGCAGTCTTGTTTTGATGACATCAGCAGGGGTTACTAAGGAAGCTGCAGGTACACCTATAACGGCAAGAGGAATTCACATAAAGAACTGAATATCCCCCCCCCCAAAAAAAAAAAAAACATTGTGCAACAGATAATTAAATTGTTCAGATTTATCTTACACTGTCCATCTCGGAAATGGGGAAACGATTCAAACATATGGACTAAATGTAGGCGTATTCTATATACTGGAGTGTAAAGAAATGATTTATAAAAAGTACAATGATGAGGAAATGCTCTGGCTAAAATAAGACGATTTATACAACTGTTCATGTGTAGGGATTATGTCAGAACACTGACAATCTAGCACGCTCTTCAGTGACACAATCCATGTGTCTGGAGATGGAGTTCTTGGATACCAAATTACACGCTTGTTACGATTGCTACACACACCAGGCATTAAACAAAGTGTGTTTAATGACTACATAAATTGATTACCACGCTTGTGTCACACTCGGAGGAGCTGTGAATAGCCTATCTATGGTAAATCCGTAAGGGGAGAATCCTGATGATAGATCTGCCTATAATGCCGGGTTTCTGGTTACCTGAATCATTTTCTTTCATGAAGTATGGCCGGCATGCCCTCGCCGTACACACATCTACAGGGGTTCTGTTATTTAGTGACACTAAATGAGGCTGGAGAACGCTGCAGCTCGGATTGCTGACGGCCAGATGAATGGATTGCTGTGCAGAAAAAGATCGACAATGCCACCTCTATGACTGGTCAGCAGGAAGCAAAGCTGCCGCATCCTGCCAAAAGCATGGCCCGGGGGGCGAGGTGGCTTTTGCCCTGCCGTGCCTGGAAGTCAGGATGTTCCAGTACTGGAACACAATGTGGTTTTATATGAGAGGACAGACTCTTGTCTGCGCCACCTATTCCCCCTGAGTGTCTTTCAAACATGTCACATAGACTCCTGGGAAACAGAATGTGACATATGGGGAGAGTATACAATCATTTCATTTTCCATGGACTAGTGCCGGAATGAAGGGGAGAGGAATAGGAAATGGATATGGTCACAGAGAACTTAGTATGTAATCAGAGTGTTATATTGTGGGTGGCTTCTACAATGTTATTAAACCGTAAACGGATTAAAGAGAAAAAAAAAAAAAAGTTCAAGTCTCGATCATGCCCATGTAAGCAAAGTAGCACTATGGAAACCGGTGTACAATAATGTGCATGTGACTCGCATACTGATATATTAAAGGAAGAATATAGTAATATATACTGTAGCAATCTGACATTTTCCTACTGCAGCTTATAAAATGAACGTAACATGCCCAGAACTACAACAATAGCTTTACACCAGACATCTTATACCAGAACGGTAATACTCTAGCAGGGGATGTAGTCACAATCCCGGTACATGGGAGGCCGGTGCTCAGAATACCAGCACTGGAATCCCAACACCTGACAGAATCCCGGCGCCAGCATCCCGAAGGTTAGTAGTTGGGGGGACAGGGAGGGTTAGGCACTAGGCAGGGAGAGTTAGGGTTAGGACACCTACCGACAGGTGTCGATATCCTACCCCTGTTCGGATACCGGCTTTGGGATTCTGACTGCCGGCACCGGCATCACGTACCCAACCCATCTAACAGATTGCACTTCGGAGGATGCGGTGTGGGAGCAATCTCCTATGATCAGGGAGTGTTTGGAGGGTTACATTATAAGCTGTATTCTGGAGGCTGAACCAGCATTCATTGGTGGAGATATACTAAGGCGTGGAGAGAGAGATAAAGTACCAGCCAATCAGCTCTTGTCATTTCAGTCTTTGTTTGAAACATGACAGTTAGGAGCTGATTGGTTGGTACTTACTATCTATCTCTCTCCAAGGCTTTGTACATCTACCCCATAATGAAAATGTCATCCATACATTCGCTATTAACTAGTGACATCAGAAACTGCCCAGTGATGTCATTAGTCTCTACTCAATGCATAATATGAGAATAAGTTGCATTCTCATAAATAAGACCACTACATGGCTAGCACTGTGGGTGACAGGTGTACTTTAAAAAGTCTGCCTTTACGTCAGTGGTGGTCTTTTGTACATCGGTATGCAGTCATCATGCAGACAAAGTCAGTAGTTATAATGATGACATTATCGAACTGCCGATATGCAATATGCCGACATCTGCAGAACGTCAACATGTTCATAATGGAACATCGCATCGCCTGACACCGCCGGACCTGGAAGACACCAGTATACCGCAAGGGCTGAACGAAGAGATAAGTGATCATCGCACTGCCGGGACCCGTGGTTTGTCAACTGTCGGCATGCTGAATGTTGACATGCTAAACCATGGCGACATTCTCATGTCTACAAAACATACCGAACCCTATATATTCATATCCCGATTTTAACTGCCAGGTCTGGAAAAAAAAAAAAAAACAAAAAAAAACACAAAACTTTTTTCCAACGCACATTAAAACGTTATCTCATTATTCCGAGCACACTGGCATTCAGCTGGGGCAAATTCGTCTGTGAAAAGACATGAGCATTATACACATTTCAGGTAATCAGGAGACTTGTTTTCTCTACCAAAAGATTTTCCACAGACCTCAAGATCCCAGAACCACCTTCTGACAGAAGCCCTTTACAGATGGACACCTATAATATTGCACCAAGTTGCAGAACGACATTAAGCTGTTTACACCAGTTATGCTAATGCAATTAGCACTCATTAAAAACAACTACATCACCCACCGCGAGCATATATTTACAGCTCCTCGCTGGTGACTGATACTGCTTTTGTATAAACGGGTTGATGAGGACAATTTTCTCTATTAACAAAAACAGAGTTATCTTGCTTGGGGAGACAAGGAAATCTAAAAATAGGGTTTTTACCTGCGATGGCGCCAGCTGTCAGGAGCTGTAGAGCCCCTATGTGTCCATGCTCGTCAGCAAACAGAGCCTTACAGTGCGCGTAGACCGGAAAGTAGATGCCAGAGAAAGGGATGTCACGCAGAAAGCAGGCTTTGGCTCCCTGCAACAACCACAAACAGTACATAAACCCATGCAGAGGAACGTTCTCATCACATATAATACAAGAGGCTTTGTTTTCCTGCCTTACAGAAGGATGAATGTTATAGAACAATGAGGATACAGTAATGCTGATTATTTTGCTATCGAGTACACAGAGAAGTGATAAATGTCAGAGGTGAAACTTACCTGTCTCTCTGGAATACCGGAGAGATACCAGGATTTATAATACTGAATTTGGCTCATGCAGGTGAGAGAGGGATATAGAGAAATAGCAGGTGCCCAATGGTCATTTACCGCTGGGCGATTCTGCAGCCAACACGTAACCTTTGCGGTACCATTTCTCCATGCATAATATTAACATCAAACACCAAGCAACTCATAACTTTTACTTTCTATACTATACGCTAACGGCGTGGATTGCTGTTGAATCATTGTTAATATAGGAAGAGGCAGTGAGAACTAGTTTATACTAAATAACATATACTAGTGACAATAGACATAAATGCTGCCTCTTCATTCATTTCATGTTGAGTGAAGAAAACACATACATTGGGCTGATTAGTGATGACAGCTGTCTCTGCTCAGACCGCACATGCTGCACGGATATACAAAAGACTATATAAAATAATAATAAAAAAAAAAAACAGACAGCATGCCCCTGCCCAAAATCTTCCACCTGCCGCAGCACAAGGCAGCCTGGGCTGGTGTCACTATCATGGGGTGTCACAAAACCAATACTCAAGGGCACCAGCCTCATGAGGGGCAGAGGGCACCAGCCTCATGGGGAGCAGAGGGCACCAGCCTCATGGGGAAAAGAAGCTTGGTTCATCCGGACTCCACTGAGGGTAATTACCAGGATGTGGTCAGCTTTGGCACGCCAGTGGTTCAGGTATACAGTAATTGACACAGACCTTTGTAAGCGGCCTCTTCGGTCTCCATAAAGTCTAAACACAATAAGCTCTGTTCACAACGTGTATATGGAGTGTGTATATAGATATGTTGTGTACAGCTGTGTCCTCATACACTGTGGCTTCAGTCGGCCACAGTCCCTTCTCGGCGAGCCAGGTCCTGGATGACTGGCTGTGCCAATCGTCTTCTTCGCTCAAAATGTCCGTCTTATTTGCACAACATAAAACTTGAAGTGACAGAACTACTGTGCTAGATTACACGGATCAATCTGATGTATGACATTTGTACATCTGTGTGCGAATGAGTCTGTATACAAAGTGCTACGATGCAGTGTCTGCAACTTTCTCTCACCCAGAGTTCCCCTGAGCTAGATCTGTGACTCTGTACATGTTTCAAACTAATTCTCGTGTGGTTAAAGTCTTAGTGGTGTTTCGCTGAGTCTGTGATATGAAGTAAGAATCAAAACTTAAGAGAAAAAGACGGTATTGTTACACATCTGAGTGGCTCAGTCAAGCTGGGGCGCCTTGCGTCATTTGGCTTCATTGAGTCTAGATGTATGTGGACATATCTGTATCTTTTGTTCAATTAAAACGTATTTTAGGCAGTTTGCTTGAGCTTGTGCTTATCTGTGAATGTATAATGGAGAGGGTACAGGATAATGTACATTGAGCATGGACCACAACAGAAGTGAATTTGGGGAGGAAGCATGCTGCCTGATGGATTGTTTCTCTTTTGTTTTGTTTTTTATGACACAGTGTAGCATCTGCGTCTGTGGTCTGATTGGAAGTGGAGGCAACTGTCAATCACTTGCGGTTTTCCAACACTCAGCTGCTGTATTTATTTCTACAAGTGATTGACAGTTACCTCTACTCAGAACACAGATGCTGTTGATTTGATATATTTTTTCTTTTCTTAAAAGCACAGTACACATATAGCGGTATACTTCTCATTCATTTGCCATGTGTAATACAATTCTCTCAACACGCTGCCTAGTGGCCAAAAAATACATTGCAGGGAATTTCAACTTTGGCTTTGGGGAAACAACCTTGACGCAATGTGATTTCCTGTGTTTTGCTGTATGAAGTCATGCCATAATGATCAGTGTTGGTTTAACGCTTGCTACAGCTGCACGTCATCAACTAATCTGGGGCAATAATATATATTCTAGTGGCAATAGACCTGTCAGTGTACTTTTAATCAAGTTATACTATAGATCACTTCAATTTGCATGAGGACATTGAATTCATCAGCTTAGTCATTTATATACAAATAGGCGACCTGAGGGTAGCCAATATGGATGTACTGTTTAATTTCTGCAGCACTCACCTTATAAAGCCCAAAGAAGCCCAAATCTCTGAGAACGGTGAGAGCGCTGACTCTGGGGCCCGTGGTAATTTCTCCAGCGACCTGCAAGCGAATTTTCACAATTTCCAGCGGGTTTGTGAAAATGACTTGGGAGCCTCCTGCCTGCACACAAAATAGAAAATGCCATCAGATCTTTTATCAGACGTTCTGGGACCAGAAACTTTAATATGAGAAAAGTGACTGCAGAGAGAGTGCGAAGAGAAAGTCCGTTCTGCAGGATCTCCTGCCATTCTCTGTAAATGAGCTAGTGCACCTGATTAATTACATTCTTGTGCTAAATCTGTGCTGCCATCTCTCAAAACGGACAGTTTGCAAAAGTAGAAGATAAAAAGTCACAGGGCTGTTTTATAGTGCCCTAAATTAATATCTGTAATGCACTCATGCATTTTCCAGCAGTAGTAATTGCTGACTGGCAGTGACCATCACTGGGAAAGAGTACCAAAATGTCTTAAATCACCAGTTGTGTACATGCACAACTGTTTCCAGCCATATTTATTCACTATGCCTAAACTAAATACAACCCTGGCAAAGCACATTGCAAGACATAATCAGACCCACTACATGATTTTTACAGTACCTGCAAATATCATCATACCCACTACACAATTTCGACAGTACATGCAAATATCATCAGACCCACTACACCATTTTTACAGTACCTGCAAACATCATACCCACTACACGTTTTTACAGTACCTGCAATCATACCTACTACACGTTTTTTACAGTACCTGCAATCATACTCACTACATGATTTTTATAGTACCTGCAATCATCATACCTACTACATGATTTTTACTGTACCTGCAATCATACCTACTACATGATTTTTTACAGTACTTGCAATCATACCTACTACACGATTTTTACTGTATCTGCAATCATACCTACTACATGATTTTTTACAGTACCTGCATTCATACCTACTACACGATTTTTTACAGTACCTGCAATCATACCTACTACATGATTTTTTACAGTACCTGCAATCATACCTACTACACGATTTTTTACAGTACCTGCAATCATACCTACTACACGAATTTTACAGTACCTGCAATCATACCTACTACACAATTTTTACAGTATCTGCAATCATACCTACTACACGATTTTTACAGTACCTGCAATCATACCTACTACATGATTTTTTACAGTACCTGCAATCATACCTACTACACGATTTTTTACAGTACCTGCAATCATACCTACTACACGATTTTTACAGTACCTGCAATCATACCTACTACACAATTTTTACAGTACCTGCAAATCATCATACCTACTACACGATTTTTACAGTAGCTGCAAATCATCATACCTACTACACGATTTTTACAGTAGCTGCAAATCATCATCATCATACCTACTACACAATTTTTACAGTACCGGCAATCATCATCATCATACCTACTACACAATTTTTACAGTACCGGCAATCATCATCATCATACCTACTACACAATTTTTACAGTACAATTCAATTTTTATAAAAAAGTTCATAAATAAAGGGATGGCAGCTTAGGGGCATGAGGCATTTTTGCCCCAAACTCTACTTGGAATGTGCATTATAATTGCTCCATAACAGACTCTGTGCAGTTGCCACACACTATAACTAATATGTCAAAGTACTGAATCTCAGAATTCGCTAACCCTCCCCCCGCCAACCTTTGGTATATCTGTACTTACATCAATGACATTGTTACACATGAGGATTGAAAATTAGTTTTACAAATCAGTACAGTTCAAAAGTTCAATTAATCTCGAGGACCTTTGGATGCGGCAGTCATTACTACAGAGAAGGAACTAAATGAAATTAATGACTTTCTGCTTTTTGAAGTTTATTTGATGTGCCTTATTTCCAGGCCTGGTTCCAAGACTTCACAGAAAAGAAAGATTATAGCTAACCCCAATGCACCGCAGTTACAGATAAATAAAATAAAAAATGGGATGAATCAATGTCCTCCCAGGCTGATAAAGTGCACAATAGTCAATTTGTCAGTCCTCAGCCCTGCACTAAGAAAATGAGTAGATGTGCTGTGACTTCTGACCTCCTGAGGTCAACGCATTGTCCGCAAGTTACTTCTATATACAAATCGCCTTTTGTCTTATGTTTATCTATGTACATAGATGTATATGAACCACGATGTATGTTCAAAATTGTCCGGCAGTCTCCTTTCTGGAAACAAATGCTGGATTCAATCACAGTGGCACTTTTCAGGGTGTTATTAGAAATTCAATAACATCTCTATAGCTTCTGACAAAAGAACTTTCGCTACCAATAGAAGGCCTTCTTTTTCTCAGCAATTTTCCTATCTGCCATCCACCTAATTCTCCACGTTCTCCAGGTTTTCGGAAGATTGAAGAACTGAGTAGGGATGTGCAAACTGCTCCGCCTTGCTACACCAGGGACGTATGTGTAGGACATCATCTCAATTATTAAGAATTATGGGGGACGCAAACGTAGGGAAAATCATGTACAATTGTGGCTTAACAGCAGCCAAGTGGCCGCTAACCAATGTATATCAACAGTAAAAAATTGTACAAACACGTGCTATTCATTTACAATTTCAATAGAAGTATTTACAGCGACAGGTTTTACAGAAAAAAAAAAAACATTATCCCACAATATCTTTATGGTGAGAGTTTATCATAAATTAAATTGTGATCTAGAGCAATATGCAATTTCTGGAATACATTTATTTTCTGCTTATTACTGGAGATAAACTCCTAAGCCTTTGTTTTTTTGTTTTGTTTTTATCAATAAACTGCCTTGTGTTTAAATGTGCATTATTTAATGTAAAAAAATACATATGTTGTAATCCAATTTTGATTTACATAGAATTGCATACATAATTTTGATAAGGTTATACCGATAAATTAAATAAGTAAGCAGCTTTAATGTGAGCACAGTAGAACTCGACGTACTATGAAACCATAAAGATAAAATGAGAATCCTTTTATTGTTTTTGCCATATAACACTTGGTCGTGGAATGCTGCTTTTCTTAATTGACACTTACAGATTAGTTAACAAATTACACTGTTAATACTCATTATCCAGAGCATTAATGTGAATTCTAGAAGTCATTTGTCTAAATCTCTGTGTCAAGCATAGGGGGGGGGAAAGCCCACAATGAACAATTAAGTAAAAAGAAAAAAAAATGACAGAACTGGGCACAGAACAAATACGCAGAGCGATATCCGGCAAACAGCACCCTGTGCCATGTTAACGCTGCAGGGTGTAAACATGTGACCCCACACATAGGACCTTTTGCCCTTTCCAATTCCACCCAAGGCAAATCCTCCAAACATTGGGATGCCCTAATGAAAGACTCAATCTGAACTTCCTACTTGCAACCTCCATGTCCCTAGTTAACCATTTGACTGTGGATAGCAGTAGAGCTGCCATTTTATTTCCTGCCTATGGGGGCAGTGTTGCCACACAGTCTGGAAGGGTCCTTATCAAACACACACAATGACAGGCAGCATGATATCACACACACAATGACAGGAAGCATGATATCACACACACGACAGACAGCATGATACATTTTAAAAGATGGATGTAACAAATTAATCGGCAGCAGATTAAATGCTTAAATACATAAAAAGGAGGAGGGCAGATGATACAGACTTTATTGGTTACTTACATAAAACCCATCACATTTACGATGATATTTGGGAATACAATAATATTAGAAATAGGAATTGCAACTTGCATTAGAAGCCTCGTATTTGTTGCAAACAAATAAAACAACAAAGCAACCTCCTTTTACACTAAACTGTACATAAAAGCTTTATAAATGCATATGGTATACTGTCATGTCAGGTGCTATTTTGAATCTAGAGAACAGGTTCCTAGGATCACACAGTAACTGAATATCAGAGTAATCCATAATAGCAGCTTTTACCCCACTGCAGTATCCCTGGGGCACACTGGCGCTGGTTAATCTGGGGAAAAAGAGTGTAATGGGGACCCTGGTTTTCCCCAGTAACTACTGCTACAGAGTTATGTACTTCATAGCTGGGAAGTGAGTACGATGTCCCCAAGCTCATCTAGGTCTGGCAGTGTTCAAAGTCTCTATACTAGTAATAGGTTAGGGCAGGCAGCGCAGAGTCACAAAACGGACAACTGAGGTCAGGAGCACCAAGCAGGCGGGGTTGGTGCACACCATTAAGTCAGATTAACACGAAACTCGGACAACTGTAGATGCAAAACCTGGGGTAGGGCATAGTGGATTAAATACAGGCACAAAGGACATTATGGGCACAGGGTTAATGTGAGCACACGTCACACAGCGTGCCTAGTCTGCAGCATGAAGTGCCTTTCCGGCTGTGCATGCCTATAGAACGGTGGTCATAAATGGACGTGGGCTTAAAGCCGGATAAATTGGAGCAGAAAGCCTGAGATAGTGTAAGGATGGGATTGTTACATCTTCCACATAATACTATCCATTTCATAATGAACCTAATTTTCCCCATTTCATTTAACTATTAGGTACATTGAATTTTCACGTGACCCCATGAAAACAGGAGAAGACGGCAAATAAAATAAGTCAATAGACTTCCATGGAGGCACAGGCACTTTATTCTACATTTTACATCTATTCTGGTACTTTTTTCTTTCTTTAATGGAATTGGCATGGGGAAATATATATATAGCCAACACCAATTTTATATATATATATATATATATATATATATATAGATATATATATATATATATATCTTACTGTGAATTTTGGTGCATCCATTAGAACCCACACTTAAAGGTTGATCTAGAATCTGGAACTGTCCGTAAAAGATGCATATGCATCTGTCCCCTCGCGTTTCACCGTCCATCATTTTTAAGAGGACATTTAACCTTTAACCTGGCACACTGAGGCGTCCGAGCAAAGATGTGTGGGATCTATGCAACATTTAAGCCTGAAAACTAAGGTATTTCAAGACACATGAAACTCAGAAGAAGGCGGCGTTATCTTAAAGGTTTGTGCTTTTCTTGCATCTGCACATTGTTACGTTACTGCACTTGTGTGTTACCTTCCAGCCCAGAATCTAGACGTACGAGGTGCTGCAAGTGTTCGATGTGCAAGACATTTATTTACGTAGAAGTAAAACTAAAAATAATAAGGATAAGTCACTGCGCACACCACGGAGCTACAGGTGTGACTATGTTAAATGTAGGTGACCTACCATACATAAGTCAAATCTAAAGAACAAAAGAAACACCGTCCTCGCATGCGCTCACAGGAAGATCTTAATCAGAGTCTATGGTATGCACTCCCTTACTTGAAAAAGATACTAAGTCGTTGGTGGCGAGGGTGTAGACCATGCTGGAATCATTTACTATCAGGACCTAGAGGCTACAGGTCACTGGGGGATGAAGATCCGGACTGTCCACCAATCTAGGTCATGTACGATTTTTATATCTTCCTCTTTGTCCGACTTTTTGATCACACTGGCGTTTGCTATTTGTCATTTTATTGAAACCAACATTTGCTATTTGTTCTCTTAAATTAGATTTTATATGGTGGAATACATATTACATATCCACACATGGCTTTCTGAGAAGATCCTCCTTTTTTCACATTAATATATTTCCCACGACCACTGAGGGCAGAATATCGGATATCCTATGGAAGGATTACATTAAAATAAACCCCTATGAGATTCACTCTGCGCTCGATACTGTATGTTGGGTACGCCCATTTTTTACCCATCTGCACTATTGGGTGAGATCTGTGATAAATATGATGTAATGGTGGTTGCTGGACACACAGATTATAGAAACCTTTATGAGCAGAATATACACCATCACTTTGTGAGTACGGTACGCTACCCAATTCAATCCCTATAGGGTGGAAGACGTAGTCACCGGTATTGGACCTATAGAGTGTTACATAAATTAGAGGTGTTTAGCATCCACTTATAAGACATACTACACTATTCTTTTGTTTTTCTACATCTATCCTCATGTACTGGGAGAGTATGTGAGGACTACATTATAGTTGCATTCTACATTCTGCAAGTTTGTACTACCCAGTGCAAACCTATAGATGCGATACCGCTGTGGCTGGTGGAGACAGACCTTAAAGAAACCTTTATGGGCAGAATACACATTACTAATGTGTGAGTACGGTACGCCGCCCAATACTATTCATATAACCACGTGGAGAAGTTCTAGCCATGAATATACAGCCTATATGTTGAACTTCCACACATATTGGGGATATAAGATTACCCTTTCCAAAGACGTACTACACTATTGTGCCTCTCTCTATATTTAATTGAGAATTATACCATAGAGAAGACACATTGGAGACATTGTATCGCAGGGATCAGATGAAGATGCCGGTGGACAGAATGCCGGATGTCAGAATACCGACGCCGGCATCTCGAAGGGATCAAGACACAGAAGTCGGCATCCCAACCGCTGGCATCCCGAAGGCAAGTATGTGGGATTAGCTCATGGATTGGCAGGGGATGGGGGGCGGTTAGGGACTGACCAGGGAGGGTTAGGGTTTGGCTGCTTTGAGGGGGGTTATGGCACCACCGGGGGGAGGATAAAGTTAGGCACCCCCTAGGGAGGGTTAGCTTTAGGGTGTGGTAAGGGGGTTTTAGGTTTAGGCATCACCGGGGGGATGGTTAGGGCTAGGCACCACCGGGGGGGGGAATAAATTAGGCACCCCCCAGGGAGGGTTAGCTTTAGGGTGTGGTAAGGGGGTGCTAGGTTTAGGCATCACCGGGGGGAGGTAAGGGCTAGGCACCACCGGGGTGGGGAGGTTACGGTTAAGGGGGGGGGAGAGTTAGGTTACTTAACTGCCTGTCGAGAATTTAACCATCGGGATGCCGAGGTCAGTCTTCTGACCGCCGGCATCCCATATCGCGTACCCACATCTCTTTCATCAAGGGAGTGCTTTATTAAGATTTTCCTGTGAGTAAATGTGAGGACGGTGTTTCTTTTATTCTTTTTATTTATTTACGGAGAGCAGATGCTTTTGCATTGCCATTGTACATTGTTCAAAATGTCAAGTGTAAACAGACCTTTAAAATACTTGTAAAATATGGCATGGTGGCACTGTGATTAGCATCGCTGCCTCACTGCGCAGGGCCATGGGTTAGGTTCCAATCAGAACCATATCTGTGTTGAGTGTGTATGTTGTGAGAGTTTCTTCCAGGTGGTCCGGTTTCCTCCCAAATGCCTAAGCCATAGCAATGGGTGAAGTGGCTTCTGAGATGAAATTAACTAATATATATATATATATATATATATATATATATTTATACACACACACACACACACACACACACATATATACATACACACACATACATACAGTAGGGAACATAGGGGTCTATGTACAAAGCCTTAGAGAAAGTAGACAAATAAATTACCAACCAATCAGCTCCTGTCATTTTTCAAACACAGCCTGTAAAGTGATAGATAGGTGCTGATTGGTTGGTACTTTATCACTCTCCACGGCTTAGTACATAGACCCCAACAGTTTGTAAACTCCACTGGTGCAGGGACTGATGTGAGTAAGTATGGTCTGTAAAGCACTGCATAATTTGTAGGAACTAAATATAAATTTAATTCCACTACAGTGGTCAACTTCAATGATAATACTTGTGTATCGGAAACTTTAGGCCAGCAAAGCTTAAAAGGTGGTCAGATACTAAAAGGCATATTATAACTAGGGCAAATATTTGTAACTAAACTTAAAAGGCCTACACCACCTGAACCCCATATGACAATAACTTTTCTTACCCGAATATCGAAAACAACTCAACATAATGAGCTGTGACTTGTGGCTGCTGTGAGTTACTATCAGATGTGGGAGACCCCTGCACTATTATTAGTTGGGGGAATACAGGTAATTGAGATAATATATTTAGGACTAATAAGTCATTAATGGTGCTTCAAATTAGATACAACACAACACATGTGTACATGTAAGATCACACAGCTAAAGGCCCCCATACATCAGAGATTGCAAATTGCACGATTGCTACAATCAATCGATTGTGTATAAAAATCTTTCCCTTTTTCAATCGATTGTGGCAAATCTGTAATCGATTGAAAAAGAGAAAGATTTTTATACACAATCGATTGCAAATTGCACGATTGCTGCAATAAATCTCTCATGTATGGGGGCCTTTAATCTCCTCTTTCTTCAAAACAGGTTTAGAAAAGAATATTCTTCAGTGATACTGTCAGACATATTGCTTACTGATATATAAAATAGGTCTTAATTTCTGACCGATATAAGTTATTGCAAGGTAGCAGGGAAAACCTACTAATCTTACCCTAAAATATCACAAAGAGACAAACCGGAATGAACCATGACAGGGAGACAATACTACAGACATAATGTGCATATTACTTATGGAGTATGTCTGTACAGTGTTCCCATCTGATAATTTAATTGTATCTTGTTTCCCAGGACAAGAAATCAGATTACAGGGAACCATTTATTTCATATATATTCTCTGCTAATAATATCAGGACAGATGTCACTGTGATGATCTCAAGAACAAAGAGTTGATCAAATCTGTAGAACTCAATCAGGATCACTTGCAGCAATGAATTAGAATGTACTGTGTAGGTGATGGGACTTTGTCAGAGGAAAATTAAGTGTCTCCGCTCCTGAAGCCTTCATCATTTTATTACTTGCAGGATTCACGCATCGGTTTACTGTAAGAGTTTTAGGGGTATATTTCCTAAAATGTCGAATTTAATTGATTTTTTATAATTTTTTTCAGATAAACTTAACAGGACTAATTGTGCTAAAGAATAAGGACATGCATATAATGTGACAGGCGTGGGAAGCTGCCAGCATTGTGTGTGCGTGTGTGTGAGTATAATATGACCTGTGACATGAAACGGTCTTCCACAACCTCACCTTCGTACAGTAGCAGTTTTGCTGTTCCTCACCCAGTTTTAAGCCTCCTCTACACAGCGGCTTCTATTTCAGTTAATGGGCGAGATGCAGCAACCTGAGAAATGCGGTCAAACCCCCAAAATGCGGGGTTTGATAGCATTTCTCATATCCACCAAGCCCCGGAATGCGATGTACTCCAAGGCTTGGTTGCGGTGGGTAACGTCATCACTCTGATGGCGTTACCCTATAGAAGCCTGTGGGCTTCTATCGGGAGAGTGCTGTGAGAGGGATACAATGGCGCCGCGTGCCATTTCTGCGCATGAGCAGAAGGATGCCAGAGGGGCTTCAGGGTCATAGACCCGGAAGTCCCTCCATCACAAAGGGCCGCACTTACCGAGAGAGTGGTCCTTTGCGCTGTTGGTGATGCATACCGGCGTTACCAACGCCGGCATGCATGCGAAGGGCAGTGGAATGGATAGCATCCCGCCACGATGTATCATGCATCTCGCCCAATGACTGTGTTTCAAACTACATACGAAAATAATGATCACTATCACCTGTTTGGTATGATTGGTTAATCATACACCTGACTAAAATCACAAACGGGAGTGGGCATGGCCCGACACAGTGGGTACACATTAGCCGTGAGATCGGGCGAAATATCGTCTAATGTCTAATCAGTGTAGTCCCCTGGTGTGCCATAGTCACATTGCATTGAGACTAAGATGCATTTTTGTGCAAAAAAGACTCACGGTGCAAGTAGTCTGGCACATTGAGAGGGGCTGTTTGGCGTGACAGCAGCAATAGTGTATGAGGACACATCAATCTTTCCCCAGACAGCACTCCCCTCATCATTATATACATGTTTAGCAACGCTCTTCACAGTGTCTAAAGGTGCCCACACACACACACACACACCGATCTGCACACGATCCCACGATGTGCGCGATTTCCCCTGAAACCTCCCCCAGCAGCTCCCCGGCAGTCCTACTCACGATCTGGAGTAAAAAATGTCCAATCTGACTTAAGATCTATCGTGCAGCCAGTGCATTGTGTCCCTGATTGGCAAATCTGCCCTACAGCACGGCAGATCTGAAGATGCGATCTACGATGAGCGGGACGCGCATTGGCATCGTGAGAGGACGACTTGCCCATATTTTACATTATTTGACGTCACGATTCGGCCAAATCGGGTAAAATATCGCTGTGTGGGCAGCTTTAGGTGGTAAAATTTGGAAATCGTGTCTGTTCATGATATTATCACAAAGCAGCACCAATATAAAGTATGGTGACCTTTCTGGTGTCTGTGACTACCTAGATAATGGGTTTCCGGATAAGAGATTACCTATCGGTACTTCTAATATATAAACCACTTCAGGCTACATACTGTATTTAGAGCAGTACTGTTCTAGGGATAATGGTGGGGGCGGGGGTGTATCAAACCTAAAGAGTGACATGGACAAGTGGGGAAGTTGACCATAGCAACCAAACAGCTTCTACCTATCATTTTATAGAATATACTTGGTAAATACTAACTTGAAGCTGATTGGTTGCTATGACAACTTCTCCACTTACCCACTTCTCCAATCTTTAGAAGGTTTTACACATCTCCACCAATGTCACCAAGCCAAGCACTAAAACAGGAGCTCAGGGTAAGTAGTGGCTAGGTATCCTTAGCTGATATGATAGGCATCGTAGGACAGAGAAATGCGTCGGTTATTAGTTGTGGAACGCAAACCAGAACCCACGAAACTGGAAGTGGCGCATCGCATGGTTACCACCGTCTCCTGGTACACTGCAGCAACGCGGCTGGCTAGAAGTGCCGCGGAATTGGAGTAGAGGTCCCTCTGCCTTGGACCCAAGCACCTCCTGACCACAAGGTGCCCACAGCGGAATAACATTTGTGCCAGTGTACAGCAACAGATAGGAATGTTCTAGTGTCCTCCCCTATCCAGGGTACAGGTAAGAACCATCTGATCATAGGCTCTATGGGATTTTAAAGCTGCTGGATGGTAATATACTTCACTTGTCATTAACCAGTTTCTGCAGTGACTGAGCTTTTATAAAACCACTAACCTGCATGCTTTCCTGCTAACTAGCATCTACTCTTAGAACCTGCTTATTTGCACTAATACCTGCTGGGACTGACCTTTTATCCAACCACCCATTTCCATGCTTTGCTGCTAACATATGCATTCAAGACCGGTCCATTGTGCCATTCTGTTATTATTATGCTTTTAGCCGGATCCGTGCAATATTTAATCAACATTATATATTATTGTGGCCATAGGCCATTTCCATCTGCGTAACGTGATATTACATTATTTTAATGGATTTGATTGATTGTTGAATAAGTTGTATATTTCCAAACCAGCAGCTGTGTACAAGCGCTCCAATTACTTTTGCTATAGTTTATATTACGTGGTAGAGTTCCAGATCCACATCTGTGGGGGCAGCTATACCAGTCTGATCAAAGATCTATTGGACATCATTTTGTTATAAACCAGCGCCCACTTTTTCATTTATTTCCCTTCTCTGTTTTATACATCTCCCTCAATGTCACCAAGCCAAGCACTACAACAAGAGCTCAGGGTAAGTAATAGCCAGGTACCCTTAGCCAATACCTATATCACTGCACCACGGCACATGTAAGGTTAAAGCCAGACTGGTTATTTGTGCTGCTCAATAAAACCAAGTATTAAAGTGAAAGCATGATACTACCTGTGATTAGACACAAACATCCCCCCTGATCTTATACTTCAGTGGTTACTATAGCCATGGCACCCTAGGGCCCTGCTACATAGCACAGCAGCAGACGTGTATTCAGGCCATACCACCTACCACAGCATTAGTCTTCAATTGTCTGGGCTAGCTGCTTAGGGAGAGGCAATCTTCCTGCAATGGGTAACAGTCATCCTGACACAAAGCATTGCATTAGAGAAAGTCAGCCAATAAAGCTATTTTGAAAAAAAAATAAAAAAAAATCATATTTCTTGCTATGACTGACTTACTGCTAATCAGTCCGTGCAGGAATAATGGGACGTGCCATACCAGGAAGCCATTGGAGTGTATCTGGATAGATCTGTGCAGAGGCTGCAGAGATGCACTGAGCTACCCGTGAAGAACACAGTCCCCGCTCTATATGTCCATGGTACATGTTATTCTTATTGATTGCTCTCATATGCTTCGCACAACAGTCTCTCTCTCATATTGCACTGAAAGCAAACTCTGTGCAGTGACAGGTGAAGGCCTAGGTATGCACCAGGCTGCCAGATCCAATCAGAGAAGACTAGAAGCAGCCTCCTTCGGAGTACCTCTGGGGATTTGTCTCTGAATTAAGAACCAGCGGGGTCATTAACCTCACTGCCCTCAGCTCTCTGCCAAGTGAGTAGGGTTTTTTTTTTTATATCCCAGCTTGTCAGCTTCACTCAACTGGAAGTCAATAAAGATCGTATGTTAGAAAAGGACACATCTCCAGTATTCTCCCAACAAAAGACACCGCACAGGAGAAGCAGACGTTCCCTCTAATGCATAAGGACCACAACTGACTGTGCTTTGTCAACCTCGCAACTCCTATTCCAAGGAACACATCAAAGACTGAGGGAGAGAAGTATCAAACCTTCTAAGGAGGATAAGTGGGGGTGTTCACTATAGCGACCAATCAGATTATTGCTATCATTTTATAGAATGTACTAGATAAATGACAGCTTCAACTTGGTTGGTTGCTATGGAAAACTTTTCCACTTGCCCCCTTTAGAAGATATGATGCATCTCACCTACAGGTTAAATGACCAAATGATCATTAGTGTTTGTATGTAAAATATATTTAGGGGAAGATAAGACTTCCCTGATTTATGCATGCGGGATATGCTAGAGGCTTACACGAAGCTAAATAAATATTTGTTTTCATCCTCTTACACTGAAAAACATCCAAAAATTTTACACAGAACCTACTTCACCCCAAAACTAAAATATATCATAGGAGATGCGGTAGATTCTAATTGTTATAAATGCGCGACCTCTGGATGCAGATATTAGCCATTGTTTTTGGTATCGTCCTCAAGTCCAAATATTTTGGAGGACTCTCCAGGACTATATTACTAACTTTCTGAAGTTAATATTTGAAATCACTAAAGAGTGGGTTTTTTGGGGTGTTTATCCAAATGGAGGTGATGATAGTCTAACAAGGGGCAACCGTATACTACTCATCAAATTGGCAGCAGCTGCCAAAAAGGTTATTTTAACACCGTGGATTTCAACTGCTTCTATTCCTATACACTTATTCCATACCAAACTTCCTTTTTAATTCCTTATGGAGTGGACAGAAGCTTCGTTGCATAGAGAAAAACAGACCAAAAAGTTTTTTGAAACATGGCTTCCCTATATCCATACAGTTTTGGATGTATTGAAAGAAGCGTTACGGAAATACTTTGGTTTAACAGAATGGTACAACCTGGAAATTTTAAGTTCCAGAATACCCTTCTGATTAATGTGGTTGATCCTTTGACCAAGATTTTTGTGTGGGAATTAGATATTTTTGTCTTTATTATGTAAATCTGTGTTATTTGGGGGAGATGTATCAAACCTTGGAGATAAAATACCAACCAATCAGCTCCTGTCATTTTATAGGCTGTGTTTGAAAATTCACAGTTTGGAGCTTGTACTTCATCTCTCTCCAAACTTTGATAAATCTCCCCCTAAACGTGCATATCCACTACATGATATAAATGAACGATTACGACATAGTTATCGTTCATTAATCGTGCAGTGAATATGCCGGCAATGACCAGCGATTCGCGCTCCCGCTGGTCGTTGCCGGCATCTGTCATCGCCTGAAAATGCAGGCTAACCTGACGATAACAACAGGTTGTGCATGTTCGGGAATGAGGGAGGGTGCCTGCATTGAACAACATATCATTCAGTGTGGGCACAATATCCACTGCACGGTATAATGAACGATTACGATGATGTCCTAAACTCGTGTAGTGGATATGCACCTTTAATCTCTCTACTCTCCCTCTTTATTTCCAATCAAAATTCCTCTTTCAATCTTTTCATTTTAACCACTTAACTGTCGATTTGGGTTTCTAAAAACCGCTCCAAATTTGTCGTTTTTTTTTTAATGAGTGAATTAGGTGGGGAAAATCCATTTTAACTTAGCCAAAATGAAATAATAAAAAAAAATTATAATTTTTTTTTTTATTTTTTTTTAAGATTTGTAAAAATAATTAAAAAAATTTTTTTAATAATAAAATCATTGGTTTTTCAATCATCGGAACATCGTGGCGGTCAATTTGAGACCGGTTTCAGGCACCAGGTACACTAGGTGGGTGATGTGGCAGATTAATTTACTTTTTCCCAGTGGCTGCTAATCTTTGCAGCCGCTGGGTGGGGGGTCCTATTTTGGTGACCGATCGGCAGCACAGCAGACACAGGGGGAAAGGGTGCAGGCAAGCAGAGGGACCGGAAGGTCCCTCTGAGAGCAGCAGCTGCGGGAATATTCTCTTCCTGCAGCCGTTATCATGTTTATCTGACTGGTCGCAATTTTGCGACCAAGGCAGATAAACAACTGCCTGGTGTGGTCAGAAAATTCCGACCATGCCAGGCAAGTGGTTTCTATAAGCAAAACAATATCCACCCTGTATAAGACCACATGAGTAGGGAATTGTTGATGTGTGTAGTAAGAAGTATCTTCTGATTATTTCTATACATGATTCAATAAATTGTCTTTAGGTAATTGAAAGCATGTAGAAGGTGGAACTGAACCATTTATATCATTTACTAAGCACACAATAAGGGCATAAGACTAGATTGGGAGTATGTCGCCTTGATTTGCTGTTTAGTCACTTTCAACTCAAAAACTATGGTTCACCATCAATACAGGAGGAGAAACGGGCAGATTGGTCATTACCATGTCACTTGTAGAATTTATAATCTGCATAATCACATCATACTCTCATATTTAATTAAATATGGCACCAGAAATGGATGCAAGATTCTACAAGTATAACACAGTTCCTGAAAATTCATCTAAGACAGTGGTTCTCACACTTGGTCTCAGGACCCCAGACAGGTCACATACCAGGTGCCCAGGTGTGTTCATTACTCACTGACAACTTTTAAAAGATCCACAGGTGGAGCTAATTATTACATTTGTGATTCTGTGGGGAGACCTGGAAAACATGCACTGTTTGGGGTCCTGAGGACCGAGTTTGAGAACCTGTGATCCAAGACACAGATACAGTCTAGGGATAGCTTCACTAGCATAGCCAAGATAAATATGCCATAATGTGTATTATAGCTTCACCTTCAGTTTTTGCCCACATGATCCAACCACATTAGGTACTAAATTTACCTGGGGCCAAAATACTCGCAGTATTCCAGGCTCTTTAGGATCTAGTCTGCCTACATTTCTTTTTATTACTGCTTTATTTAGATGGTCACTGCACATTCCCCTCTATTCTCCCAATGTTTTCCCCGATTGCCGATTTTCATTTGTAACACAGGGCCTAATTCAGACCCGCTCGCGAGCCGGCTCCGTCGTGCGCATGCGCGAGACCCGGATAGCGACGGGCAAACCGTCTGTTAGAGCCGAAAGCACTCTTGGGCTTGCGGCAACGAGACCCTACCACAAGGGTCTCGTCGCAAGCCCGATGGTCGCGATGGTCTTGACCAACGCGACCATCATCATGGCCGCTCGCTAAAGCTGTGGGTGGTCACCCACAGCTATGCGAGGGGCCAGGAGGCCGCTCAAAAAAACCAGAAGGCCGGCCCTGATTCAGAGCGAGCGCTCTGTCAGAGCGTCCGGCTCTGAATCAGGCCCACAGTTCTAGACAGCCGATTTTAACAAAATCCATCCAAACAATTTAATTACTGGAAACGGAATGTTGCCACCTGCACTAGAATTTGTTTCTTCAGTATAAGGTCAGAGACTGGGCTGTGGGGTGTCTAAGTGTAGCCTGATATTATGTGAGGCAGGCAGCACATAATTAGCTGGCTGTGGCACAATCGTAGGCAGCCATCTCTTGGAACACAGAACGTTCCTCTCTTTATGGGCTAGATGTATCAAGCCTTGGAGAGATAGTACCAACCAATCAGCTCCTGTCCTTTTACAGTCTGTGTTTGAAAAATGACAGTTAGGTGCTGATTGGTTGCTACTTTATCTTCTCCACTTTCTCTCTCTCCAAGTCTTAGTACATTTTGCCCTATATATCCTATGGTCCAATAGCAGTTATTCCAGGAAGTGCCTTGTTGCAGTCCTTAATCATAGAGGGCTATTACCAGTGTCGGACTGGGCTATGAAGGGCCCACTGGGGAATGCAGTGGTAGGGTACCATTCTTAAGGGATGTGGCAACCAGGTAACGGACCCTCTAATAGAGTAACCATGTATAATTTGATTGCACGATCTGTAACCTGCTCCTAGAGAAGAGGGTGGGCCTTCAGGCAGTGGGGCCCACCTGGAACTTCCCCTGTATGCCTGTGGGCCAGTACGACTCTGCCTATTACTAAACACTGCAAAGTCCAAAAGCGTAAAGTTTACAATTGCATTTTTGTTTCTGGTGCCTTGGGGTGAGCGGAATTGAAAATAAAAACATTCATAAAAAGTTGGGCCGTGGGAGCAATATTTCATATACTACACTATCACTGTGTCAATAGTATCCAGATGGAGAATAGACAGTAAATAGATAGTCAATAGGTCGATACCAGATGGTCGACATGCAATGGTTAACAGTGTCAAATGATCAACAGTTAAAAGGTCAACTTGGTCAAAAGGTCTAGGTACTTAGCGGATGGTTAGGATGCGAAAGGGGACAGTTAAGGATAGGCACTAGGGAGAGAGAGTTCGGTTTCGGCACCAGGGTGGGTGGGGGGTCAAGGCCATCTTATCGTATGGGCACTCTGAGCAGCTACCAAGGGCCCAATGAGTTTAGGTGCCTTCGAGCAGGGGCCTAGGGCAGCCAGCTGAAAGGCAGGCAGAGAAAGATGCATTCCTTTCCTGCCTCCCAGCCTGCAGCCACAGAGACTGAGTAAAAAGGAGAGGGTAATATCCCCCGGCCAGGGCCGGCCCTAGGGGTGTTCGACCAGTGCGGTCGCACAGGGGCGCCACCCGTAGAGGGCGGCACCCCTCCCCAACATCCTGATTTCAGCGAGACAGTAAATGGCCCACGGCTGGTCAAATCGGGAGGCTGGGGACCCCCACCGCCGGACCAACAGAGTGTGAATGGATGCCGCGCACATGCGTGCGGCAACCATTCACTGACGGGAGAGGGCTGGGAGAAGTCCTGCCAGTGACGGAGTGCTGGGCTTTACCCCAGCCTGACGTTATTTGGAGGCGTGCCGTGCAGGCACGCCTCCAAATAACGTCACACAGGGCGTGGCCTATGGTAATTAGGCCACACCCCTAAATTCAGGCTAGGGCGCTCTCTCAAGAGCCGGCACAGGGTGCTCAGAACCCTGGAGCCGGCCGTGCCCCCGGCTCCCCCATACTTTATTCAGTGCAGAGCAGGAACTGCACTGCGATCTGGAGAAGAGATAGAGGCTGTAATCTTCAGTTTAGATAATTTTTTTATGTTTAAACATTGATTTTGTTGAAAATTCCAAAAAGGTTTAATTTTATAATGTACATTTTTATCCCTTGTGTCGACAACTTCTGCAGGCGACCTTTTGACCATGCCGACCATTTAACACGGTCGTCCTAAATTCTTCTCGACCATTTGACTGTGTCGGCCTATTGCATGTCGACCTATTGACGGTCCATCACTGTTGAACTTTCAATCTACACCCGTGCCAACACCATTTAGTTTCAGGCTCAAAACCCAACAGAAATACCTTTTGGCAAAGCCCCTGGTAACAATAAATGAAAATGGGCCTGTCATCAACGCATCACTATTTTCTCCATGCAATTCTGACTGCACAAGATACTCACACAGCTGCCAGCTAACACTTCAGCCAGGAAGGGAATGGAGCCGTCGCGCTGAGTAAACTTGTCTCGAACAAAATCATTAACCTACATAGAGAAAAAGGGAAATTGTGACACAAGTAAACAAAATGATTACATTTACAGAACATCAAGCACGCTGTGCCGGCTTCTTGCAGATTATTGGCAGCTCTGCTCTTTTATAAAACAGACATAACAATTTATAATGCCGTCTATAAACAAGACAAGCTACGCGATGTGCTCTGCCTTTCAGAATTACATAAATGGACCCTGCAGGCCTCTCTCAGCCGACGCACTGACAAAAACACACTTGGTTTACCTTTATTAGTTTATATAACAAACCCAGTAGCTGTGCTGTTATCTAGAAGTAGGTATGATTAAGGGAGATTATAAACAGGGGGAACTTGTAAACATTAAACATATGACTGGTGCGGTCGCTGTAAGATAGGGATACACGTGCGGCTTTAATGCACATTAGAAAGGCAAGTAAATATCCACAAAACCACTTTGCGCCTATCTATACATTTATTATCAAATACGCATTTATAGATGCCATCCATCAAAATAGAATGTGAAAGCCAACGCGCTTGTATATGCTTACATAAATAGGTCTTCTCTATTGCGTTTAAGACGGGCTCCTACCGAGATGAGCACAATTTTAAGATGTTGTTTTAATGCATTGCTGTACAAGTTCTCATTTTGTCAATTTAATTTTTGGCAAAGTTTTTCTCACATCCGCTTACGTAGATATATCTTATATGGTCAGGGAGAACAAGATACATTAGCAGGCTAGAATACAATGTAATATATGCTGCAAATATAATAAAATATCTAGCAAAACTACGGTTATGAAGCGGAATGGGGTAGTCATGTGATTTACTAACAAGAGTATATATTAGGCAGGTAGTCTGATAAGAGATCTGTCTTTACAGGATAAAATATTGATAAAACATCAGACTGTATGGAGTTTAATAAATTGGGTTTTCACATTGTTTCAAATGTAAAACTTTCCTTTTGTTGGTTTCACAAACTGGTTTCCAAGGATCACAAATGGTCAGATACAGTGTTGTAAGTAGAGGGTGAGCAGTAGTTTATATAGAAGCATTGATGAAACAGTAGCGCAGTTACCGATTTATAAGCTATGAGTGATAACGGTCACCTATGCAAGCAGCAAAAAAGTAACAAGCGTTAACTAGTAACAAAGCTTCTGTAACCTCAAAGTGCTGCTAGCTAGGGAATGGCACTTTAATATCTGTTCAGCTAAGAGGTGTACACATTTTTAATTGAGCTTGTCTGCCTGAACGCCCAGTAGAGCCTAGCGTCCAGATCACTTCTGGTGTATAAGGGACCTGTTCGTCCAAAACCTGGGAAATTACCGTCCATACAAAAAGGTCGAAAGTGGTCATCTTCCAACGGCATTTACCATCATGTCTGATAATGGTCCGGTCACTGTGACTATTATTTGTTACTTTAGGACTTGCATACACTGCAATTGCTCATTATTTACTGACGCTACTGCAGCACGTGTGGCCAGCATTCCCGTTTTTGTCATGCTAGCAATTTTGTATTCAGCAAACACTATAGCAGCCTGAAACTTAATTGTGATTGAGCGAACATGTGATTATGTGCAAAGCGTTCAATGTGACAAATGCTAATCATTTTTGCATTTCAATGTTCAATCACTAGAATATTTTGCATGTCTTGTCAAGTTTATGTAACATCAATGAAAAAAAAATGGTTTCTTTACACTATGGTGTGAATGAATAACTACAGTACTGATTTTATACTAATCTATTCAATTTAGAACATTTTTTGAGACCATAATTACTATACATAGCATATTGGTAATTTAAGTAATAAAATGGTGACCAGACACCATGCTACGTTGGCAGAGATATTGGGTAGTTGGCTAGAGTGATATTGGAATTGTAACCTACATAAAGGGACCACTGATTCTGCTGCCTAGTGCTCGGGCCAAAGGCAGGATCGGCCTGCGTGTGGCGGCAATCTATTTGATGGTAGATTGTCTTAGTTTTCTCACACATGGAGGGGGTACATCCAGTTAGAAACAAGCTGCCACCAGTAGCTTGAGCTGCGTTCATATCGTATTTATGATGGCCTAACTGCTGTCTGCACCTCCATAGTCTGTAAGCAGAAACCAGCAGAGGGACACATCCCGCAAAACCACCAGATGGGCAATTGAATCGGGCCCATGGTACACAGGAACTATCAGGACATCCAACCAGAACGGAATTAACCAAAAAAATGTAATATTTCATTCATGTAAAACCAAAAATCGACACAATTTAGTTGAAGAGCTAAGTCAAGCTAGGTACACACTGGGCCGGTGTCAGGATGATATGCCCCTTCGTAACGGCATATCGCCTACAGCGCTCAGTGTGTACCGGTAATTGCGCGCTCCCACGGCCGCTATCGTCGGTCACCTGGTTTGATGTGCTGCACATCAAACCTAGCGATATCGCAAGCGGCCAATACATTTTTAATAAATGTCGGAATGAATGCCCGTCGCTCCTGTGTGTACATAGCTTAAGACTGTATATCATCCTCACAGAGAAATACTTCTGCACAATATAATAAATACCTGTTTGTAATGTGTGTGGGTACATTAACTGCTAAGGAATTAAGAAATTGTAGCTAAACTGCACCAGCCTATAGGGAATAATGCAGGGTCACCTAGTACATGGTAATGGGAATTGAAGGAGGGTGTAAGAAAAAGAGGAACATGTGTAAACTATAATGAATTACTTCTTACATAGAACATATTTCTAAGTACAACATCTGAGTAAACATGACAGCGCCTGTCAATCACCTACCGTCAGCTTAATAGCCTTCTCAGGTGCAACTCCTACAAGCTGTGGCAACAGACCTGCACAGAAAAATAATGATTGTGAATATAATACACAGCTAATTCTATTCTTCACAGAGAATCTTGCATTTCAAAACTTACTGTCAATTTTTCGGATCTAAATCACCATCTCTCTTTCTTGACAAGATATTCCTCATTAGTGTCTCTTGTATAGACCTGTATGATTAAGCTCTAGGGATGGAACTAGCTGGCATTGCATTGGCAGGACCGTCCAATGACAGAGATGAAAGTGGTCCGGCCGGAGGCGGGGCAGGAGGGCCCTTTCCTCATCTTTGCCCAGCTCCTCCTCTCCGACTCTTGAGTGAATGGGTGCTGCTGAGGGTGAGGCGGTTCTGCTCTTGCCTCTGGAGATGATGTGATGATTTCATGACCATCCCTCGCGTGTAAACCCAGGCAGTCAGCAATCTTACAGTCTGCGCAGAGTCAGCCACGCTGCTCTAGCATAAGCCCAGGCCCCTAGCCCAGCAGTAAGTAAAGTTTAAATACTCATACTGTGTAAATGAGTGTTCCTGCGTGCCAGCCACCTATTTGGGTCATACTGTCCGGCATAAAATGAATGTGGACGAATGCTGTGTGGCATGTGAATAAGGGGCACTACTGTGGGGTATAATCTGAATATGGGACCCACCGGGTGTGGCACAATATGAATTTGGGCCCTACTGTGGGGCACAATATGAATTTGGGCCCTACTGTGGGGCACAATATGAATTTGGGCCCTACTGTGGGGCACAATATGAATTTGGGCCCTACTGTGGGGCACAATATGAATTTGGGCCCTACTGTGGGGTAGAATATGAATTTGGGCCCTATTGTGACGCATAATATAAATGTGGGCCCTATTGTGTGACATAATGTGTATTTGAGCCATACTGTGTTGCATAATTTTACTACAGGTGGGGTACACACCAGACGATATGTCGTCTGATCCCATGGATCAGAGCAACATATCGGGTACATAGTCTAGTGTGTACCCATGATTTGCACGGTCCCGCGTGTCATTAGTGACATCGCCCCTACTGCAGGGCCGACAGGGATGTCACTAATGAAGTAATGCTGTCATGATGACACATACCCCCCTCAATGGAAACTCTGTATGCACTTGCCGCATGCAGGGTCCCGTCGCCAGGGATATTGCACTGTGTACAGATTAGCTAATGTGTACCCAGCTTTAGGGGCACTGTGTGGCATATTGTGCATAAGGAGTACTACTGTCAGTAGCTGGTATGTGTGACAAGGTGGTGAGCATGGGGACGTGTGTGACAAGGTGGTGAGCATGGGGACGTGTGTGACAAGGTGGTGAGCATGGGGATGTGTGTGACAAGGTGGTGAGCATGGGGATGTGTGTGGCAAGGTGGTGAGCATGGGGGGATGTGTGCGACAAGGTGGTGAGCATGGGGGGATGTGTGCGACAAGGTGGTGAGCATGGGGATGTGTGCGACAAGGTGGTGAGCATGGGGATGTGTGCGACAAGGTGGTGAGAATGGGGATGTGTGCGACAAGGTGGTGAGCATGGGGATGTGTGTGACAAGGTGGTGAGCATGGGGATGTGTGTGACAAGGTGGTGAGCATGGGGGGATGTGTGTAACAAGGTGGTGAGCATGGGGATGTGTGTGACAAGGTGGTGAGCATGGGGATGTGTGTGACAAGCTGGTGAGCATGGGGATGTGTGTGACAAGGTGGTGAGCATGGGGGGATGTGTGTGACAAGGTGGTGAGAATGGGGATATGTGTGACAAGGTAGTGAGCATGGGGATGTGTGTGACAAGGTGGTGAGCATGGGGATGTGTGTGACAAGGTGGTGAGCATGGGGATGTGTGTGACAAGGTGGTGAGAATGGGGATGTGTGTGACAAGCTGGTGAGCATGGGGAAGTGTGTGACAAGGTGGTGAGCATGGGGATGTGTGTGACAAGGTGGTGAGCATGGGGATGTGTGTGACAAGGTGGTGAGCATGGGGATGTGTGTGACAAGGTGGTGAGCATGGGGATGTGTGTGACAAGGTGGTGAGCATGGGGGGATGTGTGTGACAAGGTGGTGAGCATGGGGGGATGTGTGTGACAAGGTGGTGAGCATGGGGGGGATGTGTGTGACAAGGTGGTGAGCATGGGGGGGATGTGTGTGACAAGGTGGTGAGCATGGGGATGTGTGTGGCAAGGTGGTGAGCATGGGGATGTGTGTGGCAAGGTGGTGAGCATGGGGGGATGTGTGTGACAAGCTGGTGAGAATGGGGATATGTGTGACAAGCTGGTGAGCATGGGGATGTGTGTGACAAGGTGGTGAGCATGGGGATGTGTGTGACAAGGTGGTGAGCATGGGGATGTGTGTGACAAGGTGGTGAGCATGGGGATGTGTGTGACAAGGTGGTGAGCATGGGGATGTGTGTGACAAGGTGGTGAGCATGGGGATGTGTGTGACAAGGTGGTGAGCATGGGGATGTGTGTGACAAGGTGGTGAGCATGGGGATATGTGTGACAAGATGGTGAGAATGGGGATATGTGTGACAAGCTGGTGAGCATGGGGATGTGTGTGACAAGGTGGTGAGCATGGGGACGTGTGTGACAAGGTGGTGAGCATGGGGAAGTGTGTGACAAGGTGGTGAGAATGGGGATATGTGTGACAAGCTGGTGAGCATGGGGATGTGTGTGACAAGGTGGTGAGCATGGGGACGTTTGTGACAAGGTGGTGAGCATGGGGAAGTGTGTGACAAGTTGGTGAGCATGGGGATGTGTGACAAGTTGGTGAGCATGGGGATGTGTGACAATGTGGTGAGCATGGGGATGTGTGACAATGTGGTGAGCATGGGGATGTGTGTGACAAGGTGGTGAGAATGGGGACGTGTGACAAGCTGCTGAGTATGGGGACGTGTGTGACAAGCTGTTGAATATGGGGACGTGTGTGACAAGCTGCTGAGCATGGGGACGTGTGTGACAAGCTGCTGAGCATGGGGATGTGTGTGACAAGGTGGTGAGAATAGGGACGTGTGACAAGCTGCTGAGTATGGGGACGTGTGTGACAAGCTGCTGAGCATGGGGACGTGTGTGACAAGGTGCTGAGCATGGGGACGTGTGTGACAAGGTGCTGAGCATGGGGACGTGTGTGACAAGCTGGTGTCCTGCAGAGGAGGAGTCTGATGGCATATAAAAGAGGCACATGTGGCTCTGAGGGCATGTGTGTAAATTTTAAACTTTACTTGTTTTCTTATATTAAAACACAAATGTACCTTCCCCTCCAAATCTTCCAAACTTTTCAGAGTTGCCCACTCAAAATCAGGGCGTGGTTGGGTGCTATGAGATGGGAGGGGTTAAACAATATTGTTGCACCTGGGCCCACCACTCTCTAGTTCTGCCACTGTAACACTCATCAATTGTTTAAAAGGTCATTTGGGTCCTTAACACAATGTAACATCATTTCTAAACTTTTGTCATTGATGGCTTATGAAGACATTGTGTGATGATGTTTCTTGATCTCCTTTGTAAAGTGCTACATTCTGTGCAAATCTCATGGAGATTTCACACCTTCGAGGTGCAGCCGGTGGTGGTTGGGATTCTGACGCATGGTGCTAAAATTACAGTAGACTTCGCCACAATGAAGTTGGCTATGGCTTTACCCCCTCATGTGCTGGATCTCCCCCTCTCCTATGGCGGTGCTACAGTGTCACTAGCTGGTATTTCTAACATATGGGACAAATTAATACTGCGAGCAGGCTGCACCCTGCATACTTACGGGTCTGAAGAGAGAGGCATCAGAAGATGAGCTGGTCTGCAATAAGGTCGGGTGTGGGGAACCACCACTCAGCCTCGCTCTTTGCCCATTAGAAATTTCGGGGTGAGGAGTGTTTTGTGTTTTTCCATACTGAACCTAGAGCCTCACAGCTGCAGGTTAATGTAGTAATTTTGTTTGTGCTGGCACAGAGAGGCAATTAATCCAATTGAAATAGTGCTGCCTTCTCATAAAACGCAGATATTTACATCCGTACACATTTTATAGTCATTTACCCCAATAGAAAAAGGAAAACAAAAAACAATTTAAAAAGAAAATGTTCATTGAAACAGCAGGAAAATAGGTAGTTGAATTGCACATTCTAAAGTAGTCAACAACCCCATATGCATCACTGAGCTAGAATAATATTCAATCATAACTCAATAATATTCAATTATTTCAAGATTTATACAGGCAAAAAAAATTGGAAAATGACAAGTTTTCTTTTTTCCTTTTTACCTAATTTTGCAATGCGTAAACCAGGGACGCTGGAACCTTATGGCAAAGTGACAGGTGGCAATTGTAAAATAAAAAAAATGTACATTCAATTAACATTTAAAATTTTTGGCCAGGAATTTTCAATGTAAAAAAAAATTAAAAAATATGCACAAACTGATCTTCACCAGCCAGTACCAGTCATTGTCCAAATATAACCATCATAATTCCATTACATGAATTAATGACATAAAGAAATGGAGTAATCCAAGTTTAAAGTTATATATATGGGGGGGGGCTGTGTGTGTATATATAAATACATATCAAATCACATGTGTTAAACAAAGAAAAAGAATGTGCATGCTTAGAAATTACACAATGCTATACATCCATTTATTGATTAAAAATGCACATAATTTATGAACATTACCATCAGAGGAACATGTGGGAAAGAAGTTCAAAACAGTTTTATTTATCAAATTTGAAAAATAGGGTCAGGACGGAGTGCTTAGGGACCCAACCGATTTCATAGCATGTGTGTTCTAACCCTAGCCTGAACCTCACTGCAGATGTTCGTGAGCTACACGTCTCTGACGTCTTGCCACATGGAAAGCAGCTATATTCTGTCCAGAGAGCTGTCTCCAGGGCTGATTGTCTTGAAGTATGAAGAGATTACCTATAACCTATCTGAGGGGAAGCACAATGAGGGCATCCATGTCTAAGTTGTATTCTTTCCACAATGCAGAGAGATGGGCACGGAGAGATCTAGGGGACACGAAACCCTAAAGCAAAGAGTTTGTACATTCCGTTTTTGTTCTTTCATGTAATGAATGGCACATATAAGTAATATATTCATGATTGAGTACTGTGGAGCAGATTGAAAACCAAAAAGTTGATTTGCTTCCCAAGCCAAGTCTGTTCATTCATTACTGTATTTGTATATGTCATAAGATAAAGTCATTTATATACCAAAAAAAAAAAAAAATTAACACCAAAATTTGTATTCTTTATGGGTAGCATAATCTATATAATCTAATACGGTCTGTCCTGTACCCGACATGCGGCAGCCAGGGCGTGCGCCTCAGGAGTCAACGTGTCCACTGCAGAGATGGGACAGACTTCAGAGGACAGAGGAGGACCATTCTACAGGCACCAGGGACAGGAACAGAGTGGGGAGGGGGATGGACAGGTCAGGTGGCAGACCAAGGTGACCGAGCATATGACGGGTCCCTCTACTAATCTTAATATTGATATTCTGTTTCTGATAGCACAGGCTACAAAGAGCATACACACTGAAAGGACTCAATGTGGCATTGGTTTGGTGTTTGACAGAAACTAGACTCTGCTGAAGTTTGTTCCTCCAGTTTCAGATAATCAGCTTTTTGCTGAGAGATAAGGACCAATCAGCCCAGAAACATTAGCTTAGGCCAGCAATAATGTGGACATCAGAGTGATACAGGAGGAAGTATTATGAGTTTAGCTGTACAAGTCAGAGTATAGAGCTTGGCTGGGTTCAGTGAGTTAGTATATATTTGAGGTCAAGGTCACAAGCAGAGATGAAGACCAGAAAGTCAGTATGGTTTTCAATCTAAATGCTGCCGGTCTATATCCCGACACGAGAAGCCCGACGCCTATCTAAATCCAGATGCCGGGACGCCGAAGGACGACAGCTTGAACGAGGTAAGACCGGGGTGTCCTTAAGGGGCCTATCCATTAGCAGATAAATTGAACGACTGAATGATATATCGTTCAGTCGTTCAATTTATCTGCTAATAGATAGGCCCTGAACGATGACAGATGCGCACTCCCGTGGCCGAAAGATTTTATCTTTCGTCTCTCCAACATGTTGGTCAATTATCGCATATCGCTGCCAGATATTAGAAATATCTGGCAGCTATATGTGCGGTAAACGACGAACGATATTACCAGCAGCTACAAAGCGATGGAGAGAAAAAATCCACTTCCTGAATTAGGTCATGCGATATCGTTCATCTTTTGCAAAAATCTGTCATATTCATGACAGATATCTTTCAGCACAGCCACCGGAATTTTCAATAGATATCTTTTGTCTTTCGTCATTCATGAAAACATCTACTAATGGATAGGCCCCTTTAGCGTTAGGTTTAGGGAGTGTAGCTGGTTAGGTTTTGGGGTGGGGAAGGTTAGGGCTAGGGATAGGCACACCCCCAGGAGGGTTAGGTTTAGGGTGCTGGAAGGGGGGTTAGGTATAGGCACTCCAGGGGGGGGACTTAGGGTTAGGCACCCCTAATGGAGGGTTAAGGATGGGGGTGGCTAGGGTACTTACCAGCCGGCGTCGGGATCTCCTGCTGTCGGGCTTCTCGTGTTGGGATTTGAGCCGGCGGCTAAAGGGCAACTTGTAGCAATGTAGGTCACATGACATCAAGTGTTCCAAGAGGCAAGCGGGAGTTGTTGCCACAAAGCAGGGGGCATCCATGCACCCAACAGCACACAGCAGAGTAGCTGCTATCAGCTATGGACATCTGCGGTGAGCCTGGGATGAATAGTAAGCTATTGTTTTGGGGCAGGGGACTTTTGTACAATTATTGCTAGGGGTACCAGTCCCCTTATATGCACTTGTCCTTGAGGAATTCCATTATGAAATTGAATCCAGGAGAGGCAGGCTGTCCTTATTACAGTTCAGTATTTAAAGAAAAAATGTGCGCGGACCCCCATGTTTTTGTAAAACCACCCTCAAATTTTATGGTTTTGATTTTGGGTAAACCACCCTCAAGTGTTTTGGTTCAGATTCGGTTGCAAATTTTGATAAAAGCAGCTAAAATCATGTGATTTGAACCTGTGTACATGCAATCCAAAGCCCGAGATTCAGTTTTTAAATCAGAGTTACGAACTTACAGCAGAGCCGAGCCAGGATGTGGTTCTCCCCAGACCACCAAAAGTGATCCGAGCTGGGACTCGATTTGACTCGGAACCCCAAAGTTCGTGTGTGTTCAGAATAACTGAACTGCACACCTCTAATTTAAAAGGGAGAGGGCTGACCCCATTCAGGGAAGCTGCTTTTTAACAGATAGGATAGAGCAAGTCCAATACTCTGAGCTCAGTGAGGATTGGGTGGGGGAACCCAACACCAAACAATTACATGTGGTCCAGGGCACCTAACTAGCAGAAGTTGTACAAAGATGTATAATCCTAACACAGATAATAGCTGACATTTTATGAAAACCTGGAGGAACCGAGGCTGTACAGCAGTAGAGCACCAGTTTAAGCTGTAAATCCTGCAGACATGACATCAGATGAGTCAGGACACATCCAGCATTACAGGTCTTATATACAGTATATATGCCACAGTCACTGCTAGAATTCCTGGGCTTCTTTTGTTTCAACCACAACAGTAGTTTTGTAATTCGATTCCTCAGCAGTGGTAGAGACAGTAGTCTCATTAAAATGTAACATTGTTGTAATAATATTTAAACGCCATAAATTAAGGAAAAAAACAATGTTGATCAGTATCCTCTCCCAGCTGTACTGCAGATGTAGATTAACAGGCAGAAAATAAATCACTCACACATTCAGAACCACACAATACATTCCAGTCATTCAAAAGCCACCTAAAACCTTTAAGTCAATAAGAATAATTATTTTCATACAAACACAGATCTAAGAGAACTGGATGTGCGTACAGGTCTCCTACACACAGTTGGGGAAAGCCATTTGATGGTCAGCAGCGTGGCACAGGGGCACTATGTGTGATGGTTGTGTATGCGCTCATTGTGTTTGTGTGGGTTTCCTCTGGGTGCTCCGGATTCGTTCCAAAAACATGCATATGTATTTAGGGGGATGTAGTTGGCATCCCGGCGTGCAGGATGCCGACGGTCGGGATCCCGGCACCAGTATCCCGACCGTCGGCATCCAGAAGATAAGTATCGGGGTGCAGGGGGAGGGTAGCGTTAGCTAGCGGGGTTAGGCACTAGGGGGAGGGTTAGGCACCGGGGAGGGATGGTTAGGATTAGGGTGCGGGAAGGGGGAGGTTAGGTTTAGGCACTAGGGGGGTGAGGTTAGGTTTAGGCACCGGGGAGGGGGTGTTAGGTTTAGGGTGTGGGGCGGGGAAGGTTAAGGTTTAGGCACTAAGAAGGGGGGGGGGGTTCGGTTTAGGCACCGCAGAGGGTTGGTTAGGGTCGAGGATAGAAAAGTACTCAGAGTTATGTTCTATGGGTGTCGGGACCGTATTTAGACTAAGATCCAATGGGGCAGGGACTGATGTGAATAACGAATATTATCTGTATAGCACAGTATAATATACTGGCACTATGGAAATAGAACAACTGTAACAATAGTAATGATGGGCTGCCCCAATATTCCGCCTATTATTTCATTACAAACCAGTGGCTTATTATTTGTTTCTTAAAAGTTGTGTTATACACCGCACACATATTCTGCAGCGCTTTACAGAGAACACTTGGCCATTCAGATCAGTCCCTGCCTTAGTGGAGTTTACATTCTATGGTGTCAATCCAATTAGATGCGAGATCCTAAGCCTGCTAGTAAGTACCACTGGACGTGCACATTTCTGTTCTCAGCCCCATCAGGCCACGAATTACTGAGCTGTTGCCGGCGTTTCTATGCTGTTCTAACTGCAATTATCTCCCTTTGTTCCTAATTGGATTGACCTGTATAGGGGGATTCATCAAAGCTTGGAGAACAATAAAGTATCATCCAATCAGCTTCTATCATATTGCGCAAACAGCCTGTAAAATGGCAGTTAGGAGCTGATTGGTTGCTACTTTATTGCCCTCCAAGCTTTAAAAAATATCCCCTTATTCCCTAACACAACGCACACATATATACATTAAAGCAGTGGTTCCAAAACTTGCCAGGGTGCCTGATGGTCCAGTCCCAAATCAGATGAATTATGGTCAATGTGATTGTCAGCCACCGGCACTGGTTTTGCCAATCATAAAATATGTGGAACCACCACTGTGACCATCAACACATGAACTGGAGGACGACGGATAAGAAAATACTGAATTTACACATTTTTGCTAATTATCCCAATAGGACACTTTTGGCCTAGGCGTGCTTTGAATAAAATACTGAGACTTTAGGGCACCGTGATTCAAGAAAGTTTGGTAACCACTGCACTATGGTTACATTTCTGTTGGAATCTAATTAAACCACTGTTATGTTTCTGGATCACTGGGGTGCTTGAAAATGGGTACTAGCATATTTTTATGTCTATAAAGAAGTTATAGAAAAAGTGAAATTCCTCCGTCATACAAGCACCTGCAATCCCAAAAACACTTGGACCCTTCTTAGAGCACACCCAGGATCTTATTTCACTAGTTTTTGAAGTTGTCCCCCAACTTATTTCATTTTCGCCCAAAATTTCTAAGGCTATTTTTTGGGGTGTTCCAGGATTTAAATTTTCTTTGACCTTTGGGGGGGGGTGTTCTAAGGGTTTTGGGTGGTTTCATAACATCTGCACCCCAAAATATAGATTTTGCAGTTTTTTTTACTCCTGCTATTCTGTGGAGAAAAGGTTTTGCCTAATCCAATGCATAGCCTTTTCGCATAGGCGAAAACGGACTGGAATTGAATACGGAGATAAATTTTCGGGTGAAATTATCTCCAAGAAATAGGCGAAAATGGCTTATCGCTCCTAATTGAATACAGCCCTAAGAGAGAAAGTGGAAAGCGATAAAGCACCAACCAATCAGCTCCTAGCTGTCATATTTCTAGCACATCCTGTAAGTTGACAGTTAGGAGCCGATTATTTGGAACTATATCTCTCTCTCCGAGATTTGATACATCTCCCCTCTAAGACCTCAGTACTGTGAGGGAGTAATGCTAACCACTATGCCAGTCGTTCTGCCAGTTACTTAAATGAGTCATGAGGCAGTTTTTTCACAGTACCGTTGTCAAATAAAATTACTATAGTACAGACATACACAAGGGGCCAAATGTAATAAATCGCGATTTAAAGTAAAAATCCAACTCGGATCTTTGCGCATTGGTGCCGGGACTTGCAAATGTAATAGCCTGCGCTCTTTTGAGCTCGAGGCTACTACACTATGCAAGTATTTCCCTATGTAAACTAACACCTTTTAATGAGACTAGCATTAAAAGGTACGAGTTATACAGAAGCCATAACAGATCAGTGAGATCTGAGACGGTTTCTGTCTGTGTGTTTACAAAAAAAAAAAAAAAGGACGCGCACCCCCTCCCCAGAAGCATAACCAACACCGGGCTATATAAAACCTGTCCTGGCTCTAAAAATACAGCAGCCAAAATGCATAGGGGGCCCCTGTATATTAAGTACCAGCGCAGGGCTTTTCTGAGCCAGTCCTGGTTGTGGAAAAACACCGGACAAAACGGGTAAGGGTCCCTGTAATTTCCATAACCAGCACCAGACTATTTCTAGAGGGGGGGGGGGGTAATGCAATAGCCAGGTTTTCCCGGCCAAATCATTACCCCTGACCACTAGTCAGCCGAGGCCGTGGATCCCTGGGGAGGTGCCCCCCCCAATAAAGGGGTCCCCCTCTACAGGGAACCCCAGGCCTAGGCTGATAGCCTGGGGCTAGAAGTGTTAATATTGGTCTTTAGCTGTGGTACTACACGTCCCAGCAAGCCTCCCCCGCATGCTGGTACTTGGAGAACCACAAGTACCAGCATGCGGGGAATTACAGGCTAGCTGGTACATGTAGTTCCACAGACAAAGAAATACTTAAAAAAAAAACACAACACACACATGCACACTCACTATCACAATTACTCACCTAATATCCCTGTTGACATGTCCCCTTGTCCAGTAGGATTCCATAGGTGTACCTGTAATAAAAAAAAATCCATACCCACCTCTCCTATGCAATGTTTATGTCCTCTTCGATCCCTGTAGGCATCCAGGGGATTAAAAAAAATAAAACGCAAATACCCGAAACCATGCCGGACAGGAGGAAAGGTATGTGTTTCCACATACTTTTCCTCCGCGCGAATGACTGGGGCCCACATGTGCCCAGTCATTGCAGGAGCCGCCAGCCAATAAGCAGGTGTCTCCGTCGGAGCTGCTCACTGATAGGCTGACCGCACATAGCCTGTCTCCTCCATAGACTTCAATGGTGAGAAATCGCCATTGAAGTCTATGGTGGGAACAGCAACATTGTATCCAATGATGCAACCACAAGGTCCACATCAAGTAATCTGGATTCATGAATGAAAGGATTTTTCCAGCATCAAATGACTTAAATGTATTGGCTTGTATATGCTCTCCTGCATTACTCTTTCTGCGCTTTTAAGCTACACATTTATAGAATCAGGCAATGGTGTGTATCTTCTGTGTTCTGATATACAACACAAATCTACTCTTCAAATGCATGTGGACCAATGAAGAGAGGACAGGATCATAACAGGGAGATTAAATACATTGCAAAGCATAAAAGCAATATATTTAGTAAAGGAGGACCCATAAAAGACAATTTATTAATCTGCAGCCAGACAGCTACTTTAACTGCTCAATTACCAGTTAATTACCTATAGACTAAATATTCTAAACACAAAAGAACTGTAGGAAACGGTATGATTTACCGCCGGACGCCTGTCCGGCAGTTGGAATCCTGACAGCGGCTGCCCGACATGGGTGAAAATCCCGTTCATCCCTAAGGTAAGTATTCACTAACCTAATTCCCTCCCCTAACCCTCCTTAGGGGTGCCTAACCCTAACCTTCCACCCAGTGCCTAAACCTAACCCCCCCTCCCCCGCCACCTAAACCTAAGTCCCCCAGGGGGTGCCTAACCCTAAGTCCCCCAAGGGGGTGCCTAACCCTAAGTCCCCCCCCCCCCGGGAGCCCTAAACCTAAACCCCCCCCTGCGCTCGGCATCACTTCGTTCGGGAAGCTGGGCGCCGGTCTCCCGGCGTCAGTAAAATGACAGGCGTCTAGATGTAGACGCCTGTCATTTAACCCTCGCCGGGATAAAGCAGTCGGGAAGCCGGCTGTCGGGATGAGGTCCGCCGGCTTCCCGACTGCATACCGACCTGTATTCTATCACTCAATGTATACATAGGGTGTACGATCTCTTTAAAACACAAGAGAACAAAGCCCCATTTCCCAGCACAACTCAGTATTGTTGAGCTTCTCTGTGTGCTAATAAGCTTTCCCATTATTACCAAAAGTCTTTTAAAATAATGATGTACACTGGGTGATCTTACCAAAAAATAACCACAATATAGTTTATGGATTATGTGTAGGAGGACAGGCGATTTACATCTCCCTCACACCCCCCAGGTTAATAATTGGACAGGGCATGAGTATGAGGCTACAGTATCTCAGTTTAGGAGGAAAAGCATTAGCCAGATTACTTTACAGGGGAGGCAGATTTACAGGACTCAGCAAGGAATTGTATAGCACTTATTTGTGGGGCTTAAACAAGTTAAGATTGTATTTTATTGGCGTCAAAAGAATTAAAATGCAAATCACAATCTCACCTAATGTGACATTGGTGGTGGGATGATGATTTAAAGTTAACACTTATTGTTTTTACAGCCCTGGCGTTTCTTTTTAAAGGTGTGTTCTGCCAAAGACAGAGACGTACTCCCTTCACCAGAGTCTGCTCTCCCCATGTAATCAACTGGCTGGGCATAGGGTTAGGTACTCATGCATGATTCAATGCATCTTTTATCCAGAATAACTTTTTTTTTTTTTCATTGAACAAACTTTATTTTTTAGGAGTGTCCTTGTTTTTTTTGCTTAACCACATCTGCTCTCTGCAATGAGATGAGGCAAGTGATGTAAGTTGTATAAAACCAACAGGCTGCTCCAGTGGTCACTTCTGTGATGAGGATTGGTATGAAATACCGACAGTCGGGATCCTGGCGGTCAGAATACAGATGCCGGGATCCCAACAGGGTTAACATATCGACACTTGTTGGTCGGTATGCTAACCCTCCTCCTCTCCCTACCCTAACCCTCCCTCTTTGGTGCCTAATCCTAACCTCCCCCCCCCCAGTGCCTAAACCAAACCTTCCAGCACCCTAAACCTAGCCCTCCCCCTTAGTGCCTAACCCTAAGCCCTAACCCTATCCACCCCCCCCCCACTACGCTACTTACCTTCGGTATCCTGGCGGTTGGGATGCTGGTGCCAGGATTCTGACCGGCGTTGGTATTCTGGCGCCGGTAAAGTAAGCTTGAACATCCCGACCGCCGGGATGCCAAAATGTAATGTAATGTAAGCTTGAACATCCCGACCGCAGGGATGCCTGTGATGGCCAACAGTTTATGGGCTAGTTTAATCTCAAGCTTACCATACACTCAAAGTGCCTGAATGAACCATAGAGGAGGAGGATATGCGCTTTCAATCTCTTTAATTATTTTCTATATATGCAAATTTAATGTAGTTCTGGTTTAAAAAGGGTGACTCAACCGCCGGGGATTTAACGGTATAAAATAAAAATTGCTTTTTAGATGTTCATGTAAAAATATAAACACATTTAATGTTTCATTTCTCTGCAGCAATCTGGGAAAGATCAGAAAGAGTGACTTTACTACATAACATATTTGGATTCACTCTATAAAGAGAAAGGGAGTCAACCACCCAATGGCCTGCAGCATTATTCTTCTGCTGATAGACATAACAATACTGGGAGCCGCTCGGCCACTGGATCCATAAAATCAGGATTCCACAGTGAAAAAGGAATCGATTTGACATTATTTAATGGTGAACAATGATTTTCTGCCCCCCTCTTTATAGGGAATATAAATAACAAACCACTGGTGTACGAAGGACAAAACCGGAGAAGGGATGAACCTTTTCTTTTACCAAAAGGAAACCAGCCAATAGATAATAAAACTGCCTGGATTTTATCCCCATGTCAGTAATTTAAAAGGCTTCTATGTTGCAGAAAGGTAGTTATTAGTTGCAAGGGGAGTTGAAGAGAATACAAAAGACAGTGATCCTCCCTCCATGGTCTATGAATCACTGTAAGAGAACACCCACTGAATATGATGAAGGAGACAAGTCACAAGGTACAATAACACCCCTTCTCATCTTCTGTATGACAACAGACCCCTTCTGTGCCAGAAATGTTTCATTACGTGTGTGTGCTTTCCTTTAGTTACCCAATAAAAGTAAATAAGGAGCATAATATTTACTTTTTGATTACATTTTTGTAACATGTTCCTGAATGTGAGTTAAGGCCGGTTCCCCACTGGAGTTCTGAAAAGGCCAGTGGCACCCAAGTCAACCATGATGGCTTCATTAGAGCTTAAACCTGCAGTTGGGGAGGGGCGTGAGTGAAACGTAAGCGGAGCAGGCTGCGTTTAAAGACACTGCTGTACCACTGCCAAGCACAGATGCAAGTGGGAGGTGGGCATGGGGCAGTGGCGGAACCACCAAGAGTGCCAGGTTTTGTGGGGGCTACAGAATTAAGGTGAGGGTGGGTCTTGCTATGGCAGATCCCCCAAGAGAAACCTGCGCAAGCCTCCACTACAAACCCGAGCACCAGTAGCACTCCCCGAGCTTCCCAAATGCTCGAAAAAGCTACAGTAGCATTGCTGGCTAAGGTGACATGGTCCAAAAAAAAGTCTGTACGTGTTCCACATAATGGTATTCATATCTACATAATCAGATATGTATTGGAGCTTAATAAATGTCCAATTAGAAAATAAGGTTCTTGTACCTACAATTGTGAATGGGGTGGAGATCGTTGAGGGTGGGAGCAAACCATAGCAATGGCGATTCTTCCAATCAGCAGCTTACGCACGGTTTATAGAAGTGTTTATATAAATCAAATTGAAAAGTTTACAGAATGGGGTTTGTGTGCCTTTAACAATAGAGCCACCCGCATGTGAAATATAAATGCCCCGTAAGAACACAGAATATTAGCAAAATGTATATTTAAATTCTTAGCATATTTATAACAGCAGATATGCTACATGCTTCAAGCTTATGAAACAAAATAAGACTTTCTATTCAATACCACCACTGCCATTCAGTCTAATTCACGTCTGAAGGTGTTATGTATGGTACATACTGCCATGCAGCGTTTCAAGCACTCCCACGCCATCCATTAATATTACAATGTGGAACACAGCCGCTGTAGACTAAATTCTTTTGTCATCATTATAACAGCCAAAGACGCAGGGGCGTAACCATAAATGTTTACTTTTGAAAATGCACTTTAAAATATAGCCAGCACAAACATATTATTCCTAAAAATACTGGAGCATTTTACGGCTCAACATTATTTGCAATAGACAAAAAGAAAAAAAAAAAAAGACTTTTAAAGAACATTGACCTTAAAAAAGGGCAAGATTGCTGTAGAATCACTTTAACACACCTCTCCCAATCCCATTCTATGTAGGCACTGCACGTAAGGAACCACAACAGTTTCCTTGTCAATGCAGCATTGCTAATCTATACTAATATAATAAGAACGTTGTGTCCGTCTGTTTGTTACAAGTTGGCGCAAAAATGACTGAACCGGTTTTCATGAAAACGGCATCATTGTGTAGTGGAAACTCATAGAAATAACCTGCACTTTGTTTAATGTCAATTGGTCAAGTTAAAGCTGAGCAATATCAAAAAACTAATTTATTGACATAATCAGTGCAAGAGAATGTTGTGGAACCCTGCGTGCCGCCAAAAAGGGGTGGGGGGGGAGAGGTGCTTTGGGCCCATGCTCACTTGAATAGGAGAGGTTACACAGCAGTCTTTGCACGGGCACACAGTGACATTGGTGTGAGTGGCGGGTGAATAGGATAGGCTACATAGCAGTCTTTGCACGGGCACACAGTGACATTGGTGTGAGTGGTGGGTGGATAGGGTAGGCTACATAGCAGTCTGTGCACAGGGCACACAGTGACATTGGTGTGAGTGGTGGGTGGATAGGGTAGGCTACATAGCAGTCTGTGCACAGGGCACACAGTGACATTGGTGTGAGTGGTGGGTGAATAGGATAGGTTACATAGCAGTCTTTGCACGGGCACACAGTGACATTGGTGTGAGTGGTGGGTGGATAGGGTAGGCTACATAGCAGTCTGTGCACAGGGCACACAGTGACATTGGTGTGAGTGGTGGGTGAATAGGATAGGCTACATAGCAGTCTTTGCACGGGCACACAGTGACATTGGTGTGAGTGGTGGGTGAATAGGATAGGCTACATAGCAGTCTTTGCACGGGCACACAGTGACATTGGTGTGAGTGGTGGGTGGATAGGGTAGGCTACATAGCAGTCTGTGCACAGGGCACACAGTGACATTGGTGTGAGTGGTGGGTGGATAGGGTAGGCTACATAGCAGTCTGTGCACAGGGCACACAGTGACATTGGTGTGAGTGGTGGGTGAATAGGATAGGTTACATAGCAGTCTTTGCACGGGCACACAGTGACATTGGTGTGAGTGGTGGGTGGATAGGGTAGGCTACATAGCAGTCTGTGCACAGGGCACACAGTGACATTGGTGTGAGTGGTGGGGGAATAGGATAGGCTACATAGCAGTCTTTGCACGGGCACACAGTGACATTGGTGTGAGTGGTGGGTGGATAGGGTAGGCTACATAGCAGTCTGTGCACAGGGCACACAGTGACATTGGTGTGAGTGGTGGGTGGATAGGGTAGGCTACATAGCAGTCTGTGCACAGGGCACACAGTGACATTGGTGTGAGTGGTGGGTGAATAGGATAGGTTACATAGCAGTCTTTGCACGGGCACACAGTGACATTGGTGTGAGTGGTGGGTGGATAGGGTAGGCTACATAGCAGTCTGTGCACAGGGCACACAGTGACATTGGTGTGAGTGGTGGGTGAATAGGATAGGCTACATAGCAGTCTTTGCACGGGCACACAGTGACATTGGTGTGAGTGGTGGGTGAATAGGATAGGCTACATAGCAGTCTTTGCACGGGCACACAGTGACATTGGTGTGAGTGGTGGGTGGATAGGGTAGGCTACATAGCAGTCTGTGCACAGGGCACACAGTGACATTGGTGTGAGTGGTGGGTGAATAGGATAGGCTACATAGCAGTCTTTGCACGGGCACACAGTGACATTGGTGTGAGTGGTGGGTGAATAGGATAGGCTACATAGCAGTCTTTGCACGGGCACACAGTGACATTGGTGTGAGTGGTGGGTGGATAGGGTAGGCTACATAGCAGTCTGTGCACAGGGCACACAGTGACATTGGTGTGAGTGGTGGGTGAATAGGATAGGTTACATAGCAGTCTTTGCACGGGCACACAGTGACATTGGTGTGAGTGGTGGGTGGATAGGGTAGGCTACATAGCAGTCTGTGCACAGGGCACACAGTGACATTGGTGTGAGTGGTGGGTGAATAGGATAGGCTACATAGCAGTCTTTGCACGGGCACACAGTGACATTGGTGTGAGTGGTGGGTGGATAGGGTAGGCTACATAGCAGTCTGTGCACAGGGCACACAGTGACATTGGTGTGAGTGGTGGGTGAATAGGATAGGCTACATAGCAGTCTTTGCACGGGCACACAGTGACATTGGTGTGAGTGGTGGGTGGATAGGATAGGCTACATAGCAGTCTGTGCACAGGGCACACAGTGACATTGGTGTGAGTGGTGGGTGAATAGGATAGGCTACATAGCAGTCTTTGCACGGGCACACAGTGACATTGGTGTGAGTGGTGGGTGGATAGGATAGGTTACATAGCAGTCTGAACACAGTGACATTGGTGTGAGTGGTGAGTGAATAGGATAGGCTACATAGCAGTCTGTGCACAGGGCACACAGTGACATTGGTGTGAGTGGTGGGTGAATAGGATAGGCTACAAAGCAGTCTTTGCACGGGCACACAGTGACATTGGTGTGAGTGGTGGGTGGATAGGATAGGCTACATAGCAGTCTGTGCACAGGGCACACAGTGACATTGGTGTGAGTGGTGGGTGAATAGGATAGGCTACAAAGCAGTCTTTGCACGGGCACACAGTGACATTGGTGTGAGTGGTGAGTGAATAGGATAGGCTACATAGCAGTCTGTGCACAGGGCACACAGTGACATTGGTGTGAGTGGTGGGTGAATAGGATAGGCTACAAAGCAGTCTTTGCATGGGCACACAGTGACATTGGTGTGAGTGGTGGGTGGATAGGATAGGCTACATAGCAGTATGAACACAGTGACATTGGTGTGAGTGGTGAGTGAATAGGATAGGCTACATAGCAGTCTGTGCACAGGGCACACAGTGACATTGGTGTGAGTGGTGGGTGAATAGGATAGGCTACAAAGCAGTCTTTGCATGGGCACACAGTGACATTGGTGTGAGTGGTGGGTGGATAGGATAGGCTACATAGCAGTATGAACACAGTGACATTGGTGTGAGTGGTGAGTGAATAGGATAGGCTACATAGCAGTCTGTGCACATGGCCAGGGGCATATCTACCCATTGGCCAGGATGGCACTCGCCAGGGGCGCCGACCAAAGGGGGGCGCTGTCCGGCTGTGCCACCTACAGCCAAGGGGTGGACAAGTTCCCCGGCCCCACAAGTGTAGGGCAGACCGCAGTGAGAGCGGTCTGCCTTACACAGTCTACAAACACAGAGCCGCCAGCGGCGGCTGTGTGTTTGTAATAGCAGCCAGCCAATGAGAGTCACACAGACTCTCATTTGCTGCTGCGTCGTCCGCGGAGGGAGCCAGCTGGAGTTCACACATGAGCTCCGTGTGATGGGAGAGACGTCACATGTCATGACGTCTCTCCCATGCAGGAGAAGAGCGGGCCGGGACTCAGAGTGGACAGCGGCAGTCACGTCAGGAGCGGGGATCAGGTAATTTGATTTTTTTTTGTTCTTTGTGTGTGTGTGTAAGCCTGGCTCTATGGGGGGGAGGCACTGAAATAGGGAGCGGCCGCTACTAGGGGTACTTTATGGGGGGGACTACTACTGGGGGCACTGTATAGGGGGGACTACTACTGGGGTCTACTGCTGGGGGCAATGTATAGGGAGGCTACTACTGGGGGCAATGCAGCATAGGGGGGGAGGTAGGGGGGCGCTTGGATCCCTAGATACACCCCTGCACATGGCACACCGTGACATTGGTGTGAGTGGTGAGTGAATAGGACAGACTACATAGCAGTCTTTGCACGGGCACACAGTGACATTGGTGTGAGTGGTGGGTGAATAGGATAGGTTACATAGCAGTCTGTGCACAGGGCACACAGTGACATTGGTGTGAGTGGTGGGTGGATAGGATAGGCTACATAGTCTGTGCACAGGGCACACAGTGACATTGGTGTGAGTGGTGGGTGAATAGGATAGGTTACATAGCAGTCTGTGCACATGGCACACAGTGACATTGGTGTAAGTGAATAGGATAGGCTACACAGCAGTCTGTGCACAGGGCACACAGTGACATTGGTGTGAGTGGTGGGTGAATAGGATAGGTTACATAGTCTATGCACAGGGCACACAGTGACATTGGTGTGAGTGGTGGGTGAATAGGATAGGCTACATAGCAGTCTTTGCACGGGCACACAGTGACATTGGTGTGAGTGGTGGGTGAAGGCGCTGTGGCTACCAGTCTGTATAGCGCTGCTGGTCACTTGGGCCAGTCCCGCAACAGAGCCCCTATGCAAAGCAATACAACTAGAATACCTAAAAAAAAAAAGGCAGAAGCGATCTAACAGTAGACGAAGCCACGAGCAACAACTAGTTATTTAAATACTATGTTTGCGTTACCTGAATGCAACTAAGGTTAGGAATATCTGCAAGAAAGCGTGTGACATTTGCAATATTGTATGCTGTCCTGCCAGCAGCTTCAGTGTATTCCATCTTACTTGCCTATAGCTATATACGGAAACATAGCCCAGTTGCATAACATGACGACTTCATTATTGTGGACTATTACAAAGAATGTCACAATCCAGCTGCTGTACCTAGAACAAACATGTGCCCTTTTGAAAAAGTTACCCCCTTGTCATGCTAAAATGGGCAAGTGGCTGTAAAGCTGCTTTCCAAGTGTCAATCCCACTAGTAGAAAACTAGAATAAGTCAACTCTGATTTTAAGAGGAATTTTCCCCAGGAAGTATAACACTGGTAAGTCAGCTGTGCAATCCATCAGATGTGCGACAATTATTATCGGCCATCAGCTGCAAATATCTGTCAGCAAAGTCTGATATCGCAATTCATTATATAAACACTAAATTGCAAAATAAAATATACACAGTTGCAATAGTCATCAGTATAGATAACTGCAGTAACCTACCTCTGTAGAGTCCAAAAAAGCCCTCATAGCGTAACACTTTTTTAAAACAGTCAAAACTGTTTTTATACACCAGCTCTCCAACAAATGAGGACCGCTGGTTCTGCATCCGTGTCTTCACAAGGTCTATAGGATAAACGGCAGTAGCTCCCACAGCTGTAAATGACAAACAAGGAAAAATATAATTCATTACTGATATATGTTGTTACATTTTAATGTCATCAATATTTAATGTTGTATGTATGTATGTATGTATATGATTCAGCAAAAATTCAGCACTCAAAGTAATAAAAATACCTTACCCCGCTGCTCTCCATACACAGTATACCATTGATGGCGGCACTCAGGGATTTAAATAAAGATGCAACTGTCAGTTTGGTCAACGTTTCAATGCAGAAGGACTTTCGTCAGGACATGTCAATGGTATACTAATATATATATATATATATATATATATATATATATATTATGGCTTGAGCATTCTATTTACCTTGACAAAGGTCCCACATGGGATCGAAACGTCGGACATAGCCTGAATATTTTGACACTGGTGGTATGTAACAAATAAAAATAACTATTTACCTTCTGAGATGGTGAGTGCCTTCTGAATTTGAATTTTTTTGTATACAAGTGAACCTAATTTTTTGTGAGGTTGCACCCCAAATGAATGAAAATATCGCCGTGCGGGCTCCCTTGGACTCTATATTATATATATATATATATATATATATATCATATACACACAGAGCTAACAGCCAGCACTCCAAATGCTTCACTAGAAACTTGCGCCCGGTGCCCTCCTGGTTACCTTTCCTTGCAGGGAAAGGAAAAGACATATATTGGAAAAAGGGTATCCTGAAGCAAGAACCTATAAAGAAGTTCGGAAACATCGATACAAACTTTACCAAGAGTGCATTGTCCATCTGCTATCTTGACTGACATAGCTGCTTTGATATACCCAATAAGCAGGGGTGTAGCGAGGGTGGTTCTAGTGGAGCATGAGCACCGGGCGCCAATATGGACAGAGGGCGCCATCCAGGGTTCCGGAATTCATGCGGCGCTGCACAGTGTGATGGCCGCCTGTTAGTTTTATCTCGGTTGTTTGCTCTATATCCTAAATAAGTTACGGATCTGAGATCCATTTCTACATTTCATGCTCCTTCAAGCTGCCCAGATTGCCTCCGCTCCGGCCCTCCCTCTTCTGTGATCATCTTCTGTCACCTCCCCTTTCCTGTCAGATTGATTACATTCACTTCTCACCTCTTTAATTCCCTCCCTTCTCTACCCTGTGATCAGCTCTTTGCCCCTCCCCTCTTCTTTCTTATTGGTTTGTCACTACCCCTCTCTGATCGACTCTTCCCCTCCCCTCTCCTTTCTTATTGGTTTCTGTCACCTTCCCTCTCTGATCGACTCTTTGCCCCTCCCTTCTCCTTTCTTATTGGCTTTTGTCACTGGCCCCCTCTGATTGGCACTTTATTCTCCCCTCTCCTCGTTCTGTGCTTCAAAGGACTTAAAAGTGACACATATGAGGTAAAGTCCTAAACTTTAAATATAAGGTATGAGTTTAAAAAAAAATCACTGTTTTGCTATTTAAAGTAATAGTGGCGTTCCCAGGCCTGACCACACAGTGTTATTTGAAAGGTCTTTAAAAAAATATTAGGAGACCTGATATAATAATAATGGTGGTAGACAGAACATGTTTAGTAGTACTCACATTAATATAGGTACAATGTATATTTGTGAAGTAGGAGCATAGCTGAGAATGGAGCTTCCTATAGGTGTCCCCACTCCAGCGATAGCTGCTCGGGGCAGTAACTGCAGTAATAAGCTGTGCACCCTGTGATATCTCACTCTAGCACATGTATTCTGTCAATTTAAGTTAAATGATCAGAATATATAATACAATCTCCTCAATTGACTAATAACAATGATTCAAAAGGAGATAAAAGTCAGATCCTAGGTGTTATACATAAAAAAAAGCAGTGCCAAAGCAGCTACTCCTTAATGGGGTAGATGTATGAAGCAGTAAAAGAGTGGAGAAGTGTGCTAGTGGAGAAGTGACTCATGGCAACCAATCAGCTTCTACCTATCATTTTATAGACTGTGCTTGATAAATGCAACCTCAAAGCTGATTGGTTGCCAAGGGCAACTTCTTCACTGGCAAACCTCCACTCTTTTCAGTGCTTCATACATCTACCCCAATGTCAGATAGTGCATCACTGAAGCATTCCATTCCCTCAATGCCCAGCGTGATACTGCCACTGTTTGCTGTTTTTCTCTTCACCTCAATATTCCCCCGCAGGCTGGCCATAGCCCACTGGCACAGTTCAGTACAGGGAGGGGGGCGCTATGACATGCACTTTCCCCAGGCGCCATGGTTCCACACTACTCTTCTGCAAATAAGTAACATACCTGTTTACTAAGAAGTTTCTTATACATCTGCTGCTAAATATGCTAATGTAGTTTACTATGGATATTTAAATACAACTTTCTTGCAACTAGCAGTGGTGAGCTGGTCTCTATCTTACATATATTATGTTTGATATCAATGCCTATTGAATTACTATGTGACTTCAGCACCCAATGACAATTTGAGCCAGGTTTGTGTGTGTTTTTTTTCTGTGACATAGATAGAATACAAAACACACATATATATATATATATATATATATATATATATATATATATATATACACACACACACATATATATATATATATATATACACACACACAAATATATGCAGGTTGAGTCTCCCATATCCAAAATGCTTGGGACAAGGGCTATTTTTGATATCGGAGTATTCCGTATTTTGCAATATTTGCATACTATAATGAAATGTCTTGGGAATGGGACCCAAATCTAAACACAGAATACATTTAGGTTCTATATACACCTTATACAGACAGCCTGCAGGTCATTTTATACAATTTTTTAAATCATTTTGTGCATTAAAAAGTTTGTGTACATACATGAAATTCATTTGTATTTCATATACACCCTATACACACAGCCTGAAGGTTATTTTATATTGTGTTTTAATAATTTTGTGCTTTAAACAAAGGTTGTGTACATTGAACCATCAGAAAGCAAAGGTTTCACGTCATGCTAAAAATATTCCATATTTCTCACATAACTATAATCCAAAAAACTTGCTCAGGTGCCTTCCTTTATAGGGAACAGCGTCCCCACAATACAAATCCGAATAAGGCGGCACTCAGAGTCCATGTATTAATATAAATAGGTGGTGTTTATTCACACATTCATCAACGTTTCGGGGCAATCTGCCCCTTCTTCAGGATGACCTGAAGAAGGAGCAGTTGGCCCCGAAACGTCGATGAATGTGTGAATAAACACTACCTATTTATATTAGTACATGGACTCTGAGTGCCGCCTTATTCGCATTTATATATATTAGGGGTGTGCACCGGCCACTTTTCGTGTTTTGTGTTTTGGTTTTGGATCTGGATCTTTCTTCGTGTTTTGGATCTGGATTGGTTTTGCCAAAACCACCCTTCCGTGTTTTGGGTTCTGGGTTTTGTGTTTTGGATCTGTATTTTTTTTTTAAAAAGCATAAAAACAGCTAAAATCACAGAATTTGTTGGTTTCTCTGCTCCTATGCTATTATTAACCTCAATAACCTTAATTTCCACTCATTTCCAGTCTATTCTGAACACCTCACACCTCACAATAGTGTTTTCATGTCCAAAAGGTTGCACCGAGGTAGCTGGATGACTATGCTAAGCGACACGAGTGGGCGGCACAAACACGTGACCCATCTAGGAGTGACACTGCAGTGGCAGACAGGATGGCAGTTAGAAAAACTAGGCCCCAAACTGTACATAATGCAAAGAAAAAAAAGAAGTGCAAGATGGAATTGTCCTTGGGCCCTCCCACCCACCCTTATGTTGTATAAACAGGACATGCACACTTTAACAAATCAATCATTTCAGCGCCAGGGTCTGCCACACAACTGTGGCTGAAATGATTGGTTCGTTTGGGCCCCCACAAAACAAGCTGGCAATTAATGTGTCCCTGCACAAACTGGCTCTACGGAGGCAAGATGTCATCCTCATCCTCCTCATCCACCGATTCCTCACCCTCTTCAGTGTGTACATCCTCATCCTCACAAAGTATTAACTCGTCCCCACTTGAATCCACCACCACAGGTCCCTCTGTACCTTCTGGAGGCTGGTCTCCCTGGAAGAGCTGATAATTCATTTTGATGAACATCATCTTCTCCACATTCTGTGGAAGCAACCTCCTACGCCTTTCGCTGACAAGGTTCCCGGCTGCACTAAACACTCTTTCGGAGTACACACTGGAGGGGGGGCAACTCAGGTAAAATAGAGCCAGCTTGTACAGGGGCCTCCAAATTGCCTCTTTTTCCTGCCAGTACAGGTATGGACTGTCTGACATGCCTACTTGGATGCTGTCACCGATGTAATCCTCCACCATTCTGTCAATGGTGACAGTATCATATGCAGTGACAGTAGACATGTCAGAAATTGTTGCCAGGTCCTTCAGTCTGGACCAGATGTCCAAACTTGGTCCTGCCTGCCCTGCATCACCGCCAGCGGGTTGCTTAGGATACCTAAGTTTTTTCCTGGCAGCCCCAGTTGCGGGAGAAAATGAAGAAGGAGCCGTTGACGTGTCACGTTCCGCTTCAGCTGACAGTGTGTTCACCAGCAGGTCTTTGCACCTCTGCAGGCTTGTGTCGGCCGGAAAGAGAGACACCACATAGGCTTTAAACCTAGGATCAAGCACGGTGGCCAAAATGTAGTGGTCTGATTTCAACAGATTGACCACCCTGGAATCCTGGCAAAGCGAATGAAGGGCTTCATCCACAAGTCCCACATGCCGAGCGGAATCGCTCCGTCTTAGCTCCTCCTTCACTTTCTCCAGCTGCTTCTGCAAAAGCCTGATGAGGGGAATGACCTGACTCAAGCTGGCTGTGTCTGAACTGACTTCACGTGTGGCAAGTTCGAAGGGCTGGAGAACCTTGCACAACACGGAAATCATTCTCCACTGCGCTTGAGTCAGGTGCATACCCCCTCCTTTGCCTATGTCATAGGTGGATGTATAGGCTTGTATGGCCTTTTGCTGCTCCTCCATCCTCTGAAGCATATAGAGGGTTGAGTTCCACCGCGTCACAACCTCTTGCTTCAGGTGATGGCGGGGCAGGTTCAAGAGTGTTTGCTGGCGCTCCAGTCTTCGGCATGCAGTCGCTGAATGGCGAAAGTGGCTAGAAATTTTTCGGGCCACCCAAAGCGTCTCCTGCACGCCCCTGTCGCTTTTCAGAAAATTCTGCACCACCAAGTTTATTGTGTGAGCAAAACATGGGACGTGCTGGAATTTGCCCAGATGTAATGCCCGCACAATATTGGTGGCGTTGTCAGATATCACAAATCCCCAGGAGAGTCTAAGTGGGGTAAGCCACTGGGCGATGATTTCCCTCAGTTTCTCTAAGAGGTTGTCGGCGGTGTGCCTCTTACTGAAACCGGTGATACACAGCGTAGCCTGCCTTGTAACGAGCTGGCGTTTCTGAGATGCTGCTACTGGTGACGCTGCTGCTGTTGCTGCGTAAGGTGATACATCTACCCAGTGGGCTGTCACAGTCATATAGTCCTTAGTCTGCCCTGTTCCACTTGTCCACATGTCCGTGGTTAAGTGGACATTGTGTACAACGGCATTTTTCAGGACACTGAGGACACTTTTTCTGACGTTTCTGTACAGTCTCGGTATCGCCTGCCTAGTGAAGTGGAATCTAGACGGGATTTGGAACCGGGGACACACTACCTCCATCAATTGTCTAAATCCCACTGCACTAATGGCGGATACCGGAAGCACGTCTAACACCAACATAGCAGTCAAGGCCTCAGTTATACGTTTTGCTTCAGGATGACTGCTGTCGTACTTCATCCTCCTCGCTAAGGACTGTTGGAGGGTCAATTGTTTAGTAAAAGTAGTGGTGTTCCTACTTCCTCTCTGGGATGATGAACGACTCCCAGCAGCAGCAACAGCAGCAGCGGCAGCAGTAGGCGTAGCAATGCAGGATCCTCCAGAGGAATCCCGGATAGGAGAGTCAGTCATGCCAGTGACATGGCCTGCAGGACTACTTCCGATCCTGACTAAGGAGGAAATTGACGAGGAGGGAGTTGACGGTGTGGTTTGCAGGCGCTTGGATACAACAGGACAACGGGATTTAGGTGTCCCTGGACTGCTTACGGTCTTAGCCAAAGTTTCTGAACTTGACAGTAACTTTTTATGAACGCGCTGCAGGTGCCGTATAAGGGAGGATGTTCCTAGGTGGTTGACGTCCCTACCCCTACTTATTTCACCTTTACATATGGTACATATGGCAAGACAGTTGTTGTCCGGATTTGGATAGAAATATTGCCAGACCAAAGAGGTGGAATGTTTGGTCTTCTGCCCAGGCATGACCGTGATGGGCTTTTTCATCCCACGGACAACAACTGTCTCCCCCGGAGCCTGATTTAAACAAACCACATCACCATCAGAATCCTCCTCGCCAACTTCCTCCTCAGCGCCAGCTACACCAGTATCCTCATCCTGTTGTACTTCAACAGTGACATCTTCAATTTGCATATCAGCAAGTGGACTGTGGGTGCTCCTTTCAGCACTTGCAGGGGGCGTGCAAATGGTGGAAAGAGCCACCTCTTCCCGTCCAGTGCTGGGAAGGTCAGGCATCGCAACCACCACCACACTTGGACTCTCCTTGGGGATTTGTGATATCTTCTTAGAAAGCACAGTTCTTCGCTGTGCTTTTGCCAGCTTAACTCTTTTGATTTTTTTAGTGGGAGGAGGGCTTCCATCGTCATGTGAAGCTGAACCACTAGTCATGAACATACTAGGGATCGACCTTAGCCGTTCCTTGCCACTCCGTGTCGTAAATGGCATATTGGCAAGTTTACGTTTCTCTTCAGCTGATTTAAATGTCTTTTTCAAGGTCATTTTCCTGAACTTTGCCATTTGGGATTGTATGTGCCCTCTACTATGACATTGGGCATCGGCCTTGGCAGACGACGTTGATGGCATGTTATCGTCTATGTCATGACTAGTGGCAGCAGCTTCAGCACTAGGAGGAAGTGGTTCTTGATCTTTCTCTATTTTATTTTTATCGGAGAAAGTTTGGTCCTCCATTTATGTTATATCGATTTGATATATACGTGCGGCTAAACACAGAAAATAATTTTTTTTTTGGTTTGGACTGGAGTGTACTTTGTGGGTTACAGCACCCTTTAACGGTCAAGCCAGCCGGCCCTTTACTTATGACACAGGTGCACTCTTGGCACTACTTTGTTGATGCACGTGCGGCTACTGCGCACACAATTCACAAACACAGAAAATAATTTTTTTTTGGTTTGGACTGGAGTGTACTTTCGGGGGTTACAGCACCCTTAACGGTCAAGCCAGCCGGCCCTTTGCTTATGACACAGGCGCACGCTTGGCACTACTTTGTTGATGCACGTGCGGCTACTGCGCACACAATTCATAAACACAGAAAATAATTTTTTTTTGGTTTGGACTGGAGTGTACTTTCGGGGGTTACAGCACCCTTAACGGTCAAGCCAGCCGGCCCTTTACTTATGACACAGGCGCACGCTTGGCACTACTTTGTTGATGCACGTGCGGCTACTGCGCACACAATTCACAAACACAGAAAATATATTATTTTTTTTAGCACTTGGGGGGAGCACCCCTGATGGACAGAGCACCCCCTGGACAACACTACAGCACTCCTTTAGGACTGGGACACTGCACAGGACTTTGGAGTGGACACAGCCCCTATGGAGAACTGACTGCACAACACAGTCCAGCCAGCCCCTATGGACTTTGAAGTAGTGGACACAGCCCCTATTAACAACAGCAGCACAGCACAACACAGCCAGCCCCTATGGACTTTGAAGTAGTGGACAACAGCAGCACTACACTACACTACACTACACAGCCCTAACTCCCACCCTCCCTCTTCACTGTCCACAGCCGAGTGAGAAAATGGCGCCGACGCGGGTACCTTATATAGGATCCAAAACCCGCGAGACTCGGAAGGCGGGATGATGACGTTTTGCCTCGATTTCAGATCCGAGTCAGGCGGGAAAAGTCGAGCCTGACTCGGATCGGACTCGGATCGGGGGGGCTCGGATTTCAGAAATCCGAACCCGCTCACCCCTAATATATATACATATACACACACATAGATAGAGATATATACCTACATACATACTGTACATACATAATCACAATAGATCCAGCACTCGAGGGTCACTCCCTAACAAGTTCCCCGGTGCCATCTACATATTAAACATATGCATAACTACTTCTCTCCACCAGCGGAACTCACGGGTCTTTGTATAATTAAATACAGAACGCATACAGTGCTATTCCAATGTTTCAATTCTTTCCAAGAATGAAAATTCTTTCTAAGTATTGAAACGTTGGAATAGCACTGTATGCGTTGTGTATTTATTCATACAAAGACCCGTGAGTGCCGCCGGTGGAGAGAAGTAGTTATGCGCTTCATATCAGTCATGCTGTCTCAACATCAGCTGTAAGATGGCGGGGCTGGCGGAACATGGTCATACATTGAGATGAGTAGTGTGGTCAGATTTCTGCATGGATAGGGCACATCAGCAGAGGAAATACACTGCCAGCTTGTCATGGTGTATAGTGATAACGTCACGTCACGGAAACAGGTTTGGCGATTTCTTAGTGTTTTTTTTTTTCTTATTAAATTTGCAAAAATCTCAAAAAAACATTTTACACGTTGTCATTATGGAATATTGTGTGTAGAATTTTGAGGACAAAAATGAATTTATTCCATGTTGGAATAAGGCTGTAACATAACAAAATGTGGAAAAAGTGAAGCGTTGTGAATACTTTCCGGATGCACTGTATGGGTGGAAGGCGATTCACAACCGGACGGTGAAGTTCGGCAAGCCACTTGACACTGATTTCTTCTATGCCGGGATAGATGTGATAGATAGATAGATAGATAGATAGGTGTACCGTTGGAACAAATGCTTAGACTAGTATGGGTACTATGTGGAAAATAATCTGAACCAAGGCCATACTATTGATTATACGTATATGTACAAGATTAATAAATTATGCAATGAGAGGTCTTGTTACCTTATTTATTGAACCAACCTTGTGTATATGTGTGTATTTTCTATATTGGAAAAGATAGATATGAGATAGATAAATAGAAGATAGATAGATATGAGATGATAGATATGAGAATTGATAGATAGATAGATAGATAGATAGATAGATAGATAGATAGATAGATAGATAGATAGATAGATATGCAGTTTATAAAATATTATTGATCACAATGGCAGTAAAATGGGTTTCCAATCTTGTAACAAGAAATGCAAGTAGCAGCTCAGCAATGACATTGTTGCAATGTAGAAGGTAGAAAATTTATGAGTAATTATATTATCAACACATTATGAGCTGTTAAGTGCATACAAACGGGTAACGGTGACAGGTGATGACATCATACAAGCACACACCTGTAATCCGTCACATCCTGTAGTGCAGATCAAAGCCGTACGTATGGTAATCATTATTAGATCTTCACACATAACTATTTCAGATCACAGAGAGCATACCTTTAATAAAAGCAAGGCCTGACAACGGACTACAGGGTGTATTGAAATAGACAAAGATTATGGATTTTAAACATTGTAGTAAAGTGAAAAATATGTACAGAGGTGGAGAAGAAATGTCTCTAATTCTAAGGGCACTCTAAACTCTAAATTGTACCTGGCTTTGTGTTGTACATACAGTAGGTGGTTAAGGGCTATTTAAAGCTTTTCGCAGGCAACAATCTTGAACGTTAAGTAAATGCAAAAAATATAATTTGTGTATTAAAATGGACAATAAAACTAAAATAGACGGACAATAAAAAAAGGAGTCTTGTAACATTCACCAATATATAAAAAAAGTTTTTATACTCTGCTAAGTTATATCTCATATTATCCATCTCACTAACGCTATTGTTTTCAATGACCAGTTATTTTAGGCGCAGAAAGATGTAGCGTATCCTCCAATAATTATTACTTTGAGGAGATGTGACGCATGTAAACGCACCCAATAATAATCGGCTCTAGTATCAAATTCTACTTAAAGTAAAATTCTAGGGTCAAATTCTAGTGAATGTATTTTTCCATATGAAAAAAAAACTTATAATTTAGGTTTTACAAAGTATGTACTTCCTTTATTTCTGGTATCAGAATGAGTAGCAGCTGCCATGCAGAACCGTTCCTCAGGTGGTTATTTGTCAATTTTAAATCGCAACTCTTCCTTCTGCCCAAACTGCTTTAGACGTAGTGTGAGTGGAGCTTCAGAGGCCCCCCCAGTGGTCTCCACTGTTCCTTATCGGGAGATACAGACAGTAGAAAGGAATGCTTGGGGGGTATCCAATTAGCCGCAATAATGATAACTTTTCAGACCCATTGCACAAATTTGCTGCTTATCGCATGTATGCGCACTCCCGTTTATCGTGCAATCCTATTACAAGACCGGCAATAACACATTCGCACGATAATTCTTGCAGGAATGAAAGTCAAAAAGTACAGGTGAAAATGGGGAAACCAGCCCGTACCCCAAAAAAAGTAAGCTAATATTGGGTAACAGTATAGAAGTCTTTTACTGGCCATAATCAAAGGGTTTGGAGTTCTCAAATGGTGTTAAATAGCTGTTATATGCATTTTTCTGGTCAAAGGTAATGCTCTAGTTAAATTAGGGGTAAGTATAATTTTACATTTTAGGGAACTTTTAAAAATTTAAAAAAAAAAACACCTGCTGCCATGCAATATTCAAAACGAAATCGGGATGAAATACCGATAGACAGGATGCCGGCTGTCAGTACGCTGAAAGCAACATCCCGATGGTTCAAATCCCTACAGGGGAACGGTAAGTAATGTTCCCCTGTCCTATTTACCCACTAAACCTCCTTTCTTGCACCCTTATACTAACCCTCCCTACCCCGCACCCTAACGGTAAGTGCCTAAACCTAACCCTCCCCCCTTAGTGCCTAACCCTAATCCCCCCTCCTCCCCCGATGATGCCTGAACCTAACCCCCCCTGGCCCGAAGACTAACCCTAACCTCCCCCCTCCAGCAGCCTCTCCAAGTCCTCCTGGGCTGCCTAAACCCAACTCCCCCCCCCTCCCCTCCGCAGCTGATACTTACCTTTCCCCGATGTCCTTACGATCAGGATGCCATCTGCCGGGATCCTGGCATCGGCATCCCAAGTCATGTCGCGATTTTGCCGCCGGCGTTGTGTTGGTGATCAGGGTTTCGGCAGACGGCATACCAGTTGTCAGAATGTTAACCGCATCCCATTCAAAACACCTGCCCCATCCATACAGCCCCCCAAAATACCTAACCCACTACTTTGAACCTATTTTCCTGCACTTTTTACGCCCCAAAAATGACATGCCATTATTGGCCCAAATAAGCGAATTAAAAAAATAGTTTTGCCTAATTAGTCATTAAGGGGGGTGTCCTAGGGGTTCTGCACCAAGTCCCGACATTTTAAGCCAAAAATGGGGATTTTGCACAACTTTTCATCTACTCAGAGACAGTGAAAACTAATTTGCGATAATTGCTATGGAAGACTTCGGACCTGCGAAAACTGCAGCTAAATGATAGCACGATAACAATTTTTAGAGAACAGTTTTCGCCGAAAAACGGGTTATCACGGCTAATTGGATACCCCCCTTGGTTGTAAACCATATTTGCAATGTACCTCCACAAGATAGCTTTTGCCCACAAACGTAGGTGATAGTTTTTAAAATACAGTAAATGGTAACGCAATAGTCCATCTGTTTGCACAATGCAATGGTTATGTAAAACAATTTTCTACAAATGCCACAAAATCTTTGCATAGAAAATCTATGAAAAGCGCCTGCTGCAGAATACCTTTTCAACAATAGAGTTATTATTACCAGTTGCCTAATAACTTGGGATATAGCCAGGGCCGGGCTAAGGGCCACATGGGCCTGGGGCTGAAAATGTTCAAGGGCCTATACGGGGAAGGGGAGGAGTGTGACCAGTGCTGTGTGGGTGTAGACGTGTGTACACCCCTACACTATAAGCCACAATGTCTCCCTAATTACATAAATCTTGCATAATTTTGTGAGAAAACTAGAAATACAATTTTCATAATTAATGATTTTTGGTGACTGTGTGGCAAGCTAGGCACCATGTTGACATGATGATGGGACTATTTTTAAGTAAAGGCTTGGAGCCGTGGCTCCGTCTGCCCCATTGATAATCGGTCCCTGGATATAGCAGAACTCAATGGGCAAGATTACCACCGACTACTATAACATAATATTTCAGCCTATTACTGAGTGACTTCTAGCTGCATATATTAAATTATATACATACATATATTATACATACACACATAATATATATATATGTTTAATAATATATTAAAAGATATATATATATATATATATATATATATATACATACATACACAGGTTGAGTCTCCAAAATGCTTGGGTCCAGGGGTATTTTGGAAATCGGAATATTCCGTATTTTGGAATAATTGCATATTATAATGAAATGTCTTGGAGATGGGACCCAAATATACACACAGAATGCATTTATGTGTTATATACACCTTATACATACAGCCTGCAGGTCATTTTAGACAATATTTTTTATAATTTTGTGCATCAAAAAAAGTTTGTGTACATACATGAAATTCATTTATGTTTCATATACACCTTATACACACAGCCTGAAGGTTATATTATACAATCTTTTTAATAATTTGTGCCTTAGACAAAGTTTATGTACATTAAACCATCAAAAATCAAAGGTTTCATTATCTCAGTCATGCTGAAAATATTCCGTATTTCGGAATATTTGGATATGGGAGACTCAACCTGTGTGTGTGTATGTATGTATGTATGTATGTATGTATGTATATATATATATATATATACATACATATATATATGTATATATACACACACATTTTTTTTTTATTTTTTTTTTACAATAAATTGCATGAGAAACATAAGCCATCAGATGAATTGATTTGTAAAAAAAATGACAAGAGTTATTTACTAGCTTTGTGCGAAGGTTCAAAATAAGCATGTGGCAACTTGGATGGGACATCCCCATTTTTTCCTTCCCCCTGAAGTGCCATTAGCCAATTAGAAGCATAACCCCCCCCCCCCCCCCTCAAGCCAGCCAATAACATTGTGGCCAGCAAGGGAAACCGCTTGTGAATGGCTGAGTGGCTAATGTCACTTCTGGTCAATTATTGGCTTTGTTTTCCCTTTTTGCCATTAGATCATAAAGAAAGACGAACCTGTCGCTGAGGCTACAGTGTAAATAATAAAGCATATTTTATATTACTGTAGTGAATGAAAAGATATGGTGGGTGTTTCATGCAATTAAATTTTTTTTAAAAAATATGCACATATATTTTTTTATATTGTCTAAAGACCCCTATCCAGTATACTGCAAGCACTGGTAGCTATTGACTGGAATGGAGTGCTGCTACTAGTAGTTCAGCAGCAGTTGGAGGAGCAAGGCTCCAGGAAGCAGCAGGGGACAGAGGCAGTCACAGCCTCGCTCCTCAAAGCTTTGGCGAGCGGCCAGGTGGTGGTCGCGATCATCGGGCTTGCGACGAAACCCTTGTGGTAAGGTCTGGTCTGCCACAAGCCCCAGTGAGCTTTCGGCTCTAATAGAGCCAGAAGCTCACTACTGACATCACTGGTGATGTCAGTAGGGCCGTCCACAAACGGCAGGCCTTCCTTCAGGTACGCCTCCGTTTGTCCAAAGCCTACAAAACGGGGCCCCGTTTGTAGCGAGCCCGGGAGCGAGTGAATTTCTCACTCGCTACGGGGCTTGCGCGTGCGCAATGCACAACCATCGACCTGCTTGCGAGCGGGTCTGAATGAGACCCTTAGAGGGGTATTCAATATGAAACGTTAACTTCACTGTCGAAGTTAACGTTTAATATCGGAGTTTTTACCTGCGTTAAAGTATCGGGCGCGCTCCCGCTTATACCCGTATTCAATATAAAATTAACGAAAACGGGAAACTCCGAAGTTGGATTTGCGTAAAGCTACGAATTTTTCATTAAAAAAATTGTAAGACCCCCCAAAGTTGTAAAAACATGGGGGATCACTATGGGTATCCCCGTTTTAGCCTTTAATTGAAAGTCGGGGATTTAAATAGCCGCAGCAGGTGTTTTTTTCCCGACATTGAAGAAGTGATGCAGAAGAGCACTTAGGTTATTTTTTTCGTTTTTTTTTAAGTGGTCCCATCAAATTTGGGGTACATTAAAATGGGTACTAGCATATTTTGATGTCCCTAAAGTAAGTTTTAAAAAATTCGGCATTTGTGCACCTGCCGCTAGAATTCTATTCTAGAAAACATCTGCCGCATACATGCAGAATAGCCCTGAACCTATTTCCCTATTGTTTAACAATTTTTTCCAATTTTTTTTTTCACCCCAATTTTTACAAAAATTTTTTGTGGTGTCCCTATTTTTTTTTTAAACTTTTTTTGACACAGTTCTTTTTTAAATGTCATTCCCAGGGGTGCAGGCTATTTTTTTTTAAGCCTGCACCCCTAAACCCCAATTCTGCACTTTTTTTCGACACCTATTCAATGGTGAAAAGTTATCCCCGTTTTTTATCAAAGACTTTTCAAAACTGCGATAAGTCTTTGAAATTGAATACGGTGTAAAAGTCAAACCTGCGATAATGACATCAAAAGTGCGATATTAACGCAAAAACGATGTTATCGCTCCCATATTGAATACCCCTGTTAGTGTGGTAAGTGCAACACGCAATTGGTCACTAAAAGCTACCCTTATTGCACTGTACGGAATAAGCCCGAAGGAGTTGCATAGGTTTTATTCAGCAAAGACAAAAAATTTTGTAAAAAGCATACATTGTACTTAAAATGTGAAATATTCCACTATTATACTTTTAGGCCTTTTGCCCTTAATGTATATTATAATCTATTTACAGAATACAAGAGGCCTGAATCCTCTGAAAATGTAATAACATAAAATTCAGGATGATTGTTGTTCCCCCAAAATAAATAGAAAACTTAGGCACATTGGAAATGAACCATAGAAAGACTAAGAATGTACAAATCCATAAATGACCCAAATAAAGGTATTTTTCGCTACTCTGATTTCACAGTCATTTTTTCATTTTGCAAAATCTCATTTTCTCTCTTCTTTCATTTTACCAAATGCCGCCACACATAATGAATGTGAGCGCAGAGCACTGTATCCGGAAGTAGTGCGTTATTATGGAATGCCTACACCCAAGACTGTCTGGAGCCAGAGGTGGCACTGCCGAATCGGCGGTGCCTTGTGATCACGGCCAAAAAATAGGCCTCCAGTTCCTGCTCTATTGAACAATGCAGAGCACCTTGGCTGATCTGTGCCGCTCTGCAGAGATAATATTACATTCACCCAAGCACACAGGCATATCACTCACCTCCAGCAATTGAGCCCAATGAGAATCTGTAAGCAGACTCAGCAACCTGGAGCCAGATAGGCCTGCCCACGTCACTGTAGGATTGCTATGGACGGAAACATGGAAAAGTTAGTGGGAACTAAAGAAAAGCAGAAAGTACAACATGTTTTTTTCAGTGACATACAATCATGTACACTGCAGGTTCTATTACCAGGACTTTAGTGGCAGATAATATAGTATCATTCGCAACTAAAACAGTTTGTTTGCTGGGGGAAAAAAATATTTTCATGAAAAACAACTTTCTTTTTTAATTATTTTTTTTTTTTTCTTTAAAAAGAGTAATGAAATGAATCAATGAAGAAAGAATTTAGACTTAATATACAAGGATTGCTAAAAGTACACAGAACCATATTTACAATTAGTGCTGCTTTGTTGTAAACTAATATGGCCTAAATGAGTAACGTTGTTGTAAAATCCCCTAAGAAGCAAAGAAAGAAAATGAAAGCGCAGTGAAGAAGATGAAATGAACATAAATTACACACACAGGTTTCCCTCTGTACACTTCTGCCTTAGACTTGTGCCTGGTTTGCTTAACTGGTAAAAGTGGAGGCAGCCATTTTGTTGGATACCAAAAACACTTACAGGGGTATTCAATATGGGAGCGAAAAGTCCGTGCTGGACTTTTCGCTCGACATCGGAGATTTTCCTGGGATAAAGTATCGGGCGCGCGCCTGCTTTATCCCCGTATTCAATATAAAACCTACGAAAACGGGAACCTGCGAAGTGGGATCTGCGAAAAAAAATGAAATTTATCTGGAATAAATTGTAGGACCCCCTTAAAACTGTAAAAACATGGGTGATCACTATGGGTGGTACCCCCGTTTTAGCCGGCAAACTTAAGTTATTTTTTTCGTTTTTGTTAAGTGGTCCCATCAAATTTGGGGTACATGAAAATGGGTGCTAGCATATTTTTATGTCCCTAAAGTAAGTTTTTAAAAATTCTGTAACTATGCACCTGCCGCTAATAACCTATTCTAGAAAACACCTGCCGCATACTTGCAGAATAGCCCTGAACCTATTTCCCTATTGTTAAACACTTTTTTCTCTTTTTTATTTTTTTCACCCCAATTTTTTTTATACATTTTTTGGGGTGTCCCTATTTTTTTTAAAAAACTTTTTTTGACACAGTTATTTTTAAAATGTTATTCCCAGGGGTGCAGGCTATTTTTTTTAAGCCTGCACCCCTAAACCCCAATTCTGCACTTTTATTTCGCCACCTATTCAGTGGTGAAAAGTTATCCCCGTTTTTTTTCAAAGACTTTTCGAACCTGCGAAAAGTCTTTGAAATTGAATACGGTGTAAAACCAAAACCTGCGAAAATGACGTCATCGGTGCGAAACATCGCAAAAACTAAGTTTTCGCTCCATATTGAATACCCCTGTTAGGGCCAGATGTACTAAGCTCTGAAAAGTGATAAAATGGAGAGTGGTAAACCACCAGCCAATCAGCTCCCAACTGTCATTTTTCAAACACAGCCTGTAACATGACAGTTGGGAGCTGAGTGGCTGGTCGTTTATCGCTTTGCAGAGTTTAGTACATCTCACCCTTAGTGAGTTTATAGATTGCACGTTTTCCTAAGGACATGTATTATTTTGTTATCGTTTATTTACAGTATATGGCACCACAAGGGCTCTGCAGAGCCTTACAAAAGACATAAGCAGGAACAGTTCAAACAGGACTAGATAAGAGTGCAAAAGACAAAGTACAAGACATTGCAGACAGTATGACACAATACAGAAGCTATAGAAACATAGCTGCATATGAGGTTAGCATACCCAAAAAGGCAGATGAACCCAAAGGGTCACGGCCATTGTTAGCAATGGGATGAGATGATGGTGTATATGAGTGAGATGCACATGAGGGAAGAGGGCCCTGCTTGAGAGCTTACAATCCATAGATTTCACCAACGACAACCATGAGAATGTAGACACATAACTAGGAATCTGTGACATCATTGGGGCACTTAACACAAGGTACTAGTGTCACAGGGGGCGATTAAAATGTTTTTTTTGGGCGTGATAATTAATGAGCGCCCAGTTTGATATGCAATTGTTCTGGGTGCTCATTAATTCTCGACCCTCTTCGACGTGTAAAACGGCTAAACCAGTCTTAATTTCTGGTTAGGGCGCGGTTATCTGCTGTTAGCGTGCCCTAACAAGGGTGTTTCAGACACATTTCTGCTCGCACGCTCCTGAGCGCGTGCAGAAATGCCGGCGCCGGCGGCTATCCTATCCCAACAGAGCAACAATTGAATATCTCTGTCGGGCGTCATAAAAAATAAAAAGCTGCCGGCACAACATTTGAATCGCCCCCACAGGATTAATTTTCATTGCATATGTAATATCTGTAGTAGTAAAAAAAAAAAAGTATTCTCCCGCCGTTTCAGTGAGGAGAATACAAACAGAGTTATAGTAATTAAAAACGATGGCAGCATATAAAGTACAACAATAGCACATTTACGGAATAATGAATGTGGATGCTAATTGTGTTCAGTGTGTGGTTATGGCGTGTGGCGTGTATAACATTATGCCCACCCACAGATTATACATTGGCTGTAGCTTTGGCTTTACTTTCTATTATTTCACTTTAATGTATAAATATGAAGATAAATAAAAGTCTTTAAAGTGTACAATGGAGAAAAGTGGTGTTTCATGACGGGAATACAATGTATAGGCTATATTGTAGTGCACATCATAGGTATGTATACCTCTTAGAGCGCCTTATGCAAAACAGATTGAAGTGTGCAGATGTTCTGTGACAGAAACCTATCATTCATCTATAGGAAACTAGTCTTAAAACTATAACATACTATCCACCTATCTAGAGATGGATAGCAAGAGACATAATATATATATTATAATACATATGTATATTTTAGTTCTATAAATGTTCGAGAACCCACCTATACACAGCATAATGTACACAGACACTTATTTACATGTATCAAAAATGAATAGGTGTATAGTTTGATATCACTTAAAACAAATAATTCTAGTAATAATAATACACTAAGTAGACAAAAGTGATTGGACACTCCTGCGCAAGCAAAATGCATACCACTGTACACGAGTTCCAAATGGCCACTAATGTAACAATTTCAACAAGAACACTTGGTAGGGAGGCCCATGCACTTTCAGTTCTATGGGAACAATTAATGTTTTTATCAGGATGACAATGGCACCTGTCATGTTTCCAGGGCGACGCTGGACTGTTATACAGAGAATTTGGTAACCTTGATGGACTGGCCAATTCAGAGTCCAGATCATAACCCTATTGAGAACCTCTGAGAGGAATTGGAGCGACAGGTGCATACTAGGCAGACTCGACCTTCTTCAGTGTAGAGTTGTTCACTGTACTTAGGGCGGAACGGCCAAACATACCGCCTGCTGCTATCCAGGAACTTGTGGACAGTTTACCAAGAAGGGTGTCTGCAGTAATCACTGCACGTGGTGGACCTACAAAGTACTGCCCTCAATAAAATCTTGTTAACCTATTTGCTGTCAGTGTCAAATCACTTTTATTTAAAAAAGAAATGTAAAAAAAAAAAAATAAGGATAAAAAGAAATTATTTTTCCATTAAAAACCACTAATTACACTTGAGGTGCCTAAACTAACTAAAAAGTTGATTTGGGGGTAATTTGAGGCAGTTTTTTTTTTTTTTTAAACACCCATAAATGACATGTAATTATTGGGCCAATTAAGCTAACTGAAAACTTCTAAATACCTAATTAGTCATTAGGGGGCTGTCTAAGGGGTTCTGCATGGTGTCCAGACATTTCTACCTTAAAATAAAGATTTTCCCTACCATCCCTCACCCTCAGGGAGGTACATACAAATAAACATAAAATGTGCATTTGGAATTGGATTGCAGCTGGGCTTTGCAGTGCGAGTTTGCCCTAAAAACAGCGTGCACAAGCCAGCTCACACTTAATTGGATTGACCTCTCTGACTGGTTGCCAATTTAAAGAAAGCTTATGTTAAAAATATATAAACCTCTGTTTTAGTATAAAGTCTGTTCCTGGTTAAGCCTGTGTTACAAGCGCTGTTTCTGTGCATTTTGTTTTCAGCATTTAACGAAACAGTTCTTTTGGTCATATGTACATACACGCAGACAACGGAGGGTTAAATGGCTGCTCACACTGGCTGCTCTTTAAATCAATGTGATCTGGATGATGACAGCATGGTTGCATATGCGCCACCAGTTTTATCAGGCAGAGTCAAGCTTGAGAAGTTCAACTGTAAGGGAATTCACTCAATACGGACAGTCTGCCATCAGCGCAGCTCTGCCCCAGCAATGTCTGCTCAAGCACTTGCTAACTAACAAAGATAATTGCAAAAGTTCAAAAGGCCACCTATAATTATGTTTTCAGAGAGGGATTAAAACCCGCTCTCCTGATGATAGCTGTGGAGCTGCAATGTCACTGGCCCTTTGTTGCACGGTTTCTCTCAGTATGTTTAACCTCTCCAGAATATGGGCAGGAACACCCGTCAGAAATGCCACCAGAGTTTTTATCTGGGTTTCATTCATGAATCTTAGATTCCAATATCAATATTAAGGACCTGTATAATGTAGTATTACAAATTATGTGGAGTTTTAAAAAAAAAAAAATATATATATTTTTTCTTTAATTAAAAGCTACTGTAGTTTCTAGCCACAATAAGATGGAACCAGATGCCTCTAGTTTACATTCTTCTAGCAGCACTTTCTTGTTTACATAAGTATTCATCCATTTTTCTCTCATGGATACTGCAGAGGCAGCCATTTTGTTTTACCAAATAGTACATTTTTTTTCAATATCAGTGTTTATCACCCCCAGTCCTCAGGACGTGTAACACTTCACATTTTCCAGGTCACCTACCAGGTGCACAGGTGTAAGACTAATGGTCACATTTCAAACCTCCACAGGAGAAATGGAAAATATGAACTGTTTGTGGTCCTGTGGACCAACACTGGTCTATATAATCCAATTAAAATATATTTATTATAACATGCTACCAAAGGAGGGCCAATTTGTCTGGAGAACAAACGTTAGTCAATATAATGGATCAAGTTTTGCTGCTTAAGTGATACATGGCGTGAATGGGAGAAAATAATGTAGACCTCGCATGGTTTTAAATTATGTCTTACAGAAATGTCTGTGTTGCATCTTGGGTATGATCTACATCAAAAACAAAATCAACAGAAAAGACGAACAACATCAAACAACTGCCAGGCACGGTGGGCTGAGCGTCGTCCAGTCCTGAGAGGTAAAAAGCTACAAGTGACGCGTCAATACGGATCAGCACATGGGAATTATTTAGCTTGTTTTCTTTAGCATTAGGGTTATAACCTGCAACTGCAGGTCAGTGACCCAACAATGATAAAACACACCACTATGGAATGCAGGCAGAACTTCCTATAAAAACCAAATCAGGAATACGATCATTTCTAAAATGTATATTACCCTTAGAGTAATTCTTCTTAGGTCCACGGACCGCAATGATTGGGCAGCTAGATTATTCTAACACTGTACCCTATGTGCATGTATCCTTTTTTTTTTATATCCAAAATGGCAACAAAAATCACAGAAGCCAAGCAGAAATCTATGTGCATCTGAAAGTTGTAGCTCCCAGCACCTAATCTCAACTCCTCCTGCCGAAAAATACCCTTCTGATTTTTATCTGGGCCCTCACACTTGCTGTTCTTAAGTGCCATCTAACCATTTTTATTATCTCGTTTTATTTTACCCGCATTTAGCTAGTGGATTATAAATTGTGAATTTTGCTTGTACATTTGTTTTGCATTTTATATATGATTGATTCTTCTTTTCTTGAAGACTGTCATAAAAACTAAAGGAAAGAAGCGTGATGTCCTGGTAGCAGATAAAGGCCATTTTTATGTTCTCAGTTGTGTCATTCAGTATAAAAGGGAATTGTGTATTTTCTCTTTCCCATAATCCCTTTGTTTTATTCCCTGAGTTCTCCTGTTGATTTTATTGAGGGGTGATAATCCTCTGGAGCATCGTCTCTAGACAGGGGGGCAGATGTACTAAGCTATGGAAAGTGATAAATTGGAGCAGTGTGTTTTCGGCTTGTTTGTGCATGTGGAGGAAACCCACACACGCACATGTAGAACATACATACTCAATAAAGATAGGGATCTGGTTGGAATCAAACCCACTGTCTATTCAGCAGATACAGGACAGTGGTCATTGGTTTGATTCCAACCAGATCCCTATCTGTATGGAGTATGTATGTTCTCCCTGTGCGTGTGTGGGTTTCCTCCGTGTGCACCAACAATCCAATCCAAAACACACTGGTAGGTTAATTGACTTCTGACAAAAATGAATCCTAGTATGTATACATGCCCATGTGCAAGCTACAGATTTGACCACATACATCTATCCTCCATGCCTGAGCGCCGTCTTTCTGTGGCACCGAGCGTCTTTTCATAAAACTTTCCCTTAAAATGCATCTTATTCGGAAAGCGATGCAAAAAGGACGCACAAGCAGCCTCTGCTGATTAAAATGATGTGCAGCATACCTACATTCTGTGTGCGACTGCGGGTAAATCTGCATGCGAAACGCTACGTTACAGTGAAAATGTTGCATGAAAAGACGCTCGGCACTACAGAGTCGCACCAAGGCATGGCTAGACTAGAAGGGCTGTTTAATGCGCAAAGAGGCTGGATGCATGGGGACACATCTGTAAGCTTCACTGGGACAGGGACTAGTGTGAATGACTAAAATACTCTCTGTAAAGCAGTGAATAATATGTGTGCTCTCTATAAATAACTGTTAATGAATAAATAAAAGACAAAAGACATTTTTAGATTACAACTTCTTTGATTATTCTCAGCATTCACCCATGTTTGTGCTAAGTGTGTTTCAAATACATCTACTGGCCATAGGTTCCGTGCAGCTACAATGCTCTGTTCCATCACCGCTACTGAACGTTCCTCCAAACAGAAGTCAATTTTGTGATGTTTCAAGTTTGGTCTTCTGCATTCTTTGCTAATAGCGGTTGTTTTGGATTAAACACAATGCAGATTACAAAGTGCAGACTTACTGAAGCCAAACAACCCACAATAAGTAAGACCGTCTCTTGAAGTTTGAGTTATGACTGCCAGGCAGTTGGAAGAGATGATCTGAAAAGACAGACAGGCAGGTTCCTTCATCTCCCAGCAGGATTCCCTGACTTAGGAACACCTGTTTATCTTTATCCCTTTCAAAAGACAATTCTTTTCCTGGTAAGCTTGCCCAGGCACACAGGAGCTGGAGGATTACAGCATGCATTGTATGAAATCGCTGTCCTGGGTAAAACTTGTATGCTGCTAAATACTGTAATTTTCTTTGAAGCATACGTCTCTCTTACTCAATTAAATAGTAGCAGAAAACGCACTATAACTAGTTACTGCACTGTTGCTGTATATCAGGGATCACGGAAGTCTTCTTGGTAATAAAGCCACAAGGAAAGCTAATAGAGGGCATCTGAGGACGTTTCATAGATGATAAATAACTACAGTGCTAACGTCATCCAAGGAGAAACTGCTGAATGTAGGTTTCCTGAAGACAGACATGATCAATGTGGTGGGGAAATAGGGCAAGATATTGGTTGGCTCCACCCAATAGCCCTAAGCACTGTACTGTGTACGGCATTAGTAGGAAATATTATTTTATTGTTTTTACAGCCTTGACATTATGGTAACAGAACAAATACAAGAAGTGTGCCTGCATTAGGTGAACCTATAGCAAGTTAGTCGTGCTGGTAAGAAGACATCAACCAATCACAGACTCACCTGCTACGCAGACTGCTGGAAATCCCTACGCTCACTTCGTGAAACATGAAATATTAGTGATAGAACAAAAAAAAAAAGAAGTTACCCTGATATGAGGCTGCATTGGGGACCACGAGTAACACCAATATGCCTCCAGACGCACAACCCAATTGTAAGGTCTGACCATTCCAAGACTCATCATACAGAGTAGACAAATATCATGTGGTACTGTATGTTGGAAAGCCTGATCAAACAATTATCATCATCCTCCTTTATTTATATGGCACCACAAGTGTTCCGCAGCGTCTTACATAGTACATAAAACTAGTAAGTGAACAAGAAACAAGTAACTTACAGTACATTACAGTGCAGGACAAGGACACGACTTATATACATTGCTGCAACAGCGATTAAAGCACTCACAATAAGCATCCGGGAGTTGGCAGTCACGTGTTAGGTGCCCTTATGGGGAGTAAGGAGTAGATGAGGGAGGAGGTCCCTGCTGGAGAGAGCTTACATTCTAAAACAATGACCATCATAGTGTTTGCAGGGTAAACAATTGACCCTGAAGTGAAGGACAATACAGCAGGCTATGCTCTGCACTGCGATCTGGCTATTCTGCCTGCTCCCTGTGCTACAGAATTAGTGCAGCTAGGTCATACCCCATGTGGTTCAGTCACACGCAAATTTCGTAGGCTAAAAACACTTCAGCTGCTTATGTACAATAGAGGATTCTGGGAGTACTAGCGATTCAGCAGCAGCTAGAATACCGAAGATGGATAACCACTGCCTGTAGGACCAGACACCACTTCCAACTTTCCTATGATACATATCAGTATACTACCAGCCAGCTGACTATGCACACAGCAGATCTCTCTCCCACCTCTCAGGCTCAGTGTGTGTGGGGGGAAGTCAGGATTCTGCTGCTTGAATACAGTAATTAGGTTTGATTAATCACCGCTGTGACATTAATCAGTCTGAATTCTCTCTCAGGCTTTGCGCAGACACCTAATTTTGCTGCCCCAACAGGTGTCTCATAAACGCCTTTCAGAGCTGCAATATATAGAACGCCTCAGACAGTCAACAACAATGTCATTCTGTCAGTTTCCCTTAACATGTCAAAACAGCGCATCTAAGCATGTCCTGCCACACAGCCGGGATGGAGAGGCGGCAATCAAACATGTAAAACTTTATTAGAAGAAACGAGTGTAATTACAATGGCAGCTCATTTTTTTGCAGGGATAGACTGCTTCTTCCTTATTTTACTTTTTATTTTAATTTTATTTTTTAAAAGACAGAGGCAATACAGAAGTAAATGTAATCATGTGGTCATAGAAGGACAGATATTGGACAACTGGGAGTATATTGTGGCAAACGAGATGTAGTTACAATACCAGCGGATGATATACCAGCGCTGGAATCCCGACCACCGGCAAATGCTGACGCCACTATCCTGAATGGGATTAGAATACGATGGAACCCCGAACATCCAGACGCTGGTGAGTATAGTAGATACCCGGGGATGGGGAGGGGGGTTAGGATTATGAACCCCTGGGGCGATTTAGGGTTAGGCTCCACTAGAGGGAGGTTAGGGTAAGTCACCCCCTCCGGGAGACTTAGGTTTAGGGTGCAGGCAGGGGGGGGGTTAGGTTTGGCACCACCAGGGGGGGAGGTTAGTGTAAGGCACCACTAAGGGAGGGTTAGAGTATTTACCTCTCCTGTTAGGATCTTCATGGTCCGGGATTCTGGCATCGGTATTTGAACCGGTGGCTAATGAGCCACCGGTATATCATACCTATTCCGTGGCAGATATTGTCCAGTCAGTGACCAGTGGGAATGAACACACATACTGTACAATGTAAGATATATTTCTGGAATAAGCACATAAATTTGCTCATACATGTTACGAATAGAAAGGGAAAGCGCCTCCGCTGCAACACAGAACACAAATTTAAAAAGAACTGACGCGGATCTGTCAATCACACAAAGTGGCGGCAGCCTATCAAATCACTAGGAGCTAAGCGAGATCGCTGGAGGCATGAGACATAAAAGGATAGGCAGCAAAACCTTGAAATTGGCCCAGTTCACAAAATAAACGGCTCTGCTAAAGGTAAAATGCTGAACCACAGTGCTAACTTCCAGCGCAAATACTGTTCTGTGACGTCACGGGTGACGGATCTAGTGCTAACTTGCAGCGCAAATACTCTTTTGTGATGTCACTCTCTCTAAGGAGAGACATGTGGATTTGTGGGGATGCAGAAGTTTGGGCGGAATGGGGCTGTTCCTTGCCAAGGGACAGATTAGGCGCATGACTGCGCTTGCTTTGCTCTAACATGAAAATACAAGAGTTTGTTTTGCATGGTGAGATTATTTAAATGAGATTAAAGGTTAGAGTTGGTGCATTTATAGAGGCGTTCCCTGTTTAGTGTAAGTGATATACACAGGGCTATATCTAATAGTGTGCAGGATTCTGAAACTGACGAGATTATTTTGAGTTAACAGTCAAATTTAAAGCAGGAATATTTATTAAACATTGCCGTTTATGGCACACATCCACTAGACGATTAATTGAGCGATATAACAATATCGTTCAATAATCGTTTGAAAATAGTTTGAAAGAATGTCTAAAACAACCAGTGATGTGCGCTCCTGCAGGACGTTTAGACATCTATCATCGGGCAAACATGTAGTACAACCTGATGATAACGTCAGGTTCGACGTGTTAGCAGATGATTGATTTGCCTACACTGAACGACTGCTCGTACAGTGTAGGCACAGCGTTCAGTGTTTGTACACTGACAAACGACTGCACGATTACAATGTCGTAATCGTGCAGTCATTTGCCTGTCTTCTAGTGGATGTGTACCTTTACACTACTAACTCAATGAGTCTTGGCAGTTTCAGAATTTTGCACACTTTTACATTTGGCCCACAGTCTTTATTTCTCTAATATCGGGATACACTATACAATTATCGGGGTGATCCCCCTGACATCCGCGGATCACCCTGGTAATCGCATTGATTGTGCGGGCGATAGAGGGTAAAATATCGATCGGCCGGGCATGCCGGTTTGCATGTCTGTCCGATGCGATATTTTGTATGTTAAATTTTGGGCAGTGTATGCCCAGGTATCCGGTCTTTAGGTCTACAATAAAAAGGTAGACAATGTTTAGGTAGACAATACAAGTTAGACAGGCAATAGGTCGTCAGGGCCTGAAGGTCGACACACTAAAGATCGACTAGTAAGAAGGTCGTCAGGGCCATTAGGTTGACACACAAATGGTTGAAACTTTTTTTTTTTTTTTTTAGGGTTAGTGTGAGGCACTTACCCAAGGGTTAAGGTGCCTACACACTTGGCGATTTTTCACACGATTTTTCCGATTCCGATGAATTGTGACGACAAATCGTGTAAACTATACCCAATTTAGCGTTGGTGAGCGTACCACACTCACGTGAAATTCCAGATGTTCTGGTCAGTGAGGAATCCGGTCCACGGCAACAGCAGCAGCAGAAAGCATGCATTGCTGGTGACATTCATTTTGCCTAATCGGGAATAATCTGAATGAACAAGCTGTATGATTTAATAAAGACGCCTCTACGGGAAAGAACATCTGGAATTTCACGTGAGTATGGTACGCTCACCAATGCTAAATTGCTAAGTTTACAGATATGGTCAGACGGTGGTTGGAGTTGGAAGAATAAAGATACCCTTTATACGTTTAACCACTCATGTATATATGCAAGTTGGGTGCGTGATAAGAACAATCCTTCCTCGTCTGTTGATGTGTAATAATTATATCGCTGGGTAAAAGAAAGATCGACCGATTGTCTCCCTCCTCTTCTCTTTTGTTTTATGTGCATCTCTGAAACATCGAGTGATAAAGAGAAGACGCAGGATTGGGACATAATCGGGAGAACGAATCCCAGGACTGACTTGGTTCATTGTAACTAGAGGACTTCCTTTTTTGCTATAGTATATGTATTTGGTGTTGGGTGGACACTAGAAGTCCTTGTTGATAGTGGCTGCTTTTATTGCGCTTGAGGAGTGGAACTTCTGTTTATTTGATCTCCCAGTGTATGCCTGCGATATCTGCTGGGTGTCAGGCTGCCAGATAAAATGTCTGGTCTAACAGGCATTTTATCTGGCAGTGTATGCCCAGCATTACTGATTTTATCACCACCTGCGAAGCGCTGGATGTATATTTCATTGGATACTTTTAATAGGATGTATTTTGCCCCTTCCAGCTGCAAGAAGCATTTCTTGTAAATCCAACCACCTCTCGGCAGGGTCTGAACGCCCATCATTGTGATTGGCAGTCATAAGAAGAACACATGCACAATTACAAGAACACAGGCGTAAAAGTGACAAATGTGTACAAGGAGGTACAATGCAAGAAATGAATAGACCAAACAGCAATTCAATAAAAAAAATCTCATAAATAGAGGCATAAAAGAAGTATAACGTATTTACAGAAAATACTGGACTATATTTCAATTATACAAATTTACTAAATTAAAGTTTAGTGAAAACAGCTAAAGTCACAATTACAGGTCAGCTGCCAATACCATCGCTTAAGGCAGGGGTGGGGAACCTTTTTCCTGCGGAGGGCCATTTTGATATATATAACATTATTCGCGGGCTTGGTGCAGGCCATGCCCATCCGTGTGACATCATACGGAGCAGGGCCACAATCGCCGGTGATTATAGCAATGCCCGGAGCATCCTGAGAATGCTCCGGGGGCGGTTGTAAGGGCAGCGGAGTGACCATCTGAAGCGTTTTAAGGATGCTCCAGGCGGCACTGCTGCATAGATTCTGGCCGCAGGGTGCCATTCTAGGCACCCTTTAAGCCAGATGAGGCTTCCCCATCCCTGGCTTAAGGAAATAAGAACTTAAAACTTTAAACTGCTTGGCACCCAATTTATCTCAACAAGTAGTCTACAGACAGAAGCAATCTTTCAAAAAATAATCCACCGAATTCTTTTATTCTCTTCCAAATAGCACTGAGACACGATACCTGATGAGGAGGACAATTTTTCAGATAATGATGCAACAGATACAATGAATTGAATTTCTAAAAAGCTTTTAACAATGAATTAATTTCAAAGTATGGCACTCAGTAGAGGCATCCCTACAAAGCAAAATGCACAGGATATTTTCATTTTTTATAAAAAGTTAAGTGCCACTTGCAATGAAAATGTACACTTGTCCTGTAAACTCTTGGCGCCACCTGGCAAGGGGGGGTAAAATGCCAGGCACTTTTGCCAATTCATTTTTAGTATTTCTACTTTACAGTGTACACAACTATTTATTTACAGGTGTGTCCTTAAACATTATTCCATTCTTTATTAGAAAATCGGCACCTTGTCAGATGAGATAGTACATGTGGGTATTAAATGTACTCTAAAGTTTATTTTATCTATTTGAACAGTCATACTGACAGCTTCCACAAGGAGCGGATTTTCGAATAAAGAATTATTACTTAAGTTAATTATCTGAAGAACATTTATATATTCTAATTGGATAATACTACTATGTTTATTCTTTTTTAATTGTAATTTTTTTTCTTTTTTTATATTTTTATCTCATTCGGTCCTATGTCCATAAACATTTAACAGCTTTTATACACCTGTTGTGATGCACTGTATAATATTATATTGTTGCGTAAAAAATAAAGTATAAGACAATAAATATTGACTTTTCAATTTAAACAAAATATTCCAAAGACTCTAAAGTGCCCACCATTTATCAAGCGAAAAGTACTGCACAAATGATATACTTCTAGTAAGGCGTTATGGAACACACGTCCCTTCCTAGCAGCTGACTTCAGTAAGGATGATAAAAGATGGAACATGGAACAGGATAGCATACACTGAAATAGCTAAACTTATGGTGCATACACACGGTCAGATTTTTCCTTCAGATATTAACGATAACGATTTAAAAATCGTTCAGTCGTTCATATCTGAAGGAAAATCGTTCATATCTGACATGCCTGAACGATGGACGATCAACGTTGCGCGTTCCCGATGGTCAGATAACGATTTCTGATATCTGATGTGTTTGCAGTCAGACTTGGACGATTCCATTCATTTTAATGCAGTCAAAAATCGTTCAATCGTTCAAAACTTTGGTAAAATCGTTCCAATCGTTTAATCATTCATCTGACAAATCTGACAAGTCTGACAAATCTGACCGTGTGTATGCTCCATTACTTGGGCCTGGGCGAGTTACCTATAATCTTCTCCATACCATGACAGTGTATTGTAAGCTATTCCGTATCACCTACACTATTTTTTTTTTTATTTAAATTTCATTTTTGGCTGGTTACGACCTGTTTGTTTATTACATGGGAACATGCTTTCACATGCTCATAAAAAGATTTTTCTCATTGGACTCCATGGCAATCTTCTTATCTAGTGTACCCACCTGTTTTCAGTTCATTATTCACTCCACCCCCATCTCACGAAATTGGTATGTAATACCGGCAGTCGGAATGCCTCTTGTCAAAATACCGACAGTGGCATCCTGATGGTCGGTATCCCGACAAGGGCCGGGTAAGTATTCTAACCCTCCCCACCCCCTAACCCACCCTGTTAGTGCCTAAACCTAAGTCTCCCCCCTTCATGCCTAACCCTTACAACCCCCCCCAGGAGTGCCTAACTCTAACCTCCCCCCCCCTGTATTTCGATGTCTGTCTTAAGTCCTGTGTCGGGCTTGCACCATCGGGATTTAGACTAGCGGCATCCCTTCCGCAGGTCTGCTAACTACATCCCCCATCTTACCGGTGTCACTGCGATGCAGGCTTGTGCATGTGAAGAGGTTTGTGGGGCAATCCCTCTGTTAATATTGGACCCCAAGTGTTTAGACCGGGGAGCCTTTAAACTAGGGGTGGGCAATAAGCTGTTGTAGAACTACACATCCCAGCATGCCCTGCCATAGTTTTGCTATTTATCCATGCTAAAACTGTTGCTGGGATGTGTAGTTCAAAAACAGCTGTAGGGCTTCTTATTGCGCAGCCCTGGTTCAAACTATTCTCCGATGGAATTCAAATTCCATTAGTAATCCAGCATAAACAGATCTAACTGAGACAGGTGTTTTTTTATTCAGATAACTTTTGCAAATACTTGCAAAGATGAATTTTGCCACACACAGCAGATTTTGGGAGAGATATTTAAAACTTTCAGAATAGGAAAAGAGGAGATCCAGGTCAACCAATCAGTGTATTTATAAGTTATTTGGTACATTCTGTAAAATGATAGCAATAATCTTATTGGTCGCTATGGGGAACACTCAACTTGTCCTCTTCATAAGTTTGGATAAATCTCCCCCAATTTGTCTGATATGCCAGTGAAGTATACAACAACCAGCCACATCTAGCTGCCAGTGACATTATATGGCAAGCAAGGGCTAGAGAACGTATACTCTGCGTCACGGCAATTGTAAACACGATATTCAATCAATCTCAACCTCTGTCAAACTGTGCAAACCTTTACATATATATTTTTGATCATTATTTGCAGCGGTTATAGAAGGTAACCTATACTTAGGCCTAGTGGTCCTTCACAGATAAACAGTTACAATTAAAAGCAGATATTTAAAGCTCACTTAGCTCAGTAATAGGGATTTGGAATATAAATTGTACCCACATTGGACGTAAAGCGGCTTATGTAATAACCTGCGAGATGCAAGCTCTGGCGCCATTCCGGCGAGTCTGCTCGTATTTTTAAATAGATGTCACTTTAAAAATATAGGCAGGCTCGCCGGAATGGCGCCAGAGCGTGTATCTCGTAGGTTATTAAATAAGCCATTAAATGTTATTTGGTAGGAGTTTCTTTTTAAGTACCCCCTAGGGTATGGTGCCCCATATCATAGCACTGAGTATCTATCTAAAAACAACTCTGGGAAAGCTAAAGAAAAAAAAAACAACAACCACCTCAATGTATATGTTTAATTGTTGCTGCAATTAAATAGTCATCCACCACAGGAAGTGGACTTTGTTAGTTTCCCGCTATAAAACAACCAAACTTGACATGTTGCATTAATCTAATTGGAACTTGTAAACAACACAGCCAAGTTCCTTAGGGTTATTCCATATTTACAGCTATGTCACAGTAGATATATCCCTGTACCCAGATGATAGAACTATTCTGTTTGTAGTGCACATGAAGCATTGCTTGATGTTACAAACTGATTTACTTGTACAACGTTTGCCTTCCCCAATGAAGGCCGTGTGGAGCATGTAAGGGAACAAGGAGCAGGAGTAAGATTTCGCTCTTGCCTCATTTGTCTCTGTTGGTGGGCCAGTGACGTCCAGTGTTGTGACATTCACCAGCCCGGGGCGACAGGTTGTGAGCAATTCCAAAATAAGAAAGAACCCAACTTCCTGAACATCTGTGCATGACACTTCTGTGCCATAGCGCAGGCCTGTCAGATTTGGACTTCACAAGCTCTGTACTCAGTGTGACTTGCACAATATTAGCTTTACTCCTGTGCTTTGTATTTCCTTATTTTTTTCCCAGAAAATGACTACAAAATAATCTTTTTACCGTTAAAACAGAACAAAAACATGTTCAATAAAAAAATTAATTACTTAAGGTGCGCAAAAATACCTGCTGCCTACTTATAGTTCTTAAAAAAGAGTGTCACCTACACTCTAACATCAAACTAGAAAACAAAATTATGCAGAACACAAGATTGCGCTGGTAAACAAATACTCAGATTAATAGTAATGTCCAGATGATTGGTGCTTTTGATAACGTAGCGTCAATGTTGACCTCGGCTCATGAAGAAGATAATTCATCACATGCAAAAGAAGAAAAAATATACAAAACATTCAAGTCCTTTTCTAGATATTGGCCAGTCATAAAAAATCCAGAGGTCTATATTTTTGTAGTGTGGAAATATATCATAGCCCACTCTCTATAAAGCAGGTGGTCTGAAAACACAAAGGTTTATTTTCCAACCCAATGTTCAACCGATCTACTATAAATTGTCAGATGATAGGAAAGCGTACCCAGACTCACATCTCATCAGCTTTCACATGCATATAAAGGTTTCTTTCTGTAGATTTCAAACTCTCTCCTCCTCCTCTTAATTCCTCCTTGTTCCCTTGTATATGAAGTTTGCCCTAAGACAAAAAAGAAGGGGAGGAACGGAGCTCGTATCAGAAAGAATGGTTTATTGATAAAATTTAACACAGTGCAGAGTATATGGATGATAACACTGTCATAACATAGGGGTAGATGGTATAGATAGAACACTAAACGTTGCAGTAATTGGATACCGAACCTCCTCAAAATTCCATCAGCGTAATGCCCCAAAATAAATAAAAAACAGTGGTTCAAATCATACCGTCTGCAAGTCCTTTCACCAATGCGCTTCGATCAAAACAGATGATCTTTTTCAAGGTGCACCTTGTAAAAGATCATCTGCTTTGATCGAAGCGCGTTGGTGAAAGGACTTGCAGACGGTATGATTTGAACCACCAAATCTGCAAGTCCTTTCACAACGTGCTTCGATCAAAACAGATGATCTTTTTCAAGGTGCACCTTGAAAAAGATCATCTGTTTTGATCGAAGCACGTTGGTGCACCTTGAAAAAGATCATCTGTTTTGATCGAAGCCCGTTGGTGCACCTTGAAAAAGATCATCTCTTTTGATCGAAGAGCATTGGTGAAAGGACTTGCAGACGGTATGATTTGAACCACTGTTTTTTATTTATTTTGGGGCATTTCACTGATGGTAGTTTGAGGAGGTCCGGTATCCAATTACTGAAATGTTTAGTGTTCTATCTATACCATCTACCCCTATGTTATGACAGTGTTATCATCCGTATACTCTGCACTTTGTTAAATGTTATCAATAAACCATTCTTTACACGAGCTCTGTTCCTTCCCTTTTTTTTTGTCTTAGGGCAAACTTCATATACGAGGGAACAAGGAGGAAATAAGAGGAGGAGAGAGTTTGAAATCTACAGAAAGAAACCTTTATATGCATGTGAAAGCTGATGAGATGTGAGTCTGGGTACGCTTTCCTATCATCTGACAATTTATAGTAGATCGGTTGAACAAGAAACCATTATGTGTTTTCAGACCACCTGCTTTATAGTGAGTGGGGCATGATATATTTCCACACTACAAAAATATAGACCTCTGGATTTTTTATGACTGGCCAATATCTGGAAAAAGACTTGAATGTTTTGTAGATTTTTTCTTCTTTTTCATGTGATGAATTATCCTCTTCATGAGCCGAGGTCAACATTGACACTACGTTATCAAAAGCACCAGCGCCATCTTGTATTCTGCATAATTTAGTTTTCTAGAACAAAAACATGGTTTGCACCCTTTTTTTTGTGCAAAAGCAGTCTAGGCACTGACATACATTTACATCCATAACAGATTCCGTTTGCAGGGAGTTTGTTTGGTTGTTTTAAGTCACCATACCTGTCTTTGGATTTCAGCTAAGTTGTAAGGCAGTGCTCCTTCCTCTAGGGGCGCTGTTCGCTCAATATCTGCCAAAGTAAGACGTCTGTAAACAACAGATAAATATTAATACAGGGAGTAACTTTGCTAAGCACACATGCATTTCCGGGATTTACACACTAGTAACAAAAAGGATTACAAAGTACCTGTCGCTTACAGACTGTGGAGGCAGCCATTTTGTGGGATGAAACAATATACTGTAAAATCTATTCATTCCCTAGGAACTAGTACATAATTGCTCAAACTACTATTTAATAAAGCCAAAGCAATGATATCGCTATTACCAGGAGAACATGGTCACTAGGGGCAGTATTCCACTGATGGTACTGGCAAAGCCAAGCAATGATACTGCCATTTCCAGGAGCACATGGCCACTAGGGGCAGTATTCCACTGATGGTACTTGTAAAGCCAAGCAACGATACCGCCATTTCCAGGAGCACATGGCCACTAGGGGCAGTATTCCACTGATGGTACCGCCACTTCCAGGAGAACATGGCAACTAGGGGCAGTATTCCACTGATGGTATTAGTAAAGCCAAGCAACGATACCGCCATTTCCAGGAGAACATGGCCACTAGGGTCAGAATTCCACTGATGGTACCGCAACTTCCAGGAGAACAAGGCCACTAGGGGCAGTATTGCACTGATGGTACTAGTAAAGCCAAGCAACGATACCGCCATTTCCAGGAGAACATGGCCACTAGGGGCAGTATTCCACTGATGGTACCGCCACTTCCAGGAGAACATGGCCACTAGGGGCAGTATTCCACTGATGGTACTGGTAAAGCCAAGCAATGATACTGCCATTTCCAGGAGAACATGGCCATTATGGCCAGTGTTCAAATGAAGGTTACAAATACTCGTCTCAGCTGAACTGCTGTCACTTAAGTTAGTGGACCAATGTGAAGTATATAGGTGAAGTACAGGGACACATACTGTATCTGGGTAATGAAATAAAATGCTAAAGACTTGTCACCTCCACATACCACTGCCATTGCAATACACACTAGAATAGAACCTGTTCGATATATGGGCCTCCTATCATATAATGGTGTTCTTACACCATAATCTTCTTACACTTGACAGATTCCCCATATCTTCTCTTTGTGGTGCTATTGGGAACTCTGCCCTCACTTACACAGTCGTTTCATCCTGTTCTGCTCTGTGCATCTTGGAGAGAATTGCATCTCTCCTTTGGAAAAGAGAGCGACCCATAATACTTACCCAGTAGCATTGTATAAATCTGCGAGCTGGAACAGGATGTCAATTTCCAGTGGGGTAATCTGCCCAAATTTGTTTGCAGAATTAGCAAATTCCTCTGTAAGAAGACAGTAGAAACATCCACGTTACAACGTAAGCAGCATGGCTAGGCCAACAACTCACAATTTCATAATTTATTCATCTTAGTACAATCAGTCACAAAGTGCCCTATGGTTCACCCCAATTTCCTTCTCCCATCTTTTGTCTCTCAGCACCACAGAAATGATACGATGGCTGGGTACATGTATATTTATGCTGTCTTAATGTTCCTTGTTAAATACTCCCGCCTACCAAGTATGGTTATGGGCAAAAAGGATAAAGGGCTACTTACTGCGCAGTAGATGACGCGCCACCTGCGTCATGTATCCTACACACTCCAAGTTACACCATTTACAGTATCAGAGTAAGCTCTGAAGAGACAAGCACATGCTCCTGAGTTATAAAACGAGGATCTGGAGGAGTACAAGCTATGGAAGTGACCCACCAGCAAAGCTCTGATAACACGCTACACAAATACTCTGAGTGTAAAAGAGAAAATCATAACTATGTACCTTTGGTGACTTCCAAGTCTTTCCTTGAGCCCGCCAAAGTGCTGTATATCTTTCGTACAAGCTCCATATTATTCAGCAAAGAGTTGAAAGCATTGAAGTAGGAGAAGCTGACTTGGTGGGAGATGGTTCCCCCAGCAGCCTACAAGAAAAATAAAAAAGGAATCGGTGTCTGAGAATGTGGTAGTGTTGCTATCGTTACATGGCATAGGCATTTTAAGAGATAAGAGGGACTGTGTGCAGCATCCACCCCCCCATATACTGGTTTCCGGTGATGCCATAATTAAAGTGAGGTCTTCAGAAAAATGGTGCATGCACATAAGATAGCACACACACTGGCACAGTCCCAGAGCCATCTCCTGTGAGAAGATGGACAGAAAGATGGTGCTGCCGCACCATTACAGATACGTCACTGTTACTTAAGACAATAATAGATCGATGTCATCAATACATACAGATGTCTCTTGTTTCTTAAGAAACACCAGCTAATTAACCTGCAAACTTGTATCGACCATTTTCATGACAGTAATTTGTAGAGGTTTAGTGATAGAACTCTCATAATCACTAATACATGCACTCTTTTATATAATGTATACAGCACAGATTTTTGTACACTATTTAGCTGCTCAAAGGCCGTGTTACATGTCAGCTTTAAAAATAGATAAAATGTATCAATGGGCATGGGTCTGGCGGTAAATCATACCAATTTCCTTGCACGAGATAGAGCCAGTTTGCAGTATCAACTTGAATATGGTGAAAAAGGCTCAAACCTACTTCAACAGAGGTAGGCAAATCACTGTAGACATTTCATGAACCAGTTAAAAGATACAATATGTTAATTTGAGCATCATGCTTTTGGGGTGTATGTAATGGGATGGTACTGAAGGGGGGGAGGTGTCAACCAGATACATTTTTTGGTTGTTTCCAAGTCTGACAATGTTCTCTATTGATGTTGCACCCATCTCTTGTCAATACAGTAGTTCTTGCATCCAAGCAATTCTATTGTAAAGGCATTATTACAAATCAATACGATAAGTAGGAGAACTCTTGTGCAGTAGAAAAACATTATGGTGAAGAGCGGAGAAACAATGGGATCTTTACTGAATTGGGAGCTCTGTAAGCAGCCTTACCATTACCATCCTAGAAACTAAGCAAAGTTCTGTAACAAGAATATTTTATTAATTAATCCTGTAATATTACACATGAATTAGGAGGAAAAAAAAATTATGAGATCAAACTGTACATACATTTTTTGTTGTTGACAAACAATTTTGTACTATTATTATAACACAACCATAAAGTTAGCATATCTGGGATCTCTTCAGTTCCACACAAACTCATCTCTGTCTTCAGTAATGATCAGTAGAGCTATGAATGAATACAGTAAGCAGTGTCAGTGACTGGCCAAATGCTAGCCCATCCAATTGAAATTCAAGGTACTACAGTACTTGACATACTCAATTAAAATTCAATACATGTGATTTAGTAGAGATGAGCCACACAGGGACAACAAACCCTTGTGTTCTATAAAATACTAAACCAGCAATATGAATTAGATTGTGTTGTTTGTTTTGCGTTACCTTTTGATTCACCACTATTGTTCACTGTGGAGATTAGTCTTGCTTTGATGTGCTTGTACTGACATTTTATATACACAGATATCAATTGCAGCCATCACTTACGGAGACTAGATTTTCTTCGACAAATGGTGTAAGCATATGCGACCGTATAGTAACCATAATATCATGGAAATCCAGGGCAGAAATCATCCCACTTTTATTTTTGTCCTTCTGCGCAAATGCTTGTCGGGCATGTTCCTGCTGCAGCTCCTGAAATCCAGCATAAGATCCAAAACTTTAGGCATTTGTATTACTTATGTTACACAGATCTGACCTGACAAACTACTATGTACACACACTCTATTATTAGTAAAAATAAGTTACTATTAAGTTGGTGGAGATGTGTATGAAAATAGACAGAGTTGGCAAACAGCCGAGCAATTTATAAATGGATAAAATAAATTAAGTCCCATAGTTTAATGACAAGGGGAGTTAGGTTGCGGGAGGGGAGGGTTAGGGCTAAGCTGCAGGAGGAAACGGATGGTATCGACGTTTCGGATTTTACTCCGTCCTCAGGATACAATATATCCTGGGGACGGCGTAAAGTCCGAAACATCAACAACATACTTGTGCGCTGCTTTATCATTACAAGAACGCAGAGAGTACTGACATTTTTTGTAATAATATATATATATATTTTTTTTAATTGTCTGTTGCCGGGAAATGTATTGCTGAAAAACCAGATATGTGAATTGTTTTTATTCTGGTCAGCATGAAGATCTCTGTGGCCAATTGATTTATTACATTTAAAAAAAAAAAATTATTGCTAAAGCAAGGAGAAGATCACGTAATTTTTATTTACTAAATTCTGAGGATAGGTAAGGACACTGGAAACAAGAGTATAAGGATTTATGCAGAGGGGATAGAAAAGTCCTCTTTGCTATATATCTTTTTAGGAATCTTCTTAATTTTTCCCATGTGAATAACGAACAATGATCTATGCTGCTGTGTATGCTGCTATAGATTTTTCACATAAAAACATATGGAAAATAAATTATAATAGGGTGTGCAGAATACGCTCTCTTTTGATGATCACACAAAACATAAATTACAAATTTATTTAATGCTAGGATACCCATATCTGTCAAGTGGAAGGAACTAAAACACTAATTACTACTATTAACGGGAGAAAAAAAAAAAGATATTGGGCTGTAAAGGTTACGCGGAACCTAAACTGTCCCCACATGAAAGGACTATGTGATGGCAGCATTAGTGTTACAGGCTGTGGGCGGGAGGTAATAAAGGGGGTATGCAGTCGGGAAGCCGGCGAACGTAATCCCGACGGCCGGCTTCCCGACTGCTTTATCCCGGCGCTAGACACCTGTCATTTTACAGACGCTGGGAGACCGGCGCCCGGCATCCCGATCGAAGTGATGCCGGGCGCCGCTGCGGACAGCTGGGGGGGGGGGGGGGGAAGGGAGGATTAGGGCTCCCGGGGGGGGGACTTAGGGTTAGGCACCCCCTCGGGAGGTTAGGGTTAAGCTAGGGGAAGGAAGGGTTAGGCACACCCCCTGGGGACAGGTTTAGGTGGTGGGGAAGGGGGGGTTAGTTTTAGGCACTTAGAGGGGGGATTAGGGTTAGGCACTGGGGGGGGGGAAGGTTAGGGTTAGGCACCCCTGAGGGTTAGGGGGGGAGGTTAGGTTAGTAAATACTTACCTGGGGACGATCTGAATTTTCACCTATGTCGGGCAGCGGTAATTCATACAGATTCCCTAAAGGGGAAAATGTCATAAAAACCCCAAAAATGCTGTTTGAGGGTTTACCGCATACCCCATATGTACTATGCACTGGAATGCGATGCAACATGGATGGATGGCTCCATATTCAGGTGGCGTTACTCAATAGAAGCCTATGGGTTTCTTTTCGGGACGACTCTCCTGAGAGGGATCCAAATAGGATCCCTCCCATCACCCTCCGCGGCCTTCTGTGCCAGAAGGACTTCTGGGTATTAATCCCAGAAGTCCCTCTCTCTGCGAGCACCACAAAGGCAGCACTTATCGGGAGAGCTGTCCTTTGCTATATTGTAGGTACATACCGCGGTAACTAAAGAGGGGGCGGGAGGTACAACATCGCCTATGCGATGCTTAGTACATCCCGCCCAATATCACAAAAATATGACTAGTTTCATCATAAAGTCCTTTGAGTGGGGCCAGTTTAGGTTTCCCAAGTTCCTGTATTCTTCTTTCGTCCTATCTGGGGGACACTAGTAACAATGGGTTTAAAAGGGAAGGCTGGGGAGTAGCCAGTTGTAATGGGAGTGCAGAAAATGGCTGCTGAAAACCATGTTGTGTGCAGTGCTTTTATGAATATGTCAGGCATTAGATAATGGTCAGACATTAGGTGGTGGTGAGGCATTGCATTAGATGGTACAGGAATGTGGAAACTACACAAGCCATAAATCCTCAGTTGTCTTTAGGTATATACGCATGCGTAGCAGTCTTATTAGTATTTAACCAATAGTGTAGTTGGAAAACGATTTATGTCCTAGGCATTAGCGTTTACTGGACATGGCAAAAAAATTTACTCAAGACACCAAATATACAGTATATGATAAAAAATCATTCTTTATAAAGTATATTTCAAGTACAACAATGTTACAATAAAACATATACTAAAAATTACTTCTATCCACAGAAGTCTATATAGACTAGACTAATTAGTATGCACATGAAACCCCTTGATTTCTATTAAATGACTGCATATAGTAAAAAAGTCCCTGAGAGGAACCACAGATATAGTAAACATATAATTCTCACCGGACTATTATCCACAATTTAATAGTTTTTGATCCCCGGTCTCCGACCTCCAGGTCTTATACGGTCGTATGCTCCGTGGCGTCAGTGGCCTCTCAGCCTGGGTGTTCTATGGATCAAACCAGGTTGCCTGATTGGGCCAGGTCTATGGCGGACGACATTGCTGAGTTACGTCATTCTGAGGCTAGTGTTATACCCGATGCTCAGTCGTATCTGGTTTTTGGCTCTTCAATAAAACCACACTGGGCCATAATTTAGGCAGATATCTCGCAGGGATGGCCACATCTTTAAATAAGATGGTGACGGGTGCAGGGGCCTCAGCCTCTAAGAAGCGGATTTAGATTTTTCCGGGAAAGATTCAGAATCATCCCAGGAGGAAGGGGAAATAGATCCTGATTGGGAAGATACCTCTGCGTTGGAGGAAGATTCCCAAAAGAGTTCAGGAGTAGCTATTTTAATTGAGGAAGTCCGTCAGACGCTACAATTACAAGATACTACTGTTTCTAAGACCAGTTCAGCTTCCTTTTTCAATTGTAAGAAGAAACAGATCTCGGTTTTTCCAGCCTTATCTCATTTTGGAAAGGCAATGACAGAAGCCTGGCTCAAGCCTGATAAAAGATTTCAAGTAGCAAGAAGGTTCAGGGAACTTTATCCTTTCACAGAGGATGACATGAAGCCTTGGGAGATCCCACCCAAGGTGGATGCTCCTATCACTAGGCTAGCTAGAACAACGGTCATTTCCACTGTTTAGTTGGTTTCTGTTAAGGATCCAGCAGGTAGAAAAGAGCGAATCGGTTCTAAAATCTATTTTTTCCCTCTCCGAGGTGTCTCATGGCTCAGGTGTTTGAGAGATTCCATCTGGAACACTTTCTTCGCCTGGAGGAATAATTATTAGATGCCATGTACTGTCACGTATTTCAGCCTTGGCTGTTACTGTGCTTTATGGCTTAGGACATGGAATGCAGATGCTGAATCCAAGCAGACTTTGGAAGCAGTTCCATTTTGAAGACGATTTCTTGATCGGGTCAGAACTCGATAAGATTATTTCCCAGGCTACGGGAGTAAAAAGCCTTTACCTTTCAGTCTCATCTTCCAAATCCAAGTCTCCCAGGTTCTGGGCCTTTTGGTCACAAGGGAGAGGACATTTTCAGGCCTTTAGAGGCACTCCAAGAGTTTCCATAGACACCACAAAAATATTCCGTATGGACGGTTGGGGGCTGGTGGGGGGACAGTTTACTCAAGTTTTGGAAAGTCAACCCAGCCCAGATCTGAGCAGAATTGTATCCAGGGGTGTATCCTAGATCTAGAAGGTCCAGCTCCAGATAATTTCCTCGTTACCCCTCTTCCTCAGTATCAGTGCAGAAGAAGGGCCTTCATTCAGGCACTCTCTTTTAGATTCTGGGGTAATTGTTCCGGTTCATGGCCAAGCATTTTATTCAAATCTTTTCTTGGTGGACAAACCGGACGGATCCTTCCGTCCAATTCTCAATCTGAAATGGGTAAACCTTTACCTTCACTCAGAAAAGTTAAAAATGGAGTCAATACGATCAGTCATCAGCTCCATGGAAGAGGAAGAATATATGGCATCAATAGACATAAAGGACGCCTATCTGCATATTCCCATATGAAAGGACATCATCAGTTAATGCCAGTGACCTATGGCAAATATCCGTTTCAGTTCCAGGCTCTGCCCTTTGGTCTGTCAACAGCACCAAGTGTCTTAACAAAGGTCATGGCACACATGATCGCTCTGCTCAGGCAGTTAGATATAGATATTATACCCTATCTGGACGATCCGTTGATCAAGACTTTGTCAGTGATACTGTTGCAGCAACATCTTCAGTTGACGTTGGACACTCTAGAAATTTGTATGGATGGTCCTTCTGGGTCTCCTTTTCGACACACAGTGTCAGAGGGTTTTTCTTCCACAAGAAAAGGTTCAGGATATCCAGTCAGGAGTGATTCTCAGGACTGAGCAGCTGCTTGGAAAAATCGTGGCATCTTTCGAAACAGTCCTGTTCACCAGATTTCATGCCAGGCAGCTGAAAAACCAATAGCTTCGTCATTTGTCGAGGACAGATGTTCAGACTGTCACCCCAAACTCGTCAGTCACTTCTTTGGTGGCTCTACAGCCCACACTTGTCCAAGGGTTCCCTGTTATCAACCTGGATTTGGGCGATTGTCACAACAAATGCCAGCCTAACAGGCTGGGGCGCAGAACAAACATCTGCAAGGGCAATGGTCGACTCAGGAGTCCACACTTCCAAACAACATACTGCAATTGAGGGCATTTGCTTGGCTTTAGTGCAGGTCAAGTCCTTCCTGCAAAATCTAGCAGTGGGAATACAGTCGGACAATGCCACAGAAGTGGCTTACATCAACAAGGTAGCACGCGCAGCTGGCGAATAATGAAGGAGGTGTCATACATCTTCAGGTGGACAGAGGTTTGGATTCCAGCAATCTCAGCAATTCACATTCCAGGGGTAGATAACTGGGAGGCAGACTCCCTAAGTCACCACAAGGTGCACCCAGGAGAATAGGAATTACACCAGGAAGTGTTTGCGGAGCTTGTACCCAGATTGGGATTACAAGACATCGAACTCATGGCTTTGTAAACAGGAAGCTTCCTCGATACGGGTCTTGGTCACGGGACCCTGGGGCATTTCTGGTGGATGTCATGAAAGCCCCTTGGACTTTCCACATGAGGTACATTTTTTCGCCCCTGGCCATGGTTCCTCGAGGCCAGTCCAATCATTCTCATAGCACCGTACTAGCCGTGCCATCAGTGATTCACCATTCTGCAGGGCACGTTGGCAGACTATCCACTTAATTTTTCTCTGCATCCAAACCTTCTACATCAAGGTCCATGCCTGCGTCCTGATGTGCATCAGTTGGCTTTGACGGCTTGGTTCCTGAAACCAAAATCCTGAGAGCTAAAAGGGTTTTACCGTCCCATTGTTGAAACCATGAACCATGCCCGGAAGCCAGGTACTTCCCAGATTTATCATCCAGCGTGAAGGTTATTATGACAACCAGCTAATAGCCAGAGTAACCACCGTGTGCAGCACGGACAGCAGCTAGATGGGCTGGGAGTGACTGTGCTGGTAGGTTGGCACATGTATCTGGAGCCATGCTGACTGCAGTGCATCCCACAGCTGCTGGAGGGTGTGTAGTGGAGTATCCATAGAGCGAACACAACGATCGAGGTGGTCCCACAGATGCTCATTTGGGTTCAAATCCGGGGGGATTTGGGGGCCAGGGAAGAACTGGGAAGTCTTGGTCGGGCTTGTCAACCACTGTCGGACATTCCTAGCCATGTGACATGTCACATGGTCATGCTGGAAGATCCCATTCGCCTCAGGGAAGACAATCAGCATGTATGAGTGTACGTGCTCTGCAAGGATGGATTCATAACCAAATCGGTTGAGGATGCCTTCCACATGGATGAGTGGGCCCAGAGAATGCCATGAAAAGATTTTCCAGACCATAACGTTGCCACCACCAGCTTGTGTTCTTCCAGCAATGGTTGCAGGGTGTTTGTTCTCCGATGTTTCTCACCTGACACGCCAACGTCCATCCGTTTGATGAAGCAGAAAACATGAGTTTTCAGAGAAGGCAACCGTTCGCCAATCAGCAGAGGATCAATTGCGATACAGGCATGAAAATGTAAGTCTTTTCCGCCGATGCACGTTCATTAGCATAGGTGCAGTGATTATCTGTTTGCTTCGGAGCCCCATACGCAGCTGGGCTCGCTGAACAGTTGTTTTAGACAAACGTCTGGTGGCCCCCAGGTTAATTTTGACGGTGAGCTGCTCCACTATAGTCTGTCGGTCGGCCCTCATGCACCTTCGTAGCCAAAGTTCACCCCTCACATAAATGGCACGTGGTGCTCCACAGTTTCAACTTTGGTTATTCGCAATGGTGCCATTTGTCCAGTCACGATACACCTTCACCACAGCAGCACGTGAACAGTCCGCAAACTGTACTGTTTCAGAAATACTGCCACCCTTGGCCTGAAAGCCAATAATCATCCCTTTTCGCAACTGGGATAAATCAGCCCTTTTACCCATGACAGCAACGAGAAATGTGTGTGCCTATCGCACACCTTATAAACCCAGCAAGCCAACGCATGCCATGTGACTTACTACTTCATGGGCTACGTGCTGTCGACGTCAAATGTAGGAGGTGGTGTCCCCCCACCCCCCCGATTAGCTTGCTTTGGGAATTCCCAGAGTAATGGTGCGACCCCAAATGGATGATAGAGAAAATTGGATTTTTTTACTCACCGTAAAATCCCTTCCTCGAAATCCATCTAGGGGTTGCTAAGTTCCCTCCCTGTTGTCTGGTTCGTACCAGTTTTTGCCTATTATCATGGTAGATGTAGCTTTCTCTTCCTCCAGGTGGCTCTGCTAAACGTAGACTATGCGGCTTCCGAAAGTGGGAGGAGTTATGTAGGGGAGGAGGTCAGCAGTTAACTGTTTTAGTGCCAGGCTCCAATAAGTCATGAGCATAACCCAGAGTAATGGAGCAGCCCCAAGATGGATTTCAAGGAAGGGATTCTACAGTGAGTAAAAAAAAAAAATTCTTTTTTTTTTTTTTTTCATATGTCAAACTCCAGATTTTAATAAAGATTTTATTTTTATTTATTTTATACTTCTGTTTGTAGCCAAGGAAACCAAAGTCCTTGCATATGCAAACTAGAGGGGGAGCAAATTCATTTATAACCATGGAAATTCTATTGGCATGCTGGAATCATCGTTGCACTAGTACATGAGAATTACGTCCACAACCAACTGGGACCACAAGCAGCTAAGTAACCTGGGAATGAAGACAGGGAGGAGGAGGAAGAGGGGGCAGTTCTGTGCTAAAAGCCAATGTCAGTGCTTACTATTGACATTGCACTTACACAAAGAGGGCAGAGCAGCATGAAACCGATAGAACTGTGCTGTGCTGCTGTCTCGTCGCTGACAGGTGACCTAGCTTGCTCTGCTGCCGCACACTTCCATGTTACATCTTACATATAAACAGATGTCCAAACAGGCAAACGTAGCACAAGAAACGTGGCACGCCGAAGTTTAAAATGTTCATTTCAACTATTTTTAGCGCATTTTCAAGTATTTATTAATGTGTAAAAAGCACAAACAAAAGCAGATACGCAGTAAGAAGCTGTGTGTTTTTTCTTTTTTGTGTATTTTTCCAATCATGTATGAGCAGCCCAATATCTGACCTGTAAGAACTCTGTAAATTCCAAGTAGGAAAGATGTTTTTTCCGGTTGTGCCCGAAGTGAAGCCGGATAAATTCACAATCCCAGTTGAAAGGGATATGATGGTGAATCATGGTCTGTCCGAATATTTCCTTAACGTTCTCTTAGAAGGAAAAAATAAAAGCATACATAAATCACATTTAGGGCTTCACAGTTAAAAGGCTGATAAAACACATACTCCGCTATGGAGTGTAAAGATAGTACATGATCCCAAGCCATCATACAAGCAACACAATGCATTAGGTCAGCACTGCAGGATTCAGGCCTTGCGCTAGTGTGTGCAGGTAGGCAGGATTCCCCTGACCAGTCCCACCACAGGGCTGATGTTCAGGATAGACAAAGAAGTAGCAGAAGGATTTTATATGTAAATGATGCCGGCATTCGGTAAGCACGGCAACGGCTAGAATATGGTTTAGTCAGGTCAGCCAGGTCATCTTATGAAACCCGAAAAGAACGACTGAATGATTTGGAACATCTTGGGAGTCCATTCACCAATACGGACATGAGATGACATACAGCTAAATGTCCCATCATCAGGTTCTCACCACTGTCCTAAAGCTCATCTCTATTTATGCCGTCACCTATTTCCCTTCCAGCTCCCCCGTGTATCCTTCTCTTAATGCACTTTGTTATCCCAATACTTCTCACAAATCCATTCCCATCCCTCCTCCACCATCTACCATCCTTAGCCCCTTTCACCATACATTTCCTATACATGCAAATGCTATAGGGACAATATTATAACAAGCAATGGAATAGTCATCTCCAGTATAATATAAAAGGATGGCACAGGGAAGAGAATGCTCAGCATGCGGTCATCGTACAATATTTAATGACACATGGCTGGTGCCATACTGAAGGTGGCAATATAAAGAGGGTGACAGACAATAGAATGGTCACATTTTATTGTATTTTGGTGCAGAGAAAATACCTTGTTGTAAGGGTATCTGGATAAAAGATAAACAATGAATAGGTCGAGTGTCAAAAGGTTGACACCAGATGGTCAACTGACAAAAGGTCGACAGTGTTAAAATGCCGAAACACACCGATGTCCGACATGCGTTTTCAGTTGTTTTTTTTTTCTAAATTTTTAAAGTTAGGGTTAGCCACCTGGGGGAGGGTTAGGCACCAGGGGGAGGCATAGGGTTAGGCACTAGGGGAGGCTTAGGCACAAGGGGAAGACATAGGGTTAGTCACTAGGGGGAGAGTTAGGGTTAGGTACCAGGGTGAGGCGGGAGGCTTAGGCACCAGGGGGAGGGTTAGGGTTAAATTTTTTTTAAAGAAAACATGTCGCCCATTTTTTTGTGTCGACCATTTGAACCTGTCGACCTTTTAACCAAGTCTCCCTTTTATGCCAGTCGACCATCTGGTGTCAACCTATTGACTGTCGACCTTAGTACCGTCGATCTTTTAAACCACACCCGATTGCAACTACGCCTGGCGCTCTAAGATGGGTGGTGTATATATAGGGTATACTTTAATGCAACAGAAGTATAGATATTGAGGATAAAATTTTGAAGGCAATAGAGCACTAAATGACCTTATATCAGCCTAATGATTGGTAGTATGTTCCTTATGTGTTATACAGTACATAACATTATGTACTGTATAACACATGAGGAACTACCTACCGTTCAGTCATTCCATCACTCCTGACAAATCTCTCCTCCGACTTTCTCTACAGGATCCCATTACATAGGTACCTACAGATCCATCGGGGCATTAGGAAACATTATTGTGTGCTAGTGAAACTATCATGCTGTATGTATAATGAGAGTTATTAATCATAATATTTGTCTAGAACCAATTCGATAAATGAACATTCTGTTTGCAAGACAGCTGAATCATGCAGTGTGCTGAAACCAAGTGCGGGTTTAAAAAACAAACAAAAAAAAAACAAAATAAAAAAACACATTTTCTTCACATTTGCGGCTTTCAAAATTCTATGACCAAAAAAAAAAGGATGATTGTGAATAAATTAGCAGAGATTGAGCAGACAAAGTACAACAGATTCTTTCATGTACAAATTGAATTAAGGAATGATCCTGCAGAATTTTTGTAATTAAGAAATTAGACATGAATTAAAAGTTACAGAAAGACCGTCTTCCCGGCAGAATTTATTAGGACATGATATAGAATATTTATATCCTGGAGGTACAAGCACTGCTTTTGCCTACCACGCTCAGTGAAGGTCACAATCACAGGTAAATATATTAATGCAAGAGTAGCAGTGTGCGAGCCCAGGAGGTGCGGGTCGGATGCTCTGAACCAAACAGACAAAAAACAATATAATAAAAAAAAAATGCAGTAACAATAAACCTTTCATGAAAGAAATGTAACCGTCTGTCATTACTATCTTTAAAAAGTAGAACAAGAAAAAAAAAAAAACACGCAATGGTATATCTGAAGCATAGACTTCGCTTGGTCATAAGTGAATAGATATGGTTCCTTGGGGATCATGCTTACTTGCTACCCTTTATCCCTCGGTAAGCAGCTGACAATTACAGATAGAATATGGAACACTAACAAGCAGAGTAATCACTTGGATTTTTTTTTGAGAGCTCAAGTACCATTTGGTGAATGCAGCACAAAGCAATACACCACAGGCATAAATTAACTCCATCGTGTGCCGGCTTCTCCAGCTTTGTTTTGTTCCATATTGTTTTGCGCTGTAATTGTCCATTGATTTATATTATTCTTATAAGAAAGGACTAACAAAGTTTTGATTAATAAGCAAACAAATTTCCCTGTAGTCGTAGAATGTTACTTACACATCCTTCTATAAATGTAACAAAATATTCAAATGTATTATTTTTTTTCAACTGGACATCAGAGGCGATTTATGCGAAATCAAAATCCCTTCTGTAGCCATGGAATTATATTACACCTAGTCATTGTCATATGCAGTTATATAGATAGTATACATCAAAGCAGCAAAATACATAGGGAGATGGTGGAAATGAAAATGGAATAATACTAGTGGCAATGCTCACCTATATAGTTCATGGACACTGTACTTGGTACCTATTGTGCATGCAAGTATTAGACAGGCATGAACAGGTTACCGCAGCCAAACTTAAGACACCGATGTTTAAAAAAAAAAAAGGCTAATTTTGCTTAGCATACAAAACGGGGTATGAGGCAAGGGTAGCTTATGTGTCTATTCCAAGGGAGAGTAGCTGTATACACACCTGGGTTACCCAAGGTGATGAGACTTAACAGTAGTAAATTCTAGAGTTACAGTACACAACATATTCTGTTTATGTATGGGCAATGGTATTAATAAAGAATAAAGCTAAATTTACCATGTAAAAGGCAATTAAAACCAGACAAAAAACATAGGCACTAAGTGGGGCAGCACTGTGGTAGCAAGGTGGTTAGCATTACTACCTCACATCACTGGGGTTATGGGTCCAAATCTAACCAGGACCCTATCTGTGATGAGCATGGGAATCTGCTTTCTTGCTGCATATCAATTGCAAATAGACTGCAGCCACACTACAAATAGTAACAGCATCGGTGTGAGGGATCCGGAATAACATCTAAAGTGGCCAACGATCGTCATCACAATCAGTTTGTATTTTACAGTAGGTATATCAAACCTGCAAGTGATCCACCTCCTGGCAGGCACTTATGGACCTTTCTTGCGCTCAGCCAGGGACGCATTTTGCGTAAACACACCCTCATTGTACCAGACCCTCCACCATGGCCCTTCCACCAGGTACAAGAGGCTCTGCTGCAGGACTTCCCACATCATTTATGATTGCAGTCACCTGTGTTGAACAAGTAAATTGATAAGAAGGGTGTTTATAGCACAGGTGACAGCCATCATAAAGGAAGTGGGGTGTACAGGACCAGAGCACGGTTTACATGGTGGAAGGGGTCTTGTTGGAGGGAGGATTTTGCACTATGTTCACGCTTACACAGTACAGCCTCGCCAACCTATGCTCCTCAAATTGCAAGGAGTCAAAAGCACAAATTGTGACCCAACTGAACTAGAGACAGATGTATGACTTATCAAGCATGAGCAGTACAAGAAAAAAACTATTTGTGGGGGAAGTCAAAGCAACCTTCAGTTATGCTCAATTTTACATGAGCCACCAAGAGGTTTAAAATAGAATGCTTTTAGCCAGATAGTAAGAGTCCATTTAATCGTAACATAGTGTCACCGTCTATTTTAGGCTCAAAGTGGCTCCATTCTGTAGTTTGATGCTGCTGCATTCAGGCCCTTCAGTCACCAGTGACTGTCTTATTGAAAATATTTCAGAATATCGCAGTAAGCTAGTTTAGCAGAATGCAGAAAGCTGTGTGTGTGTGTGTGGTGGGGGGGGACGAGATGACGACTGTACATGAGGTCCCTGCAGAATGCTTTGAAGATGGCACTTCAATTTCGCACACTGGAACCAGGTGGCATGGAAAGTGGCACTGCCTGAAAGGCCTACAGAGTCAAATCATTGGGTTGACAGTGATGAGCCTATGGGTGTTTTTTTGTCCTGCCCACAGCTCTATGTTATTACACAGCAGCCCAGTCAGTTACACACGTTGCTCCCGGTAGAAGCAGGTTCTCCACGGCTTCAGCTCCCTCTGCGCGCCAGTAAACGATTTACCCGCACTGGTCCTTCAAGTAACAAAATAAGAGTTCACTTACCTTACACTGTAAAACAACAAAGCTATTTTCTTTCCTACGTGAAATCTACTTTCCATACTACACTTAAAAGTCTGTTTCCTTCTGCGTGATTACATAAGCATTGCGAAATTCTTACCGAATGTTACCTCCGCAGTGCCGCTCTTATCAAATAACTGATAAGCCACAATGAACATAGCATCAGGCGCACACAACACCGACTCGAATGCCAGAAACTCTTGGAAGGAGATCAACCTGCGGATAACAAAATAAAAAATACACTTTGCCAGAGACATGGGAGATCGCACAAGGCAAGCAGAGGTCTCGAGTTAACAGAACGCTACATTCTGTAAACATTTACTGTGTCATTATCTAGCCGGCAATCTCTGTACTTGTTCACATTTTACTTAATGCATACTGTAGTGTGTTATCTTGTGTCAAACCCTGCATGTGTTGACTGAGATTTAAGAAGATTGAGTTCCGAGCAGGGGAAGCAGAGGGGCTGAAAGGCTAATGTACTCCTCAGGTAACATGGTATTCCTATTTCCGTTTACATTATGCTAGCCGCTCTCACTGATGGCGGGGATTGCAACCTGAAACATTGATGGCTTTGTGACCGTGCTTCAGAAGTGTGGACTGATTTGAGGTGTGTCGGCCCGAGAAATATTTAATCTATACGAAAGTACGAACAGATGCTGTTTTACTTGGATGATTTCATTTCTAGGCCAAGAAATAAAGGGGAAAAAAAAAAAAGGGGGTTGTCATCGAATGTCAATACTTTTCATAAACCAACTATGGTTCGGTCGGAATGGGTACATGTAAGTCGTGTGGATTCAGGCAACAAAGAGAAAAACCATATTAATGATATTCATAAAATTGATAACAGCATCCAGATGCTAAAACAAAGTAAAAAACAAAACAAAAAAGAAACAAGACAAAAAAAACAAAAAACATACAGCTCTGGGAAATCAAGTAACTTGAAGAGCAAAATACAAAAAAGGTTTAATTAATTTGTGAATGGTTCGTAACAATGCAACTGTTTCATAGAATATCTATGAATAAAATGAATAATAACAGCACATAAAAATATTATTTGCTAAAGCTACGAGGCAACAATAATCACTGCGCACACACATTTTACATTACAGTATAATATACACACACACACACATATACTGTACATACATACAATGTAGACACTCTACATGGCTACCTGAGCAGATCACTCATATGTGGTGTTGTGGTAGTTGAACATCTCCTTCCATTACCATGGACACTGATATGGAGTTGGCAGGGAATCGGCATGTAATACCGCCGGCCTTCGAATCCCGGCAACGTCAGGCCAACAGAGGAAGAGATCCCGGCAGCGGCAGCCCGACAGTGCTGGAAATCCCGATCGTCCCCAGGTAAGTACTAACTAACCTAACTTACCCCCCTAACCCTAACACTCCCTTAGGTGTGCCTAACCCTAACCTCCCCCCCAAGTGCCTAAACCTAACCCCCCACTGCCCCACTGCCTAAACCTAAGTCCCCCAGGGGGGTGACTAACCCTAACCCCCCCTTCCCCTAGCCTAAACCTAACTCTCCCAGGGGGTGCCTAACCCTAAGTCCCCACTGGGAGCCCTAAACCTGACCCTTCCCCCCCCCCTGCGGCTATCTGCTTGCGGCACCCGGCATCCCTTCGATCGGGATGCCGGTCTCCCGCCATAGGGGTAATGACAGGCGTCTAGATTTTAGATGCCTGTCATTTTACCCTAGCCGGGATTGAGGAGTCGGGAAGCCGGCGGTCGGTATTACGGCCGCCAGCATCCTAAACGTATACCGTTGGCAGCCCACTTTGCTGCTATAGCAGTCTCCCCTCTTCTTGGAAGGCTTTTCACTACAGTTTGGAACATAGCAGCGGGGAATCATCCATTTAGCCACAACAGCATAAGTGAGGTTAGGTATGGATGTTGGGAATAAGGCCTGGCTCAGTCAGCATTCCAATTAATACCAAAGGTGTTCAGTTTAGTTGGGGGTTAGCGCTCTGTGCAAGAAAGTGAAGTTCTCTCTCTCCTAACTATTTTCTGATGGACCTTGATGTGTGCATGGGGGTACAGCTATAATAAATAAATAAGGGCCTTCCCCAAATTGTTGCCACACACAAATCCACTGCTCCGGAGCCCAATAGGGTTGTGCTTTATACCACTCCAGTAGATGCTTGCCAGTGCACACGGTGATCTTCGGCTTGTGTGTGGTTGCTCGGCCATGGAAACCAAATCCATGAAGCTTATCAAGAACAGTTTTTGGGCAGAGGATGCTTTCAGAGGCAGTTTGGACAATTGTTACATGCTATGTCCATCAGCATTCGGTGGTCCTGTTCTGTGAGCTTGTGTGGCCTACCACATTCATTGTTGTTGCACCTAGACTCCTCCCCTTCCCAATAGCAGCACTTACTGATGAGCAGGGCAGCTCCAACAGGGCAGAAACTTTACAAACTGACTTGTTCGGCGGCCTCATATAACAGTACCATGTTGAAAGTCACCAAGCACATCCAATTCCTCTTTTAATATTTGATTAAGGAGATTGCATGGCTGTATATTTGAACTTATGTCAACACTGCTGAAAGCACTGGTCAACAATGGGTGTCCACATACTTTTGGCCATGAAGCATAATCAGAACAATCAAACCAGCAACCCTAATTATAATCTCTCATTAGCATGTCCACATCTACATAGCTAGGACTGATATGTTCCCCGAAGGGTTCACAAGAATCATAGTATTGCAAACAAGAGATCATTGCACTCGATGAAGCTGGGGACACTTGTTCAAGTGATGGCATAGGCAGTCTCTGTATAGATATCGCAACAATCCTGGCAAGGTGATCTATTGCCATTCAGAGAATTCACTAGGAGTCTTGCAATGATGTTGGCTTGTCCTCTACTCAGACAGGAATTCTTCTTGTATTAAGGCAGTGCCAGGTCCATTTCAAAGCCTGATCATCCTGATTCATTGTATGAAATTGTAATTTCATCAGACATCATGGCAAAGGATTCCAAATATATAAATCGCACTCTTGTTTACATGCCAATGTAAACCTATAAGTGACATATACCTAACAATTTATACAAATTAGTGAAAAACAAAAAAAAAATTTAATAGCCAATGTGAAGACAATCAGTTATTTTATTTTTTTATTATAAAACATCTTTGGAATAAAAACATAATTAAAACTAAAATCATTAAAACACAGGGAAACTTGCCATCTATCAGCATTCTACTCCAGAAGTTAAACTCATGTTGTGACTGTCACAGAAAATAGATATTTTATTTAAGAAAAAAAAAAATTACAAAATATCTCCAAAACGGATACATAACAGTTATAGAGGAACTCCAATATCAAATTAAATTTTGAAGCATTTACTAAGAACTCAACATCTGTCAAACATATCTAGAGAGGGTAACATAATTACAGTAATAAAATCTTAATTCTCACAGCCCAAATGTGTCTGCGGAAAAAAAAAAAGACGGGAAAACATAGAAGCCTTGAGGATTATACTATTACATAGGATCCCATTCGTACATCAAGCCGCTCGTCAATACTCACACTGGTTGTGTGTGCTGCTTTTATTATTGTAATAAATACGGATTGTTACTAACCGTTCACAAATTTGTTTGTCTCCCTGTTAAGAGATGCTATGATCATTAGACATAGCTACAGATGTGTCCTCATACACCCTATCCTCACATATAGTAAATAGCCCCATTTGGTGCGCCACGGACTTTGCGACTTAGCTGCAATGTGAATTTTTATTAAAATATCCGTCTTACTCTGCTACTTTATACCAATTTTTTTTGCAACACAAAATACCGATCCTAAGTACCTAGAACAGTATTAGCTACGTAGGGCTTGATTCAGCAAGGATCGCAATTGCAAAGCTGCACGGCGGCAGCTTTGCCAATACAATTCTTGCATAATGCAAATGCAGCAGAAGGTGTATGACAGGTGTATGAGGTGTATGACACCCCCTACTGCATTTGCGATCCCAGCACTGCGATGGAGGTCGCAGGCTGGGATCACCATCATGATCATTGGTGGTCGATGGTCATGATGGTTGGACGGCACCGGGTGGTTGGCTAGCTGAGTAAGTCTCAGCTTACTCAGGTTGGTCGGCTTGCGAACCCAGGAGACTGTCCCTGGGCTGGCCACTCCCGGAAAGCGGGGTGGACGCGCCCCATTTCCAGGAACGCCGCCCGCACCGCCCTTTAAATGCCTCTGCCTGTCAATCAGACAGAGGCATTCACGGGCTTGCATGCGATTAAGCAGGACCCATTCTGCACAACTCCCTGAATTGGTCCTGCTCATGCACAGATTCCCGATAATCGGGAATTTGCGTGCACTGCAGAATCAGGCCCTTAGTACATTATTAGCATATAAAGTAACAAAATTAAGGAAAAAGTACAGGCAAAATACAGATAGATCTGATACAAGTGACTCGCACGACACATTCTTATACCCAAGCTGCTACTTTATACCAATTCTTTTGCAAAGAAAAATATTGATTCCAAGTAGTTAGGGCCTGATTCAGAGACGAACGCTAATGTGATTGCAAATGAGTAATTGTACGCAACGCAAATGTCAGCAAAGATCACCTGAGCATTATGAAGTCCACTGCCGCCTTCACACCAGCGTGCGACTACGCATACCTACGTAAACATCGGTAACATCGAAGTACATCGGCGGCCATCTTCCCTGACCTGCTGCTGCCATGGCAGCTCTTCTGACATGCAGAGCTGCACAGGCAAATAGCAGTGGCTAATTTATGCACGCCCATGTAACGGCGTTTAAATAAACAGACAGTCACGCCTGCGTTTTTGATGACCACTCCACATTACTACCCCCAAACGCTGGCAATCTGTCACTCACTTGGCAATGGATTCCTCTGAGCGTGCATGATCACAATGCGACTGCAGTGCCTGCACGGTCAATGCACAATCGCTCGATCTGCGAGAAAATTCAGTAGCGTCCATCTCAGATTCAGGCCCTTAGTACACTATTAGCGAATCAAGGTGCAAAATTTGATAAGAAATACTCAAGCACGGAAATAGCTACCAATGGCGGAGCATCTAACGCGTGCCATATGGTGCGAACATTATAGCTGTATGTGGACACATCTGTAGGCATTCTTCCTATATACTTTTTTCTGGATACATTTCATTTTTTTCTCTACTGGTTTCACCTTCAGTTGCACAAAGATCTTTGATACTGTGGCAAATTGTAGAAAAACATTAACACAATACAAAAGCAAAATACTGCTGGCCGTATGCCGAGATCGACAGACATTGAGCAAAAGTCCTCCGGCCTGATTCACGATGTCGAGGAATTTGCGCAAGCGCAGGACCCATTCTGCAAGTGTGAAGAATGGGTCCTGCTAACTTGCTCACAGACTGGCAGCGGACTGTCAGTGATTGACAGTCTGCTGCCGTATGTGGGCGAGGAGGGGGCAGCGATGCCCTCCGTTTCCCAAAATAGATGCGTGTTGCCACCGTTGGGGTGGGGTGGGGTGGGGGGGGGGAGGGAAGAAGCCAGGATCTCTGTTGGCTGACGGAGATCTCCTGGCCTCCTCCTCTAAACTGCGGCAGCCGGCTGCAGGACCCCATGGGTCACAGCAGCCAGTCGATATTACGCAGATTATACGATGCTGCGTTGGACAACGCAGCTCAGATAAGTAATGCACAGCGGGCGTGATGCCTCCTGCTGCATTACCATATCTGCAAGGGTCACAACTGCAAAGCTGCCTGCGTGCATACATCATATCTACAGCCGGGGTACCTACATCATATCTATAGCCTGCGTGCCTACATCATATCTATAGCCTGCGTGCCTACATCATATCTATAGCCTGCGTGCCTACAACATATCTATAGCCTGCGTGCCTACATCATATCTATAGCCTGCGTGCCTACATCATATCTATAGCCTGCGTGCCTACATCATATCTATAGCCTGCGTGCCTACATCATATCTATAGCCTGCGTGCCTACATCATATCTATAGCCTGCGTGCCTGCATCATATCTATAGCCTGCGTGCCTGCATCATATCTATAGCCTGCGTGCCTGCATCATATCTATAGCCTGCGTGCATACATCATATCTATAGCCTGCGTGCAAACATCATATCTATAGCCTGCGTGCATACATCATATCTATAGCCTACGTGCATACATCATATCTATAGCCTGCGTGCATACATCATATCTATAGCCTGCGTGCCTACATCATATCTATAGCCTGCGTGCCTACATCATATCTATAGCCTGCGTGCATACATCATATCTATAGCCTGCGTGCAGCTTTGCAATTACAATCCTTGCAGAATCAGGCCCTATGTGCACAGAAGAAACAGGTGTATTTACTCTTAGCAGTTTCATGATTAATCTTATTTACAAATAAATTGTTCAAATAATTTCTGATGGACTAACTGGAAACAAATTTGGATAAAGACCAGGGAAATGTACATCGATAGATTATGTAGGGTCACTAAAGGGTTAATTTACAAAGCAGCCCTTTCAAATCCGATGTGTCTTTGGCGGTTTCATCTGCTGGATATAAATGGGCAATAATATGAAGTACAAAATATGTCTGATTTTGTATTTAATATTATTGGCTCTTTAAATCAAGTAGCCAAATCCGCTGAAGGCACGGCGGCTTTGAAGAGCACTGCTTGGTCAACTTACCCCTAAAGCTGGGTACACACTAAACTATGTGTGTAACCAGTGATATCGGCAGCGGAGGGACCCAGGGGGGAAGCGGCATCGGTAAGTGCGCATACACTTGCCGACGCCGGCAACGACAGACTATGGCGGGGGGAGGAGCAGAGCCATGGCGCATTCGGCAGCATGGCATCGCTAGCGATATCCCCAGACTGGGCTGCAAATACAGACGACTGGGGATATCGTTAATGACCAGCAGGAGCACGCATCGTTAATGATAAAGTGCGTACACACTAGGCAATGTGAACGATATATCGTCTAGTGTGTACGCATCTTTAAAGTCAGATTAAAGACTGCATACAGCGCACAAACTGTGTAACCTAGATAATGACCCCCATATTAAGTTGTGAGTTGCAGACCTTGATGTTTAGTCATGAAGGAACTCCCATGCGGTCTGCCCCTTAATTCATCCTCTGTGGTCCTATTTGTTATGACTCCCTTATTGGTTAATTAGCAATAATAATACTTTCCATTTGTATTTGTACATCAAAGCTTATGTCTACCTTAAATAGGATGTTAATTGATATTATGTCATTCGGCAACACTGCAATGTACTGTATATATATTCTATTGTATTGTAACAATGTTTAAATTTAAAAAAAAAAAAGAATAGAAATGTAACAATCTCACCCATCTTTGGTCTGGTCGGCGACTCCTCCTAGCAGCTCCACAGTCTTGGGATTGTAGTGTGGATCATTGTGCAGTCCAAGGTATTTCTGCACAAAGTCAGACGGAGTCATGTAACGTTCCCCATCCTGCTCTGCGCTGGCGTACTGGGAGTAACAGGAAGACAGAACACAGGTCAGTATGAGGAAGTGCAGAACACAAATAAAAGGAATACACTGCTGGAATTGTAAAAATGCTCAGTGCCGCCATTAAAGAGATCAAATACATCAGTAAAAGTATTAAAAATAAGAGTTATGGTAGACTTACCTTTGTTATCTCTTTTTCTTCGAAGTCCATAGGGTCCACAGGGATACCATGGGGAATATGTGGTTGGAGTGATGCAGGCACCGAACAGTTAAGCTTTCAGCTCCAGGATGCTTCTGGTCCTCCTCCACATATACCCCGCCCTGGCCACAGGCATTCAGTTTGGTAAACAAGCCCAAGGCAGGAGAAGGAAGAACAATGTACACCAGAAACACTCTCACACAAGATGAGGGAATCCGTGACTAAAAGAAAAATTACCCAATGCAGCCAGGTGCGTCAGAGTGGGTGCCCGACGTACCCTAAGGACTTCGAAGTAAAAGAGTTAACAAAGTTAAGTCTACCATAACTCATATTTTATTCTTAAGGGTCCATAGGGATAAATGGGGATGTCCTAAAGCAGTTCCCCTAAGGGTGGGGACGCTCCTGAGCAGAAAGGAAAACCGCCGCCCAAAGGAAGCATCCTGAGGGGCAAAAGTATCAAAGGCGTAGAATCTAAGAAAAGTGTGTAAAGAATACCACATGGCTGCCTTGCACAATTGCTCAGCAAAGGCGCCACAACAAAACGCCCACGATGGTCCCACAGCCTGGGTAGAATGTGCTGTTGCCATGTTTGGAACAGGGAGATCAGCTTGCGTGAGAGATAGTTATACGTAACCACTGAGCCAGAGTTTGTTTGTTAGCTGGCCAGCCTCGTTTGTGAAAACCATATAACACAAAAGGAGCGTCTGATTTTCTAAAAGAGTCTGTACGATTCACATAGAGACGGAGATCCCGAACCACATCCAGGGAGGTTTCACCTACAGAAAGGTCTGAAGACTGAAAAGCTGGAACCATAATCTCTTCATTCACATGAAAACAGGACACTACCTTTAGGAAAGTAACCCGCTTGTGTGCGGAGAACAGCTCTATCCTGGTGAAAAATCAAAAAGGGGAAGCAACAAGAAAGCGCTGCCAAATCAGAGACTCTGCGTGCAGAAGAGATAACGATGAGAAAAAGTGTCTTTGCTGTCAACCACTTCAAATCTACAGAGTCTAGAGATTCAAATGGGGGAACTTGCAGACCCTTGAGAACCAAGGACAAATCCCACAGTGCCATCAGTGGGAAAAGGTTGGCTGAACTCAGATAAAACCCTGTAAAAAAAAATTCTAACACCCAGCAAAGAAGCAATCCTTCGTTGGAACCAAACTGACAACGCAGAAACCTGTACTCTTAGGGTGGCCAGGCGGGGACTGAGGTTTAAACCAGACTGGAAAAAAGCAAGTACCCGGGAAACCCTAAAAACCTTAGGGTCATACTTTCTGTGGGAACACCATTGACCAAAATAATGCCAAACTCTGTAATAGATGCGGGCAGAGGAAGGTTTTCGTGCCCTAAGCATTGTTTGAATCACAGAGCTGGAGAAACCCATGGCTCATAAGATGGAAGACTCAAGAGCCACGCCGTCAAAAATAGACGGGGTAAGTCCGGATGCAGGCAGGGAACCTGCGCTAACAGATCCGGCCATAGAGGAAGAGGAAATGGAGTGTCTATGGATAGATTCAGTATGTCGGTGAACCAATGGCGTCTGGGCCAAGCAGGAACTACTAGTATCACGGTTCGGCCTTCCTGCTTGAATTTCCTGAGGACCCTTGGGAGGAGGGAAGTTGGAAGAAAGAGATACCCCAGCTTAAAGTCCCATCTCACTGCCAGTGCATCCACGAAGGCAGCTGAGGGGTCTCTGGACCTGGGGACCTTGTGATTATTACTTGAGGCCATGAGTTCTACGTCTGGTAGGCCCCATTTGTTCACCAGGGGTCGAAAAAACCCCGGGTGGAGAGCCCACTCTCCGGCGAGTATGTCCTGACGACTTAGGAAGTCCGCTTCCCAGTTGAGGACTCCCGGGATGAATATTGCCGAGATAGTCAGAAGATGATGTTCTGCCCAGATCAGAATGTTTGTCACTTCCCTCATGGCTGCGGCGCTTCGCATGCCTCCTTGATGATAGAGATAGGCTACTGTGGTCGCGTTGTCGGATTAGATCTGGACCGGCCTGCCTTGGAGTATGTCCTGTGCCAGGATGAGTGCTTTGTATACTGCGCGCAGCTCCAGGATGTTTATATTCAGGTGACTTTACCAAATTGTCCATCTTCCCTGAAAAGGTGTGATGATCTGTCACCACCCCCATCCGCGAAGACTGGCGTCCGTGGTGAGGAGCACCCAATTTGGAATCCAAAATGGGGGACCCTTGTCCAGATGAGCCTTTTGTAGGCACAAGAGAGAGAAACGAACCTCCGGAGTGAGAAGGATCCTTTGGGACTGTATTAGCGGATACTGCCCATTCCACCGGGAGAGCATCAATTGTTGCAGAGGCTTGCAGTGGAACTGAGTATATTCCACCATGTTGAAGGTGGATACCATTAACCCCAGGATCTGCATCGCTGATAGAATGAATAACCTTTGCTTGCGAAGCAATTTGTGTACTCGCAATAATAGGGCAGAAATCTTGTCCTCAGGCAGAAACACCCTTTGTGCTTTAGAATCCAAAAAAAAAATGCCCCCAGATGTACCATCTGCTGTATTGGAGAATGAGAGGATTTCTTCCAATTGATGATCCAGCCATGCCTCTATAGGCAGGTAATGGTCAGTTGGAGATGGTGTTGTAGAACAGCTGGAGACTGTGTCAATATCAAAAGGTCATCCAGGTATGGCAGTATTCTGATTCCCTGACACCTGAGGTAGGCAGTCATAACCACCATTATTTTGGTGAAGACCTGAGGGGCCGTTGACAGACCAATGGGCAGTGCCTGAAATTGGTAATGTTGTTCCAAGACAGCAAACCGTAGAAATTGTTGGTGGGATGGCGTAATAGGCACATGCAGATATGCATCCCGAATGTCCAGGGAAACCACAAAATCCCAGGTTCCATCGCCAAAATAATTGACCAAAGAGTTTCCATACGGAACTTGGATACACAGATAAACTTGTTGAGGGTTTTCAGATTTAGAATAGGGCGATGAGACCCATTTGGTTTCTGAACCAAAAATAGATTGGAATAATAATCCCAGTTCCTGTGGGTCAACAAGGAGGTGGTTACCATCCCTGCCTTCAGCATGGAGCAAACCCTGGAGGGCCAAGGCCTTGACAGAATCTGAATGGGGAGTTGTGCAAAAATTTCTAGGGAGGATGCCTCCGGAAAGTGAGGGCATACACCTGAGAGACCACTTCTCAGACCCAGGCGTCTATTGTGTGATTCCAGTGGTACGAAAATTGAAGAAGTCGGCCTCCCACCCTGGGATCCCCCAGGAGGAGGCCCACCCCATCAGGCAGAGGGTTTGTCGTCCGGCTTAGGAGGCTGGATGTCTGACTGGCCAGGACCTCTTAGCTTGCTGCTTGGTGGTCCTGTGAGAACTAGACGGTCTGGCGGAAGAGGCTACAAAGATGCTAATCTTTTTGTACAATGTGAGCTGTGAGCTGCTCAGACTTAAAAAATTCAGCTTTTACCACCTTCTGGTGTTTAAACACTGAGTGCCTAGGTCTAGGAGCTGGCTCATCATCCTATATATTTAGGATTGATTTGACCGCCATCACCATAGAAGGGACATCCACTGTAGAAGAATGGTCCTCCTCAACGGAGATAGACCCTGAAGAAGAACCTGGTACATCATCTGATTCCTCCAATGATGCGTCTACATGCTGAGCAGACTGATAAAATTATATTGTCTACTTAGGTGCTTTAGCGACTACCGGTCTGTTTGCTTGCAACATTTGTTGAAAGCAGCAGCTGAGCCGTACTCTGACTTGAGTGGGCATAAACATCCATCCAGGAAAGATGTACAGGGGGAACAAACATAGCAGGCTGGAACTGCTGTGGGTACCCCATTAAGGAATGCAGTGTGGGAGTAGCCAAACAGTCCACTACCTGCATTATAACCTGAGACAAGAAGGACACCCAAGATGGCGCCTGTACAGGGGCTGGTAGACTGGACTAGTGAGGTGGTTCTTTATAACAAACAGCACACAAACCATCCTGTATAAAGTACTGAGGGGACAAGCCCGCCAAACAACTTTTACATGAAACCAGCACGGAGGCCTCAGTTTCCTTTTTCTTAGACATAATAAAGGAAGTGCAAAATGTGACTGCCTTCACAAACAATAAATGTGAAGTACAATTTGAAAAAACACACACACAAAAAAAAAAAATATTCCCCACACACCTGTAGCAAAAGGGTTGAGGAGAAATAGTAGTGATAGTTCTATCTGACAGAACAGAAAATAAAAACAGTAACAACACAGCAGACCTAGCAAAAGTCACACACAATGCATATACAAATATACTTGCAGTGGCCCTGAATCAACTACTCAAAAACAGAATGCTTGTTAGGATTTTGAGCACTGTATAACCTGGCCTCTGGGGAGAGGTATACAGGGAGACTAGACCCAAACCTCATGAGACCAGCAGTTTCAGCACAACAATGATAGTGGTTGCTGTACGTCTCATATACGGAGGAGGGTAGGAGGAGCAACACAGACGCGGGAAAACCTCAGCTGGATCGGTGTCTGGGCTGTAACAACCCCCGGGTGCGCTGGCCTTATACATGGCCGACGCCAGACTGTCTTGCCCCTGTGGTCTACTGGGGGAGCGGACACAGCGGTCGTCCCACTACAGCGACCTCAGGCAGGTCTCCAACCGCTGGCGGTACGGACTTACCTGCATCCCTGTGCTTCCGGTTGCAGTCCCGGGTCCCAGCATCGCCGCTAGCAAAGTTCCGCTGGTGCCCGCCGAAATCACCAGTCCGGTTACTGGTGTTGTGACGCCGGTGGGGTTAGGTGGAGCAGCAGCACAGGCGTCCTTTAGGACGCCTAGTGCTGCTTGCTCTAAAGTAAAATAGAACAAAACCTAAAATAAAAAGCTTGGGACTGCCTGAGCAGTCCCCCTATTATAAAAAGGTGCATCTGAATCCTGCCGCACCAAGTTAAAAAAACTGAATGCCTGTGGCCAGGGGTGGTGTATATGTGGAGGAGGACCAGAGGCATCCTGGGAGCTGAAAGCTTAACTGTTTGGTGCCTGGATCACTCCAACCACATTTTCTCCATGGTATCCCTGTGGATCCCTATGGACCCTGAAGAAAATGCAATTATCTGTAGAAAAGGTAAATATACTTATGAATATTTAGTACCAGAGGTGCCAACATTTGAAAATAATTCTCAGAGACACTTTGCTGCCGAGTCTGTGCATCCACACAGGTTACGTGCTATGCTATCTCGGCAGACCTTGGTGCACTACAGTCCTCAGCATCTCACATTTGACAATAGTGCAACTTTCCAAGATTATAAATGTATTTTTTTTTCAATCATTTTAATTAGGTTTCCAAATACAATAACAGTTGCCAGTGTCCAACATGTCAAAAGTTGTACAATCCAGTGAAAAAACCCAAAATACAAGATGTAAAAGTATTTTAAAAGTATCACCTTTGAGGGATTCAGTACTAAGAGAGCTTGGCATAGATAAAACAATCCAGGCTAATGAATTTAAAATTAATGTGAAAGAAAAGAGAGAGTTCCATCTATCGAGGTTTATCGCCATAAACTGGAAAAAGACAGCATAATTTATAAATGAGAAAACACACACAAAAATAGGCGCTGAAATTCCGTCTGCTGTCTAATAGTAAGCAGGGAATTAATTAAAAGGAAAAAATACAGTTGATCCTAATTACTGACAGCAGCCATCAGTTGAGGAGGAAACTGGACCCTCCACCTATTACAATTATACACAGATCACTATCAGGCGCTAAATCCGTTATACAATTTATTCCACAACATAAAAATTAAAAATTATAACTATAAAATAATAATAAAAATTATATACAACAATGAAAATAATAAAAACACACACATATACCATAAAAATTACACCTTAGGGAATGATGTTTAGAGCATTCAACAGTTTACTTCTTGCGGGGTTAACGTGCTTACTAGGTATACACATTGAAAGACTCCCATATTTGTGCATATAATAAATATTAAAACCAATGTCTGCAGCTCACAAGCTACAATATGATCCAATGTTCCATAACAATTGTAGCAATTTATTTATCAATTGATTCAGAAAGAAACCGTGTTAATATAACAACCAGTTATTAGTTCCACTGGGCAGATATAACAGTGTTTTGAGAGCAAAAAGACGCTTGTGCTTTTAAATCCAATCCTATTTGTAGCAGCCTGTATTGATTCCCTTTTGTTATCCACAGGACGGCTACTAACAATACAAGCCACAGCTGCTCATATAAACTGCAAGCCACTGTTCTTAAGCCATTTAGTACGCGGGGAGGAGTTTAAGATAGTTTATACATGCATGCTTTTAGTAAAAACTCACGACTCTGCCCGGATCCACTTTTTCTGCTGGGACTCCGCTGGTATTCTCGCTGCCACGATATCCTATTGACGATGTACCTACTGTAAGACAGCTACCCCGTTATTCATCGGATGCCTCGGTATCCAGATGTACCGGCCCCTAGTTAGTGCAGTGAGTGTTCCACTCGTTCGGCAAGCAGTCGTGTCTCTTTTCTCTACGCGTTTCTCTGCCTCTCAAGCATCAGCGGTTCCAAAGGAGATATGCCAAACCTCCTGAGGAAGCCGCTGATGCTTGAGGCGGAGAAACGCGTAGAGAAAAGAGACAACTGTTTGCCGAACGAGCGGACCACTCACTGCACTAACTAGGGGCCAGTACATCTGGATACCGACGCATCGAATGAATAACAGGGTAGCTGTCTTACAGTAGGTACATCGTCAAGTGGATATCGTGGCAGCGAGGATCCCAGCAGAAAAAGTGGATCCTAGCAGGGTTGTGACTTCTTTACTAAAAGCATGCATGCATAAACTATCCTAAACACCCCCCCCCCCTGCTCCCCGCATACTAAACGACTTGAGAACAGTGGCTTGCAGTTTATATGAGCAGCTGTGGCTTGTATTGTTAGTACCCGTCCTGTGGATAACAAAAGGGAATCAATACAGGCTGTTACAAATAGGATTGGATTTAAAAGCACAAGCATCGTTTTGCACTCAAAACACTGGGTGATATCTGCCCAGTGGAACGAATAACTGGTTGTTATATTAACACGGTTTCTTTCTGAATCAATTGAAAAACAAATTGCTACAATTGATATGGAACATTGGATCATATTGTAGCTTGTGAGCTGCAGACATTGGTTTTAATATTGATTATATGCACAACTATGGGAGTCTTTTAATGTGTATACCTAGTAAGCAGATTAAACCCGCAAGAAGTAAACTGTTGAACGCTCTAAACATCATTCCCTGGGCGAGATGTATTAATGCTTACCGCCGTGGTCTAGGCTCTGAAGTTGCAGCGGTGACTTCCGCACTCCCGTTGCCTCCCATGTTACATACGTGCAGCTGCATGTCCCATCATCTGTGTATGTGGCATCGCGGGAGTTCAATGACGCCCACGTTTACATTATTGAAAGAAACCCGATGAAGTCACCGCTGCAACTTCAGAGCCTAGACCACCGGCGGTAAGCATTAATACATCCCACCCCCTAAATTGTAATTTGTATGGTATGTGTTTTTATTATTTTTCATTTTTTTTCGTTGCTCTATATCAGTTTTATTATTAATATTTTATGGTAATAATTTCTTATTTTTATGTTGTGGAATAAATTGTATAACGGATTTAGCGCCTGATAGTAATCTGTGTATAATAATTTACAAATGATCAGATCGTCTGGTTAGGATAATGCCAAGATACTTAAGGAAATGTTTTTTCCACTTAAATTCGTAATCATTTTCGTTTTTTTGTTTTGTTTTTAAATGACAGATGGGCTGAGGAGGTCAGTTTTACAGCAATGCCAATGTCATCTACTGACTTTGGAAGATAAAAAATGGGCTATGTGATTGTTATGGCATAAAAATACTTTTTTGCACCATGAGCGGCCAAACCGAATCCCAGAGATTTTTAGGTTGTTCCTGAAGCTGGATATCAGAGTCACGATCGTGAGGGCAAAAATCAATGGTGACAATATAGTGTTCATTCTAGCATCCTGCACCTGTGAATACCTGTGTAGTCCCTCTTTGATGCCGGGGGTGTCGCTCTCTGCTCTGGTGCTTCTAGCACACAAACTGCTGAATCTCAGAAGTTTGTTGCATCAGCTGGGTGTGCTAGAAGCACCAGAACAGACAGCGGCAACACAGGCAGGAAAGATGAACTGTACGAGTTGTGACAGGTGAGGGGTGCTAGAATGAAGACTACAAGAGAAACCCATGTCTCATGCCATTGTAAATATCAAGCAAAGAAAAAAATATTAATTAAAATGGACAATATAGGGTTTTGCTAGAGTGTTTCTCTCCCCATGAGGAAATTACTGTCTAGGATGAAGTGTCCAAGAGACCTAATCATGTAGGTCCAAGAGACCCTATAAAATAGCTTTTTCCACATCTAGCGTCATCATCAAGGAGAGAACCGTGGCATTATCAATATGTATTAGGTTGATGGATATTCTAATGTTATCAAGGGTTTGCCAGCCCAGAATAAAGCCAACTTGGTCTGAGTGGACCAAAAAAAAAAAAGTTATAATCCCAGCCAGCCTGTTAACTAAATTGATAGCAAAAAGTTTCAGACCTGAAATTGTATGATGATAACTTTCAAGATGCGTACACACTAGACAATATTTTGCACGATTCAACAGATTTTGACGCATGGAACGATAAATCGCATAAAATGTGTCCAAATCGAGTGTCCACTCACGATCAGAATGCCGATGCGCGTACCCACGGGTCGTACATCGCATCTTCAGATTTTACCTGCAGCAGGCAAGACCTGCCAATCTCGTACACGATGCACTGGAAATCGTTAAGGATGCACGATAGATCGCTGGTCAGATTGGATACTTTTTAGCACCATATATCGTGTCCTGGAGTCCCGGGGAGCTTCCGGGGAGAGTTCAAAGGGAAATTCCTCACAATATCATGAGCACATCGTCTAGTGTGTACGCACCTTCACAGTTATTCTGGTGGTGGCACCATTAAATTGATGAAGTATTTACCTTACTCATTACATACCTATACATATTAGGGAGGTTGAGATTGGGACATTGTGTGTAAATGAGGTTGTGACCTTGCTGTTCAGGGGCGTGGCCTCACGGTCCAGGGCATGGCAGATGTGGCATGCCCCTGGTTTTTACTTTAAATTGAAATCACAAGATTGCGCAGAGAAAACAAAAGCACAGCCTACCACTAGCCAGGAACTTTACCACTTCCTAGAGAATAACACGTCATAAAAGGAGAGGATAGTGTATGGTGCTAATTGTGATAAGGTAACACAACAGATCATAGAATTAGTAACACAATAGATGCAAAATATTAGAGTCTTACTCTGTATTAAGAGTCACATAGAACATTTAGCAAATCCATCCAGAAACAGTGAACAGTTCTCTTTCTCTGTTTAGTCAAATCCACATTGGGGATAAGAGGTGCAGTTTATTCATTCACTCGATCAATCCCTTACAGACTTGTGATCTTCATTTCTGTAGTTCTTCAGATAGGAAATACAGATGCAATGAATCGCAGAGATCCCTGTAGATCAACCCCCTTCCCAGAAATGTAGCCTCCACCTGCTGCCCCTGGTTTTTGTCACACTGGGGCATGCCCTTCCCAAGCTACTGGGCTGCCCCCATTCCCTCTCCATAATGTATGGATGCCATGTGCAATGCTATGCAGAGCAGCAGATGAGGGAGAATTCCCAACCTCAGTCACGCACAGATATACAAACGTCGCTCATCAAATTAATCATTGCAAGCTAGCAATGTAGTTCTGCTGCCCTCAGTTGATTTATTTATGTGAATAAGACGCACATTTTGAGTAAGAAAGCCACTCCGTGTGTCCGAGTCACCCGTGTCCTGGTGCGCAGAGAGGGGATGTTTGCCGCAACTGTAGCCACGGTGTATGAGGACACATCTGTACTTAAACAACTTCTTAGGTGCCAACTCTTTGCTGTGGACATTTATATAGGAGGAAGGGGTTTATAACATGAGCACCACCAATTATTTACAGTCAGCTCCTTTGCATACTGTACAAGTCAAATAGGGTTACATGTAGTGTGGTACAGACCAAATTACGTGCATTCCATTCTCCCTGCAAATACACTTTTTCTGTGCGCACCCCCTGAGCAGATAAACGTGTAGGTACAATCTTTATTTTAAAACAGGTACAAATGTTGGAATACAGGAGCTCATTCAGACTCGGTCGCTAAGCTGCGCTCTCATGCAGCTAAAAGGGGTCGGGTATGCAAATTCCTCAATCGCACTGTCTGGTGTATGGACGCCCTCTATGTCTTAGAGAGCGACGGCAGAGCGCACGCACACCAGTATAAAGCTGCCCACTCTTCTCTCTTAACACACGTCATCTCCAGGAAGTGTCTGAACAATCGGAACCATCGAGAGTCATCGAAGCTGCACGCAGCACTCGTGGTAGCACGACCAGCATAAGATCAGATTCATCATACGCAAGTACTGCGATCACTGCAGGCTGAAAAACAACCAAGTGATATGTACAATAACGCATCTTTGCTAATTATGCACACCCATAAAACTCAGTTTTGACGAGCAGACACGCCTGCGTTCGCAGCACCACTCCCTCGTTCACAAGCACTTTCCTCTGTTACCACCCACAAACGCCGCTGTGACTCAAAATAGCGTCCAGTCTGTGTACTACGAGCACACGATTCCCATTCGCATATTGACGCGTACGGGCGACTATTAGCCATAGCGTGCGTCCTCAGCTTAGCGAACGGGTCTGAATCAGGCCCATAGTGCGGAACCTCTGGTACACCCCTCCCAATGAATAATCATGCACTTGGAGGGGTTTAAATAGCAAAATTTGGCCAATGACAAGTCAGCTTTCAGGTGGATTTCTGTAAAAAGCTCAGGTATGTGTGGCTGCTGTATTGATAGGAGAGGGGTTTTAGAACTTGTAGATGAGAGGTAAAAGAGTTTATTCCAAATTTTTACATACTTGTATAAAAACACTGAAAAACTACTATACAGACAGCTTTCTGTACCGCAAAATGCTGGAAAGACTTTAATTTGATGAAAAACACTTGTTCTCTATCATTTTTCCACCATTATCAAAAAAAAAACACAAAAGAAAAATCAGCCATTTGAACCTCCAGTACCTTCCTTATGGCCACTAACAGACTTCTACTCCTGCCATCTCAGTTGTCACTTTTTTGGGGGTTCAGAATAATTTCCCCCTTATTTTCATGCACTTCTCCCAGGTAACATTTTGTATAAAAGTCACACGGCCTTGCATGGACTGCAAATAGATCTTACTATTTTGGGGCACATTTAAATTTGGATGCAAGTCAGTTTTATGACACGCCTCTCAGACGTAGCAGTACACGCCCATCACATGTATGACAAGCCTCTCAGATGTAGCAGTACACGCCCACTTTACTGCACCCTCATAGGTGCTGCTTTCACAATCTCCCTGAAATGCTTTTTCAAAAGTAGGCAAATATGACCCACTTAAATGAGATAGTCGTTTAAAAAAAAAAAAAAAAAAAAATCAACTTAGAAATGTAAAATAGAATAGAGCAAAAGCGAGTAAAGTCACACCAAGCGGAAGCAGAAACTTCAGGGGCTGAACCAATATTAATGACAATGCTGGTTCAGTCCACAAAATGTTCACCTCCACTGTGCGCAGTTAATGAGTTTACATAAGACTGCAAATAATCGTGACATAAATATCAAAAAGTGTTTGTATATAATAGTTTGCAGTTTACTGTCACAGTGTAATTCCAAAGATTTTGGTGTCACGAACGGAATTTGTTTTGTTCCCAGTAAACATGACTCCACGTACTGTAAACCTGGCTGGCAGTCTGTGCTGATATAGTATGCACCTGTTCTGTAACTGCTCATGCAGTGGGCAGCGCCACCTCTGAATGGCAGGAATGTGGATATAATGACTTATGGGTTCTCTATACTTACTGTCTAAACAAAGCGAGCATGTGCTTAGAGAGATTCTGCTTGTGGTGCCAATATTCAGCACTGCTACCTAGACACACGCAACACATTCTATTCACTAGTACTCATGGACATGTTAGGGCAAGTCAGGACACCAGGGAATAGTTACTGGCACTAAATTGTTCTTTAATCCATTTAACACATACAATATAATGTGGTAATAATATAAATATTTGCATTCCAAAGTAATGATATAATATAGTACCTGTCATCTACACATAGGAGTCTGGTGTTTTGTTCCTAAACGAATATTCACCAATTAATCACGGGGACAGAGTGCTGAGGCATGAGGCACAGATTGCTTCATGCCTTAAATTAGTTATTTTTATTCTAACAAACACTTGGTTCAGACCAGCGGCGTCTTTAGAGAGGAGGGGCCCGTGTGCATTCCCCGTCCGGGTCCCCCTCCTCTCTTCCTGGCGGCCGGCAGCCGACTGACACGGCTGGCCAGCCACTAGAGCAATAGAAGACTCTGGGCACTATAGTGTGCCTGGAGTCTACTGTACATGACGCCGGAAAAACGGCGGCGGCCATTTTTTGGCGCGCTGAAACCCGGCGTGGGTCGTCGGAGCGGTCCGTGTGCACCGCACACCCTGCACCCATTATAGATACGCCCCTGGTTCAGATCACAAAATGACCGCCTTCATTGTGATGCACTGCATTTGAGGGAGAGATTATATGCTAAAGCTGGTGTCAAGTCAACTAACTGGATATGATCGCTGTACAATTATTATCTGACGATATAGTCGCCTATGGTCGGATGACTTATTACTAGGACGCTACTTTGCGGCCGTGCAATACAAATGCGCATGAACAACGCACACAAATATATACATATACACACAGACGCTCACATGGACGCTTATCTGTATATATTCACGTACATACACAGACACACATTTGCTATTTCAATACACTGACGCACATATGCAAACGCATACATATAAAATGGTTCCCACACATTATAGTTAATAACCAGAGTAATTAAAGGTATTTGTTAGCTAATAATTATGATGTAAGATGTACTTAGAAAAGATCTAAGGTTCAGAATACAGTGGACATGTCATGTTTGGTATTATACTAAATTCCTGTTTATTTGCAGACATCCGTTTCTATCGGTAAAGAAATCGCATCATGCGTCCGCTAGTTATGGATGATAGAGAGTTATTGAATAGAATGTTTTTACTTGTATTCAGTGTTGTAGCCAGTATTAACCAGTTCTTCGGCAGGAAGCTACACAATGTGACTGTTGGAAGATTGAGCCATACCCCTGATGACACCATATGAACTGACCAATGACCAGATTGACCAGAAGCAAGAACCAATGAGAACCTGTAAATTTGTCCCTTTGTTATCTCAGAAACCTGTAAAGTATATAGGCTATGTCCTGAGCTCAGTGTACACACATCTTTTTGCGACACGTCTGGATTGATGACTCTATACTGGGACCAGTGCGCACGCATATGTATCGGGCTGAACTATTTTCATTGCTTTTTACTCTAATTGTTAAATCTTACATCGTGTTATCCCTTTTACATAAATAACTTTTTGTGCTTTGGAACCACACGATTGGACTGGAAAGCAATTCTTCCTTAAGCGACTTGCAGCGCTAAATAGCGACTGATATCACATTACCTAAGATCAGGCACATCGTACGGATTTAGTTTCCTCAACAAAGGGGTGGACGTGTCATACACGGGTAAGAACGCAATCTGTTTAAAGCCTGTGTAGCACTTTATGTTGCGAAACCAAATATCCGTTTTTGTGTGATCTAAGGAGCGCTGATTAGAATCCAGGGACAAGAGAGAAGAGTCAGTTTCTTTTATTGTCACTTATGCGCTGCAATAGGTGATTTGCAAATAGCGTATGCGTCTTCCCTGTAGTACTGCCACATGTTTAAGCAATAGTTTTGATAGATAGTCTTGTATCACTTGTTAAAACCTCTGAATAGATATTGTCACGAGGGAAAGCATTTTTTCTGGCCAGAAAATAAAGGGATATGAATGTGAACGTATGCTTGTGATGCGAAAAGAAAAAAAAGAAAAACGGAAAAGGTTTTTCTTGGCACTGTCTGAGCGAGACAGGAGAGACCCGGTAGGTGTCTGACGAGGAACAACTACTACCGAGTAAGTATACACAGCAGATATACTGGCAGCGAAAACGGGATTTCTGTTTTCGGTGAAAACTAAGGGGTTTTCGGCAGACACACCCAATAGTAATCGCAAAGTCCATTGATAGGTTAGCTTCTCTGGTCAATGCGATCGGACCGCATGGTTGTGTATAGAACTGGGACTGTGACTTGGGGGTCTATGTACTAAGCAGTGATAAGTGACAGAGTGAAAAGTCTGTGATAAGTGCCAGCCAATCAGCTCCCAACTGTAATTTTTCAAACACAGCCTGTGAGATGACAGTTGGGAGCTGATTGGCTGAGACTTATCACTTTTCACTGCTTAGTACATAGACCCCTAGGTGTAGTGTGGGAGTACCAGGAGAGGGTAACTCAAAGTAGGAAGCTTGGTATAATTTGTTCGGAACGCAGAATAATTGCATGGGCTGTTTCCTCGTTGTGTAAGCCAACAAAAAAAATGCTTAGCGGTCGGCTGTGAACAACGTGTGGAGGTGAGTGGACGCATCCAGTTTCATTTTTCCACCGTCGAAGTCCCTAGTGAAAGAAGCAAAAGCATTGTCCCAGATGGGTGCTAAGCAGTCGCTAGTGATGGTCGAGGGAGAGCTGCTTATGAATGGGCCGATTGGATCGGCAAGGTATATAATGAATGTGAAGTATGGCGAGTACGCTAAAGCATACTGCGACATATGGGTCAAGATGACCAAAGGATGTATGAAACCCTTTTCCAAAGTTGGCAGTTTCGATTCAGAGGTACTGAATAATGTTAGAGACAATATATGTTTAGTCAAATCTTTGAAGAAAAGAGTAAAGTATAATGATTGTTTAAAGTTGTGGCAACATGAGCGGAACACATGGCAAAGTGGTGTATGCACGCCGCAAAGCAGCGTACTCACACCACTAGGCAGCAAGCACATGCCGCAAAGTAGCGTGTTCACGCCACAAAACAGCGCACACACGTGGCAAAGTAGCACACAGCAAAACAGCGTACTCATGTCGCAAAGCAGGACACCGCCAGGTAACGTACCCACGCTGCAAGGTAGCGTTACTGCACAGAAGAAGATAGCGCATGCGCACCTCCGCCGCCATATGCGGCCGCAGGTGGAAGTACAGCAGATACCAAAAATTTAAAAAAAAAACGTAACAAGTAACTTATACCCTGTTTAAGAAAAATGTTTTTTTTTTTTTTTTTTTTTGTAGAAGACCATGAACACACCACTATGTATGTGTTAAAGTGTATGCAGCACAGGAAGAGAAAGCCCCCGGCGAAACGCGCGTCAGGCACTGCTCCACGGGTACCTCTGTGCGCACAGAGGACCCTTGCACCACCAGACCTATGTCCACTGGGATCTCACAATATACTACTATCAGGTACTTTGCTCTTATTTTCACTGCTCTCTCACTAGCTTAGGATCCATGCCGATACAGGGCAAAGCTGTGAACCAGAGCAAGCAGCAGAAGCGGTTCTATGTTCCTTAACTGTGCCATTACACAGGGACTCTCATCTCCAGTCTGATATTTGTATATGACTGGGGAAAGCAGATCCTAGTGTATCTAAATGCACGGATACTGCTTTTCACTCTATACTATATATCAAGGTAGCAAAATCTTCCTGACAAACTAATTTCCCAGTTAAATGAGGGACACCTCACCCAACAAATTAATTGGTGACAACAGGTCTGGTTAAAGGTGCTAATTTTTTAAATTGTGTGTATTGTACGTCATTATTATATTTTCTATTTTTGCACCTATATGTTCGCCGATACATGTGTATTTGCATATGTAAACCACTTATTACAATAGATTTTTCTATTCAGAGCTATTGATTTGTATCGATATATGCCTATACAAACACCTATTAACACATGGATTTTTATGATTGTTGTTTTTCCTATGTCAACGTTAGTATTCCAGTGAGAGGTTAAAGCTAATGTTCCTCACACAGTAGAGGACGTGTACAACAATTTTGACAAACTCCATCTATCAGTCCAGACCTATGTGAATATTGGCCCTCATTCAGAGCCGTACGCTCTGAGCAGAGCGCACGCTCTGAATGAGGGCCGGGCTCCATTTTCATGGAGCGTCCTCCTGGACGCTCGTATAGCTGTGGGTCACCACCCACAGGCTATACGAGCGTGCATTGTGATGGTCGCGATGGTCGAGACCATCGCGACCATCAAATTTGCGAGCCGGAGCCTGCGGTTGAGGTTTTCAACCGCAAGCTCCGGAGTGATTTTGGCTCTATCAGAGCCAAAATCACTCCCACTGACATCACTAGTGATGTCAGTGGGCCGGCTTCTGACGGGAGGCGTTCCCGTGGGAACGCCCCCGTCAGGGAGGCACGCCCCCGGCACGCCCACCAAAGGGGGCGTGCTGTCAATCAACATTGACAGCACGCCCCCTTTGATCGGACACAACGAGCGAAGGACTTTCCTTCGCTCGTCGCGTCTGGCGCATGCGCACGACGGAGCTCCCTCCGTCGTGCGCATGCTCAGTCCATAACATCGACCCACTTGCGAGCGGACAGCCGCTCACGAGTGGGTCTGAATCAGGCCCATTGTCAGTATTTCATATGAGCTCACATTCTCTGGACAGGAATTATATCTTATTGTCATATCATCAATTATCTCATGTATATATCTCACTGGGATTTATAGGTAGTTCTGTGTTTGTTTTTGTCCATTTTGGTTTTTTGAGGTGTTCTATTACTGTATTAATTGTGAGATTCAATATATAAGGAGGTACATAGGGATATTTGTGACAGCCCAGATACCCCTCTACATCTCACAATGGAATTTTTTCATTTGAATTTGCATGTTCTTATAATATCGTGACTATATCACATGTTTTAACGAAACATAATAAAAGTTAAATCTTAAAATACATGAGGTGTGCCCCACAAAAGAGGAGTACTTTTTTCTTTTTCCTTCTCCTAGCAATTCCAATTACCAAAGGCAGTAACTGTCATTAAATGCAAAGTCCACACATGCGAGGAAGACCTAGTGTCAATGGGAAATAACAGAGCAGATAAAGCTGCCAAATGGGCAGCAGGGTTACACATAAATATACCAACAAAGTGATGGTCTTCCAGACAATAGACACAAAGAAATTAATTGAAATGCAAGATTTGTGTTCCTTACAGGAAAAGGTGGTCGAGATCGAAGGGATGTGGTCAGGAGTCCTCTAGACTCTGGAGAGATGGACAAGGTAGGCCTGTTGCTCCCAGGGCATACTACCCAAGCTTGGCTGAGGCAGTGCACGGTCTGACTCGCCTGGGAAAAGAAGGTATGTGCAAGTTGGTGAGAGCATATTGGTGTGCACCAGGCTTTTCTTCTCAAGCTGGAAAGAAAGCAATGTCCTGTGTGACTTGTTTGAGGAAAAATGTCGGCAAGACAATACCAACCGAGCCATCCCATATCCCTCTGACAGATGGCCCTTTTCAGGTAATACAAATTGACTTCATTCAATTACCACCTTGCAGGAATCTCAAGTATGTTTTAGTTTGTACTGATGTATTTTCTAATTGGGTAGAGGTATATCCAGCTGCCACTAATACTGCTGTTTTTACTGCTAAGAAGATTGTCCAGGAGTTTGTATGCAGATACGGTATCCCTAGAATAATAAAAAGTGATAGGGGTACTCATTTCACTGATGATGTTTTCCAGAACATGTGTAAGCTTATGGGAATTAATAGTAGACTGCACACCCTCTACCGACCGCAAGCCAGTGCGAAGGTGGAGAGAGTGAACGGTACTATTAAGAATAAACGGAGTAAGATCATAACTGAAACTGGATTAGGATGGCCAGAAGCCTTACCGCTCATCCTCCATAGCATCAGAACCACTCCCAGATCTCCTCTTAATCTGTCCCCCTTTGAGATACTGTTTGGGAGGCAACCTCATTTGATTATAAGTCCACAGGATGATTTGAAGAGTAATAATGAGGTTACTGTGCGACATCTTATAAAACTGAGTAGACAGCTGATACAACAGCAATAGAAACTGAAAATGTTGTTACCTGATATGCCAGAAACAAACTGTCATGATGTTGAACCTGGAAATATATTATGATCCTAAATTTGTTACGCTCAGGTTGTTTGACAGACTGGTGGGAAGGTCCTTACCAGGTGTTAATGACAAGTACCACATCATTGAAGGTAGCAGAAAAGGATACCTGGGTCCATTCCACTCACTGCAGAAAGATCAACCACCCGAAGGAGGTACAAGGCGAAGTCTAGACAGACAACGTGGACCTGTCGATTGCGAGCCTGTTCCGGGAGAACTAAAGACTGCAGTGAAAACACCTGAGCCAGAGACGTGTACAGATTACTATTCCAGCAATGGAGTGGCTGGAATAGTAATCTGCAATCACAGTGTTTCTGTGTCTTCTTCTTGTTCCAGGGTTCTTCTCATTCTTATTTGTTTCAAGATTTCCTATTTCTGTGATGGAGGACAGATGACTGACAGGGAGGCCGATAGTGATGTCGATAGAGTGGAGTCAGAGGAGAGAGCAATAGAAAGATCAGGGCAACCTATGGTCAAACTCAGTTCAGGGATTGTTAAGAGATCTGTTAGCCATGGAACTCGGAGACAGTGTGAGGGATTATTGTCTGAGGAATACTGTGTTTGTGAGTACTGTGGATCCCTAGTTGATGAGAAATGCATCCAACGATGCCAGTCCAAGAGTAATCTGTATTTGGTCGGGCATCGTTTAGAGGATTACCATTCCTTAGTTGGTAAGGTCTTAAACCAGACTGAATGCTGGGTGTGCACTCACGTGCCTCAGGGACAACATAATGTAGATTAGTACCATTCCCATTAAATTTCTCTGAGGTCCTTGAATTACGGGGAGGGAGGTCCATAGACGGGAAGTATAACATCACGAGGTCCCCTAGTTTAAAGCTGCGCCAATACTCCATAGATCAGTCTTTGCTGTGTCTGAACATTTCATACATAGAAAGACTGGAGAATTGGGAAGCAGACTTATTGGATTAGACAATGGCTCGCCATGCCATTAGTGACGAACACCAGAGACGAGGACATAGGAACAAACCGAATGTGGTATCTATTGGAAAAGTTCCTATGGGTTATTGTAAAAATGTTATTCAGGCTGAAACATGTCTTGAACAGATGAGGACAATAGGCATAGGTAGCTTTGTTAAAACTTGTGATATTGTGCAGGATCGTAATATACCTTATGTCCTCCCAGTTAATGTATACTATGTTTGTGGAAGAAGGGCATATTCTTGGTTATCTCCGAGTTCCAAGTGTTTATGTTTTATAGGTAAATTGGTCCCAGAGGAAATGACCATTACACATGATGAAATGATTGGTATCCATAAAACCGCACCACCCCCATACATACACATGCAGTATGCACATCATGACAAAAGAAATATGATTCCTGGTGAAGAACATTATAGCCACACGGTTGCTTAGTGAAACAACTGACTTCCAAATTTTGGTAGCATTAGATCCCACCAGGATCACTCAGGGAACTTTAAATTTTAGATACATCCAAGACCTGGCTAAATTAATAGACAACATCACCAAGATGTATGATGACACTTTCAGGTATACGGGTAAGGAGCTACAGGCTTATAAAAAGGAATTGGTACAACATAGGCTAGTGTTAAACTACCTGACAGCTATTACTGGTGGATATTGTGTGACTTTGGCCACCCAATTTGGTGTCAAGTGTTGCACGTACATCACCAATAATACTAATGACCCTGAAGAGGTGATTGACCGTAGAATGGATGAAATCCTACAACTGAAATGGGAATTTCGGAAGAACATAATACTTCCTTGTATGAGACTGAGGTAAAGGTAGAGAAATGGTTCTCGTGGTTAAACCCTATAAAATGGTTCTCCGGTCTAGGGCAGTGGGCCCAGGAAATGATTGCTAGTGTAAGTAAGCTCCTTATTCTTATACTTGTTGTCATTTTAGTAATTGTTTTATGTGTCAGATGTGTTCCTACTGTATTGAAGTGTGGAAAACGTACCACCAAGGTAAACCGTGAAAATGAAATCCTAGTGGTGGTGATATAGGTACTAAGGTTGATGAAGAACTGCATTACAATCCTGAAATTGAATGTTCCATCAGATAATAACATGTGAATAGGCTTGGTCATGTATAATAAAATATATTGTAAATGTTCCGTTAAACATAATCGATAATGTAGTCTAAATCTCCCCCAAACTTCCTTTATAGGTTCGATGAGGTCCCACATCCTACCAATGGTCCCCTATAGATCCGCTGAGTGCGTATAAGGGTTGTTTTACCCTTTCTTGAAGCACATTGTTGACGGCTCAATTACCTAACTGTGTCATACCGTTTAGAACATTGAGTAATAATTTATTATGCATGACTAATAATTTATTATGCATGACTAAGTCGGTTAAGAATAGAATGTGATAGTTTTATGTTTGCTATCAAAAGGTGGACTGTCAAAGTCAACTAATTGGATATGATCGCTGTACAATTATTATCTGATGATATAGTCGTCTATGGTCGGATGACGTATTACTAGGACGCTACTTTGCGTCGGTGCAATCCATACGCTGATGCACATAACGTACACATATATATATATATATATATATATACACACACATACATATATATATATATATATATATATATATATACACACACACACACACACACGCTCATATGCGGATGTTCATACTTACACATGGACACTCATCTGTATATATTCACGTATATACAGACGCACATTTACCATTTCAATACACAGACGCACATATGCGAACGCATACATATAAAATGGTTCCCACACATTATAGTTAATAATCAGAGTAATTAAAAGGTATTTGTTAGCTAATAATTATGATGTAAGATGCACTTAGAAAAGATCTAAGGTTCAGAATACAGTGGAAATGTCATGTTTGGTATCATACTAAATCCCTGTTTATTTGCAGACATCCGTTTCTATCGGTAAAGAAATCGCATCATGCGTCCGCTAGTTATGGATGATAGGGAGTTATTGAATAGAATGTTATTACTAGTATGCAGTGTTGTAGCCAGTATTAACCAGTTCTTCGGCGGGAAGCTACACAATGTGACTGTTGGAAGTTTGAGCCATACCCCTGATGACACCGTATGTACTAACCAATGACCAGAAGCAAGAACCAATGAGAACCTGTCAATTTGTCCCTTTGTGATCTCAGAAACCTGTAAAGTATATAAGCTGTGACCTGAGCTCAGTGTACGGGACATCTTTTTGCGACCGCAGAAGTCTGGATTGATGACTGTATACTGGGACCAGTGCGCACGCGTATGTATCGAGCTGTACTATTTTCATTGCTTTTTACTCTAATTGTTAAATCTTACATCGTGTTACCCCTTTTTACATAAACAACTTTTTGTGCTTTGGAACCACACGATTGGACTGGAAAGCAATTCTTTCTTAAGCGACCTGCAGTGCTAAATAGCGACTGATAGAAATCAATACTGGATACACAATAAATGACATTTTTAATTATTTGGACAATTCAGACAGATTGGAATGACAAACCTTTCAAATCATCAAGTGTGTACGCACTATGCGTGCTCCCACAACATCGCCCGTCGCATCTTCAGGTCGACCTTAAATGCTGCTCAATCTGAGGATCTCGTCAACAATTTCCAGCAAATCATACACTTTGTACGCTCTACTGAAGGTCCAGGTCATAAGTTAACATTATATAGTTAACGATAAAATCAACCGAATGACGCATGAGGTATCGTTTGATAGATTGCATAGTGCACTATATCGTTTGTCCGGGAGTTCAAGGGAAATCTGGACTACCATGGCATCATTTGCTGACCGTCTAATGTGTACCCACCTTAACAGTGTCACAGACTATAGGAGTGAATAAACGTTCATAACCGGAAGCCCCAATTGTTTTTAGGTTTTTGGCAGTCTGAGGTATTCAAAAAGCCTAAATGGATAACAATTGTACCATTTCTAGTGTGGACTATATAGTTAGGATTTGTGATCATCCTTTCCATCAACTAGAATAACGTACACTTCAAATTTTCAGTTACACAAGGAGAACACAAACAAAACTTATTTTTCTCGCATCTCAAAAAACCTTCTGTTCCACACACCAGGCTGCTGGTACACATCAATGATAACAGAAGTCACAGGGCTCACTGACTGACAAACAGGAGCAATAGAGAGGACTTGCTTTGCTGTATTCTAAACGTAAAACAACTTCTGTGTCAAGGGGTCATTGGTTTATATTGTTGAGAAATGCAATCTGATCAATTCCCACTTGCTCTTGGTTTATATAAAGCTCACTGTACAACCTGGACATACATTATTCATATCTCCAAGGACAGCGTCTCTTTCCCACTTCTCAAAACAGAATCTTTGTAAGATCCTAGAAATGGAAGCCTGTGATTGCAGTAGGCAGTTGCTGTAGGCGATCCTCTTCACGTTTGGATTGACTGTTTTCAGTGAACTCAGAATACACAGGGGAAACTCGGGTTACACTCTATTCAAATACACACATTTTGCCTTTCACTTTCAGGACCACGTAAATGTGACAGAACCGGTATCAGACGGTGTTTAATTTCTGTCACAGAAGTCCTTTCACAACACAGAGAACTAGCTGTATATAAAATAAGCATTTTCATTGAATGCATCATATATAACTTTATCTTAGTATATGTCTATTGTGAATATTACAATATATAGGTTTAATCTATTAAATAAAAACACTTATCAAAGCGCTAAGACTGTGCTAATGAGTTTGCTTCCAGTAGAGACGTCGTTTTTTTCTATTTCTCAAATACTGTTTATGTTATTATTTTATATAGGGTACAAATAGCAAGTAGGAAATACAAAGGTCCAGGATAATATATCACTCTATCCCCTAACAAAACAGTATATCAACAGTGACGCAACTGTCAATGATTAAAAGAAAAGGATTATGGGCATTAGGATAGTGAAGGACGTGGGGGGATAGAAGTAACATGACCGTTTGCACCGGCAATTTATAATGTTGGGATGATATGAATAGTGGGGGTTCGGCCTAAATTAAAGAAATCAATTAGGAGCTTGTTATTTGCTTATAATAGTTCAGGTCATTCTCTAAAGAACCAAGATGACCAAATTGAACTAGATACATGTGGGTTTCGTGTCAGGGGATTCGTTCCATGCGTGCCATTAATCAAACTTTTAAGAGAAGAAATGGAGATGGGCTCTGCCGCTTTCCAGAACCAAATCGTTTGTCAGGTTCCAAAGTAGATAGCGTAGAAGAAAGATCAAGGGATCTTAGGTGATTGGTGGCTGACACTGAGTTAAAGAGTGTTGTTTTTTTTTAGGTCTATGGGGTCTATGTACTAAGCCTTGAAGAGAGATAAAGTGGGCGGATATAAAGTAACAACCAATCAGCTCCTAACTGTCATGTTACAGGCTGTGTTTAAAAAAATGACAGGAGCTGATTGGTTGGTACTTTATCTCTCTCCAAGGCTTAGGGCCTGATTCAGAGCCAGACGCTCTGACAAGAGCGCTCGCTCTGAATCAGGGCCCTCCTACCTAATATTGGAGCGGCCTCCTGGCCGCTCGCATAGCTGTGGGTTACCACCCACAGCTTATGCGAGCGGCCAAAAAGATGGTCGCGATGGTCAAGACCATCGGGCTTGCGACGAGACCCTGCGGTAGGGTCTCGCTGCCGCAAGCCCAGGAGTGCTTTTGGCTCTATCAGAGCCAAAAGCACTCCCACTGACATCACTAGTGGGAACGCCTCCGTCTGGACAGCCACGCCCCCGGCACACCCACCAAAGGGGGCGTGCTGTCACTCACCATCGACAGCACGCCCCCTTTGGTGCGAGACCCATAGCGACGGCTTGGCCGTCGCTATTCAGGTCTCGCGCATGCGCACGACGGAGCTCCCTCTGTCATGCGCATGCGCACTAGGGCACCATCGACCCGCTTGCGAGCGGGTCTGAATCAGGCCCTTAGTACATAGACCCTAGTGTGATATTTGATTTATGAATATTTATAATTTGATTCCTTTGCCAGTGTGCTAAATGTAACACAATAGGATTAGGAGTGCTACATATTCTTTTTTTGCACTTGGTAATTAACCTTGGTGAATTGCAGATTTCCTCTTTGTTAGCTGCTCCAGGTCCTGTGAGTTACAATTATCATGCAATGAAGAGTACCTTTGTTTGAAGTTGATTTTACTGTAAGCATATTAAGGAGGTTGTATACCATATCCTAAAGGAAGGAAAGCTTTGGATTGGATCATCACAAGTTCCTACAAGAGTTCCTCCAGCATCTTGCGTTAGATGTCCTGCTAATCTTATCCTCCTTAACGAAGGTAGAAAATAAGCAGCATGCTAGGCTTTCCCTTGCCATCCCTCAATAATACTATTCCAGGGGAGGACCTAGGTCTCTTCCCCAATCCCATTTCTGCCTTCCTTGGGATAGATCAAATATACTATAAAATGTAGTTTATACCTTTGCATAAAGGGTGGATGCAGGGAGATTGTTTCAAGGGGGAAGAAGCACAGAGAACTACAGTGGGAGGAAGCAAGAAGAGAAGGTCTCTGACCTGTAGGTACTGGAGGCCATAACAAGGGAATTTTTAGCTGCATCGAGGATAGGGAAGCCCAGTGTTTCCCTTCGTAACATCTGTAGCATATAAGAGTGCAGCTTCGATCCAGTGTCCTGAAAATTTGAAGGTAAGGCTATGAGGAAGGCTCGGGTTATTACATAGCGCAGAGTTTCTCAACTCCAGTCCTCAAGTACCCATGAACTGTTGGGGGTACTTGAGGACTTGAGTTGGGAACCCCTGTCATAGAGGATAATGTGGGAGTGTGTGTTTTAGAGACTACATAGTTTCAAGGGGAATTTGAGAATCAGGAGGATATTCTTGTGGAGGCCTGTGTGTGTTGGGGAGACCCCAGCTGATGAGGGAGATACTAGAGTAAGGAAGACTGTGGTCACCCAATCAAAGTGCCATACGCAGTAGGATTATTTGGTGTTTGGGAAGACTCAACATTCTCTATTTGACGTTTGTGTTTAAAGTATTGCCCGTCTAATCCTCAGAGGTTCTCCCTTTAAGGTGCCCATACACGGTGCGATTTTTTACCCGATATGGACACGTTCGACCAGTTGTACAGAGCATTCGTATGAAAATAGGTGTTTTTTGTGTGTTCTGCGACCCCGATGCGTGTCCCCGCTATCCTCTAGTTGGACCGCAGATCAGATGGTTTTGCAGAGAGATCTACGATCTTTTGAGTACAATGTGATACACTTCTATGTATCTTATCCTATGATCGTAACGATCAATCGTACACCATTTGACCACATCGTATGAAGAATTTCAAGGGAAGTATTTCAAGGGCAATCGTACAACACATCTTACCAACTTTGATTCGCACCGTGTATGGGGGCCATTACACACAGACTTTGAAAAAGCACACTGGATTTACAGCATGTCCTGCTGATCCCAATAGAAGGTATAGCAGCGCATAGCTGAGAGAATATAGTCTTAACATCACCAAGTAATTTTATTTATTTTAAATGCTCTCTTTTCTTGTTTTTTTTATATGTTAGCAAGGTGTGATAGTCTTCTGACAATACAACTGTTCAGTGACAAGGGGGGGGGTGTGTGTGTGGTCACTTGATGATCTCAGGTGTGAAAAGAATTTGCACAAAGAATGCATAGATAAAAACACAGAACGCAAACCAAACACAACTTTCCTATTCCTTATGGCGAGTATGGCACAAAATTAGAATGGGATGTTCACAAAGCCTGTAAAAAAGGTCTTGTACAATTTGATTTTGTCCAAGATGGGTCACCAGTTACCGATTCATCTAAGGCTGGATACACACTGAAGCCACAGGCATTCGTTCATACATCGGAACGAAAGCACGTGAACAGCGATTATGCATCCACACTGGACAACTTTAATCGATCACCGTTACGTCATTCATTATCTGGCCGCTAACGATATAGCTAGGTTTGAAGTGCATCATATCAAACCTGGCGACTGACGCTAGCGACTGCGGGAGCACGCAATCATGTGTACACACTGAGCGATGTAGGCGACATGTCATTCTGAAACGGCATACTGGCCCAACATCGATCCAGTGTGTACCTAGCTTAAAAGTCAGTGTACTTCAGTGGTTAGGGGCAGAAATGCAGCTCAAGTAGACAAAGATACAAAAATATATAATATGGTCCAATACTGATTTTAATAGGCCATTAGAATTCATAATATACTGTATCATGGACAGGACAAAAGAGTCAAATCATAAAAAAAAAAAGAACAATCACTATACAATTTACGAATTGGTACACAACAGTCTTCAACTTTTACATAATACATTGCTTTTTTTGTAGTTCTCATCCTCCTTGTGCGCTTTTCACCCTTGCTGTTACATTAACAAGTGGTTATTTATTTTCCTTAGAACTTGTTACATAGCTATTCTCTGGGCACAGTTATTATAAAAAGGGGCCCATAAATCTGCAACAGATTGCTGCAATGACCCGTTTTGCCGGTGGATCAGGAATATTCGACATGTTGAAAAATCTCGAATCCCCGACCTGAAAATGGTCAGAATCAACAAGTCTGTCATTGATGTCCACGGATTGGCGGTTTTGGTCTCCGATAGGGTTGACAGATCAGGGAATTACTCAGCAGGGCCGATGCAAGGTTTCTTGGCACCCTAGGCATTTCTTCAGCCTTACGCCCCCCCCCCCACCCTCTATAGCTACACAAGCCCTTATACAGTGCCCCTAATACAGTGCCCCCAGTAGTGCCGGCAGTAGTAGTCCCCCACCTATGCAGTGCCCCTTATATAGTGCCCCCAGTAGAGGTTCCCCGATGTAGTGCTCCCAGTAGTAGTCTCCCACCCAGCAGTGCCCCCAGTAGTAATTCCCCCAGTAGCAGCCCTCCCCCAACAGTGCCCCTAGTAGTAGCCCCCCCAGTAGTGGTCCCACCAGTGCAGTCCCCCCAGCAGTGCCCCTAGTAATACTCCTCCCCCCAGCAGTGCCCCAAGTAGTAGTCCCCCCCTATGTAGTGCCCCCAGTAGTCCCCCCAGCAGTGCCCCCAGTAGTAGTCCTCCCAGCAGTGCCCCCAGTAGTCCCCCCCAGTAGCAGCCCTCCTCCAGCAGTGCCCCTAGTAGTAGCCCCCCCCCAGTAGTGGTCCCACCAGTGCAGTCCCAGTAGCAGTCCCCCCCAGCAGCGCCCCTAGTAGTAGTCCCCCCTATGTAGTGCCCCCAGTAGCAGTCCCCCGAGCAGCAGCAGTTCCCCCCCGCAGTTTCTCCTGTAGCAGTCCCCCCCAGCAGTGCCCCCAGTAGTAGTCCCCCTCTAGGCAGTGCCCCCAGTAGTGGTCCCACCAGTGTGCAGTGCCCGCAGTAGTCCCCCCAGCAGTGCCCATAGTAGTAGTAGTCCCCCCCCCCCCCCCCCAGCCAGCCAGACACACACGGAAAAAAACAAAATAAAACAAACTCCACTTACCTTAATCCCCGCTCCGGCATCTGCTCCTCCGTCTGGCTTCCTCCCAGGCCGGCCCACTCTGCATGATGGGACAGACGTCATGACGTCTCCCCATCACCCACTGCGGGAGCCGGAAAATGGAGCTCATGAGTGAGCTCCAGCCTGGCTCCAGCAGTGGGCGCAGCAGCCGATGAGTCTGTCTGACTCTCATCGGCTGCTAAAACAAACACACAGCTGCCGGCGGCTGTATATTTGTTACTAGTAGTGTAGTGCGGACTGCAGTTATGTCAATACACTACACATCAATCCAGCGGCGCCCTGCAGTGGCCGGCGCTCTTAGGCAGCTACCTAAGTTTGCCTAGTGGTAGCGCCGGCCCTGAGTGTCAGATAATGATAATAATAATAATAATAATAATAATAAAAAACTACTCTGTCTGATAAAAGTTATTGCTGAAAAGTTAAGAAAAAAATAAAAATCTGGCAATGCATTTGTTATAAGTTGCAGGAGGGAATTTACAAACCAAAATGAAATGAAAATCATCTGTTGGTGAAGCCCCATATGAAATGCCTGGGTAGGTCGTTTTACTCTAAAATCTTCAGACACTTCCTCTGGCCTGCAAAGCAAGGTCAGAGGGAGCGGATCAGTGGGGGCCTTGCTATCATACATCATATGTTTAAATAAAATTAAAACCACACATACAGTAGAATATATCACTCCATCTATGCTCTGTTCTATTTACAAACAGTGATAGAAATTTAAATAATACAAAGTTACAATTTGCGGGGAAACTGGGAGATTAGATGTTGTAACATCAGCATCAACAATTTTTAAAAGATATTTTGGGATTTAAAAAATATACATTGTACTTGTAGGTTTGTCACTGAGCCACAGATGAGATAAAAAAAAAAAAAAGGACAAAGTGTTCCAGTAAGTAACGCAAGTCTTCTCTTTACAGAACTCCTTCAGGAAGGGGAGCCAAATTTAGGTCGGAATGTGTGGCCTTTAATAGTACAAGCATGCAATGCCTGCACACAAGTTCTTGTGACCTTCCTAGCTGCCTGTCTTCAATCAATATTCTATGTTCTGATATTATCAATTGCTGCTGACAAAATAAACAGGAAATAGTAGTGTAACTTCAATTATGGTCCATACAGTCGCTAATCCTTTAAATACTTTTGTACTTTTTTATTTGAATTGTTCGTGAAAATGACACGAAGAAAAAATAGAATAAAGGGGTAAGCAAAAATTTTTGTTTAAAAAACTGCAAAATTGAGACTTCGCACAAATGGTGTTGTTACACCAGGCATATGAAGCTATAGAGCAAGTAGTGATAGCAGCAACTGCAAAGGACGCAATAGTTTGCTGCTAACAAATAGACATATCTAAGCTAAATAAAATATACTAAAAAAGGTCCACAGAACAATCTGGAAGAGTGGTAAAAATTAACACTGTAAAAAAATTTAAAAAAAAAACCTACAACTAATAGTGACATATATGCTATGTAGGTATGTATGCCTTTCTTCAGAAATAAAAGGCAGCACTGAGATCTAGTTGACACAACTGCTAATTACTAATGAAACAGAACCCAGGAGTTTACACATCCAGTTATAAGGACGAGTTTCCCTTTAGAACGTCATGTATCTAAACTTAGAACAGAATCATTGACCTTTGCTAGGTGCTGACCTCTGACCTTAAATATCCCCAATGTACTGTGAATGAGAGAGTGGGAATTCTCCCACTATAGTCATTTCTCTGTCAGTCAATGAATTGGAAAGGGAGTAAAATTAATTTCCAAGGACATTTCCATAGTTTGAAAAACTGGATAAGTGATGATTTTTCGAATCCCTAATCCCACACTACACTATTGACGGGATTCGATTAGCTGCAAGATTTACCCCGCGTCTAGTTACCTGCGCCATGCGGGGAAATGCTATTCCAAGAAATGCCATTATTCCCACGCGTTAAAACCAGGGGTTATCGCGTGCTAACCCACCGATTCCTTATAAACTAGGAAATTAATTGGTTTACACGCGCGTGCCTTTTTTCACAGACTTCTGTGAAGCTACGAGGACAAGTCCACCTCTGCAGTTTAATGCGTGGGGTAAACCCCGGTAACTGAATCTCCCGGGGCATGTAATTAGCCACGGGGTAAACCCTGGAGCGAATTGGATTCCCCCCATGAGTAAATATGTTAAGTCATGAATGGATTAAAAAGTAATGAGTTTCATAGAAGATTCTCCTGTTTTTTAAAATAAAGGAGGAGAGTTGTATCCAAGTTATAAATAAGCAATAAGTTTATGTTAATAAAAGCAAGTCTCTCACTGCTGTGTCTTCGTCATCCACAATATTTTGCTACAATAAATTAAGAGTCTGCATGGCTCACTGCTTTTGCAAGCGAACTTGAATGAGAACCCTAGGGTTCGATTCACACTCACAACAAATTAAATTAATTATATAAAATATCTAGATTTTTATGTTGACTTATGTTTAAGCCAGGTCCATCTCTTGCTTTTATATTTATATCAAGGATTCTTAAATTTTGGGTTTCGACCATCTCAGCATGGGGTCACTAGTGCCGTGGGCAGAGTGGTCTGAGGCATAGTCACCGGAGTGCCTTGACACAGCCATGCTCCCCCCTCTTCCAGTCTCCTCACTCAACGTCGGCCATGACATCAAAATGTCCCGGTGCTTACTTAGGGGTCTATTTACTAAGCAGTGTTAGGAGACAGAGTGAAAAGTGATAAGGTACCAGCCAATCAACTCCCAACTGTCATTTTTCAAACACAGCCTGTGAGATGGCAGTTGGGAGCTGATTGGCTGGCACCTTATCACTTTTCACTCTGTCTCCTAACACTGCTTAGTAAATAGACCCCTTAGTAAGGACTCTGAGCATATGGAGAGAGGAGCTGCACCTTCCAGCCGAAGAGAAGAAAAGAACATCGGCAGATAATAAAAGTACGGAAGTGGAAGCATTTAAGAAGACGCCACAAAAGTGTTAACATTGATTATAATCTATATTTTTTATAAATGAGAATGTGTTTGTTATTTTGTCTGGCTGATATCGATAAACTCCGCAACCACTGAACCCATTGTGATTCGTTTTTCACAATTGTGTAGGTAATTTTCCCAGGCAGGTTTTAGACTAAG